>CM035806.1:78255628-78855628 GCA_020466095.1 Chlorops oryzae
AGGAAAAAAGGTAGTACTACAGAACTTTTTAGTGCAACAGAGGCAATCTATCATATGTCACATGTGTCAAAAAAGTGAAACGAAACACAGAAATTAAAAAGGCGCGATTATAAACGTTCAGAATAAAAAGCGCGTAAATTCTTCTTCTCTCTTTAACAAGCGATATTAATTCGCGTTTATTCTCGTTTGAGAAATTTATTAAGCGTTTTTGGTTTTTTTTGGGGTTTTTCTCCATGTTTTTTGAAAAAACCCGAAAAATAGATGCACTATTTCTATACAATCACAACTGACCTACCTCACTTGTCAAAATTTCTCCAAGAAACAATTCATTTGCAATTATTTCTGCTGAAAGCCGGGGCTACCGTTTACATTTTATGTCAAAAAAACGTATTAAAATATGTACTACTTTTTTGCCGAACTGGGGACTTTTTTTTTTTTTTTTTTTATTTAAACTTTGCTTCTCTTTACTGTATCTTCCTTTGGGTGGGAACTAACAGTAATTAATCAAATCTTATTTTTTAAATATAACTTAACTATTTATACAGAGATATAATAGTTTTGATTCCAACGGGCCTCTATTTGAGAAACTGGGCTGCTGAGGACTTATTACTGTTAAGCCGCGTCCGTTGCTAGGATGAGTCTTGATCATGCACGAACGAGGTGCGTCAAGCTTAGTGAATCCGTTGGTAGGATGAGTCTTGATCATGCACGAGCGAGGTGCGTCAAGCTTAGTGAATCCTTGGTTGGATAAGCGTACGATGCGCACGAGCAAGGTGCGTAAAATTGATTGGCTGGAACGGCTACTCTGATGGTAGTTAGGAGCATTGAGCGTTGAGCGTGCACGAGCGAGGTGCCTCAATCTGTATGATGCCTTAATTGGCCAAACGTCTGACATGCACGAGCGAGGTGCAGATAACAGAGTATCGGTGTTATGTTTCCACAATAATAGAAGCGGACGGAAGGTCCTTTCTTCTTAACCGTGTTCGACGTGTTGTACTGTTAAGGCTTCTTGCCAGCTGATTCGAGTGTTTCCTTAGCTTCTCATGATAGGATGATTTTAGGCGAACGATTTCGTCCTTAATAAGTGGGACTTGCAGATCGCGGTGAATGCTTTCATTACGTATGTACCATGGAGCACCTGTAATGATTCTAAGAATTTTCGATTGAGCTCTTTGGATTATTTCTATAGAGGATGCGCAGGCATTTCCCCACAACTCAATGCCATAAGACCAGATTGGCTTTAATACACTATTATATAATAGAACTTTATACTCCATATTAAGAGGGGAGCGATAGTTAATTAGCCAGTGAATTTTTGATGCTTTAAGTTTCAGATTGGTCCTCTTTGCTTCGATGTGCTTTCGCCAAGTTAATCGTTTATCTAAGTGGACTCCTAAGTAGATTACACTATTTACTTGGGGGATGGAGACTCCTTTAAGGAGAATAGATGGGCTTATACCTCTTCTAAGCGTAAATGTAATGTGTTTACATTTACCTTCGTTTACATTAATTCGCCAGGTAGAGAGCCAATCTTCAATTAATTGCATGTGTTCTTGTAGGATTCTTGATGCTTCCATGGGATCGCGGTGGCAGCTCAATAATGCTGTGTCGTCAGCAAAAGTTGACATTACAATATTATCACTAGTGGGGATGTCGGCTGTTAGAAGAAGGTAAAGAGAGGGGCCTAATACACTGCCTTGCGGGACTCCAGCTTTAATTTCAAATTTTTCCGTTATAAATTCATTTACTCTTACTCTAAAGAATCTATTTTGGAGGTATGATATAAGAATTTCGTGAAAATTTTGAGGGAGTAGGGACTTTATTTTAGCAATAAGACCCCCATGCCACACTTTGTCGAAAGCTTGAGCGATATCTAGGAATATTGCAGAACAATATTCTTTTTTTTCGAAGGCGTTACGAATTTCACGAGTGATTCGATTTACCTGTTCAATAGTTCCATGTTTTTTTCTAAAGCCAAACTGATGAGCAGGGATTAAGTTATTCTCGTGGATGTATGGTGTTATTTTTATAAGAAGAGCTTTTTCAAAGAGCTTAGATAAGCAGGGGAGAAGGCTTATTGGGCGATATGAGCTGGCTGTCGTCGGGTCTTTTCCGGGCTTCAGTATCATCATGATGACCGATTCTTTCCATATCACAGGGAAGTAGGAGAAGCTCACAATAGCATTAAAAAGTCGTGCTGCGTACGTAAGAGCAATGTAGGGCAATTCCTTGATCATTTTTGGGGTTATATAGTCATAGCCTGGAGATTTTTTCTCGCAAAAATTTTCCTTAATTATGCATTTTATTTCATTGGCATTAAATGTTATAGGGATAATTTGGTTGTTCACCTCGCAGAGGGGAAATCTAAGGCCGTTTACCGGTGGGTTTGGTAGAAAAACTGAGCACAAGTGTTGAGCAAAGACTGACGCTTTTTCCTCATCACTTCTTGCCCAGTTTCCTATTGAATTCCTTAAGGGAGATTCATGTTCTATGGGTGAATTTTTTATTTTGAGAGCTCGCCATAATGACTCTTTCGACGTGCTATTAGGAGCAAGATTTGAAATGAAATTATAGTTTTTCCTGTCTTGGTCTTTTTGAAGAGCAGTTTTAAGTTGCTTTGAAGCTGTATTGAGTCTAGCTTTACTGCCAGGGGACCTATGTTGTTGCCATTCTCTGGGGACTGCATGCAGAAAATTTCTTGAAGAAATATTTCTTAAGCATTTCTTTGGCTTTTTTTTATATGGAGTTTTTCATTCCTCGGGGAACTGGAGACCAGCCTTAAAATTAGAAACTGGGCGAACGATCAGCTCGATTCTGAATATTCCCGGGGAATTTTCTTTTTTCGAGAGTAATTTTTCTTACCCTATCGATTTAAAAAAGGAGCATTTTAGTCTCGAGAAATGTTAATTCCACGGCAAATCGTTCCCCGGAAATATTCATAATTGGGCTGTATTTCTTGCATTGCTCTTTGTTTCTCTTTATGATTTTTCACTGATGTTTTATGTTGCTCGTTAAACCGAGTGCAGAAAAAAAATTTATGCCATTTTCCTCGTTATATAAAGTATTCAATAGAAAGAGTTTGAATGCTCGTTAAATCCGAGCCTCGCTAAATCGAATGCTCGTTAAATCATTTTTAATAAATTTATACTCAAAACTAGTCTTTTAGTCTAGTCTTTGACTACAAAAAAAAATTCATCTTGTATAAATCTTGTATAATTATATTATATTACCATGATGAAAAAATTACGTTAGTTTTTGTGATTTTTCTTTACAAAAAAAAATATATATATGTGTGCGTATTTTTTCTATAAAAAAAGGTCCGTTTTGTGTACTTTTTGATCAGTTTTTTTTTGGCAACACTGATACGGGTAGACACAAAGTGGCACTATGATGCCACTTGCGAAAAAATTATCAAAGAAACACGGCGTCGGCTCGAGTTTTTTATATAGCTTTAAAAGTTATAATTGAAGCTTTAATAAGTGTATTGCGATATGTTTTTGCTTAATGTGCACGAATGCTTTCATTTTGTAATAAATTGACATACATTTTCGACTACGGCTACGAATTTGATTGTACATAGAATTTAGCATTTTTGCTGAAATAGTGTGATCAAAAAGTTATGTGGACAGGGTAGGACAAAAAACAATTTATATTTCTCCTTGATATTGAGATTCCTTGATTATTTTTATGTTTTTCAAGCTTTTAATATGATTTTATGAGTCTGGTAGACATTTTATATGCAATGTACTCGAAAATCTCCCAAAATTAAACATAAAAGTGGCAATGCATTTCACCAGAGCAGAGCTAAATATTTCGCTGCCATGGCATGCTTTTCGTTTCCTCATGCTATATGCCAATGTTGAAGCAGCGTAGCTCTAACACATTGCAGGGATTAGGAAGAAGAAGAGTTAGACTTACACTCCTACATGGTTTCCGGGGAAATCTAAAAGTAAGTTTTCGCTGTGCGTCGCACAGTGTCACGTGAGCGGAAAAAATGCCAAAAATCGAGGTTCGAATTGTTAAAAAAAATTTTGTGAATTTCGATAGATAATATTCATATTAAGAGAAATCAAAAAGAATTATAACAATATAATCAGCCATTGCCCCACAGTATCCTCTCAATTTTTGAAGTTATGTAAATTCTTGTTTTTAAGTACAAAAACTTCAATATAATTACGTGTGCTTTAGTCGCTCTGTACTTGTGAGTTGTGATCCGATCATTAAGTTTAATATGTCAAATTAAAATATAAAGTTAGTACTACTGGGTAACCTTAATTAATTTTAAGGTTTTTCATAATAAGTTTACTGTCATTGGTTTAAATTAAACAATAACAAGTTGAATTAATTTGAAATAGTTTAATTTTTTAAATTGAATTTCTCAATTTCCCAAATTTCCCTTTTGTAGTTTTTATAAAATATTGGTGCAATAACTGAGTAGAATAACATTTTAAAAGAAAGTCTGCCCCGATTTGCTCCGTTCGTAATAAGAGCGTTTTTTCTATAGTGAGCTCGGAGCTAAAAAGTGTCGATTTGTTTCACGTTTGGATAGCGGGTTCCCAGAAAACAACAACAGAAAAGCAAAGCGAACTGTTTTTATTTATCAAAAATTAAATAAATTAAAATATTGATGAAGATAGCCTAAAAGAAAGAGTAAGGATAATTAGTTTGCAATTTTACACTCGGTGACATAGCTGCAAAAGATACACAGAGCGGTTCCTTACGAAATACTCGAATTGGCTAAGGTCGCCTTTCGAAACACATTTGAACGTAACTGCATTTAAAATGCAAATTATTGTTATTGATTATGACTTGTTTATTGTAAAATAGGAACATAATTACACAATGCCAGAAAATGTTCTAGAGAGAAAAATAACATTGAATTCCATGATTTTTTCAAAATTTCTTAATTAGGCCTATAGTAATACTTCTGCCAAATTTCATTGCCCTACGATAACTCCTTCTATTTTTTTCCAAAAAATGTATGGAGACGTGACAATGTGCGTCGTTGTTTTTTCAAATTGCGTTGATTCCTTTGCAGCAAACTCTGGACAAATTTTTTGAAAAAGAAGAGACATCAATGGCCGCAAACTCGTCTTCAGAATCTGAATATGTACATAAATTTATAATTTACTTATTTTTTTATATACATACTATTTTTAATTTTTGATTGAATTTCTTGTCTTTCTTATGTTTTTTAATGAATTAATAAAGTTTAACCAAAGACACTAGAGAATAAGAAGATGTACCACTTCATAGAAACTTCCAATTCAAAAATATTTCAAATTGTATCTTGCACGCTTGATGTGAGAGCATTCTATGGTGGTGGTTTAAGGGCAAAATAAACGACACAGACCCGCTGCCATATAGTACCAAAGAGTATAAATAGTAAAGAGGTAACAAAAGTCTCTTTCACTCAATTCGCTTTAAAAATTTCGTGCGATGGATATGGGCTACTTCAAGGCCAGACAAAATTCTGCCTTGGCCAATTAGAGAATATGAGATGATACGAAATTCATTCATAAAATAGGCACGCGTAATTATGCTTAGTGACGAAGCAAAAATAGAATTGAAAACGAAGAAAAAAATGATTTTCTCCCTTTCTCGTTTCTCCTCAATTGACTATGGCTAGGATTTTGAATTTTTGCATATATCGGGAAAAGTGATGTGCGATTATGGCAATACAGCAGAGGATAAAAAATTTGAAGTAGTAATTTTAGAATGAATTTTGTATTTATTTATCGAAGTATTTCAAATTATTTAATTTTTTTGCTTTAAATATTAGTTGAAATTATTAATGTAACATAAATAAGAAAATTGAATTGAAAATCGAATAAATCCAATATATGTATACTTAAAACTTCATAAAGAAGTGCCAATGATTTGTTGGCTTCTACTGTATTCGCTTCAGAACTTTGAAGGAACGACAAAATTGCATTTTTTTTTTTCCTTTTTGGGAATTTTTTAGCCTCTTAAACATTTAATTGGAAAAAAACAATGGAGCAGATGTAGTTTTCCACCTCCTCTCCGATTTTATTTGTTTTTTGCATACTCCTAAAATAGAGGGCCCCGAGCTCAAATCTTCAATCAAAATTTTCGGAAAGACCGCTTTGGCCGCAGGCGAAAAGTTGTCTATAAGAGACAGACTTAATACTTTACGGTATTGTGATGAGGGGGCTCGATCAGAAAAATAATGCCGAACGAAAATATGTAGACACACACCCATCGACTTAAAAATTTTATCATATCTTTTTAGGGACCTTGAATGTCAAGATTGGCAGAACTATGGACTCATTAGATTTCTCTCATAAAAATACCTTCCTTTTGAAAAGTAAAAAAAAATTTTTTTACGAAAACAAAATCAAAAAAATTAAGAAAAAAATTAAAAATATAAAAAAAAAATTTAACAAATTTTCCTCAGTTCATCAATTGAAAATAACATGCACGCTTCGAATTCAGAACTTTCAATTTCTTTTTGACTTCAAAAGTCCACAAAACGCGATATCAAAACTCACACACAAAAAGCACACGCAAAATTTCACACACATGATGAAATTTTTCGACTGCTCTAAGAAGCCAAAAATGAAAAGGACAAAGCAAATTAAAAAGTAGAAACCGGTTTAAGTTACATATATCAAATGAGAGTGAAGAAACGGCGAAAAAGTACTATAGGAGGAAAGGAGATGTAAAATATACGGCCTGCTGTGCGAATTTTTCATTCAGTTATTTAGTAGCCCATCTCCTCGCATGATTTTCAAATTGGAAATCACTCAAAGAGCGCACTGAAACTTTTGTTACCTCTTTACTATTTATACTCTTTGCATATAGTACTATCAAAGAGTATAAATAGTAAAGAGGTAACAAAAGTTTCAGTGCGCTCTTTGAGTGATTTCCAATTTGAAAATCATGCGAGGAGATGGGCTACTAAATAACTGAATGAAAAATTCGCACAGCAGGCCGTATATTTTACATCTCCTTTCCTCCTATAGTACTTTTTCGCCGTTTCTTCACTCTCATTTGATATATGTAACTTAAACCGGTTTCTACTTTTTAATTTGCTTTGTCCTTTTCATTTTTGGCTTCTTAGAGCAGTCGAAAAATTTCATCATGTGTGTGAAATTTTGCGTGTGCTTTTTGTGTGTGAGTTTTGATATCGCGTTTTGTGGACTTTTGAAGTCAAAAAGAAATTGAAAGTTCTGAATTCGAAGCGTGCATGTTATTTTCAATTGATGAACTGAGGAAAATTTGTTAAATTTTTTTTTTATATTTTTAATTTTTTTCTTAATTTTTTTGATTTTGTTTTCGTAAAAAAATTTTTTTTTACTTTTCAAAAGGAAGGTATTTTTATGAGAGAAATCTAATGAGTCCATAGTTCTGCCAATCTTGACATTCAAGGTCCCTAAAAAGATATGATAAAATTTTTAAGTCGATGGGTGTGTGTCTACATATTTTCGTTCGGCATTATTTTTCTGATCGAGCCCCCTCATCACAATACCGTAAAGTATTAAGTCTGTCTCTTATAGACAACTTTTCGCCTGCGGCCAAAGCGGTCTTTCCGAAAATTTTGATTGAAGATTTGAGCTCGGGGCCCTCTATTTTAGGAGTATGCAAAAAACAAATAAAATCGGAGAGGAGGTGGAAAACTACATCTGCTCCATTGTTTTTTTCCAATTAAATGTTTAAGAGGCTAAAACATTCCCAAAAAGGAAAAAAAAAAATGCAATTTTGTCGTTCCTTCAAAGTTCTGAAGCGAATACAGTAGAAGCCAACAAATCATTGGCACTTCTCTATGAAGTTTTAAGTATACATATATTGGATTTATTCGATTTTCAATTCAATTTTCTTATTTATGTTACATTAATAATTTCAACTAATATTTAAAGCAAAAAAATTAAATAATTTGAAATACTTCGATAAATAAATACAAAATTCATTCTAAAATTACTACTTCAAATTTTTTATCCTCTGCTGTATTGCCATAATCGCACATCACTTTTCCCGATATATGCAAAAATTCAAAATCCTAGCCATAGTCAATTGAGGAGAAACGAGAAAGGGAGAAAATCATTTTTTTCTTCGTTTTCAATTCTATTTTTGCTTCGTCACTAAGCATAATTACGCGTGCCTATTTTATGAATGAATTTCGTATCATCTCATATTCTCTAATTGGCCAAGGCAGAATTTTGTCTGGCCTTGAAGTAGCCCATATCCATCGCACGAAATTTTTAAAGCGAATTGAGTGAAAGAGACTTTTGTTACCTCTTTACTATTTATACTCTTTGCTATATGCCCGCTGCGCAGCGAGTGCGCTGCACAGGCCGATGTGTCGTGTATGATGCTGTTTGAGCTGTTTGTGCAGATGTCTGTGCAAATATGAAATCCTTTTGATTTTTAGCCGCGCTGCACAAACAAGTCTGATCGTCTATGGCGATTTTTATTCAGTCTTGAGAGATTTTGCAGCGCAAGCGCATCTGTACGGAAAATATGACACAGGACAAAAGTTTTTGGGAAGAATTTATTGAACAATGTAAAAGTCTGAGCAGTGTATGGCGTACGAAACTGTTTGTGCAGCGCACTCGCTGCGCAGCGGGTCTGTGTCGTTTATTTTGCCCTTTATTGAAAAATGAGAGTGACCGCAGTGGCAGTGAGTGCCGAATGCCGTTTCGTGTTATGTTCGTATTTCAACGCAAATACGAGAGCGTGGCGAAGAGCGCTTGCCTCAAGGTGTATTTAATAAGGTGGTGTTACTTGTCCAACAACTTTTAGAATACAAGAACAACACGCTACTTTGTTTTTGTTCATACTCGGATATGTCAAAATCAGCTGACGCATGTATTCACAAAAGGTTTAACCCTTGCAAACCGGATTTTTTTTTAAGGATACACAATTTTTATTGATACTATCGTGCCTCGTCATTTTTCAGTGGTTTTTAAAAGAAATAGTTTGTAATTTCACAATAAACAACTGATAGGATGAAAATATATAGGAATATATTTGAATAATAGGGTTATACTTAAATGAGAACACTCAATGGGACATATGTGTCCCCTCAGTTTCGGAAGGGTTAAATGGCATTCAAAAATGTAAACAAACGAAATGTCATAAAATGTAAACAAACGAAATGACTTTTGTAAGTTTGTTGAAAATTCTTTTACATTTGAATGTTTTGTTAAATAAATTGTAAAAGAAAGGAATGCTGCGACAATACAAAGCAAAATAATTGTACGGATTCGCTGCATCACCTACTGTATGGTCATTTAATAGTAATAAGGTAAGGGTATTGCCGTGAAAGAAGTTTGTATTCAGGCGTTAACTCTCCTGTTGTGGTTTTTCAGCGACGCACTAGATCGACTCCTTGTTGATGTTATCTGATGAACTAATGATGCATTTGGAACAACTACCATTTGATCCTAAAAGATACTTACTTTCTATGAACTCATTTCGCACTGACGACTAATACAGAATATTGTATCTAATAAAGGAATACAACAAGACATTTTTTATAGTGGAAAATTAAAATAAAAACCACTTTTTTTTATTTCATATCGCGCTATTTGCTGTCCGTCATTGTTACGCTACAATTAATTTAAATTTGTATAATTTATGAATACTCAATGAAGCCAATTAACTTACAAATACTACAGTTGAATTTTAATTAATTTGCTGAAGCCCATGATGCGCTGCTTTGCTTTTTTAACCTTCAAGCGCTTATTTAAGCTTTTTAACCGAAAGTGCATGCGGCTCTTAAAAAAAAGTTTTTTAAATGCATGGGGAACTTCGATATTGCGACTTTTCGCCAACAACTCCGATTGCAGACGTTTGCAATGGGAAATATCGCTGCGGTTCACATGTTCGAAAACAGATTCGAGCTTTTTCACTTGGGCAACAAATGATTGGGATGGCTTTTTCAAACCACCTTTTGAAACTTGGTCCACCCAAGTAAAAGGAAAATCCTTACTTTCGAACTCGGTCAAGTTCAGTTTATTTATAAGGTAGCCCGCAACATATTCGACTCCGTCCTCTTGCAAAACACCCATGTCTTCGTCGACTTCCATCTCGTCCCATTTTATTGAGTCTACTTCACGTTCAGGCTCTTGTTGCTCTTGAGAACTTGTTCCTTGCTTACTGAATCCTTCTTCGCCCATGGTAACTGAATTTTGCAGCCAATCAGTGTCGGTCTTCGCAACATTCCCGAAGTCTCGCAGTAACTCTGTATTTCTTGCTGTGAGGTGAAATGAAGTTTTGGTTATGCACATTTTGGTTCCCATTTTTACATTTAAATAAAAATGTCGTACCTGTACCTGTGGGTTTTAGGAGCATGAAATTAATAATGTGTTAAATAAAAGAAACGAATTTAGTTTTCGTCCCATTTTGTAAAACTGAACGCTTTAACGCGTTGAATTTAATAAAAGTAGGGCAATATTTATTATATATTGCAAAATAAATGCTTGTGCATTATATCTAGTTAAATTTAAGGAGCTTTTATTGTAGTACTAATCAACCTAATTAAACTACATCTAAACATTTTTTTATTATTATTTAAAGTTTGTACTTGGTAACTTAAAATCCAAAGCTTTGTTCATAAATCTAGTTAAATTTACGGTCGTGAGCTTATTTCATATTAAAAGAAATCGGATTCAATGACAACTATTGTACTAATTACACCTAGTTCGTATTTGCTAATTTTTAGTTTATTTGTAATTTTTACCATTTTCGCTTGGATGAGATTCGTTTTAACTCTCTATTCGTAGGAGAAATGTATTATACTAATTTTCGTTTCTGTTACATTTCAAATCGAGGATTGCACACATACATACATACCAAAAACATACTTCCGCAGCCTGAATTTGAACTCCATAGGAGTAGGATGGTCATTCAAACCTCCTTTGCTACGAATCGCACCAAAGAAATGTTCCAATACGTCTTGGTTTAATCTATTTGTCACGATGTACTTAAAATCGTATTTCTCCATTAAATACTCATGCATTTGTGACAAAGCCGCGTTGGTCATGAGGACGCCTTTCTGGAACCATTCTAATGTCTTTTTCTGCGGTATTATGGGGCACGACATGAATTCGTTCATTTGCGTTAGTATGCCTTTTCGGTTGGAAAGATTTAAGCCATAGGGTTCCTAAATGAAATAAGTTAGTTTATATAAAAGTCGCAACTTTAAAAGCAAAGTTTTCGAAACATTTGTTTACCTTTCCAGGAAGATTGAAAGATTTCATAGACGAATTTAAAACATCAAACCAATCATTTACCAGCTGGAAGAAATCTGCTGTCTTTAATGCTTCATACAATTCAATACCGTGAGAGTAACAGCGCCGAATCGCGTTTGCAGAAGTGTTCGAAAATAATTGTGCTGCCAGTTTTACTTTTTGCCTTCCTACAATATTAAGAAATATATTTTTTACAAATAATATACTCATGTGAGTAATTGAATCACTTTCACATACCCACTCCTTTTACTGACAGATGTTCAGATGTCAGTTTGTACACTATCGATACATCCGACTTGGACACTTGTTGCAATAGATCGGCCACAGTTCTGCTCGTTAACAAGGTGCCTTTCCACAATAAGCCAGTATCAAGAAAGTGATTCCGTATCAGCTTTAGCAAATGAGGTGCATCTGCAAACACGAAAACTTTGCTTTCCACATCAACGGGACTTTGAAACCAAGGCTTATCTGAAATGTTTGAACAAACATGATTTTAAGAAATTATTGATATATAAATAACTATTGAAAACTATCTACCTGTTGTTACATCCAGGTTTTTCCATAGCTTACGATTGGAGGGACCCATGTCGCAAACCATCGCAACTACTGGATATCCGGCTTCGTGGAGCAATACAATGACTTTCAGTATTATTTCCTCGGTGAGTTTGCAGTCGTAGTCAAAGAAAATGGGCTGCTTCCAAGACTTTCGCAAACCTCGCGCCATAATGATCTGAACGTAATTCGATGGTTTCAAAACGCAGTCCTGTGAAGCGTTGTACTCGAACGCTTCGGCAACTTTCATCTCATCGAAAGTAATAACGCAAATTTTATCTTCTTTCGAAAGATCGGTTACGCCTCGCATGAAGTCAATGCTCACGTTAAGGATACCCTCATTCACTTCAATTTTGCGTACCCAACGTTGCAAAGTGGAAACATTCGGCAGCGGAAACCCTTTTTCATATAAATGATTATACGCTCTCGGTCCACAAGCGTGTAAGCAAATACTTGAGGAAATATCTTCCCAACACCAATGAACGTACTTTTCTGTATAAAGGTTACTGAAATGAAACTGATTTTTTTATTATTTCTGAGTACCTGGATTCCGCATCTTTCGAATTTGATTGATCGTGAAAAATTTTTTCATCGAATCAATTATTCCATTTGCACTTTCCAATTCTTTCTTTAATTTTGCATTTTCATATTTCATCCTTGTCAGTTCTAATCTTAATTTAAAATTTTCCATTTCGGAACTGGATATAGTGAACTTATCGCTGAAAACAAACACATATAGCCATAGTTTTCCCAAACTAATAAATACGCTTACTCTGTTTGCGTACAACAATCTATGCGCTTTTCTCTAAATTCCCCGAGAGATTGATTTGGACAGTAAAATTGGATGCTAAAATAAGATATAATGTCATTTTATTAACTGACGAAGTGGAACTACTCACGCATTTGCATCTAAATTTCCGAAATTTTCCGGGAGCTCATTGAACGTTATTGCGCCATATTCGCAAGCTATTTTTGCATCGACATTTTCTTTATTGTCGGCCAGTTCATTAAGAGCCATTGCGCCATATCTGCAAATAAAAATAAATTGAACATAGTACCAGTATTCTTAATTGATATTTCTGCTCAGTTACATTAGAATTTCCACTTACTCTACACATGAATGAACTCTATCATAATTGGGTACTGGGACCGTCTGCGAGATGATTCCAACGGAGGCAACTGCACTCGGCATTAATGTCAATCTGCCACCAACTATGAAGTCTTTCGGCAGGAAATGCTCCCCGCAAACTTTTGCCCACGGCCTGAATTGCATATTGCACACCTCTGACCACTGCTGCCGCCTGCGTTCATCTTTCGGTACATTAAAAAATGACCGAGGAAGGTCGCTTTTCCCACAAATAATGCACTTTTTCATTTAACGACTTTGCCAATTTGATTTGTTTGAATTCGAATTCACTTCGAAATGTCATTACAAAATGTAAACAAACAAATGTCAAAATCAAGTTGACAGCACCGAGTTCGTTCAAAAAGGGAAGAAGAAGCCACACTTTGAAGTAACACCACCTTATTAAATACGCCTTGGCTTGCCTGATAGAATTATTTTTGCAGTGAACGCTCGAAAACTCGAAAATTTCTTATGTGTGTGAGTTTTTTTCGAGAGCGGTATTTCTAGCAAGCCTCATTTGCTTAATGAATGTGAACCTATGCGCACGGAAATATTGGAAATAAAAATTTAAGAATTCGAAGATTTGAAAATGAATAAATGCAGTTTTCCCCATTGTCGAAAATCTAAAAGGGAAATTCCAGGTTTGAGGGTGTTTAAACTTCCCGCTGTAGGCTCACCACTTTTTTACAGCTGGGTTGCAAAATGCCAATTTACTGAAGAATTTGTAGAAAATTCGGCCAATTTATACCTTTGTGAAAGACATTTTAACCCCGAAAATATTGGCAAACGAAATTTAAAATTTGGATCAATCCCACAGTATTGCCGTGAAGGCGAGAATGCGGACAGTTGTCAAGAAGGCCAGGAAAGCGATGTTGATTTGTCCTTGCTCAAATCCCCATCTCGTAAACGAAAAAGATCAACGTCACCACCTTCTCGATGCGAGCAATGCCACAAAAACATTCGGACCCTTTCTGTGCTACAAAAAAAAAATATAACCAGAAGCAGCGGAAATTAGGAAAATTAAAAAATGAAAATCTTAAACTTAAAAGGATTAATATCAGGCAAGCTATAAAATTTGAAAATAAGGAGATAGACTCATCCTTAGTCGAGAAACTTGATATAAATCAAAACGAAAAAATATTTGTTAAAATGCTTTTAAAAGGAACCAGAGGAATGGGCGCAACATGGAATATGGAGGAAAAATTGTTTTCGCAAACAATTTTTTACAGATCGGTTTCGACTTATTTGTTCTTGCGTAATATTATGGGGTTAAATTTTCCAAGCCGAACTTCTTTACGAAGATGGAATGACATTAAAAACCTACAGCCTGGAGATAATAAATGCCTTTACGAAGCAATAGATAATGTGTCGTCTAAAATGCTGCCTTTTGAAAGAGAGTGAAATATGGCTTTTGATGAGGTGGCCATTAAGAAAAATCTAACATACAATGCAGCGACTGACTCCATCGATGGTGTGGAAGACTACGGCTTCAAAAGAACTTCAAAAATGGGGAGCCACATAAAAGTTTTTATGCTGAGAGGAATATTTACAAGATGGAAGTTTGTTTTAAATTATTACGTACCCGAAACTTGCGTTAGTGCTGAAATATTAATAGATCTGGTTAAAAATAACATTGATCTTGTGAAGCGTTTGAGATTTAAAGTCAGGAGTGTTTCTTGCGACCAAGGCTCAAATAATAGAAAATGTTACAGGCTATTGGGTGCCTCCGCCGATAAACATTTTTTTTGGAAAAAATATATTTACTGTACAATGCTCCCCATTTGTTCAAATCAATAAGAAACCGTTTTCTTTCTGGCCAATTTGACACTCCTGATGGAACAGCTCATTTCGACGTTATAAGAGAAATGTTTGATCTAGAGCAGGGTAACGTTACTAAGATGACTAAACTTACAGAAGCGCATGTTCGACCAAACAGATTTCAGCAAATGCGTGTAAGTTTTGCGGTTCAAGCTTTAAGTCGAAGTGTTGCTGCAGCTATTGAAACTGCTTCTGAAAACAACAATTTAAAAAGAAATAGCACTAACATCGCATTGTCAGCTGCAGGTTTTATAAGAAAAGTTGATGAATATTTCGACTGCCTCAATGGAAAGGCCTTATTTGACCGAAATCCTCTCAGACGTGGTCTAAAACCTGAAAATGCGGTTTCGAAAAAGATTTTGGAGCTTCAAGAATATTTTGCAAACGTTAAATACTTAGGTGGCTTAATATATTGCCTTGATGGATTGAAACAGACAACAAATGGCATTCTTGCTGTGTCCAAGGACATTTTGCATGATCACCCAGATAAAGACTGTGTTTTAACTAGTCGATACAATCAAGATCCTCTTGAGAACCTGTTTGCGGGTGTTCGTGCAAAAGGGAGCAATAGTCGCAATCCATCGGTCTTCGAATTTAATATAATAATCGGTAAACTGATTTCTGTTAAGCTTATTCAGTTTTCATCACACTCTAACTGCATAAAAGATGATGATGAAATGCTGCCTATTAAATTAGATTCGTTAATATATGACTTAAAAACACCTGAGGAGGACTCCAAAATTTTTTCCCTGCTGTCAATGTCGCAATATGATATCATTGAATCAAATCAGGACTATTTCAATGAAGATTTTGACCAATTTGGATCTGATGTTGTTTCTATTGAACTAACATCTTCACGGTACTTTGCCGGATACTTAGCTCGGGGATTGACCTGCGAAAAATGCAAATTGGAGTTGCTTAACAACACTGATGAAGTATCATTCCCATCTGAAATATTTATCCAAAAAAAAAAACTATCAAATAGCGTCGGATTTTGGAAAACTTACAGCCCCTTCTGAGAAGTTCTTTGAAATTTGCAAATTGCATATAAAAGTTTTTGAAAAAATTTTTAAGGAAAACAAACATATTCGCAATATCAAAAACACAATTATTGAACAAAGTGTTAGCGTAACAGATGGTAGCCGCTTTAAGGATTGGTTTGATTCAAAAAACCCCTGTTTCCATCACAGGCGTAATATCTTAGATAAACTTACAAGAATACTTTTAAAAAAACATTGTACATGGATATCGCAAAATATTAAAAAACGTTCTTGTGACAAAATCAAAAACTTGAGTCACATATGACCTTAGAAATCTTTTTTCATGGGAGTATATATAAGAATTAAACAAACATACTTAAAAAAAATTTACAAAATTTTCAAAAATACAAAAAAAATATAAAAACGAAAAAGAAGAAAAAAAATACTAAAATTTTCATAAAAACATACTAAAAAAAAATATATAAAATTTTCAAAAATACAAAAAAAATATAAAAACGAAAAAGAAGAACAAAAAAAAATAAAATTTTCATATAAAACATACTAAAAAAAATATATACTTATATAAAATTTTCAAAAATACAAAAAAAAATATAACAAGTAAGAAAGCTAAAGTCGGTCAAGCCCGACTTTGAAATACCCAGCGTCCCGACATTATGAGTGCACTATGTTTTTCTTCTCTATTTGTGGGCGTGGCAGTGGGAGGGCCACATAAATTATTTCCCTACACCCTTCATTCGCCTTGGTGAACCTATGTTGCGAATTTGAAGCTTCTACGCCTTTTACTTCGGAAGTTGTGAAAATTCTCTATTTGTGGGCGTGGCAGTGGGCAGCCTACATAAATTTTTGTTCCTACACCTTTCATTTGCCTTGGTCAACCTATGCTTCGAATTTGAAGCTTCTACGCCTTTTACTTCATAAGTTACGATAAGCCCTTATTTTTGGGCTTATTTGTGGGCGTGGCTCGAGGAGGGCGGCGTCCATTTTTTGCCAGGAAATGTCCTTTTCCGTAGTTAACCAGCACACCCAATATCAATGGAATGTGTTAAGTGGTTCGCAAGTTACAAGCATTTTACTGAAAACACAATAAATTCATTTGTGGGCGTCGCCGTGGGCGGATGTATCCCATTTTTACTTAGAATCATGCTCGGACCCCGATATACATGTGTACCAAATTTCGACTTCATTGGTTCAGCCGTTTCGTAGGAGATCCGACAACGGGCGGACGGACAGACGGACGGACGGACGGACGGACGGACGGACAGACGGACATGTCTAAATCGATTCAGTTTTTGATCCTGATCATTTCTATATATATTTGTCTATATCTCCGGAGCTTAATTCTCCCTGTTACAAGATTCGCACAAAACTAATATACCCCGCTTACGCTGGGTATAATAACATCAAAACTGGTCTGTTGAAGTTGGTTAGGCAATAACTTGTTTTGTTGAAAAAACGACATTACCGCATATGTTCAAAGACCCTTAAAGGGTAGGCTAGACGATTTGGTTAGTCACCAAATTGTGGCTGTTTTTGAGTAATTTTTTGTCCCAATCCAGTCCAAACCGTTTAACCGCCAACCATACGTATGGTCAAATGTCATTTGGTTACGTTTGTTCATGCTGCAGCCAAACGTTTGGATGCCAAACTAGCCATATCGTGTAACACCCCTTTGGGACAACACGGACAAATTTGTTTTACAAATGGGACCAATTTGCGCTGATTTGTCATTTCGTCAAGCTGAAAAATAGACCCATGACCAAATGGCAAACGTTTGTGTCGAAAGTTAAGATAAATTCAAGCGGTTTTTTAAAAAAAGTGCTTTTATATATTTATTTCAACAGAAATCTAAAATGTTTTGAAAGAAATCGATATTCAACGTATCGATGTTTTCAAAATGAGCCTTTCACAAGCCGAAATGCTTTTTCGCATAATGGTATCCTTTTTGGGTGAAACCAACGAAAGCAGATTTTCAAACTGAGCTTTCGTCATTCGAAGAAAATTTTTGTACAATTCGGCCTTTTCTTCTTCCAGCTCTTTGTACAACTTTGCGAAAAAACCCTTCTTGGTCCCGACGAGTAACCCAATTCCTTACTCAAACTCGGGGACGTTTACGAGGCTTTTCAAACACAGTTCGGTGCGAATCGTCGTCAAAAATATGGCCGGCCAATACGACGGCAAGAATTCTTTTATTTTTTGCATTTAGTGACTTTTTTAAAACAATTTCTGGCCGATGTGTTCACTCTATGCACAACAATATTATTTAGCGTCAATTGACAGTTGGCCATAATTTAATTTGGTCACTATTGTGCATATCGTGTAACACCCAAGCAAACCGAAAAAGCAAATTGGGACCGAACAATATTTAGACACTATCTAGAATTGGTGGTGCGCAAACGTTTTGGGACAAAATGTGAATATCGTGTAACCGCTTAACAAATGTCTTGCATACAAGCCAAAATTTAACCAAATGATTTCAACCAAACGTTCGGTCATTAACCATATCGTCTAACCGTCACTTTACTGGATGAGGCCAAAATTAGGCAAAAGTACTCGTAAGTATATTCTTATTAATTCGAGTTAAAAACAAAATATTGCCGACTACTGGTACATGCCGAACTTAGGAGCACTTACCCTATGCGGAATTTTTTTTTCCTCCATCAACATTTTATAATAGATCGGCGTGAAAGGCAGAATAAAGGCATTTTCTTTCGTGCTACATGAGGTACAAAAACTTAAAATAATTCAGCTGTGCAAACCCAGTTTTTTTGTAAAATATTGAAGTTGAAAACAAACAAAAAATTGTGGCGGTCGGAGCATTATAAAAAAGGTTTTATAAAATCAAAGTAATTACACAAATAAGGTAATTTTTACCATAAAAACACATTGCTGCTGACATATAGCTTCAGTGAGTTGTATTCCAGAAAGTTTGCAATATTTTTACAAAAACCTTTTAAAAAATCCTTTTAAATCTCTAGAGCATTTACTATTAAATTGCATCCTTATTTGAATTAATTTAACACTTCGAATTTTTTGAATTTTGACGCCAATGTTACACTGTGCGGTGACCTTTATCATCATGTTAAAGAAAACTTTTAATGAAACATAAATAATATAAATTCGTTAGGAAAAATATTTCCTTGCCACACTAAACTTAATATTTTTGAATTTTTTTCAAATTTAATTTGCCATAAATAATAGAAAAATATAAAAATAAAAACCACGCAAAAGTTGAAGTTGGTTGTAACTTTTCACGCCCTCAAATTTCTGACATTAGCTCGACGTTTAGAATGATTTACATTTACATGGATGTGTATGTTCTTGAGTGTGTGTGTATTCAACACGAGAATAAATCATACTTAAACAATCTTTAAGCTCATTTTTACACATTTAAACATATGTAAAAACAGAGAACTCATAGCCCCACGACGATGACTTCGATTTAAAAATCGATCTGTAATGTATGGGGATGCGTGAGGGAATGTGTGATTGGGTGTGTGCGATTGCGATATAATCTCTTTGGCGCTTAAAATTGAATTCAAATTGAAAAGTAATATGGTTTCCAGACTATTGCGTTAAACTGAATTTAGTACCTTAAGTAGACTTTAATAGTGAGTTTAAACTGAGTTTAGGGTATTTAAATTCAGAAATAAACTCATGAGTTTAGGCATTCGTTGCTGCAAGCCTTACATTTCACTACCTTTTTTGACAACGATGAAATTACCTGTTTGCTTCTTTTTTCAAATCTTTAGAGGTGAAATGAATTTTCGTTTGTTTTAATAATAAAAATAAATAAAATATCTTTCTTACCAGTTAATCTTGTTTGCGCCCGGATTCAAACCTCAGCCTTTCGGGTTCCAAGGCGGAGGCCTATCCACTACGCCACGATATCTTTTCGATCAATCAAAGCAAACATCTAATTTAAGTTCGAACAGGCGTGTGAGCTCGTAAACTCAGAATTTACATTCTGAAAGGGTATTTTCTAAATTCAACTTAAGGAGCTAAATTCAGAAGTCATATAAGAAATATTTCCCAGTCGGCAAGTGTAAGGTTTATCAGCAACTTTTTCTGCAATAGCCTCTATGGACTATTGCTGAATTCATCATTGAAAATTACCATTGCGATGTCCTAGGAAATGTAAGGTATAGTTTTAATTTATTTTTCGGTCCGCTATCGCTGAAATCTTAATTTGAAAGAAGTCGAAATAGTCATGGATAGCGGCGCGAGAGAAATGACACGAAATAAATTCTTGGAAGCGCTGGTGTATTTTCGGTACGCTATCGCGGAAAGCTTCGTTTGAAAATAGTCGAAAAATTCATGGATAGCACGCGTGTTTTCGGTCCGCTATCGCGGAAATTACAGCTTACATAGCTTACATATGGTAAGGCAAAGTGAACGACCTCTTCGTTTGAAAATGCACAAAAAATTCATATATGAATTCTACACTGAAAAAAAGATTGTTGAATTCATTGTAGAAAATATTCCTGTTTGGAGGATTTATAGATTGGAAAAAAATGTGTTTTATATACATACTTACAAAATCAGTTCGTTTTATTAAATAAAAAACAAAAAAGGTAAATAGATATAAATAAATAAATAAAAACAAAAAGGTTATTCAACCCAATGATTTAAAAGTGTTGTGAGTTGTGCTCAAACATTTCCCATTACCTGTCCCCTCTTTCCTCCGCCACTGTACACTAAAAACCAACAGTGGAGTTGCGCAAGTAAATAACAACAACAAAGAACAAGCACTAACGCAATAACCGAGAAATGATCGAGTAAGCAGAATTGCAGCCACGAGCGAATACTAAAGTCAACAGCACCAGTCGCGGTAATATGCAACTCAACATTATTATATAGAATGTTCTGAGGCAATATCGGAAACGGACCTACGACAACATTCAAGCGACACAAGAAAGTGCATTAAGTCAAAGGGTCGCTGAGAAAGCACCAGATCAGCATTATGTTCGTATAAAAGCGGAGCTCGAATCCATGGAAAGGCAGATTGATCTTTACGTTATTTACGAAGACATCTCAGCTCTATCGCACGTACTTACCAAGAAGCCACGACGATTGGAGTTAAATAGAAAGAATAGGGAAGTTTTCGAGTATTTAAAAGGAGCTAGGATACATAAGAAACCTTGTTAGATATAAGGATTTATATTAATTAAATAAAAGGATTGCAAACTGACAATCTCATCTTTTATTTAAAGGAATACAGGATTGTATGACGTGCGTACCTATCAAAGTGCCACGGCGTCATACCTTTTAATCCCCGTATCCCAACAAAAGTAATGAGATATTTTAATGAGATCATAGACTATTTGAACACAATTTTATGTGTTTACTTCTTGACTGTCGCACTTCAAATGACAAATTTTATTATTTCACTTTTTTTTCTCTGCATTTGCACGAAAATGTACAGTTTCTTATGCGTTTATGCGTTCATAAGAAAAATATCAGGAATAGTATGGCAAAAATTCGACGAAAGCGAACCGAGGAGTTCTTCAGAACTTCATCAATTTTCTTCTGTACCATAACAGGTTGGCTGATAAGTCCCCGTTCTAACAAAGAAAAACAAATTTTTTTTGCCAAAATTCGTTTTTATTATTCAACATAGTTCCCTTCAAGAGCGATACAACGATTATAACGACCTTCCAATTTGTTGATACCATTTTGGTAGTACTCCTTCGGTTTTGCCTCAAAATAGGCCTCAGTTTCGGCGATCACCTCTTCATTGCAGCCAAATTTTTTCCCTGCGAGCATCCTTTTGAGGTCTGAGAACAAGAAAAAGTCGCTGGGGGCCAGATCTGGAGAATACGGTGGGTGGGGAAGCAATTCGAAGCCTAATTCATGAATTTTTGCCATCGTTCTCAATGACTTGTGGCACGGTGCGTTGTCTTGGTGGAACAACACTTTTTTCTTCTTCATATGGGGCCGTTTTGCCGCGATTTCGGCCTTCAAACGCTCCAATAACGACATATAATAGTCACTGTTGATGGTTTTTCCCTTCTCAAGATAATCGATAAAAACTATTCCATGCCCATCCCAAAAAACAGAGGCTATTACTTTGCCAGCGGACTTTTGAGTCTTTCCACGCTTCGGAGACGGTTCACCGATCGCTGTCCACTCAGCCGACTGTCGATTGGACTCAGGAGTGTAGTGATAGAGCCATGTTTCATCCATTGTGACATATCGACGCAAAAACTCGGGTGTATTGCGAGTTAACAGCTGCAAACACCGCTCAGAATCATCAACACGTTGTTGTTTTTGGTCAAATGTGAGCTCGCGCGGCACCCATTTTGCACAAAGCTTTTTCATATCCAAATATTGATGAATGATATGACCAACACGTTCCTTTGATATCTTTAAGGCCTCTGCTATCTCGATCAACTTCATTTTACGGTCATTCAAAATCATTTTGTGAATTTTTTTGATGTTTTCGTCGGTAACCACCTCTTTCGGGCGTCCACTGCGTTCACCGTCCCCCGTGCTCATTTCACCACGCTTGAATTTTGCATACCAATCAATTATTGTTGATTTTCCTGGGGCAGAGTCCGAAAACTCATTATCAAGCCAAGTTTTTGCCACTGTATTTTTTCCCTTCAGAAAACAGTATTTTATCAAAACACGAAATGCCTTTTTTTTCCATTTTTTTCACAATAACAAAAGTTGCTTCACAAAAGACGCTCTATCTCACAAACTAATTGACTTACAGACGTCAAATTTTGACACGAATCATTTGAAGGTTGCCACTATATAAAAATAATATGCATTTAATACTAGCGACGCCATCTATGTGTCAGACCGGGAACTTATCAGCCAACCTGTTAAAACACAAAAAATGAAAAAAATAATGGATGAGATTGGCAAAACTTCTCGGTCCGCTATCGCCGATTTTTTGCCATACTATTCCTGATATTTTTCGACATAACATATCTTACTTATTTCATCGACGAAGTCTTACAAGAATAAATTCATGCAAGACCCAATTGCCGACTGGGTTCGCATTCAGAAAGCATTCATCACACGCACACACATACGCGTGTATATAAAATGTAATGGCGAAATAAATTCATCAATCTATCCCATCAAGCAGCCATTTTTGCGTGCATTTCATACACGCATTCATATGGTGATTGAATTGAATTAAGGGTCGGCGAGGAAAAATAAAAATCGTTTGCCTTTCAGTCGAGAAGTTTCCCCCCACCCACCCCCCGCCCCCCTTTCAACCATTGACGAGACCACGACCATTCCATTTATATCAATTACATGCCTGACATCCGATGTCGCTTTAAAGTGCTGGCAACCAACGTCATGTTGTGCTGAGCAGCATTCATTTCCGGTATTACGACACCATTTACTTCACCATTCCTTCCAGGCTCCAATCAATTTGCGACCTTTATAACCGGAAAATCCTTTATAAGGTTTTTTCTTCTTCAACTATGTGGAGTCCTTTGGATGTTCCCTGCAGTAAATGCGGGGCAAATTGACCACTGCGTCACCACTGTCATACGTACTATAGCTACCCTGCAGGAAATGTCAATAGTGAATCTATACTCTTTCACTAATGACCGCGTCGACAGTACTACTGAACAGCTATACCCGCCGCAATGCTTTGCGCTATAGACATTTAACATTGAGTTGTCATTGAATGTCGACAGTAGACCGAAAAACTATTGACGAACTAGTGACGTCGGTACTATTATGTAGACAAAAGGAGTACTTTTTCGCTAGTCACCAGTAATTAATATATATATTTATACTTTCCGGTTTCAATAAAAATAGCTTGCATTTAAGTTTTAACGAGTCTTACTTGTTCAATTTTGCGGCACATTTTACAAGGAGACACGTTGTTGACATGGTCAATGGAGATGAACTGTATCTCTTGACAGTACAGTTTCTCTAATGACACCGCCTATAAATACTGTTGACGTTGTCACTAGTTCTCTTGTCTATATTGACGTCAATATAGACATGGGGCCATATGGCGACAGACTTCCTGCAGGGTACTGCAGGGTTGCTATTCCACACACACTCACACATGCACTCACACAGAGAGGCATTTGCATGCCTTGGACTTTTTGCGAGCTGCAATGTTAAAAGAAATTATCATACAGCACGCTTAGACGCAACGAACCTGCGAAACCGGGAATTTCCAACGTGCAAAAACCAACTTGGCTTTTACATGCTTGACTGAACTGATCGCAAATTAGTCTTCCAAATGGAAAGTGTTTTCTTGTTTATCTTTTTTTTTTAGAACGAAGTTCTTTATGAAACGATAGCGACAGGGGACCTAGTCGCGAAAAAAGTTAAATTCCGTTATTATTGTGCGTTAGCAAAAAGTGAAGTTCGCAAAAAGCGTATAAAAAAGATTTCCGAGCAATTTTCATTTTTTTTGTCTGTTTTTGACGTTTGCCCCGTTCGCGCGGGGTTGATTTTTGGAATAAATTAAAATAACATAATTAAGTATCCTTGATTTAGGGTTGATTTTAAGGTTAAAAAGACGCGTCCGGGCATATTCCGGCGATTTAATATAATATATGCACGGATTTTGTTGCATTAGCACAATTAGCTTTTCTATGCATTCGCGCGGCCACTTCCCCGACATTTGAAACTTTAAATTTTATATTTCCCGAAAAATCTCAGTTGTTAACACCTCGAAAGTAGAAAGAAAATGAAGCAAACGTCAAAAACCAGCTCGCCGCCAACTTCACATTTGACAAAACGAAAGAGAGCAAAATGGAATTGCCGAGTACGGGCAATTCTGAAACGAGCAATTTTTCTGCGGGAAACGGTCTAGAAATTTGACTTTGTAGAGAATAGATTCACCTTTCTTTTAAGACATAAAACAACAAAATCGGTTTATATTGGGCCGACCTGGGACGTCTTAACCCTACTTCCTTACAGTATCAGTTTTGATACTTTTTTTTTCGTTTTGTGTAAATATTATATATTTTTGATATATAAGTTGATGGTAATGATATTAATTAGTGTTCGAGAGTTCATATTTTTGGATGTTAGGACAGTGATATATCAGATCCTTGATCCGTTTGAAGCAGAATAAATAGATACTTACATGTTCCTTGAAAGGGTAAAAAATGATGCTCATAGAAATTTAAAAGTGCCTTTTACGGAACCGACATCTTTCGTTCGAAAACAACCAAACCAAGAGCATTAACGTTCAGCGAAACGAAAACGGGATTTCCCCGGTTAGTATTTGCTTTGCTTCGAAGTAGATAGAGCTTTCAGTGCGCGCAATATATTCAGATACTGAAGTCGTAAAATGCCTCGCAGAGCCAAATCTAAAAATATACCTTTGTTGGACAATGACCTTTGTCCATGCGAAAGTGATACGGAGGACGATTTTGAGGAAGATGACGTACTTTATGAACCAAGTGCAGAAGAGATAGCTACCGCTAAAGCTGACGAAATAGGTTCGGTAGGAGAATCCGGAGATGAATTCAATTTGCATTTAGAGGAGTCTCGAATTGACATTGAATCCCAAGAGAGACCAACATTCTGCTCCAAAGATGGGAGAATTTCTTACGAGACCCAACCAACCTCTATAAAACGAACATATACTAATAAATCAACCCCAACTCACGCCGTTAGGTACTTATTGACGGTGCATTCGTATGTAACAGGTCCTTCAGTGTTTGCTTCATCTCGCGTATCGAATGAGCTGTCAGCTTTTGAGTTATTTCTAACTCCAATTCAAGGATTAATTTTGAAATACACAAATCTTTACGGAATTCGCAAATATAAGGAAAAGTGGGTTACCATTGACGAAACAAAGCTGCGTGCGTATTTGGGATTGGTGCTTTACAGCGGCGTTTTTCGTTCAAATGGCGAAACTCTGTGTGAACTTTGGGATGACGCTACCGGAAGACCGATATTCAGCGCAACAATGAGTCACTCTGATTTTGAAATGATAACTGCTTGCTTGCGTTTCGATGACAAAGAGACACGTGCCGATCGCAGAATGCGTGACAAACTAGCGCCTATTCGTGATATGTTCGATGTTTGGTGCAAAACGTTGCAAAAATGCTACAGTCCTGGTATAAATGTAACTGTTGACGAGCAACTCGTAGGCTTTCGTGGAAGATGCCCATTTAGGCAATACATCCCTAGTAAGCCAGCTCGGTATGGTATAAAAATTTGGGCTGTTTGTGACAGTAGCAATGCATATGCGTGGAATGTTCAAGTTTACACAGGCAAAGCTCCCAATTGCCGCCCTGAAACTAATCAGGGCGTACGAGTTGTAATGGAGTTGACGGAAGGTCTACCTAACCGGAACATCACAACTGATAATTTTTTTACGTCACATTCCTTAGCCCTCCAGTTACTGAAAAGAAATCAAACTTTGCTTGGCACGGTTCGACAAAATCGAACTTTCATTCCAGCGGAGTTTACCATAGCACGGAATAAGGCAATTCATGATTCGAATTTCTTGTTTGATAACAAAAGTGGCGTGACATTATGTAGTTATGTTCCGAAAAAAAAACCGTATTGTTCTTTTGTTGAGCACAAAACATCACACAAAAGATGTCAGCATTGCGGATCATAAAAAGCCGATCATGATACTCGATTATAATAACACCAAAGGAGGTGTGGACACGTGCGATCAATTGATGGGGACTTTTTCCTGCAAACGCGCTGTTTGGCGTTGGCCAATGGCCTTATTTTCTTATATGCTTGACATATCGGGTATAAATGCGTTTATAATTTATACAAACGTCAAGTGTACTTCTTCAAGTGAAATATGTAGACGGGAGTTCCTCAAAAAAATCGCATATGAGCTGGTCAAACCACACATTTTACATCGCCAAAAGATGCCTCACACTGCAATTGCGGTTGCTCTGATCAGAAAAATTCAAGATGAGTTGCCATCAACAAGTCGTAAGCGTTTATCTGAAGAACCATGCCTGGCTGAAGTTAAAAAACGAGCTCGATGTGGCTTATGCAAATATAAACCAGAAGCAAACTAATATGGGAACTTCTGCTCATACTGTAAGATAGCGTGTTGCTCACAACATTACAAACGTTTCAATTTATGTAATGAATGTGAAAAAAAACAACTAAATATAATAAAAACCTATAAAGGAATCAATTAAATATGTATACTTTTTTATTAATGCAAAAAGTGTCATATATGACCCTTATAAGGAACTAAGGTTAGCTTTCAAACAAGGAAGTAGGGTTAAAGTCAACATTTTGAGGGTTTTAAAAGATACATCCGTTTGGAAGCCCTTGGTTGCCGCCGGAAAAAGAATGAACATATTTGCTATGCATTTTCGAAAAATATACAAAATTAGCCTTCAAACGAGTCTAGTATGAAGGATATTTAATAACTCTTTGTCATGTTTTAATTATCTGTAAAAATTACTACCATTTTTGTCAAACTGAATTTTGGGTTCCTCCTTTTAACAGGTCGAAAAATGGGTATGGCATCAAAAACTTCAATTTTCGATTTTTGTGCCGAAGACCACAAAGTGTACCAAAATTTTTGAGACTAAATCATTAAGATCCGTTAACGTTATCTGGGCCAAAATTCTTTTTAATGCCTAAACTTCTGTCCCTGTCAATGAAATTAAGTTTTAATATTTTTTTTTTTGCACGTATTTTTATTATTGTATCTTCAAAAAAAACTTATGAACTAACAATAAGTGAAAAATCTTAATACTAGAATATAATATATATATTTATATATATATGTATTTATATTATTTGGCCTCCGGTCCAAGCTAACGCATGGATTAGGCTGCCTTTACTGTGTTGAATTGCTCCAAGGCTGTTACAGAGGGTAATAGGAGAATTAGTGCTGATAGAGAGAAGGCAGGTCACGCCTCTTGAGCCGTGTGTAGCTGTTTGTTAATAACAAATTTCTGGCTAATGAGTTCGGATGTTGGGACAACCGAGTGCTATATTTGCGACTTAATGAAATAAGTTCGTTTTTGACCAACGGGATACAAAGGTCCTTGTGTATGTTTTCGTTCTTAATGAACCATGGAGCACCAGTGATAGTCCGAAGGATTTAGACTGTGAGCGTTGTATAATGTCTAATAAAGAGTTGCTGGCTTTTCCCCAGAGCTGGGAGCCATAAGTCCATATAGGCTTAAGTGTTGCGTTATAAAGAAGCACTTTGTGTTCGAGCCGCAATCTTGACTTACTGTTGAGTAGCCAGTGCAGTTTTTGGGCGCTCAGCTTCATTTCGGTGCGTTTTGCCTCAATATGCTTGCGCCATGTGAGTCGGCGATCTAAGTGAATACCTAGATATCTCACTTCATTGGCCTGTGGAACTCGTGTGCTATTAAGCATAATTGGAGGGCATGTCTCGCGACGCAGCGTGAAAGTTATGTGGGTGCATTTGCTTTCATTTACTTTTATTCTCCAGTTCGCAAGCCAGTCTTCAACAATATGAAGATGATTATTAAGAACTCGAGAGGCGACCGCAGGGTCGCTGTGTGCATACAAAATTGCTGTGTCATCTGCAAATGTAGATGTGAATAGCTCTGGGGAAACAGGCAGGTCAGCCGTGTATATCAAATATAACAATGGCCCGAGGACGCTGCCTTGAGGTACGCCTGCTGAGATGTGGAACTCATTCGTCGTGTGAGTTCCATATCTAATTTTGAACTTCCTTTCAGAGAGGTACGATTGTAGGACTTTGTGGGTATTATTGGGTAGTGTTTGTTTTATTTTAAAAACTAAACCAGAATGCCAAACCTTGTCAAAGGCTTGTGAAATATCCAGAAATATGGCAGAACAGTATTTTTTTTTTTCAAACGCGTTTCTGATTTCGGTAGTAACTCTGTTTACTTGTTCAATAGTACCATGGCTTTTTCGAAAACCAAACTGGTGCTCGGGGATTACTCTGGAGCTTTGCAAGGACGGTAAAATTTTTGCCAAGAGACATTTTTCAAAAACTTTTGAGAACACAGGCAGTAGACTAATTGGCCTATATGATGATGGCAATGAGGGATCTTTTCCTGGCTTAGGGATCATGATGATGTTTGAAATTTTCCAGGCTCGAGGGTAAAATCCTATTCTTAATATAGCGTTAAATATGAAGAGGATTAGTCTTGTGGCTGCGGCCGGGAGTTGTTGTATCATCTGTGGCGTGATAAGATCAAAGCCTGCTGCCTTTTTTGGGTTTAGCTCTTTAATGATAGTTTGAACGTCTTTATGCTGAAATGCACGTATATTTTCGTTTAGACGTGGGTGAGTTTGTGGTAAACGGTAAGGGTTGGTAGGTGGATTAGGCTTAAAAACGTTTTCTAGGTACTTAGCAAAAATATGAGCTTTTTCTTCATCCTTTCTAGCCCAACTTCCAGTGTTGGTACGCAGGGGTGATACGTTTATTTTGGGTGCCTTCACCTTTTTGTTTGTTTTCCATAGAGAGTAATTAGTTTCGGCTGTTGGGCTCAATTTTCGTGTGAAGTTTTCTAAATTAGTTCTCAGATCATTATCAAGAGCTTCTCTTAGGCGCTTAGTTGCTTGTGTTAAGTTGTACTTTGCGGAGGGTGATCGTTGACGCTGCCATTCTCTTCGTAGGCGTCTTTTTTCTCGAACAAGGGTTTCGATCTCGCTTGTAGTATGTCTTCGAGGTATTATTGGGTTTCTGATTGATTTTGGGGTAGCGTGAACTGCGGCCGATATTATGATATCGTTTAGTTCTGTTATGGCTTCCTCAATATCACTTTCGCTCCGGAGGATCGTGTTCTCGTTCAAATGAGAGCTAATATATTTTTTAAACTTGAGCCAGTCGGTTTTCTTTGTTATAAATCTCCCGGGTTTTTCAGTGAGTGTGGGCACGCCCATCATTGTTATTATAATAGGGGAATGATCGGATGACAGATCGAAGCTGGGTTCAGCATGTATTTCGCTACGATCCAAGTTTTTGCTGACTGCAAAATCAATGAGGTCGGGTTTTTTTTGCAAGTCGGAAGGCCAGTAAGTGGGTTGACCTGTTGAAATACAGTCAAAATTTTCACGACTATTTATTATAAGTGAATATAATTGTCGCCCTTTGGGGTTAATTAATCTAGAGCCCCAGTGTGGGTGCTTAGCATTATAATCCCCAGCTGCTATGAATTTGTTGCCAAGCTTTTGGAAGTACTCTAAAAATTATGTACCAGTAACAGAAAATCTCGGTGGGCAGTAAACTGCACTTAAAGCGATAATGCTGTTACCATAATGCAATGAGATAGAGGTTGCTTGTAAGTAATTTTGGGAAAATGCATCCATTAAACTGTGTTTTATTCGAGTTTTGATCAAAACACCGGTGCCGCCGTGTGCCTTTCCATCTGGGTGATGAGTGCCATAAAACGTATAATTTTTAATAGTAAAATTATATTTGCTTGTAAGGTGGGTTTCACTGACGAGCATTACGTCAATTGAATGTAATTCAAGAAATGTTTGAATTTCAAGCTTGTGTTGTCGAATGCCGTTAGCATTCCAATGACAAATTTTTAAGACACTCATTTCTTTGCAATTAGAATTTGCATGAGTTGGCTTTGAGCACGCATCATCTCTTGCAGCATTGATTGCACAGTTGAAGTGAACTGCATCATGCAGTTAGTCAAATTTGAGATCATTGATTCCAAATTTGATATGGCACCTTGAGGGTGTACCGCAGTGTTCGACCTGACAGCGTCAGCGTACGAAATAGTCATAGGAGTACGACCAGGATGTGCTGCTGTCGCAAGAGATGCTTGAGCTTGGGTCGCAGTGTTAGACTTTACTGCGTCAGCATATGAAAATGCTGTGGGAGGAAGAGCAGCTGATGCTGGCCCTTGCTGGCTCGGCAGGAAGTTCGTAACTTCTTGATGAGTTTTCCGCTGGGGTTGGTCTTTTTTTTTTATTGCCATGTAGATTGGGCATCCACGATAACTCGCTTTGTGGTTACCACCACAGTTGCTGCATTTTCTTACATCAGGGTTGTCTTGATCAACTTGACAAGAGTTCGAAGAATGCCGATCTCCACATGTAGCGCACACGGGGTGCAATGTGCAATAGTTTTGCGTGTGACCAAATTCTTGGCAATTAGAGCATTGAACCGGCCCTTTCCGCTTATGAGGCTCTTCGACCGTAATTTTGCGGTGTAGCAAAAATTGCAGATTGTATATTGGGTGGCCCTCGTTCTTTTTTAGTTTTTGGGAGTTGGCTGAAGGATCAAGCTCAATGCGATATAGGGGTTGCGGAATATTTTGTTTGTTTTTAATATTAAAAACGGTTTTCGTTGGAAAACCTGCAGCTTGCAGAGCGCCTTTGATCTCTGCTGGGTCAACTGAGGGCTCGATGCCTTTTATTACTACCACTAAACCTTTGCTTGCTTTAAGCTGGTAGGTAAAGTAGCTTTTTTTGAGTGCATCAAAGTGATTCACCAGGGTACGATAGTGGGTTTCCGTATAAATTTGTATTTTAGTTTCTTTCACGTTACCCCTTTTAATGGAAACAACGTGAAAGTTGCTACTGCCAATGGAACGAGCGATAGTTGCTACCAGAGCGTTGGAACATTCCTCACGCAAGTAGATTGGGGGAGGCTTGATTTTCTTGATGGCGTTTGGTGTAGATGATTCATTATCATCTTTGCTAGCAAGCAGCGCAAATCTATTTTGGCTTGGGCTAGTAGCAGTACTCGTTGATGCATTGGGTTTCAATACTTTTAGAGCCTTCTGTCCTTGCATTTTTTGGGGACTCAATTTCCGCTTAATGTTCACGTAGCGATCCATGCCTGTCTGCACTGCCGACCCATTTTGCTTTTCGTGGACGCCAACGTTTTTTGCTATAGCGGCAGGGGCGCTAGCATTCACTTGAGCAGAGCGCACGGCTGAGCTCTGAGCAGCGGTTTGAGCAGCAATTTCGGCTTCGTTTTGTCTGCTGTATTCTTCTTTTGACTTAGTGTTTGTCAGTATGTCGGTTGTTTCTTCGTTTTGCAGTGATGCTGTTGTTGTTGAAGAAGTGAGGCTCGCAATAAGAGCAGAAACCGTTGACGTTGTAGCTGTGTACTTAGGACTAGCAAAAGTATTAGTTGGCGTACTTACTGCGATCGAGCAGGGAGTATTGCAGGTTGTAGGCAGAAGGGGTAGTGCATTTACTGCATTTGTTTGCTGCGGTGTGCGGGAAAGCTTGCCTGAAGTCACCGAGTGAAGGTTTAGCAGAGCATTTTGTTGTTGAAACGATTCCGTGACACTGTGCGAGCGACGTCGGCCGCACGGCGGCGAACGTTGAACACTTATTTTATTTTCTTCTTCCTTTTTTTTTTTGTTTTTTTCACATGCACTTTTCGCGCACTAGAAGAGTCGCTGTCTCTAATTTTTTATTTGATTTTTGTACTTATTTTTATTATTATTAATTTAATTTTGATTTAATTTTTTTTTATTTAATAATGTTTAATTTTGTGTTTGTTTTGTGTTGTTTTTTTTTGTTTTTTTTTTTTATGAAAACTTCGGATAAAAACGCGTCCGACCGAATCGAGCGCTTGAGCCGAACTGTTTCATGTTTTTCATGTTTTCATGAAGGAGAAAATCAAATAAATAACAAATTAATTTTACAAAAAAATTTATTCATAACAAAGTAAAATACTCTAGTCGAATTGAAAAAAATCAATTATTACCAAAACTCAATTTTGTTTACTCGCAAATTACAGTAACATTGTTGTCATCTCTTGTGTTGTCTTGCCAAAAAAGACAACAATGTTACTGTAATTTGCGAGAAAACAAAATGGAGTTTTGGTTATATTTAATTTTTTTCAATTCGACTAGAGTATTTTAGTTTGTTATGAATACATTTTTTTGTAAAATTAATTTGTTATTAATGTATTTTAATCCTTCATTGAAACTGAATTTCATTGACAGATACAGATATTTAGGCATTAAAAAGAATTTTGGCCCATCTATTCATAAAATTATATTAAAACAAAAAAAAATTTCTTATTACCTTATATGCAACAAATGGATAAAAAACGATTAAAACAGGAAAGTGGCAGCGCCGACGAAACTGTCAACAGCTTTTCACTAAACTAGATTGCATTGTTACACGGCAAAAGACTTATTTTCCTCAATACAATATTTCTCGTAAAAAGTTTTTTTATTAAAATAAGAGATAAATCTTTGTATAAAATGATTATTTTATGTTTAATCTCTCTCATATTTACTTTTGCTCGACGACAGCAAAACGTAAACAGATTGTGTCCTATTGATTTATATGGCGTCCGCAAGAGGGACTACTTAGGGCAGTTTCCTACCCCTAAATACAGACTGATTGTGCAAATTTCGATAAAATTTAAGTTTTTGTATTGTCTCACAAATTAGTTTTTCCAGCACATTTTTACCCGTGCTCGACTTATACATAAATTTAAAACTCTAAATGCAGGATTTAACACAGTTGCAAATTTCTCATTACCCTGATCAAATTCCTGCGCACGCCTTTGTTATTAATTTCAATGCGCACAGCTGTTTTGTTGGTTTCATCAGCGTTGCCACTTTTCGGTTTTCTGCGTATTTAACAAATTGTTGCATATAAGGTAGTACAATTTTTTGCGTTTTAATTGTAAAATTATGAATAGATAACGTTAACGGATTTTAAAGATTAATGTCTTAAAAATTTGGGCAAACATTGTGGTCTGCGGCATTTAAATCGAAAATTTAATTTTTTTATACCATACCCATTTTTCGATCTGTTAAAAGGCGGAACCCAAAATTCAGTTTATAAAAAAAATTCACAAATATTACATATTATTAAAATGTAGCAAGAAGTTATTAAATACATACTCTTCATACTAGGCTCGTTTGAAGGCTTATTTGATATATTTTTCCAATATGCATAGCAAATATGTTCATTCTTTTTCCGGCGGCAGCCAAGAGCTTCCAAGCGGATGTATTTTATAAAATCCTCAAAATTTTGACTTTAAGACGTCCCAGGTCGGCCCAATATAACCCGAATTTGTTGTTTTATGTCTTAAAAGAAAGGTGAATCTATTCTCTAGAAAGTCAAATTTCTAGACCGTTTCCCGCAGAATCCAAATCAAAAAAAATAATCATAAGCCACGGATGGCCACACTAATTCCCATACAAATTTTTTTTCATATTTCAGAGCCCTAGCGCGCCCATCAAATCACCTCCGATCGGCGCCAAATTTGAAACCAGTCAGTTTTATGCCAAATGGAAACATTTTCCGCCCGGCGGTTTGAAATCGATCAAAATTTTCAAAATAAAAAACAGTCTAAGCCACATACATGCATATATACATGCATTCAAACAAAACAAAACAAAATGTGGTGCTGCCAGACTGAAAGTTTTCAGAATAACTCCGATTAGTAGATTTTTGAAAATATATAAGGGCATTTTAGGCAACTTATATTTTCTTTGCGCTATCAAAGTATCCGTCAATTCGTACATAATTAAAACTTATTTAAAATCATCGTCTGTACTGCGGATGTATTACACTAGCTTACAAAAAAAAAGAGCAGAGACGAAATGATGGCTTTTAGACTAAATTGGAGTCGCTGATCACGAAAATGGCATCCGTTTTTTTTTTTCCAAATAATAGTTTTTGCGATATTGGCAAAAAACGTGTTTTTTGGTTACTTAATGAAGTTTTGCCAAATAACTCCAAAACGGCTAGCCTAAATAAAATAAAATTTTATCAGCATGAAGCAGAAAACTTTCTCCTTTGCAACGATATATCATTTATTACAATCGGTGTCTTAGTTTTTGAGCTATAGGCATTTGAACTTGAAAAAACTTGACTTTTTTGGGTTTTTTTTTGAATTTTCAAAATTTCATTTTAACTTTTAAGTAAAAAAAATTTTTTTTAATTTTTTTCGGTAACTAAAAATGATAAACATATATTTAACGTATATAGCAAACAAAATTTCTTCCAAATCGGTTGGCAAATAAAGAAGTTATAAGAGATTTTCCAAATTTAAAATACTGATCATATGTTATTTTATTTAGGCGAGCCGTTTTGGAGTAATTTGGAAAAATTTCATTAAGTAACCAAAAAACACGTTTTTTGCCCATATCTCAAAAACTATTCTTTGGGAAAAAAACGGATGCCATTTTCGTGATCATCGACCCCAATTTAGTCTTAAAACCATCATTTTGTCTCTGCTCTCGCGAAAGTTTTAAATTCTGTAAACTAGTGTTATCGGTGTGAAAAATATCGATACCTTAAAACATCTTTATTAGTGTCCGACCGAAGGTGGATTTTTAGCCGAAGCCGAAGCCGAACAATCGGCAGAGTTGAAGACTTCGGCCGAAGACCGAAGGCCGAAGCCGAATGCAAAACAAATTTATAGTAAGGAAACAAAATCAGTCTTTATTCATTTGACAAGCAAAAAAACGAGCCCGAAGCACTTTCGAATTTAATATTCCCTCTCGGCACAGCCTTGCACCCGTCTTCGACGCTGGCTGCACGACTTGAACTAATCGTTGACGACACTTGCGAGACTAAAGCATAGGTGGCGTCGATGCAAAATCCATACAAATGTCGCGAGTTTCGTGCACGACACTTTGCAGGACATGTCATTTATGAAGTCATGCATCCCATGCGTGGAGGAAGTCATACATGACTGGTATTCCGTAATGCAAACATGAATAAGTTCTTACAATTTTTTAAAAATTTCATTGTAATATTTATTATATGTATATTAAAGAGCTGCACAAATGTATTTGATTTTATTGTACACTATGCAAAGCACAAATAAATTAAATTGATTTGGCATTTCAAATAGTGAATTCCTTGCATTTGAATTTTATACAACAAATACTGTATAACTTTTAATAGATTCAAATCAAGACATGTCATGATTTTTAAAATAAAAATGAAGAAACTATTTGATTTGGTAAAACAAATATTTAAAATATTATCATTTCTCCTAAAGTACACATAGTGAAACAATAAATATAAAAAAGCTTTGTGAACAAAAAATCCAGAAAATTACCTAATGGAAGGAGAAAATCTAAGTTGAATAAATCTACCAACTGTTTTTAAAGGATTCAATTGCCGGCAAAAATTATTTTCGGTCTATTGTTTGTCCTGTTTTGGTCAATTTGGTTCCTTTCTGTTATACACAAATTAGCACTTTTCCTTTTTCCTCCGGCAAATAAGCTATTCCAGTTTTCTGAAAGCGATAAACAGGATGTATGGGATGAATGTAAACGACAGTAGTGCCCCTTCGGAAAGAGTGTTTTCTGTTGCTCGAAATTTAATTTCTGAAAAAAGATGCATGCTCGGCTTTAATGATACTGCAATAAACCAAATTATGTTTTTGCATTCAAATATAGAAAAAAAAATAGCTCTAACATAAACTTTATGTTGTTAACGGCTTTCACATTGTTAATAAATTCATTTTCTGTATTTCCTTGTTTTTTTTATGGTTTTTTTTTACATTTATTTCAAAATACATGTGTACTCATATGTATTGTGCAGTATTTTCAAATCCTTCATATTTGTTCTATAAACGTCTTATAAATACAAGAAAACAAGTTCACAATATTTGATTTACTTGATATAAATTTGAAATCAAATACTTTCTACATGTGACTACTTGATTTAAAAAAATCAAATTAATGAAATGTTACTAATTGGAAAAAAGCAAATGCCTTGAAACTCGATTTAAATACATTTGTGCAGCTCTCTAATGTATATACATACATATATAATTCTACTTCTTCTTGCGTGTTTATCTATCCCGGTCTATCCCGGGGTCCGCAAGTATATATTATACATATATAATTGAATATATTAAATCTATTTAACAACTATTAACAAATCAACATAGAACGTGATTGCCCAACGAAATGCGAATGTCAAAATCGGCTTAGTTATAATCAGAGTGAGTAAAAAAAGCCCGAAAAAACCCGAAAATAAGCGCTAAAAAAAGCTCGAAAAAACAAGGAAAATAGTACGAAAAATATGCAGTTAAAATTTATTTTTTATTCAGCGGAGTTATTAAAATATATAACTAGATGTTGTTTTACATTTTCAAACAAAAAATGTTGGCGTTTCTCTCATAAAAGGTTTTTATACAATGAAAAAGAACGTTCAACGTCTGAAATGGTAAGGGGGCCAAATTTGAAAACACACTCCAACGTAAATACGCGATCGAACGTAAACGCAAGCATTGGACACAGCGCTTAGAAGAGTCATTGACAAAGGAAAGCAATGAAGCAGAAATAAAAATAGCAGAAAAAAACTCAACAGTGTTGATTTTTTCGGAAATTAGGTAGGAAAAGGCTTTTAAAATAGTACTATTAACCATAAATATGGGAAATATGCACAAAAAATAGTTTTTGGCAAGAAAATAGCTCGCACTGCTAAAATATGCAAAAATAGTAAAAAGTAGCTCGCACTACTAAAATATGCAAAAATAGTATGACGTATGCAAAAACAAGCATTTATTCACTCTGGTTATAATAACGATGTCTTCGAAGACTTCATGCACGATTTTGTCTTGAACGACCGATTTCCGAAAGTGTTATTATTATTATTATAATTATTATTATAATTATTATTATTATTATTCTAATTATACGTATTATTATTATTATTATTTGAGTATTGCGCCTTAATGAATTAAGACGCAATCTTAAAAAAAATAGAGAGGCAGTAGCTTCTGAGTCTATCGGCCCTCGAATTTCTTGAAATAAACCCAAAACGGGAAAAATTAAAATATAAAAAATTCCGGCCTTAACAAGGCCCGGTGGTGTACACACATTTAATATCAAATATTGTTTTTCCCTATTTAAAATTCCAAATACCTTTTGTTTTTAAAATTGTTAATTTCTCGATTTTGATCTCCCTCGTCGTGGGATTTGAATCCCGGAACTCTCGACTGGTGGTCGAGTGCTCTTCCTCGACACCGTCTTTGCCAAATTTAAAAGACTGGATTTTTTACGTTTATAAGTTTAAAGTCAAATTGTCAAAAGTTTTCATAATTTTTTCAATTTTGGGCTTGATTTGGGCGCGCATTGGGATCAATTTGAGCCAATTTTGGTTATGTTTGGGCGCGCATTGGGCTCGGTATGGGCACGTTTTTGTTAGATTTGTGCTTGGTTTGGGCGCGTTTTGATTTTTTGGCGTCATTTGGGCCCGATTTGGGCCTGCATATTTTTACTCGGGGAAGCAATTGAAAATCTATCGTGACTTTTTTACTTCCATTAAAATGCAAAAATATTCGGCTAAAATATTCGGCGTTTTCTAGCCGAAGCCGAAGCCGAATATTAAGAATTGGCCGATTATGCCGATTACCGAAGCCGAAGCCGAACCTTCGGTCGGACACTAATCTTTATGTATGAAAATTCGCATTTTCTAGACTATCTCATTTGCGATGGAAAACCCTTTACACGTATGCTTTTCAGTTCCAGTATATTCTGGTTAGCTGACTTCGCACTTTAAGGGCTCAACGCTGTTAAAGTAAATTGAAAAAAAATAACGAGCTCATTCTTTTGAAGAAAGGAAATCAGAGTTGAAATTTCGATGACAGTTCGACAGAAATATAGGAAATGTATGACTTAAATGCAATCCTCTGAGTCCGATTACTTGTAACAGTGCGACTCGACATGCGATGGTTCATCGCATAGCATCTGTCAAATTTTATGGTATGCGATGGCAGCAGGTAGAGAGATTTTGTTGAGTGGACAAATTTCGGTATGCGATGAGCATTTTAATATGGAGTTAAGCCAGAAAATTCGCTGCTTAGAAGCGCTAAGACATTGAAATTTGTTAAATAAAGAGTAAAAAAGAAAAAAACCTGAATATCTGGGTAAATCCGTTCTTGCAGAAAAGACAACAACATAAAAACAAGTAAGAAAGCTAAAGTCGGTCAAGCCCGACTTTGAAATACCCAGCGTCCCGACATTATGAGTGCACTATGTTTTGCTTTTCTATTTGTGGGCGTGGCAATGGGAGGGCAACATAAATTATTTCCCTACACCTTTAATTCGCCTTGGTGAACCTATGTTGCGAATTTGAAACTTCTACGCCTTTTAACATACTTCGGAAGTTACGAAAAATCTTCATTTGTGGGCGTGGCAGTTGGCGGGCCACAAAAAATTTTTTCCTACACCTTTAATTCGCCTTGGTGAACCTATGTTGCGAATTCGAAGCTTCTACGCCTTTTACTTCGGAAGTTACAAAAAATCTTCATTTGTGGGCGTGGCAGTGCGCGGGCCATATAAAATTTTTTCCTACACCTTTCATTCGCCTTGGTGAACCTATGTTGCGAATTTGAAGCTTCGACGCCTGTTACTTCGGAAGTTACGAAAAATCTTAATTTGTGGGCGTGGCAGTGGGCGGGCCATATAAAATTTTTTCCTTAACCTTTCATTCGCCTTGGTGAACCTATGTTGCGAATTTGAAGCTTCTACGCATTTTACTTCGGAAGTTACGAAAAATCTTTATTTGTGGGCGTGGCAGTGGGAGGGCAACATGAATTATTTCCCTACACCTTTAATTCGCCTTGGTCAACCTATGTTGCGAATGTGAAGCTTCTACGCCTGTTACTTCGGAAGTTACAAAAACTCTTCATTTGTGGGCGTGGCAGTGGGCGGGCCATATAAAATTTTTTCCTACACCTTTCATTCGCCTTGGTGAACCTATGTTGCGAATTTGAAGCTTCGACGCCTTTAACTTCGGAAGTTACGAAAAATCTTTATTTGTGGGCGTGGCAGTGGTAGGGCCATATAAAATTTTTCCCTACAACTTTCATTCGCCTTGGTGAACCTATGTTGCGAATTTGAAGCTTCTACGCCTGTTACTTCGGAAGTTATGAAAATGCTCTATTTGTGGGCGTGGCAGTGGGCGGGCTACATAAATTTTTTTTTCTACACCTTTCATTTGCCTTGGTCAACCTATGCTGCGAATTTGAAGCTTCTACGCCTTTTACTTCACAAGTTACGATAAGCCCTTATTTTTGGGCTTATTTGTGGGCGTGGCTCGAGGAGGGCGGCGTCAATTTTTTGCCAGGATATGTCCCTTTTCGTAGTTTACCAGCACACCAAATATAAATGGAATGTGTTGAGTGGTTCGCAAGTTACAAGCATTTTATTGAAAACACAATAAATTCATTTGTGGGCGTGGCAGTGGGCGGATGTCTCCCATTTTTACTTAGGATCATACTCGGACCCTGATATACATGTGTGCCAAATTTCGACTTCATTGGCTCAGCCGTTTCGGAGGAGATCCGACCACGGACGGACGGACAGACGGACAGACGGTCAGACGGACAGACGGACATGTCTAAATCGATTCAGTTTTTGATCCTGATCATTTCTATATATATTTTTCTATATCTCCGGAGCTTAATTCTCCCTGTTACAAGATTTGCACAAAACTAATATACCCCGCTTACGCTGGGTATAAAAACTCAAAAGTGACAGCCCATCACAAGCGATAGACGACATGCGATATGGTATGCGAGATATAGCATACCATCTGCCATAAGCGGTCTCCACTTGCGATCTATCGCATACTTTCTATCGCATGCTATGAACCATCGCAGGTCGAGACGGTAAGTAATAAGAGTATGCGTTCAAGTAATGAAAGTAAGTCAAAGTACTTACAGTAGTTTCGCTATATAAGAAAGTCGATTTTGCCAATAAATTTATTTCTTATATTCGGTTTTTTATTATATAAGCACCCGTTTATAAGAAAACCCTTTCTTATGAAAAAAAAAACCGCAATTTTTTCTTATATAAACTACCGATATTTGAAAATAGGGGTGTTAAATTTTTGATTAAAACCAAGTTTCTTATATAAAAATTTTTTACATACGAAAACAGTTTTTGGTTTTGGTAAACAGTTTCTTAAAGGCGAGTTTTTCTAACATACGAGTTTCTTACATACAAATATTTTTGTACAGAGCCTAATATAAATAGACTTGTTGCCCTGAGATTCCTTTCTTAAAAGCGGGTTTCTCTTATTTACGAGTTTCTTATATAGCGAAACTACTGTTTTTGTTTTTATACCCAACGTAAGCAGGGTATAGTAGTTTTGTGCGAATCTTGTAACAGCCAGACCTAAGCTCCGTAGATATAGACATATATATATATTCTTGATCAGGATCAAAAACTGAATCGATTTAGACATGTTCGTCTATCCGTCCGTCCGTCTGTGGTCGGATCTCCTCCGAAACGGCTGGACCAACCAAGTCGAAATTTGTCACACAGGTATATCGGGATCCGAGTATAATCCTAAGTAAAAATGAGAGACACCCGCCTACTGCCACGCCCAAAAACGAATCTAATGTGTTTTCAGTAAAATGCTTGTAACTTGCGAACACTCAACACATTTCATTTGTATTTGTTGTACTGGTAAACTACGATAAAGGTTCTTATCCGAAAAAAATTGACGCCGTCTTCCTCGAGCCACGCCCACAAGTAAGCCCACTGAGTAAAAGGATATTGCTTAAGGCTATCCTTTAAAGACTATCTTACTGCGTTTCAGCTTTATGTCAAAATAAAATAATGCTTTCTATTAGAAATTATTAAATTTTATTTGTAGAACTGAAAAAATAATAAATGAAAAAATGATTTTTATTTAAAAGGAAAACTTTTTTAAAAATCTAAAAAAATCGATGATAAGAAAATTGCTTGCTTTATAAACTGAAGTGTTTACCATACACTACCCCCTTTGTAGTGCGACACTAACTGACCGTTTCTTAGTAGGTTCGCATGACTTCTCGTAATATGCTGGTTTTAACCTAACATATCTATTGTGATATTTTCCTGTTTTGTTCCTTTTATAACTGTAAAGTATTTAGCGTTTCGCTTCTTGACGAGATAAGGTCCGGAATACTTTTCTTGTAACGATTTTTTAACGCTATCATTTCTTATCCAAACGTGAGAGGATGTTTCAAGGTCCTTATTAATAAACGGTGAAATTTTTGAATGATGGGTAGGCGAAATAGGGCGGAAATTTTCAATTAAATAATGTAAAGAGGTCAAAACTTCTGACGTTGATTTCGGGGTTTGACGTGTGTCAAAGAATTCACCTGGAAGATGCAACTTTTCTCCATAAACCATCTCGGCGCAGGATGCATTAAGATCCACTTTAAAAGCTGCACGAAGTCCTAAAAGAACCAAAGGTAATGATTTAGTCCATTGCACTTGCTTGTGACAGGACAACGCAGATTTTAGTGTACGGTTAAATCTTTCAATCAATCCATTTGCTTGTGGATGATACGCCGTTGTATGTTTAACATTAGATCCTAAGAGTGTGGCATTTGCGTGAAATGTTGACGAAGTAAACTGCGCTCCTCTATCTGAGTAGATGTTGTCTGGACAGCCTGTTAAGACTTTTCCTTCTGATCCTGGCCCTTTCCAAGAAAACGCGTTGAATGCCTTTTAAAGTCTTTATTGACTCCTTATTTAATTATACATTAATTTAGCTTAATTTAGTTTAACGACTGACTGAAGCGACGATTCCAGGCTGTGGACTACCGTAGACTCCCAGAACATTGGTTGATCAACATCTTTTATAGTGAAAACGCTGCCTCTGCCCTTACTGATCGCTGCTACCATAACAGTGTCGTAGGTCACTAATTTTCTGCTGTGGTTCTGGTGACACATATCCAACTCAGCATATTTGGGTATTTGGTCACCTGTGCTGCGCTTTGGCCAGCGTGCCAATGCAATATGTGTCAAAACGCCAGCTTGCGTTTTCGCTTCGATTACTTAAGCTCTGCTTTGCTTACTTCGATTTATTGATATTGCTCAATCGATGCGCGTGTGACATATATTTGGTGTTTATGATCTGATTTCTTTCTTGTTCTTCTCATTGCTTGCAATTGCCTCACAACATCCCTCCCTTTTCCAAGAGAATGTCGCGGGAGAGACATGATGACCTTATAGAATTGGTGTTTACAAATTCGCTGTTTATTTTCCGTTGATCGTGAGTGCGGCAGGTCAGCTTCATTCATGGTTATGTAGATGTCGTTGCAAGTTGATGTGACGTTCTAGGTTCGGTATTTCAAATTCGGCATTACGTTCCCGTTGATGTCCATGTGACTTAGATATTACATTCTTATAGCTGACGTACAAATATTCTCCAGTTAAATCAAGGAAGCAGTAACACCTTCAGCTCATTACACAAATTTTTTTTTGATTTACTCTTTTTAAATTGAAATTTTCGCGGTTTGTGGTAATGTCATTATACCAAACATATATCTGTGCGTTGTGACCTTTCCAACGATACCCATTTCATAACTTTAGCATAATTGGTTAAAAATTTGCAAATTACTCGCGTACTACCCATTCATTTTTTTTGCAACTATGCCAGTTACATCCGGGAAGCCGTCACAAACATTCCCTGAAAATTTCAGCTCAATCAGTCCACTGGTTTCTGAGGAGTAGTCTCGTATTACGGCCAACAACATTCATTTTTATATATATAGATTGTAGTTTTTAGTGGTATTCAAGCAGGCTCAGAAATAGCTAGGTGCAAATTTTGCGCGCGGAAATTTTTAACTATTGCTTGAACGACCCTTATGCAAAGCGTGTGTAAAAATTTTGCGAAAAAAGCTGGTTTCAATGTTTTCTTTGGTGAAAGAAGGAGAAGCGAATATAGCGCATATTTTGCGCATCACAGTAGGCGTGCAAAATTTCCGAGGCTGCGGAAACTATTTTCCATACAAAATAATTTCCGAGCTCGCGAAATTTCCGAGGGCGCAAATGTTGCGTAACTGCTTGAATACCACTTTTGTTTTTTTTTCCTTTATAGCATTTTTAAGTGTCAGGTTTTCCTGTCTTCGAAAATCGATTTCGATATCTTCGAAAAAAGCAAAACCGTGTCTATTTCATAACACCATTTGAAACACATATTGATTTCAATTCTTATTCTGATTTAATTCTGTGTCGGTTTCCATAACAGCCTCGATTATTTTGTTATTTTACGCTAGAAAAAATAAATCTGTTTGTCTGTTTTTCTACTGAATTTTGAAAAAGAGTTCTGTGGGATTTACCAAAACCAAAACCAAAACAGCTACAAAAAACTTATAAAACATATCTCAACCGGAAAAACTTTTGCAATGATAACAATGTTTTTTTTTTTTTTTGATCTATCAACCGACGAACAAATCATCCGAACCGTCATGCATTCAATGCAATCCTTCGATGTACGAATGAAACAATCAACCAACCAACCTTCCGACCAACCGACTGCCCAATCATAAATCTTTCCATTTAAGTACTTGCTCACTCACCTTACTATTCAACAAACTGATCGGCCGTCGACTGATCGCACCAACCATTCAACCATCCACCGAACAAACAAACAAACTGTATAAAATGCACCTTCCCTGTCCCGCGGCCTAGTCGATGCAAAGAATTGAAATAGTATGCGTTCAATTTTTGAGTTGATGGGCTCGCGCGTGGCGGAAGAAAACAGGTGAAAGTCGTCGTCATATACAAGTAGTACTATAGATGGAACTTGGCAAAAAACGTGTGTGTTGAATTGAAGTAGACCCCCTGTGCATGCATTCTTATGGAAAAATCAAAAACGTAGCACGCCCCCTGAAAATTCCGGTGCCGGTCTAAAAAATATTTTATAATCCTGTAACATTACCTAAAATGTTTGTTAAAAATCAGATATATATAAGTGTTGGTCAAAGGTTTTTCATAAGAACTTATTATATTTTACAGCAAAATATGTTATTTTTATACAATTAAAAACAATTAGATAAAATTTTGCTCGCATTATTGAGGAATGCTAACCCAGAGTACTCATGCATCGAATATGACCGATTATCAAAAATTTTGAACTCCACCACAGACCAGCTGATACGAATTATTCAGTGATATCATAACTAAAATTGCTCGATACATAATTAGTGGCTCAAGTACTTATGACATATCATGATAAATAGAGTGCATAAGCTGTATATTTTTGGAGCTCTTCTGAATTAAAAAGGTACAAAATTGCATACACTATCATAAAAAATTAAAAAAGTTTTACATAAGAAAGAAAACATTAAAAAATTTCAACGCAAGTATGTTTAGTTACAAAATTGAGTGAATACTCAAAAAATTATAGCATCACTAGTTCACCACTGATTTCGGTTGTTCTTGTAAGTATCCCCTATATTACTAGTCGGGGTACAGTGACCGGAACGTCCCTCGCCAACAACCACGGTGTCGCTCGGTTGTCTTGTCGCATAATATGAACGACGACAAACTTTTGCATCCGTCAGAACGAATATATTCTCCTCATCGAATGACCAGCCATGCCTGCGGATCAGTGCTGCCAAACTGATACAATTGTATCAAAAGTGATACTTTTTGTCCAAATGATACGGAGATACTTTTTTTCTGAATTTGATACCTTTTTTGTTTAAGGGCTGTAATAAAAAAATGTTCAATCAATGGCATTTCAATCATTTGCATTTGACAAAAACGTAAAGATAATCGATGACATTGAGGAATTTTGGGGCAACGTTTCAAATATGAAAAACACAAATCTAAAACAAACACATTGCTTTGTTGTTGCAAAGAAACTAAAAAGTCTAAAAATTTCATATAATTTGACAGTTAAGTTTCAGATTTGTTGTTCTTGTTGTAATATTGATATCACCTTGTTAAATACACCTTGATTAGAACTAAACGGATTTGACATTCCCATTTCGTTTGATATCACTGCTCTGTACTTTTATACCCGATACACTCTGTGTCGAGGGTATATTGCGTTTGTGTGGTTGTGTGTAACACCCAAAACCAGTCGAGATAGACCATACAAAATATATATAGAAATTATCAGCGTCACGAGGAGATTCGATTCAGACATGTCCGTCTGTCTGTATACAGTTATCTTATCGAAGGAGTTGAGCTATCTTGACAAAATTTGGTATGCGTGCACACGGGGAGATGAGTAAGAACAAGTTCGAATGGACCCGATCGGACCATTTTTAGGGGTACCTCCAGTACAAGGGTCTGTTACGAAAATCACAAAAACTGCTCTAAAATCGAAGTTTTTCAAGATATTTTGATGAAACTTTATATTTGATCATATTTAAAGGCCAGTAATATGATTTCCAAAAATTGGAAAAGTGGGCGTCGCAGAAGGGCGGTTTTCGAAAATTGTCTCCTACACCCGAAATTCAAATAGGACTTGAACAAAAGATGACACGTATGCTTCCTTTGTTGTCATTAACATCCTTCCAAAAAAATTCTTTGATCGATCCATTATTAAGGTTACCTCCAGTACTAGGGTCTGCCACAAAAATTCCAAAACTTCCTCAAAATCGGACTTTTTCGAAATATTTTAATGAAACTTAGAATTTGAGCATATATTTAAGCCTCCGATTATAATTAAACAACAATTGGAAAAGTGGGCGTGGCAAACGGCAGTTTTCATAAAGAAATTTAACAAAAGGCGGTATATGGGGCCCCTTATGGCCTTAAATAACTCTTGATATGAAAAACTATTTGAACATGTGCGTCTGTGTCGGATATTCTATTGTCAGGCTCACCTGACTATAATACCCTTATTTGTTTCCTATTGATTTTGTTTTCTTTTATTTTATTATTGCTGTTAACAATTCTTTTTAATTTTCATAGTTTTTTGATTCCCGCTCTAACTCATTGATTGCATTTATTAAGTTTAGATTAAGGTTGTCGAATTTGTTGCCATACATTGGTTTTAGAAAACTTGAGGCATATTCATTGCCGCATACAAGATTACCATTTATGTTCCATTTACACCAGTTGTCACCAATACGTATTTTGTCGTCTCGTACGAACACCTTATGCGAACGATCGGATGATAAGATTTTCTTCCGTATGAAGAGAAGCGCTTTCTTATAACGTTGTCTGTCCTTATTGAGGTCTTTTTCAATCCCGATCGCAGAGTTCGCAAGTTTATGTATATTTTGAAAAACTTGACTAACCGAGTCTTCCGTCGTCATCTCTGCTAGAATGTTGATTTTATTTTGCCCCTTTGATATGATTCTTGCTTTACTCGCTTCAATGTTTATGCCAAGAATCTCTTCACATAGTTTCGTTACAGCCACTTTGGGTTGCAGATGATCTGTTAGGCCTCTGAAGATGAGATTTTTTTTTCTTGTTTGCATGTACGAGCGCCGCATCAGTTCTTCGTGATCGTTATGTTTTTATTTTTCCAATCTTGATATTTTTTCTTTTAAGAATTTATTTTCTGCTGCTAACGTTTCGACTATACCAATAAGATTAAATACATTTGTATTTACGGCATACAGATCTGATTTAATGGCAATATCGTTCAACTTCTCGTCAAGTTCCCATTGTTTTCTGTATGTTCAGTATTAGCTATGACACATCCATACTCCCAACAGAGTGCAGGTTATCTTTCTCAGGTGACAGATCTGATAATAAACGTTTTGGTGTGTGCCATACGTTATTTATTCATGATTTTCGTAGTTTTTGTTGGAGGGCGTCGATTTATTGGCATTATATTTTGTTTATTTCGCTGTTTTTGAAGTGCACTTTATTTATTGATATCAGCTTGTGTTTATTATACGATTTTTAAGTTGCGCTAAGAAGTATACTGCATCGTGTAGGCTACAGTCTAGGAGAGCTTTTATGGATTGTTTCTAAACTAAAGCGATCTTAGCACAGCTTCATGTGTAAATTCTATTCTTTATGTGGTGAAAATTATTTTTGACACTTGCTTTATTAAATGCCTAATGATTGTTGTTTGAAATTTACAAAATTACTTTGCGCGGCTTGTTGTGAAATTATATAATAGCATGTCCTCACTATAGCCCAATTTAAGTAATTTCAGCGTTTTCGTAATTTCGCTTGAAATTAAGGAGAAGTTGCGTCATTTCGCCATACTGAAATCTGTCAAATAAAATAACCTTACTATCGTCATTTCAACGAAATTATTCACCAAATTAGTATGAAACCGGATACAACCCTGATTTTTTAGTACATTTTGCTTGAATCCTCTGTAAATGCATCCCTGGAACTTTGAATGAAATTTCGTTCATTTGAAATCTTGTAAGCCGAAAGCAAATGAAATTACGATTACCGAAATTACGACTATGTGGACGGGTTTGAGGTTGAAAATACGAAAACACCGAAATTACTTAATTTGGGCTATAGTGAGGACATGCTATTATTTACATTTTGAGATGTCACCGGGGTGTTGTCAGCAGTGATGCCACTCGCTCAAAAAATAATGTATCAAAATCATTTTTCAAAAGTATCAAAAAGTATCACCATTTCTTATGAAAAGTATCAAAAGTGTAATTTGATAACGCCAATGAAAATGTCCATAAAAAATTGAGAAAACTCTACTAAAACAAGAAATGGAAACTCTTTACTTTCTTCCGGGCGCATAAGATGTTAAAAAAATAAGTCTTCATTTTCACAATTACAAAAGATAATAAAAAAAGGAACAAAATCAGCTATCCTTTTGCTAACAAACATAACAAACGGGCTTAAAATACGTATATGTACATACTTCAATTCAAGGTGTAGGCACTAGGGCAACAACTACAAATCGAAAAAAAAAATAAACACAGATCAGTGATATCAAACGATATGGGAATGTCAAGATCCGTTTAGTTCTAATAAAGGTGTATTTAACAGGGTGATATCAATATTACAACAAGAAGAACAAATCTGAAACTAAACTGTCAAATTATTTGAAATTTTTAGACTTTTTAGTTTCTTTGCAACAACAAAGCAATGTGTTTGTTTTAGATTTGTGTTTTTCATATTTGAAACGATGCCCCAAAATTCCTCAATGTCATCCATTATTAAGGTTACCTCCAGTACTAGGGTCTGCCACAAAAATTCCAAAACTTCCTCAAAATCGGACTTTTTCGAAATATTTTAATGAAACTTAGAATTTGAGCATATATTTAAGCCTCCGATTATAATTAAACAACAATTGGAAAAGTGGGCGTGGCAAACGGCAGTTTTCATAAAGAAATTTAACAAAAGGCGGTATATGGGGCCCCTTATGGCCTTAAATAACTCTTGATATGAAAAACTATTTGAACATGTGCGTCTGTGTCGGATATTCTATTGTCAGGCTCACCTGACTATAATACCCTTATTTGTTTCCTATTGATTTTGTTTTCTTTTATTTTATTATTGCTGTTAACAATTCTTTTTAATTTTCATAGTTTTTTGATTCCCGCTCTAACTCATTGATTGCATTTATTAAGTTTAGATTAAGGTTGTCGAATTTGTTGCCATACATTGGTTTTAGAAAACTTGAGGCATATTCATTGCCGCATACAAGATTACCATTTATGTTCCATTTACACCAGTTGTCACCAATACGTATTTTGTCGTCTCGTACGAACACCTTATGCGAACGATCGGATGATAAGATTTTCTTCCGTATGAAGAGAAGCGCTTTCTTATAACGTTGTCTGTCCTTATTGAGGTCTTTTTCAATCCCGATCGCAGAGTTCGCAAGTTTATGTATATTTTGAAAAACTTGACTAACCGAGTCTTCCGTCGTCATCTCTGCTAGAATGTTGATTTTATTTTGCCCCTTTGATATGATTCTTGCTTTACTCGCTTCAATGTTTATGCCAAGAATCTCTTCACATAGTTTCGTTACAGCCACTTTGGGTTGCAGATGATCTGTTAGGCCTCTGAAGATGAGATTTTTTTTTCTTGTTTGCATGTACGAGCGCCGCATCAGTTCTTCGTGATCGTTATGTTTTTATTTTTCCAATCTTGATATTTTTTCTTTTAAGAATTTATTTTCTGCTGCTAACGTTTCGACTATACCAATAAGATTAAATACATTTGTATTTACGGCATACAGATCTGATTTAATGGCAATATCGTTCAACTTCTCGTCAAGTTCCCATTGTTTTCTGTATGTTCAGTATTAGCTATGACACATCCATACTCCCAACAGAGTGCAGGTTATCTTTCTCAGGTGACAGATCTGATAATAAACGTTTTGGTGTGTGCCATACGTTATTTATTCATGATTTTCGTAGTTTTTGTTGGAGGGCGTCGATTTATTGGCATTATATTTTGTTTATTTCGCTGTTTTTGAAGTGCACTTTATTTATTGATATCAGCTTGTGTTTATTATACGATTTTTAAGTTGCGCTAAGAAGTATACTGCATCGTGTAGGCTACAGTCTAGGAGAGCTTTTATGGATTGTTTCTAAACTAAAGCGATCTTAGCACAGCTTCATGTGTAAATTCTATTCTTTATGTGGTGAAAATTATTTTTGACACTTGCTTTATTAAATGCCTAATGATTGTTGTTTGAAATTTACAAAATTACTTTGCGCGGCTTGTTGTGAAATTATATAATAGCATGTCCTCACTATAGCCCAATTTAAGTAATTTCAGCGTTTTCGTAATTTCGCTTGAAATTAAGGAGAAGTTGCGTCATTTCGCCATACTGAAATCTGTCAAATAAAATAACCTTACTATCGTCATTTCAACGAAATTATTCACCAAATTAGTATGAAACCGGATACAACCCTGATTTTTTAGTACATTTTGCTTGAATCCTCTGTAAATGCATCCCTGGAACTTTGAATGAAATTTCGTTCATTTGAAATCTTGTAAGCCGAAAGCAAATGAAATTACGATTACCGAAATTACGACTATGTGGACGGGTTTGAGGTTGAAAATACGAAAACACCGAAATTACTTAATTTGGGCTATAGTGAGGACATGCTATTATTTACATTTTGAGATGTCACCGGGGTGTTGTCAGCAGTGATGCCACTCGCTCAAAAAATAATGTATCAAAATCATTTTTCAAAAGTATCAAAAAGTATCACCATTTCTTATGAAAAGTATCAAAAGTGTAATTTGATAACGCCAATGAAAATGTCCATAAAAAATTGAGAAAACTCTACTAAAACAAGAAATGGAAACTCTTTACTTTCTTCCGGGCGCATAAGATGTTAAAAAAATAAGTCTTCATTTTCACAATTACAAAAGATAATAAAAAAAGGAACAAAATCAGCTATCCTTTTGCTAACAAACATAACAAACGGGCTTAAAATACGTATATGTACATACTTCAATTCAAGGTGTAGGCACTAGGGCAACAACTACAAATCGAAAAAAAAAATAAACACAGATCAGTGATATCAAACGATATGGGAATGTCAAGATCCGTTTAGTTCTAATAAAGGTGTATTTAACAGGGTGATATCAATATTACAACAAGAAGAACAAATCTGAAACTAAACTGTCAAATTATTTGAAATTTTTAGACTTTTTAGTTTCTTTGCAACAACAAAGCAATGTGTTTGTTTTAGATTTGTGTTTTTCATATTTGAAACGATGCCCCAAAATTCCTCAATGTCATCGATTATCTTTACTTTTTTGTCAAATGCAAATTGAATAAAAACTTTTTCATAGTAGCCCTCAAAACCAAAAACGTATCAAATTCAGAAAAAAAGTATCTCCGTATCATATGGAAAAAAATTATCACTTTTGATACAATTGTATCAGTTTGGCAACACTGGTTGTCAGTATAAACAGCTGGTTGGTACTTCAAAGGTAGGTACTCTGTAGCACCAAAGAGTATAGATATAAAGAGCCTCCAAAGTAGCAATTCGAATCTCTTAAGGTTTCTAATGATACGCGGTGGTTATTAGCTACCGAGCTGCAACATGCTCGATTGCGTGTTTGGGCGTATGATTCGACACGTTGGCTTAGCTCGAAAATGTACGCAGGACGTGGAAGTAATTTGAAGAATGCGCGAATAAGAAATTCATTCATTAAATACGCATGCCCATTTCGCCTGAAACTTGGCAGCGTAGCTAAATGAAGGAAAGAATTTTGAGTGTGCACGAATATGGAATTCATTTATAAATTACAACTTACCGTTTGAATTTGTTGAAATTTGGCAACGTAGATAAATAGAAACAGAAAATATTCGCTTTTCTACTTACTCCCGTAAGAATTGAATGCCTATGGCTATTTTTAGACACCTCTTCAATTTTCGAATATTCGTACAGGGAAAAGCCAAAAACTTGAATGCCCGAAGTTCTTAGAAATTAGTGCATAATAAATGGAAGGTGACATTCTTAATGGGGTTCTACTGTATATTTTGCTATTACTGATTTATGATATTGGAGCGTCTCAATAAAATTAACGGATACTCTTTGGTATAGATATGAAGAGCCTCCAAAGTCTCTTTCGCGCTTACTAAGCGCTTAAATGTGCGGTGGCTATTAGCTACCGAACATATGGGCCAAAATTCTTTTTAATGCCTTAATTTCTGTCTCTATCAATGAAATTCAGTTTTCATTAAGGAGCAAATCAAATTAATAACAAATTAATTTAAGCAAAAAAATTATTCATAGCAAAATAAAACACTCTTGTCGACTTAAAAAAAATCAAATATTACCAAAACTCCATTTTGTTTACTCGCAAATTGCGGTAACATTGTTGTCTTCTTTGGCAAGACAAGACAAGACAAGACAACAATGTTACTGTAATTTGCAAGTAAACAAAATGGAGTTTTGGTAATATTTGATTTTTTTCAATTCGACTAGAGTATTTTACTTTTTTATTAATAAATTTTTTGTTAAAATTAATTTGTTATTAATTTGATTTGCTCCTTCATGAAAAATGAATTTCATTGACAGGGACAAAAGTATAGGCGTTAAAAAGAATTTTAGCCCATATAACAAGTTCGAAAAGCGGATTTTGTTGCATAGAGAGGTTTGATTTTCAGTTCGTTTGTTTTGTTTTTAGTCCTCTTGAAGTTTTCCGTTATTCGTACGCTGATTGAAATGAGCCAAAGGAATATGGAATTTTCAATATGCTTTTTCGACTTTGTTTGGTTTTTTTTTAGGCAGCCGAGAATCTGTATTGGTGTGAGTTTTGATTCTCTGTGTGTCAGCTAGCGATTTGAAAGGCGTTTTGCAAATATAAATGAGGAAAGCAATTTTCTCGTTTCTCGGAAGGGACCGTCCATATATTAAGTCAGCCTGTTTTTGACAATTTTAAACCCCCTTCCCTCCCCACTGTATGATGACGTAATATATGGTCGGCCCCTAAATATTATTTTTATTAACATTCATAAATCCTTGCACATGAAAATGATTTTACCATCCCAATTGAATGGAAAAAAGTGACAATTGAAATTCGTTTGGAATTTTCGTTGGTTGTAATTAAGTCCTTCGTTTGCTATAAAAAAAAACTAAATACTTTCTACGATCCAACAGGGCTCGAACCCCAGACCCTCGCATTCCAAGTCGTGCACCTTATGCAATATGCAACATCATCCCTTACAACAGTTGAGGAAATTACAGGTTAATTTAAATTCAATTTAGTACATTCAAAGGCGACAAATTATTTGGTCGGGTAATTCGGGTAATTTCAAAAGAAAATAGTCGTTTGACCCAAATGAAACATCGATTGTATCGAAGTAAGTTTTATAAATATCAGTTTAATGCAAATGGAAAATTGCATTCATTTCAAACTTTTTAATGATTTCCAAAATAAAAAGGTCGTTTAGAAAATATCCAAACGCATTTCGTTTAAAAGAAACTGAACCTAAACGAATTATTTCTTTGGGTATGAAAATAATGTACATAACATAAGTATATTGAAATTCATCAGCCTTGAAATTTCACTTCAACCAAAATTTTCATATTTCCGTTAATTTTATTGAGACGCTCCAATATCATAAATCAGTAATAGCAAAATATACAGTAGAACCCCATTAAGAATGTCACCTTCCATTTATTATGCACTAATTTCTAAGAACTTCGGGCATTCAAGTTTTTGGCATTTCCCTGTACGAATATTCGAAAATTGAAGAGGTGTCTAAAAATAGCCATAGGCATTCAATTCTTACGGGAGTAAGTAGAAAAGCGAATATTTTCTGTTTCTATTTATCTACGTTGCCAAATTTCAACAAATTCAAACGGTTAGTTGTAATTTATGAATGAATTCCATATTCGTGCACACTCAAAATTCTTTCCTTCATTTAGCTACGCTGCCAAGTTTCAGGCGAAATGGGCATGCGTATTTAATGAATGAATTTCTTATTCGCGCATTCTTCAAATTACTTCCACGTCCTGCGTACATTTTCGAGCTAAGCCAACGTGTCGAATCATACGCCCAAACACGCAATCGAGCATGTTGCAGCTCGGTAGCTAGTAACCACCGCGTATCATTAGAAACCTTAAGAGATTCGAATTGCTACTTTGGAGGCTCTTTATATCTATACTCTTTGCCGTACGATAGAGACAGCAATAGTTTTTGCTATGGCGGCTGATATATATACGTCGGAACTGTTGTTGCAGTTTGATATGGCGCCTCTCTTTGGTGTGAAGAACAGGGATAGCTACATGCGCTCGGTGCGAAAATCATATCTACATGATGTGTGACGTTAGTCGCCGTTACGAATGTGTCTCGAGGTGATGATATCTGTAGTGGTGCAAAGACGCAATCGTTTTGGGACGAGACGCCTGCACTTTGGCGGTAAACTTGTTGTTGTAGGCTCTTTTTTTTCTTTCCAGGATAGCAACGTGTTCTGCAGATTTCTCGACAGTTCCGATCGTTCCTCAGACAGCGGTGATAATAACGATACTTTTACAGCGCTCGGATTTTCGTTCTCCTGAGCTCTGTGCTGAAGTAGACGTTTCACGGGAACAGATTTTTTCCCTGGCTAGAAATTCCTAATTCCTTACACTTGAAGGTCGTTAAGTTTTAATATCTCGATACCTTCAATCACTGTTTCGTTCGAATCGTCAATGATGGACAACGATCATGAGTTCATCCCACTTCTGAATAATTGTCATCAACCCTTTTTCGCTCGCGCCCGAACTATTGTTTTTGTTTTTTTATACCTTTTCCGAAGGAAAGGGTATATTAAGTTTGGCTCGGAGTATGTAACATGCCAAAGGAGTCGCGATAGATATAGACATATATATATATTCTTGATCAGGGTGACAACAGAAGTCGATCTAGCCATGTCTGTCTGTCTGTCTGTCGGTCACACTTTAGTTTTTCGTAATTTACTCCTAAGCCATGAAAGATATCATATTGAAATTTGGCATGGACTTGAACCAGGTAAATGTCCAAAAAACTGCATACAAATTTTTTTCGTAGTCCCTTCTTGGGTCGTGGGAAGTGGTTCAGAAGTTTCAAAAATCACGATTCTTAACGTTTTTTGTGAATAACTTTTTTACTATACATCCCAGCTTATTGAAATTTGGTGTGTGTATAGCTACTATGTAGACTTAAGCTTTCGCTGAAAAAAAATTGCGACATCGCTATTACTGTGGTCATCATCCTACACATTAGAAAAAAACACTCTTTCTCTAATTCTCATATCTGCATGCGTATTTAATGAATGAATTTCTTATTCGCGCATTCTTCAAATTACTTCCACGTCCTGCGTACATTTTCGAGCTAAGCCAACGTGTCGAATCATACGCCCAAACACGCAATCGAGCATGTTGCAGCTCGGTAGCTAGTAACCACCGCGTATCATTAGAAACCTTAAGAGATTCGAATTGCTACTTTGGAGGCTCTTTATATCTATACTCTTTGCCGTACGATAGAGACAGCAATAGTTTTTGCTATGGCGGCTGATATATATACGTCGGAACTGTTGTTGCAGTTTGATATGGCGCCTCTCTTTGGTGTGAAGAACAGGGATAGCTACATGCGCTCGGTGCGAAAATCATATCTACATGATGTGTGACGTTAGTCGCCGTTACGAATGTGTCTCGAGGTGATGATATCTGTAGTGGTGCAAAGACGCAATCGTTTTGGGACGAGACGCCTGCACTTTGGCGGTAAACTTGTTGTTGTAGGCTCTTTTTTTTCTTTCCAGGATAGCAACGTGTTCTGCAGATTTCTCGACAGTTCCGATCGTTCCTCAGACAGCGGTGATAATAACGATACTTTTACAGCGCTCGGATTTTCGTTCTCCTGAGCTCTGTGCTGAAGTAGACGTTTCACGGGAACAGATTTTTTCCCTGGCTAGAAATTCCTAATTCCTTACACTTGAAGGTCGTTAAGTTTTAATATCTCGATACCTTCAATCACTGTTTCGTTCGAATCGTCAATGATGGACAACGATCATGAGTTCATCCCACTTCTGAATAATTGTCATCAACCCTTTTTCGCTCGCGCCCGAACTATTGTTTTTGTTTTTTTATACCTTTTCCGAAGGAAAGGGTATATTAAGTTTGGCTCGGAGTATGTAACATGCCAAAGGAGTCGCGATAGATATAGACATATATATATATTCTTGATCAGGGTGACAACAGAAGTCGATCTAGCCATGTCTGTCTGTCTGTCTGTCGGTCACACTTTAGTTTTTCGTAATTTACTCCTAAGCCATGAAAGATATCATATTGAAATTTGGCATGGACTTGAACCAGGTAAATGTCCAAAAAACTGCATACAAATTTTTTTCGTAGTCCCTTCTTGGGTCGTGGGAAGTGGTTCAGAAGTTTCAAAAATCACGATTCTTAACGTTTTTTGTGAATAACTTTTTTACTATACATCCCAGCTTATTGAAATTTGGTGTGTGTATAGCTACTATGTAGACTTAAGCTTTCGCTGAAAAAAAATTGCGACATCGCTATTACTGTGGTCATCATCCTACACATTAGAAAAAAACACTCTTTCTCTAATTCTCATATCTGTATACAAAAATGATTTTTTTTTTGCTTCTTCTGGTTGTGTATTTTCCCGCCAAATAAATTCGTCACTTATGGTTAAATTTTGACCATGACCACCATTCGCGAAATTCGCAAAAATTTATTTTCACTATTTTGAATTGAGGTTTTCGCAGCTAGACAAAATGTCCTCTAACGGTTAAATTTTGACCATGACCACCATTCGCGAAATTTGCAAAAATTTGGTTTTCACTGTTTTGAATTGACTATTTCGCAGCTAGACAAAATGTCTTCTATCGGTTAAAATTTGATCAAGATCACCATCCGCGAAATTCGCGAAAATTTGATTTTCACTATTTTGAATTGAGTATTTCGAAGCTAAACAAAATGTCCTCTAAGGGTTAAAATTTGATCAAGACCACCATCCGCGAAATTCGCGAAAATTTGATTTTCACTATTTTGAATTGAGGATTTCGCAGCTAGACAAAATGTCCTCTAACGGTAAAAATTTGACCATGACCACCATTCGCGAAATTCGCGAAAATTTGATTTTCACTATTTTGAATTGAGTATTTCGCAGCTAAACAAAATGTCCTCTAACGGTTAAAATTTGATCAAGATCACCATCCGCGAAATTCGCGAAAATTTGATTTTCACTATTTTGAATTGAGTATTTCGTAGCTAAACAAAATGTCCTCTAAGGGTTAAAATTTGATCAAGACCACCATTCGCGAGATTTGCGAAAATTTGATTTTCACTATTTTGAATTGAGTATTTCGAAGCTAAACAAAATGTCCTCTAAGGGTTAAAATTTGATCAAGACCACCATCCGCGAAATTCGCGAAAATTTGATTTTCACTATTTTGAATTGAGGATTTCGCAGCTAGACAAAATGTCCTCTAACGGTAAAAATTTGAGCATGACCACCATTCGCGAAATTCGCGAGAATTTGATTTTCACTATTTTGAATTGAGTATTTCGCTGCTAGACAAAATGTCCTCTAAGGGTTAAAATTTGATCAAGACCACCATTCGTGAAATTCGCAAAAATTTGATTTTCACTATTTTGAATTGAGTATTTCGCAGCTAGACAAAATGTCTTCTAACGGTTAAAATTTGATCAAGATCACCATCCGCGAAATTCGCGAAAATTTGATTTTCACTATTTTGAATTGAGTATTTCGCAGCTAAACAAAATGTCCTCTAACGGTTAAAATTTGATCAAGATCACCATCCGCGAAATTCGCGAAAATTTGATTTTCACTATTTTGAATTGAGTATTTCGAAGCTAAACAAAATGTCCTCTAAGGGTTAAAATTTGATCAAGACCACCATCCGCGAAATTCGCGAAAATTTGATTTTCACTATTTTGAATTGAGGATTTCGCAGCTAGACAAAATGTCCTCTAACGGTAAAAATTTGACCATGACCACCATTCGCGAAATTCGCGAGAATTTGATTTTCACTATTTTGAATTGAGTATTTCGCTGCTAGACAAAATGTCCTCTAAGGGTTAAAATTTGATCAAGACCACCATTCGCGAAATTCGCAAAAACTTGATTTTCACTATTTTGAATTGAGTATTTCGCAGCTAGACAAAATGTCTTCTAACGGTTAAAATTTTATCAAGATCACCATCCGCGAAATTCGCGAAAATTTGATTTTCACTATTTTGAATTGAGTATTTCGCAGCTTAACAAAATGTCCTCTAACGGTTAAAATTTGATCAAGATCACCATCCGCGAAATTCGCGAAAATTTGATTTTCACTATTTTGAATTGAGGATTTCGCAGCTAAACAAAATGTCCTCTAAGGGTTAAAATTTGATCAAGATCACCATTCGCGAAATTTGCGAAAATCTGATTTTCACTATTTTGAATTGAGTATTTCGCAGCTAAACAAAATGTCCTCTAAGGGTTAAAATTTGATCAAGACCACCATTCGCGAATTTTTAGTTTTTAGTTTTAGAAGCTAAATCGAAGTACAGATAAGGTATAACTAGATATCCAAGCTAGAACAACAAAAACGGCAGGAATTTTTGTTAAGGTAATGTTTTAACATATTTCAGGCTGAGGAAAAGGTATGTGTGCAATCGGCTAAGCCGATGTAAACTTCTTTACTTGTTTTTAAATAATTTTGTTTATAACAAAGGGAAACAAAGTAACACTTAATTTAACGAAATCACTAGACAATTTTTTATCGAAAGATACGGCGTTCTCGTGTATTTTTCCGAAGCTCTTTTACGGCTGAGCTAAGCACGACTCCTTTGTTCAACGGTTCAACGATTCGAATACCTTTCTTTCTCAAACTCTTAGTATGTTGTTGCCACTTTATTGAATAGTGATTTATGTAGACATAGGGTTGACACTTGAGGCTTCTCTTTATCGTCATACGATTAAATTTCCTTTTTTTTAAATTTACCTTTTCTTTTTTTTTCATGCACTAGATACTTAACTTAATTGTGTTTCTGGATGCAATTATTGTGGCTACAGACCCGCATGTACCGCAACAATTCAAATGACATAACTTAACTGGGCCTGTCGATTGTTTTTATAATACTTTCTTTATTGTTTTCGCTTCGCTTTCCATAATCCTTAGCATGGGCGTATCCAGAATTTCAGTTAAGGAGGGGCAATATTCAAAAAGTTTGTTCCATATGTATGGTAAGGACTTGTGCGTATGTTCCTAGGTGTTGCCACATGTACGCATATGTTTCCTTCTATCTTCAGAAAAACCATTTTGGCAGCCGTATCTCATTTCTTGATACTCTTGGAAAACTCTTTTGCGGTGTATACTGAGCAGAAACTAATGAGAGGGTGACAGCTGCTCCTCCCTGCCCTACTGTAAATACGCCCATGATCCTTAGATATAATGTTTAATGGCTTTTAAATAAGTTGGATGAGGATTTAATTTTTTTATTGGTACTTTGGTACATAATGGTCGTGTCCTGATTGTGTGTAATCATTAGTACGAAGGTTATTCAGATTTGATTCTTTTGGGATCAGGCAATGGATCCCCAGTTGGGAGCTCTTGTTCCAGCACCATAATGCGATAATGTTTACCATTTTTTCCCCCTTTGCAGACTCGGCCAATAAGCTTCGCGAGGAGAACGAACGTTTGAATGCGGATCTAACAAGACTGCGAAAGTTGCTGGAATTATCGCCAGAAGGCGCCGTTGGTGGCGTTGATCTATCGGATTCGAATAGCTTTGGTGACGCACCATCCACCGACGGTAGTGGAAGTACACCCCAACAACGTGTTGATCGTCTTGAGTCGGAGTTGCGTGCCGCACGAAGTCAGCTGATGAGCCTTAGAATCGAACGCAAGAAATTGAGAGCGGACAAGGGCGATTTATTGGGCCAAGTGAAGCAACTGTGCGCATCGCTGCAGGACAAGGAACAGCAACTGCGAGATTTCATTCGGAATTTCCAAGAACGTGTACGTGAAACCGAATCGAATAATGCGAAACTTTCTGGTGATCGCGAACGAGAACGTTGGCAGTTATTGAAGCAGGCACGCGACGAGGCGGAACGTTCGTTGGCGCTTGCGCAGCAGCTGAATGCGCGTGACATGCAGTTACAACGTCTGCAGGAGCAACTTCAAGAGGCGAGGCGACAACTCTCGGGATATCTCTCCGATCAGGAGAGTCTACTGTCATTCGCGCCATTAACACCGCCATCCGCAACTTCGGGACTTTTGAATCATATGGCAGCAATAGCTGCAACGGGTGCTAATATGCGCACCGATGACAGCGGGCGTGGCAATTCATTGTCTGCATTTAGCGGCAGCTCCGGTGCTACTGTCGGTGATCGAAATTCCTGTTCAAACGATTCAGTATTAAGGAATAGCAGTGATCGCGAAAGCACCGCTGGTGATTTAAATTTCAGCGACGGCACTTGCGAGAACGGTCCCTGTATAACAGTTGATCCGGATAGTATATCGATTGTGTCGAGCCAAAATATGTATCAATGTAAGTCGAAGCCACCTCAGTCATATAAAAATAATGAATAAAACAAAATTATTTTACACTCCCCGTTTTAGATGGCACACCAAAAGAGCGTAGTCCTACATTGTCACCCTTGAATTCCGCAGCCTACTCGAGGTATAAAAGAATTTCTAATTGCAAAACAAATAAAAAAAAAAGAATAAAGAATGTGGGAAAATAACACTATGATAGTTCAAAAATCAGACTGACCTGAATCAAACGGTTTCCCCCTATTTCGGCAACGGGGAATCGAACTGCATCATTCGTTATTTGAGTAACAGTTCCTGTTTCATTGAAGAAATTTTTTTTTACAGTTTTCCCCCCATTTCTTGGCGCATATCTGTGTATGAGTTGAACTTTGGTATTTAACCAAGGGGGCTATGATAAAATGCCGCATTAAGGAGCTATACCCATTTAAAACTCAAAAACCATCTTTTATTTTTTTATATTTATTTATTTTTTATATGAAAAATCCCTGAGGTATGCTTCGAAATATTTAAAATAAAAACAAACAAACAATAGATGATTTTTGAGTTTCAAATGGTATAGCTCCTTAATGCGGCATTTTATCATAACGTTTTCGGAAGAATTACTTGGCATTTTTATACCCGACACACTCTGTGTCGAGGGTATATTGCGTTTGTGTGGTTGTGTGTAACACCCAGAACCAGTCGAGATAGACCATACAAAATATATATAGAAATGATCAGCGTCACCAGGAAATTCGATTTAGACATGTCCGTCTGTCCGTCTGTCCGTCTGTCTGTCTGTCCGTCTGTCTGTACACAGTTATCTTATCGAAGGAGTTGAGCTATCTGGACAAAGTTTGGTATGTGTGCTCACGGGGACATGAGTAAGACTAAGTTCGAGAATGAACCCGATCGGATTTTTAGGGGTACCTCCAGTATTAGGGTCTGTTACAAAAATCACAAAAGCTGCTCTAAAATCGAAGTTTTTCAAGATATTTTGATGAAAGTTGATATTTGAACATATTAAAAGGCCAGTAATATTATTTACAAAAATTGAAAAATTGGGCGTGGCAGAAGGGCGGTTTTCAAAAATTGTCTCCTACACCCGAAATTCAAATGGGACTTGAACGAAATTTGGCACTTATGCTTCTATTGTAGCCTTAAACATCCTTCCAAAAAATTTCCTTGATCGGTCCATTTCTAAGGGTACCTCCAGTGCTAGGGTCTGTCACAAAAATCCCAAAACTGCCTTAAAATCGCACTTTTTCGAAATATTTTAATGAAACTTAAAATTTGAGCGTATATTCATTTAGAAATTTAACAAAAGTCGGTATATGGGGCCCCTTATGCCCTTAAACACCTCTTGATATTAAAAATTATTTGAACATGTGTGTCTGTGTCGGGTAGTCTATTGTCAGGATCGCCTGACTATAATACCCTTACTTGTTTAGAGTTAACTTTGATGTTAGTTTAAAATACCAAAGTTTAACTCATACACAGATATGCGCCAAAAACTGGAGTAGGCAGGGGAGCATAGCATGTATCCCTTACGCTATCCCAGAGCCATTAAAACTGGAGTAAAAAAGTTAAAAAAATTAATTTTTTTATTAAACCGTAACTTTAACTCAAAAAACGAATGATGCAGTTGGATTCCTCGTTGCCGAAATAAGGAGTAACCGTTCGATTCAGGTCAGTCGGAAAAATTTTTTGTAAGAAACTTTCACAGTATACCGTACCACCTTCTATGCAAAAAAAGTCCGCCGTATACCAGCGAATATGACGCATTTTTAAAAGACAATTACGAAAAGAAAAAAAAAAATTTTTCGATCGAACGTAGAGGTCGCGCATAGGTATATTTCTTCATATCTCTGGTGTATACAGTCGGATTTTAAAATGAGGGATATTTTTATATATTCAAATAAAATATTTAATATCATACTTTTAGGAAAAATTTTAGTTTCAAACGATTATAGTTCCCTAATGCGTCATTTTAGGATAACAGAATTTTGGAAAAAATTACTTGGAATATCTCAGCGTACATATTGATGTTACTTTGGAACACCAAACTTCAACTCATTCATAGATAGGGACCAGAGAACTGCATGCGGTGTTTCAATAAACAATCATACTCAATCAACGCACAAAAAGCGAGTCACTTTCGCTCAAACGATCAAACATGCCTCAATGCTTATTATGTTCATTCATTTTTACGCAAAGCATAATAATGGTTGTATGTCTACTTGGCTAAGAAACGCACATACCGCATTCGAACCGATCATTTCAAGTGTCAATAAAATGTTCAGATTGTGAATGTTCGAAGCTCGTTCGAACACTACTCCGTTTTTTGCGGTGGTCAGTTTGATTGAAAAAAAATTTTTTTCTTTACGTTATTGTCTTGCAAAAATGCGTCATATTCGCTGGTATACGGCGCACTTTTTTTTTGAACAGTGTTATCATTACTTTAACAGATCTGTGGAACAACTTGGCTCACCGGTGGATCCTGATGGTCCTAGTGGTGCTATTGCGCGTAAATTTACACCGAAGACTACAAGTACACTTGGCGCACGCAATGGACGTGGAGGAACTTGGGGAAGTATATCGCGCGTTTTTGCGCGAACACGCAATAAGAATAAAGGAATTTCTGCTGATGGAACCGTAGAATGTAAGTTCGTCCCTACCATTGATTGATATATTAGGTGTAGTAAAAAGAAATCCATTATTTTTGCATTAAATTGAGGGCTTTATTTAAGATAGTTAGAATGACCCGATTTAGATCAAATATGCGCCGTTTTGTTCGATAACTTATTGCCATTTTAAAGGTAATTTCAATATGCCTCTCTCATAGAAGCCCTCGTTCCTATTAGCAAAAAATTGAGACAGTCGAATTTCAGAAGCCTCTCTTGAAGCGAATGTTTCACCAGCAAAATTGTTCGCCATGGACAGGAACAGATGGTAATCACTTGGTGCCAGGTCCGGACTATAAGGTGGATGCAGAAGAACCTCCCAACCAAACTCCCGGAGCTTCTGGCGAGTCACTATCGATGTATGTGGCCTGGCGTTGTCCTGATGGAACACAATTCCTCTCCTATTGGCCAAAGCTGGCCGCTTATGGGCGATTGCTTCCTTCAGACGGTCCAATTGTTGACAGTAGAGTTCCGAGTTAAGAGTTTTGCCGTATGGGAGCAGCTCATAGTAGATAATTCCCTGCCAATCCCACCAAACACACAGCAAAACCTTCCTGGCCGTCAATCCTGGCTTGGCCAGCGTTTCCGCCGGTTCACCGTGTTTCGACCACGACCGTTTTCGCTTGACGTTGTCGTAAGTGACCCACTTTTCATCACCAGTCACCAACCGCTTCAGAAATGGGTCGATTTTGTTGCGGTTCAGCAGCGATTCGCAGATGGAAATTCGGTCTATGAGGTTTTTTTGCGTTAACTCGTGTGGCACCCATACATCGAGCTTCTTTGTGTATCCAGCCTTATTCAAATGGTTCCAAACGGTTTTTTGTGCAATCTTTAGCTCTTTTGCAATCGAAACAGTGCTAACATGACGGTCGGACTCGATAATTTCCATGATTTTATCGACATTTTCGACAATTGGCCTTCTAGTGCGTGGTGCATCCTTGACATCGAAGTTACCGGAACGGAATCGACGAAACCAAAATTGCGCATGATTGGCTGTTACAGTATCAGGTCCATAAACGCTATTCACATTTTCAGCCGCCTGGCTTGCGTTTTCTCCCTTATCGAAGAAAAACTGTAAAATGTAGCGAATTTTCTCTTTGCTGATGTCCATCTTTGACAAGCTCTCAAACAAAACTGAATCAATCAATCAAAAAAGTGTCAAACAAGCTTTTTTAGTAGGAACTGTCATCTTTCTAATGCCCCCTAGCGGAACACGATCGGACTTATACAACGCGAGATGCAGATAAATAACGCTATCTATTGGAAAAATAATGGATTTCTTTTTACTACACCTAATATTTATATTTAAAAAAAAAAAACAGATTCCGACTACTCATGGAGCCCCCTCTCCGAAGAAGGCTATGCCGAAAAGTTACGTCTTTTACGTGAAGCATCACAATTACCAATGGAGCGATGGCGAGCCTCACAGTTGCTCGCATGGCTGGAAGTCGCACTCGGTATGCCACAGTACAGTTCTCGCTGTGCGGAGAACGTCAAGAGTGGTAAAGTGCTTCTTGAGCTCAGCGATGCCGAGCTGGAAGCCGGTCTGGGTCTAGCACATCCAATGCATCGGAAGAAACTACGCCTGGCCATTGAAGAGCAGCGTCGTCCTGAAATGGTACGTTATCCTATGATCACACAATTGGGCCATACTTGGGTCGCATCGGAATGGTTACCCGATATCGGGTTACCTCAATATGCGGAATCGTTTTTACATTCATTGGTCGACGCACGCATGCTTGACACGCTGTCGAAGAAGGAGTTGGAGAAATTTTTAGGCGTTACAAGGAAATTCCATCAAGCAAGCATAGTGCACGGTATGTGGAAAAAATTAAGCGGAAAAAATTATTTAAAAAAACAACAACAGCAAGAAAATTCAAAAATATTTGTTCTCAATTGGTTGAGTAAAAATTTCTCTAATTTTAGGCATACACGTGCTTCGTATCGTCAAGTACGATCGTCAAACATTGGCAATGCGTCGTATACAATCCGAAACTGTAGATACAGATCCAATTGTCTGGACCAATCAACGGTTTATACGTTGGGCTAGGTCCATCGATTTGGGGGAATATGCGGACAACCTGAAAGGTACGATTTTTCAATAATTTCTCGCTAATAAACTTATGAAAGGTGCGTCAAGCTGCACCCCCCTTTTCATGAAATCAAAAAATTTTTTTTTCAGAATTACGTGCTTTTTATGTGCTATTTATGTACCGACTTAAAAAATTTTGTGCTCGTCCTTGTCAGATTTTAAGGACAAAAGTAATTTGTAAGAAAGGGGGGGTGTAGCTTGACACCCCAAAAATTCGCACTTAACGATTTTTTCGAAAAATCGTTTATAGGTGGAAATTATGTGCTATTTATGTGCTCCAATTCTATGGATAAAAAAAATTTTTTTTTCAAAAATTTAAGGATTAAATCGACGAAAATTGTTTTTGGCAAGTACATTTTACCAAAAAATTCCGAATAAAAAAGGTTTTTATCAGAATTTAACTTTTTTATTAATATATTTACATTTTATTCTTTGAAAAAAAAAACAAAAACAAAAATTTTTTTTAATTTTAAAAAATTTTTATCTTTCAACAAGGTTCGAACCCATACGCAAGAGTCAATGTAAGCTAGCTAGAACACGCAGATCCGTTAACAGACCGATCGATTTAACAGAGGGAGAAATCGTGCTGTAACAGGGAATTAACATTGAAATGTTACAGAACCTGAGAGAAAAAGTGCTCTCGTCATTATGTCTACAGCATATATAGCGGGTATGACAATAACTGCTAAGTTGGCAATGCAGCGTAGAGTATGAATGCTAGCCTCTTCACCGAGAAGCCTCCGGTTTAAGGCTGATGGAAGTATTTTTTTTTTTCACTATAATTTTGTTTTTTTATTTCTGGATATATTTTTTTTAATTTAATAGAATTATAATACACTCAATAATGTGAGGTATTGGTATTTTATTTTTTTCGATTTATTTCTGCTTACAAAAACTTGCGACTTTTCTTGTTCGCTTGATTTCCGGAAGAGCGAGCTGCCACTCTCCTCCGATTGTCATTCTCTGTTAACAGGCTTGCCAGACTAACCGTTTTTAAAAGCTGACAATTAATCTACTTAAAGCTAAAAATAATCTACTAACGATAGCCAAATACAAAAATATCACTACAGCCCGGCCATCTTGACTGTTTGATTGATCACCAGAGTGAGTAAAAAAAGCCCGAAAAAACCCGAAAATAAGCGCTATAAAAAGCTCGAAAAAACAAGGAAAATAGTCCGAAAAATATGCAGTTAAAATTTATTTTTTATTCAGCGGAGTTATTAAAATATATGACTAGATGTTGTTTTACATTTTCAAAAAAAAATTTTTGGCGTTTCTCTCATAAAAGGTTTTTATACAATGAAAAAGAACGTTCAACGTCTGAAATGGTAAGGGGGCCAAATTTGAAAACACACTCCAGCGTAAATACGCGATCGAACGTATACGCAAGCATTCGACACAGCGCTTAGAAGAGTCCTTGACAAAGGAAAGCAATGAAGCAGAAATAAAAATAGCAGAAAAAAACTCAGCAGTGTTGAGTTTTTTCGGAAATTAGGTAGGAAAAGGCTTTTAAAATAGTACTATTAACCAAAAATATGGGAAATATACACAAAAAATAGTTTTTGGCAAGAAAATAGCTCGCACTGCTAAAATATGCAAAAATAGTAAAAAGTAGCTCGCACTACTAAAATATGCAAAAATAGTATGACGTATGCAAAAACAAGCATTTATTCACTCTGTTGATCACAATCAAATACAAAAATTTTCATAACACAGCCAGTAAGCGTTACCTTTAAGCAGTCTTAAACGATTAATCCGCAGGGGCCTTCCATGGCCTCATTCGAGTGGCTTCAACCACACCGTCGTAAGGTAGTTGGGTAATTTGACAGTTTTCTATATCCTTTACGACACACCGGTCGTGTGGGAGGGCTTTATAAACTATGTACGGGCCCCGATATTTTTCAATGAGTTTTTTGTTGGTGCCAACCGTAGTGTCAACATTGCGGATAACGACGAAATCTCCCACGGAATATTCTTTGGCCGGTTTGGTCCTTTCTGAGAAGTATTTTGCATTATTATCTTGCGACCGCTTGATGGCCTCAGAAGCTTCTTGCCGAATGCGAGGAAGATCAGGGGTTTCCACTGAATCCTGTTTGTTTTCTACAAATTCAGACAGAAAATCTACCTTAGGGCCTCTCTGGTTCACACCGAATAGTAACGTGCTAGGAGAGGTTCCTGTCGAACAGTGTTTAGTGTTGTTTAACGCGTATTCCACTTGACCTAGCATGAGAGACCAGTTTCCATGATCAACTGAATTGCTGATCTTACTAAGCATACTTTTCAACACTCGATTTACCCGCTCCACTTGACCGTTCGCTTGTGCGGAAGCAGTTGCTACTCTTATGTGTTCCACATTATGGCGAATCAAGTAGGAGCTGAACTCTAAAGAAGTAAAGCAGGAGCCCCTGTCGCTGATGATCCTACGTGGACGACTATAATCAGAGAAATACTTTGTTAGGCAAGCAATAACCTCTTTTGTGCTCGTGGATTTAACGGCATAAAGTTTAGTGAATTTAGTGAATGCATCCACTACTACAAGGATATGCTTCCGTAAGGATCTAACTGAAGGTAAAGGGCCGAAATGGTCCAGATGAACGGTATCGAAAGGTAGAGGAACCTTAGGTATATTATAGAGATTGTGCTCGTTTATGCGAGCAGGCGGGGAACACATTATACACCGGAGAAAATTTTTCACATAGTTATCAACCTTGCTTTTCATATTCTCAAACCAATAATTTTTTCTAAGTTCATCGTAAGTCTTTTCAATGCCTAAGTGTCCTATCTTCTCATGAACTGAGCGGATTACATTCTCTTGCATTTCGATTGGTACACACATTTGGAGTCGATCGTTCTTACTGCGTCGAAATACAATTCCATCCCTTAACTCAAAGTCTCGCACTCTCTTTTTACACAGTGCTTCGCGGACCTTCACCAATTTATGGTCCCGATTTTGCGTTGCCTGTATCAAAAAGTCCAACTCTTGCTGTTCTGCAGGCGAAACTACTTCACAACGAGGAAGCCGGTTGATATCTGTAATACATTTACCACTTTCTTCAATATCTTCCTGTAACTCCTCACATTCTTCATTTTCTATAGCAGCAACTACTCTACTCATAATTCTACTTTCAAAATCTACAGGAGCGAAGGTTTCCGAATCAGGGGTTTCGTAACAACGACTTAGCGCATCTGCATGCCCCATTACAAGGTTGCTCCGATGTTGGATGGTATAGTCATAATGTTCAAGGGCCAGAGCCCATCTTGCTATTTTCGGACACAAATTCTTTTTGCTGAAAGTCAGTGATAAAGCGCTACAGTCGGTCACTATCTTAAATGGGATTCCTCTTAAATAACAATCAAACTTTTGAAGCGCGTATATAATTGCCAACGTTTCTAACTCGAAACTATGCATTCTTGCTTCGGCTGCAGTAGCCGCTTTAGAATAATAGTATACTGGATGGAGCTTAGCATCATCTTGTCGCTGGAGGAGAACAGCTCCGAATCCTAACTTACTAGCATCGGTATGCAACTCTGTTTCCCTTTTCGGATCGTATATTGCTAACACCGGAGGCGAAATCAGTTTTTCTTTTAGACTTTCGAAGGCCTCTTTGCACTTATCATCAATTGCGAATTTTGTGTCCTTTTTTATCAACCTTCGCAGCGGATATGCGATACTAGAGAAATTGGGAATGAACTTACTGAAATAAGAGAACAGTCCGAGGCATGACTTCATCTGTTTGGCTGAGGTAGGTATACAAAGGTTGGAGACAGCTGAAATATGAGCGTCGTTCGGCCGAATCCCAGAGGCACTTGCAGTGTAGCCTAAATAATCTACTCTCTCGAAAACAAAACGACATTTGGCAAGATTCAGCTCGAGGCCTACTTCCGAAATTCTTTTCAAAACTTTTGACAACAGCTCTATATGACTTTCAAAATCTTTAGTAGCCACGATTATATCATCCATGTAATCGTTTATCAGATGATTCTCGATAAATTCCTTAAAGACGTGATGAACGAAACGTTGAAATACTGGCGGAGAATTTTTTAACCCGAAAGGCATGCGATTGTACTCAAACTGTCCGAAAGGAGTAACGAACGACGTAAACTTCTTCGAATCTTCGGCTACTGACACATGGAAGAACCCATTTCTCATGTCTAAAGTCGTGAAAAACTGTTTTCCACCAATATATTCCAAACAGGTTTCTATCAACGGGAGGGGAAAGTTGTCTTTAATTGTGTATTTATTTAGCGTTCTATAGTCCACGCACTTGCGATACTTCCCATTTTTTTTTTTTACCATCACTATAGGAAATGCAAAAGGAGAATCACTAGGCCTTATAACATCTTGGGCTACCAGATCGTTAATAATTTCCTTAAGGGCCTCCTTTTCTTCTACTGCTAAGCGCCTAGGTGAATAATGAATCGGAGTGTCCGATGTTAATCGAATCTTCATTTCATATGGAACGCTTTTGTTTTCTATTTCTGCATTGCGATAAAACAAATCAATAACGCTTCGAACCTTATCTTTCTCTTTTTTCTTCAGCCTAGGGTTTATATCTAACTCTGTTGTATGATCTTCAACCTCGATTGCCATAACGGCATAAATCTCTTGTGTGGAGAAATCGTCGGGAGTTTCTCCGTCATCCGCAATATTCAACCTTGCTTCGAAATTCTCTTTACATTCAATATTGTAAAGATTGTCTTTTCCCGTTAGCGATGTTTCATTTAAGACTACTTTATCTGAAATCAAAGGGTGAAGACACAACTCCTCTGCACTTGAATTTGAAGGTTTGGTTATTTTTGAACTCAAATTATATTCTTCATTTAACATACATAAAAATATTTTGAACTTAAAAAGACCTTCTCGTCCTAACAGTATAGGTTGCGGCGAAAATTCGTCCGGGATAATTAAAAACTGTACATCGCAACACTTATTCTTAATAATCAATTTACATTTTATACATCCATGTGTTAATATTCTTTTGTTTCCTATTCCAAAGAAAGTAGTAGTTATTAGCTCTTCGTTAACTTTGAAAGGTACAATTGATTTCTTGATCAGATTAACCGGGCTACCTGTATCCAAAAGTGCAGAAACAGTTGTAAAATCACTACAGGAATTTCCAGAGTAAAAGGCAACACTTACCGAACATTCAGAATTAACTGCAAAAATTTCTCCTGGGTCCTCTTCGACGGCGGCGACATACTTCATCTTCTGGACATACTTCGGGTTCTGGCATTCGTTGTGTCGATGACCTTCTTTCCAGCATTTGAAACACACCCCCTTAGGGCGTACTTCGTATGGACACTGCGACTGTTGATGACCCCACTTGGAACAGTTATAGCACCGTATACTTTCCTCCGTAGAATTCGGTGCTAATGTTGACGATTTACTGGACGTCTTCTTCTGAGCGTTTGCTGCGCCTACGGTTTTAACAATTGGACCTCGAATCGCTTGTCTTTGCTCGAAGAGATCGACAGATCCTTTAATATCCTCAATGGTCTTGGCCGACTGGAACAACCAAAAATCGGGCACCCGTCCTTGGAGCCCTTCTTGGATGAATGCTACGAGTTCCAACTCGGTGACGTCAGATCGAGCGGCGATAGCCTGCATTTCCATTATATATCGCCGAACGGATTCCTCTTGCTTCTTGACTCGACTTCACAATACCTGATAAATTTCTTGTCTGCTTATCGCTCTTCCAAACTCTTTGATTAGGCTGTCTTTCAACTCATCATAGCTGAGGGCCCCTCTGGTGAGTACGAGCCTGGCGGCTCCCGTAATAGAGTTGCGTAGAGTTAGGAGCTTAAACAACGGATCAGCATTGACCTGCACAAAGATCTGCTCCAAATGAATGAAAAAGTCATTCACGTTGTACGTTCGATCCTCGCCATCAAACTTCAATATAGCACGTTCGATGTCTTGAAACTGTATTTTCCTCTCGCCTCTGTTGTACACTCCCTCTGGCGGCACATACATATGGTGACTAGCGGCTGATTCTAACGGCGCGGCGGGTCTCATAGTCTGTTGCACATCGGTCTGAATTCTTACTTCGTTAGCATTCGAGCGCATTTGTTCCCCACGAAATTCTTCTTGGCTTGTGGCTGAGGGCTGAGTTGGATAACCGACTCGCTGCGGTGGTTGGACGGCGTTTTCCTCGCCTCTGACCGTTTCCAAATTCTGACCCGAATGTGACTGCGGTTGATCAGCGGTTGCTTGCTGCTGTCTATCTATGTTGACTTCCAAAGACTCAATCTCTTTTTGAAGCATCAGGATCTCTCGTTTCTTTCTCAATACTGCGAGTTTCCGATCCAAATACTGCTCGTCCTCGCTGTCAGATGATTCTGCGTTGCGGCGGCTCTCCCGAGCGCTATCAGCGGCTGCGGAACAGCTTGCTCGATCCTCTACAGGTCCAGTGGTTACGGGTGTTTCGCATTCATCGAGCTCGAGCTGCTCAGTTATATCGCTGGCTTCGTATAGCTGTCTAAGTTGGATTATGGTTGCCGTGGGCGGCACCGATATACCAGCCTCCACGAGGGCTGCTACTAATTGTTTTTTTGTAACGCGTTTTCCTGGCATTTTACGTCGATGTGTTCAAAATATCTATAAATTTAGGTAGGCGGGCACTGATCCCATTTTCTGAGCTATAATACACTCAATAATGTGAGGTATTGGTATTTTATTTTTTTCGATTTATTTATGCTTACAAAAACTTGCGACTTTTCTTGTTCGCTTGATTTCCGGAAGAGCGAGTTGCCACTCTCCTCCGATTGTCATTCTCTGTTAACAGGCTTGCCAGACTAACCGTTTTTAAAAGTTGACAATTAATCTACTTAAAGCTAAAAATAATCTACTAACTATAGCCAAATACAAAAATATCACTACAGAATAGATATAAAATATTTTTCTAAAGAGCGCTACTAGAATTGTGGCTGTGCATATGAAAAGCTTTGTGTGTATGTTTGTTAACTAAGGGTTTGTTTGTATGAAAGCCTGTGTATGCTTATGTGTCAAAGAATCGAGTGCGCCCAAATTCTAAGTATTCTGGTTGGAATGAATAAGTGGGAAACCGAAAACAAGACCCACGCGAAAATCACATGAGTGATGACATGCAATCGAATTTTCCTTATTTTTAGAAATAAGACTGTTCAAAGTAGTTTTTAAAATTACGTGTTTTCAATTTCGTGCATAATTTCGTTCAAAGCAAGCGTGTTTTCATACTGTATCGTATTTTCATTTGACAGTTTTCTGTATGGGAAGACTACTTGATTTCTTCGTGATTTCAGTCGGAATTACGAAAACGTCGAAAACACGTTCTTTCGACTAAAGCGAGAACACGCTAGAAGAAAAATATGAGAAAGTCTTTTTTATACGTGACACAATCTGTTTGGAAGGCATATTGCATTTGTGAATGAAATTTAGAATTTGAACTTATATTCCAACTTCCGATTAGATTTTCAAAAATATGGAAAAGTGGATCTGACAAAAAAAATAAATGCAATTTGACTTTAAACTTATAAGCTAAAAAAAAAAACCAGCCATTTTGATTTGGCGAACACGGTGTCGACTTTGGGCATATGACTATAAAGGGAGAGTTCGGAGGTTCAAATCCCCACACAGGAAAATCAAAAGCAAGAAATTAAACATGTAAAAAAAAATTTAAATAGAAAGAAAAGTACGGAAAAACCGAAAAATGTGTGTAGCAATAATTTTTATTAAGCCATACGATTACCAATATCACTCAAAATTTTTGAGTCAAAAATATGAATCGCCAATTACTCTTCCAGAAGAGTCGTGGCAGAATGGACAAGCACCTAGAAAGTTTCACTTCTCCGCGATAAGAAAGCAACAATAGCGGACGATAAAAACATTGCTGCAATGCTTACAGGGTAGCCAATTTACTTTCGAAAATTTGGAAATGTTAGGTTTTTCATGGCTATCCTTTTTCTGCTAACGTCACAGCCGGACAGCCTTTGAAATACTAAATACGTTTATATGGCAGCTAATCGCAATTATAAACTAATCGCGAGTAATAAAGTGGCCGTTTGTACGAAAATCCAGAAACAAGAAATTTATTTTTTTCGTGCTACCAGACTGAAAATAAATCGAAGTGGCAGCACACACATGATATTAATTTTAGTATTTTTCCATTGCGAAGTAGTAAAATGTCCGACTCGGATATATTTGTTCTCCTTGCGATTAATTAATTAATTAATACAAAAAACGAAGAATATTCTAATGAAATGCTATTCTTTTCGTATGATTCAAATATACGGCGCTGCCAGATCATCAAAAACAGCTAAATCTGTCAAAAAAGTGGCATCATCTGGCGTATTTATTGCAATAAGTCACACTACCCAGTCGGATTTTGTCGCACGACAAAATCGTGGATGCAGAAGTATTGAAGAATTCATTTGTAAAGACACCAATTGGTGCTGTTTCGAATGATTTTCTAGTGAAAATTTCATGGAAGCAAGAGCTCGTTACAAGAGATCCATCTTCAAACGAAATTTTCATTTGAAAAATGGTTGATTTCTCCTTTTTTCAATGAAGATCTTATGCAATTTTCATGAAAACAGTGTTTTGCATATTTTCAAAATGTCTGCTATGATTTACACATTTTTTGAGCAAGTTAAATTCACCTATGCTTTTCATTGAAGTGCATTTAAAGCTTAACAATTGTGATAGAATCAGTAAGGTTTTATGTTATGAGCTACCGTTATTTTATAACATATTCAATGAAGTGTTTTCAACCGAAATGGAAATACAAAATTTAAAAATTTTAAAATAAAAAATATTTATGTTTCTTTTCCTCCGAGATCCCAGTAGCGTTTACTTTTTTCAAATGAAATTTTCATTTGTTTTATGATCATATACTCTATTTTCAAATGAAATAATCACGCACGTTGAATCCATTTCAGCCAGCTAGCATGTGCTCTTTTCTCAATTGAAGTTTTCATGCGAATTAGGGTCATAAACTCCTTTAACACATGAATTTTGAAGTACTGAAAATAGCGGCCATCTCCTAACAAATTTCATTAGAAATAAGGGTTAGTAATACGAGTAGTCGCAGTATGAATTTTCACCACTTCGGAAGTACTGCAGAAGTAGTGAAATTTCCGGCTGGGTACTCACGATCAGCGTTGCCACTTTTGGGCTTTTCCTAACAAAGCAGGTAGGTATTATTTTCTTTGGTAGGTTGGTAGGTTGAATCGGATTTTAGTAGGATTGCGGAAATTTTTTAATTTTGACTAAACACATTTGTAAACATATCCGTTATCGAAAAACATACATCGAATTTTGTCAACCCTACCTTGAACGATGTGGAAGAGCATGTTTCATATCCATCTATCTCTGTCTCTCATGTTGCTCTTTTCTATACAAGTGTATAGAGCACAAAAAAAAATAGAAAAACTGCAAAGCTAATGCATTAAATCATGCGCGACGTAGCGACAAGTGAAGAATATAATCACTTTTGTCGCTTGAATGTGCCAAATGAAGTTCAAATGGGTAGTTTTATGCAATATTTTGAAGCAATTTTGTATTTTTAGAGTAAACATAATAGTGGTATTCAAGCAACAGTGCAAACGCAGTGTGCAATATTTGCACTTGTCAAATTGCGTACAAAAAAAGCAGTGCAAGTATTGCACACTGCGATTTGCACTGTTGCTTGAATACCACTAATATATGAAGTTATTTGTTATTGTATATACACCCAAAAGTTTTAAGCAATAAACCTCATGTTTGTAGTTTTGGTAGGAAAAAAAGTTTGTCAGTGGCAACGCTGCTCACCAGGGGAGGCAAGTTCCAAAAATTTTATGGAGTTAACAATACGCAGTGTTTACCCAGCAAAATCTGCTTCGAAATGTTACCAACACAAATGCAAGCTTGTTGGAGGGGCAGATAAATATTTCTCGGCCATGCGTTTAATGTTGAAAAATTTTGTGCAATTGTGCAAAAATTTACGGCAATAATTCACTAGTGTAAAAGGTCTCAATGAAGCAATTGAAAATCTATCGTGACTTTTTTACTTCCATTAAAATGCAAAAATATTCGGCTTAAATATTCGGCTTTTTCCAGCCGAAGCCGAAGCCGAAGATTAAGAATTGGCCGATTATGCCGATTACCGAAGCCGAACCTTCGGTCGGACACTAATGATTTCTATAACTTATTTGCTTAGTAAAAGGGAATATTACATTCCGTTCATAGAAAATAAGACGAGTACAAGAGTAGCTAAAAATGTACTGAGTCAAGTTCACATTCAAAACCGCAGCACTGACATGCTCATGCACACGCATTATTGGAAATTGCATTTTTCCTGCCCCTCCTGCAGCAGGAAATTTCCTGCAGCTCCTGCGCTATTGAAATTCAGGCTTTAGTTAAGAAATATGAAAGATGATTAATCTCAGACGAATTATGGGGATTGCAGATTAAAAGTGTGATATTCTAGAATATGTTTACAAAATTTTCAAATATATTTCAAAATATTGGGGGGGAGGGGGCGGCAATAAGTGCCTTTCCTCCAAAGTTGCCGCGCCTGCTGCTCACGATTTATTTTCGTGAGTTAGCTCATCGCGAGTAAGACTCGTTCTCACCGTTTATATTGTTAAACTCACGTATCTATAAACGTACTAAAAATCTTTTAGTTATTTTAAAAACAAGTTAAACCATAACAAGGTAGAGTGTTATAGTCAGGCGAGCCTGATAATTCAATACCCAATACATTATACAGTTAGTCAATAAAGTAAGTATACACTGCAAAAACGTGTGTTTTTTTTCCAAATTTCTTCTGTGTAAATCATTTTTTTGTGAATGTAATAATTTTCATTTAAAATTTACCTTATTATGTTTCAAATTAAATACCAAACAAATAAATTTATGAAAATTTATTTAACACAAAAATAATAAAAATCATTTTTACTGTGAAAATCATATTTTTCCATTTGACACCTTCAGTACAAATTTTGAGCTCTTTTTCCATAAAAAATCGGAAAAAAAACCAAAAGGGAAATTTTCACTAGTTTTTTCATTTTGGTTTTTTCCTAATATCCCAAACTTTTTAAAAATTACAAAAATTAAAATATTGCACACCTATTTAAAAATTGGAAAAACTAACAAAATTGAGGCTCGATTTTTGATGGAAAATGTAGGGAAAACTTTTAGGAAAATCTAAATTTTTCTTCCAAATCTGCACACGTCGAAAACAAGCAAAAACTAATTAAGGATATTGAATTCAGTTACGTTTCGGCGCAAACATATTAAACACGTACATGGGGCAAAACACGTCAAGTGTACCACCGGCAAAATTTTTTCTCCCCGATTTGGATGAAACTTGGTACAGTTGTTAAGATGTAAGGGTACGTTAAATGTGCAAAAAAAGAGTAAATTTTAATGACAGGTTGCCGAGATACAGGGTGTCAAAGTTTAGATTTTTGCTTCGAAGAACATATTTCATTGAAATACAATGGGGCTAAATTCGCCTCGCTTCAAAAATTTTTCGAATGTTTCTTAAAAAAAATTTTCTGAACTTTTCGAAAACAATACTTAAAAAATTTTTCGATAACGGTAAATGAGGAAAATTTGGCATTTTAGTTTTATTTCTTGATTTTCTAGGAGAGACGTCATATTTTTATTTTTATTTTTTAATTTTGAAATAAAGCTTAGTTCTTCCCCTTTAAATTGATGCATAAATCAGAATGGGCGGACCATGCTTAGTGCTCCAAATACACCTTTGAAGATGCTTACCGGTGGTACACTTGACGTGTTTTGCCCCACATATGGATTCAGTGGCCAGATGATGCCACTTTTTTGACAGATTTAGCTGTTTTTGATGATCTGGCAGCGCCGTTTATTTGAATCATACGAAAAGAACAGCATTTCATTAGAATATTCTTCGTTTTTTGTATTAATTAATTAATTAATCGCAAGGAGAACAAATATATCCGAGTCGGACATTTTACTACTTCGCAATGGAAAAATACTAAAATTAATATCATGTGTGTGCTGCCACTTCGATTTATTTTCAGTCTGGTAGCACGAAAAAAATAAATTTCTTGTTTCTGGATTTTCGTACAAACGGCGACTTTATTACTCGCGATTAGTTTATAATTGCGATTAGCTGCCATATAAACGTATTTAGTATTTCAAAGGCTGTCCGGCTGTGACGTTAGCAGAAAAAGGATAGCCATGAAAAACTTAACATTTCCAAATTTTCGAAAGTAAATTGGCTACCCTGTAAGCATTGCAGCAATGTTTTTATCGTCCGCTATTGTTGCTTTCTTATCGCGGAGAAGTGAAACTTTCTAGGTGCTTGTCTATTCTGCCACGACTCTTCTGGAAGAGTAATTGGCGATTCATATTTTTGACTCAAAAATTTTGAGTGATATTTGTAATCGTATGGCTTAATAAAAATTATTGCTACACACATTTTTCGGTTTTTCCGTACTTTTCTTTCTATTTCAATTTTTTTTTACATGTTTAATTTCTTGCTTTTGATTTTCCTCTGTGGGGATTTGAACCTCCGAACTCTCCCTTTATAGTCATGTGCCCGAAGTCGACACCATGTTCGCCAAATCAAAATGGCTTGTTTTTTTTTTAGCTTATAAGTTTAAAGTCAAATTGCATTTATTTTTTTTGTCAGATCCACTATTCCAAATTTTTGAAAATCTAATCGGAAGTTGGAATATAAGTTCAAATTCTAAATTTCATTCACAAATGCAATATGCCTTCCAAACAGATTGTGTCACGTATAAAAAAGACGTTCTCATATATTTCTTCTAGCGTGTTCTCGCTTTAGCCGAAAGTACGTGTTTTCGACGTTTTCGTAATTCCGACTGAAATCACGAAGAAATCAAGTAGTCTTCCCATACAGAAAACTGTCAAATGAAAATACGATACAGTATGAAAACACGCTTGCTTTGAACGAAATTATGCACGAAATTGAAAACACGTAATTTTAAAAACTACTTTGAACAGTCTTATTTCTAAAAATAAGGAAAATTCGATTGCATGTCATCACTCATGTGATTTTCGCGTGGGTCTTGTTTTCGGTTTCCCGCTTATTCATTCCAACCAGAATACTTAGAATTTGGGCGCACTCGATTCTTTGACACATAAGCATACACAGGCTTTCATACAAACAAACCCTTAGTTAACAAACATACACTTAAAGGTTTTCATATGCACAGCCACAATTCTAGTAGCGCTCTTTAGAAAAATATTTTTTATCTATTCTATTAAATTAAAAAAAAAAATATCCAGAAATAAAAAAACAAAATTAAAGTTGAAAAAAAAAGTACTTCCATGAGCCTCGAACCGGAGGCTTCTCGGTTAAGAGTAGAGTCCGACCGAACCTTCGGTTTCGGTTCGGCCACCGAATCGTCCTAAATCGTCAGTTTCGGTTTCTGTTTGGTTTTAGCTCGGAAAAGGCCGAAACCGAAACCGAAACTTTCAAACATATTTTAGTATTTTGAAAAAGAAAAATTTTCACATTTTACTGTTATGGAGTGGCTCTGGGATAGCGTAGGAGATGCGTTCTATGCTGTTGATCCCAGGGTCCGAGGATCGATTTCCGACCCAGGTGAAACGTAGTGTAACGTTCCAAGCCTAGCACTTGTTTTTCAAAAACTCCACTGCAACATACATACATACATACTGTTATGGAAATACCAAAAAACTTGAAACAAAACTTTGTACAACTACTTAAAGTGACAAAGCCTTAATTTTAACAATGTGAGTTCGGACTTTTTGTTTTGTTTTACACATAATACTGTTATGTTTATACCCGACACACTCTGTGTCGAGGGTATATTGCGTTTGTGTGGTTGTGTGTAACACCCAGAACCAGTCGAAATAGACCATACAAAATATATATAGAAATGATCAGCGTCACCAGGAGATTCGATTTAGACATGTCCGTCTGTCCGTCTGTCTGTACGTCTGTCTGTTTGTATACAGTTATCTTATCGAAGGAGTTGAGCTATCTTGACGAAATTCCGTATGCGTGCTCACGGGGACATGAGTAAGAACAAGTTGAAGAATGGACCCGATCGGACCATTTTTAGGGGTACCTCAAGTACTAGGGTCTGTTACGAAAATCACAAAAACTGCTCTTAAAGCGAAGTTTTTCAAGATATTTTGATGAAACTTGATAGTTGAACATATTTGAAGTCAAATTATTCAATTTCAAAAAATTGGAAAAGTGGGCGTGGCCGAAGGGTGTTTTTCAAAAATTTCCTCCTACACCCGAAATTCAAATGGGACTTGAACGAAATTTGGCAGTTATGCTTCCTTTGTAGCCATAAACATCCCCTCCAAAATTTTTATGATAGGTCCATTATTAAGGGTACCTCCAGTACTAGGGTCTGTCACAAAAATCTCAAAACTGCCCCAAAATCGGATTTTTTTGAGATATTTCACTGAAACTTAGAATTTGATTAAGGCCTCCGATTAGAAAAAAAAAATTGAAAAGTGGGCGTGGCAAACGTAAAGAAATTCAACAAAAGTCGGTATATAGGGCCCCTTAGGGCCTTAAAGACTTCTTGATATTGAAGTTTCTTTGAACATATGTGTCTGTGTCGGGTATTCTATTGTCAGGCTCGCCTGACTATAACACCCTTACTTGTTTTTTTTTACATTATTAATGTATATGCCTCGGAATTGGAAAATGTAAAAAAATGAAAAAAAATTTAAAAAAATATTCAAAAAAAATTCCATCAAAAATGCGAAAAAATTCACAGTCAAAGATTTCAAATTAGTTCGATTTAGGGGCGTTTTCTCATCTTCTTTTATCTGTAAGTTAAATTATCCTGATGATAATTTCATACAAATTTGATTAATAAGTCAAAGAAATTGAAATTTAACTGGCAGATAGAGCTTAAAAGTAGGATGAGAAAACGGCCCTAAGTAAGCCTATTAAAATTTTGAATTGTCAAATTAACAAAAAAAAAGCCTACTTAAGTGAATAAAATATTCAAAAAGCACAGTTAAATGCAAAAAAAATCAAAATATTCAATAAATTCAAATAATTGAAAAAAATTGAAAATATTCAAAATCCGAGCTCTAGTAATGTATATATTTTAAATTCATATACTAGCAAACAATAAAATTAGTTTTGTTTCTCAGATTTGAAAATTTTCGGTTTCGGTTTCGGTTCGGCCGCCGAATCTTTAAAAAAACCGAATATTCGGTTTCGGTTCGGTTTCGGTTGAAAATTTTGACTTCGGTCGGACTCTAGTTAAGAGGCTAGCATACTCTACGCTGCATTGCCAACTTAGTATTTACTGTCATACCCGCTATATACGCTGTAGACCAAGTATTACAGTATGAGAAACGAGCTAATAGGCAATTCAACAAAGCTAATAGGCAATTCACCAAAGGCAACAACAACCACACGGCATACCAGGCAATCCACCACGATGCCTCTGTGGGCATTGTTGTCGTATCTAGAAATTGGGCACGTACAAGCAGTTAGTTTTTTTAAGGGATTTTTTTTTCATTTATAAACAGAGAAAATCAGATATTAGTGGTATTCAAGCAACAGTGCAAACGCAGTGTGCAATATTTGCACTTGTCAATTTGCGTACAAAAAAAGCAGTGCAAATATTGCACACTGCGATTTGCACTGTTGCTTGAATACCACTATTATAAAGATTTTTTTAAGAATGATTGTACCATTTTAAACTGTAGAATTTATTTTAACATTTATTTTTTCTTTTTAGTAATAGAAATATTCACTTACTACAAAAAACTGATTTCCGAGTTTTTGGTCTTGTTTAATTTAGACGCTAGTGTGGCATCCATGGACAACAGATGGTGCCAAATGGAACGAGTCAATAGTGCAAATCGATGTTGAAAAAAGTAACCGACTACAATTTGAACGTTTAGCTTTTAGAAATGAGACTTTCTGTCTGTCTGATTTTCAAAGGTATCCCTTCGTTGCACATTAGGTCAAATGACCACTTTTTCTGTGCGAAATTAATAACACCCAAAGTATCGTGTTGTTTCCAGCCAAAATAATAGTAAATGTAAAATAAAGTGCAATTTTAATAAATTGAAGAAAAAAGTAACCCTTCTAAGACCGTTAACCCTTCTAATGCAATCAAATGACTACATTTTCTGTGCGAAATTAATAACACCTTACATATCGCGTTATTTGAAGCCAAAATTATAGTAGAGGTAAAAGAAAGTATACTTTTAATAAATTTATCAAAGAATTAACCTTTTTATGACCTTTAATCCTTGTAAAGAAAAAAAATTTTTTTTTTAGAAAAATGTTTTTTTATTCTTCCTTTGAATTACCATTTATGTGTAATTCATTTTCTAAACATAAATTGTTTAATAAGTGCATGCTTTGCTTTTTGCGAACATTCATTCAGCCAAACTTCAAACAACTCGCCTTTTGTTATAGCGACGCAATCTATAAAAAACGGGTTTTCTTGAAAACGGCTAAGAACGGCACTCTAGAGTAAAAAGAAATGAACTCATTAAATCTCAGTTTATTCATTTCTTTTTACTTTTCATTGCACAAATGTACACAAAATTTTAAAAGCTTAAATGAAATCACAATTTCAATTAAATCAAAAAATTTTTGAGGTTATACAAAAAAGCCAGCTATTTCAGCAAAAAAACGATAAAAAGTCACTCCTTTTGTAACTGGGACATAAGTACTCACTTTTATTTTTGTCCTCCATTTCGAATTTCCCTAAAATTGTTTTCACTGGGTCCAAAAAAAGCTGATGAAAAAATTAGCTGCCAACAGAGTCTTTCAATAACGTTTTGAAAGTTCAACTTTCATTGATTGCTGTCAAACGGCGTTTTTGCTTTTTTTACAAAAACAAAGTGACGTTTCTGTTAATTTGCAGTATTCCCTACATAATGGCATCAATAAAATATGTAAAATCGCGTGTACGAAATTTGACTTTCGCACAGCTAAACTGGTCATTTGACCTAATGTGCGTTGTAGGGTTTTTTATAAAATTCATAAATGCTGCCCTAAAACGAAAATTTTTTGAAATACATAGTGGAATTATTTATTTGGACTTAGTTAAGGGCATAAAATGTAGATTCCAAATATAGAAAAGTGGCCGCGCCAAAAGGCGTTATTCGAAAATTGAATTTTACACCCAAAATTCAGATGGCGCTTGAAAAAAAGACGGCATAAATACTTCTTTTTCAATCGTTGACATCCTTTACAAAAATTGATTGAATCGGCCGATTTTTAGGGGTACCTCCAGCGTGAGAGTCTGCCTCCAAAATTATCTGAATTGTGTAAAGTCACAAGCATTCGACACATTTTTGTGAAATGAGGAATTTGAGCTTTGTTTTAGCCTCCGATTAAAAAATATATAGCTGTTTATCTGTGTAGGGTATACTATGGTCTGGTTCGCTTTACTATAACACCCTTACTTTCTTAATTTTGAAACATGCATTTTAAAAATATATAAATTTCTTTTATGTCGAATTATCTTGCTTTTTATTTGGTTTTGTTATGTTTTAAGAACTCTTTTGAGTACTCGGTTCAGTATCGATAAAAGCTTTGCGCTTAGAGTATTTATGCATCGCTGACGAAGTCGTTCAATTTAAATGCAATATTGAATACTGATTTGCGGGGGTCGCAGATACTCAAATGTACTCTAAAATGAAGGAGCATCTCTACTTTGTTGTTTGCAACTTCAATTTTACTTAAAAAGGGTCAAAATATAAAGCTACGGCATGTTTAAAAATCGCAAATTCTTCGACTTCTTTTTGACAGTCAGCTGATTTTTACTCAACTTCACCACACCATTTGGAGCCAAATAGCATTTTGACAGGCTTTCCCATACTGCATACAATACTACAAGCGACACTCTCTAAATTTTTTGAATTTGCTTGTAGGTATGATAAGAATATGCGGGTGCGATAGAGACAGAGAACAGTTTACATGAGTGCGACTGAAAAAGATAGAGTTTTGTCAACGACTGCTGTGGTGAACAGCTCAACAGCCCTGCAGGAAGTATGAGTAGTTAAGCTCTAGCGTTTTACTAGTTCTAATTCCACCAGCACTGGTTCTTCTTTATACCCCTGGCTATGTATTACTCTGTAAAAAATTAACATTGCGTGTGGGCTAAAAATCACTAATTGTACACTTGAACTAACGCTTTTTTAGTGATTTGGGAACCAATTGGGTAAATTGGGCATAGTAAAACACTAGTTCCTTTGAAAGATTGTTGACCATATTTTGTGGTTTTTTGGTTATCTTTGTTCTAAAATTTTTTGAGCCTCCAATACGCAATATTTAAAAGACACCGAATTATTTTTCGTGTTTGTTTTATTTACAAAAATATTTTTAATATATAAAGATAGATTTTATTTTTGATTTCGGAGCACCAACGCTCTTTGCAACAACTATATAATGGCAACTCTTATTACTGACACGAAAAACCATGTTTTCCATGCAATACTAGTCGGAGCTTTATACGAAGCTTTACCCCCCTTTGCACTATTTCTTTAGTTTTGGTGAAAGTACTAGTTGCATCCGGGCAATATACCTCACGCTTCCTAGAGGGTAATAAGCATTGAGCTCTGCTGTGTTGAAAGTCAGATTGTAATGTCGATGTGTGAGTTCATATGTACACAAATCGTGGTGAAAGTCAGTTTATTTTATGTGAATGTGTTAACTGTGGGCAAAGTCAGATTGTGAATGGGCAAAGTCGGTTTATACAAGCTCCCCTCACCCGTCTTATGCCCCTCGTCCACTACGCTATCAACGCACGTATACGTTCCTCAACTTGTTCAACGCTAGTGTACGAGGCATTCAATTTTAATCAACCAACGAAAAAAGCGCGTTGCGCAACCGTTCTTAAACGCGTGCCCCATCAAGTGTACGAGGCTCAAGTTGCGATGCGAACAACGTTGAAGCACGAGTTGAACAGTAATGTGCTGCACATTATCTCATCAACGCGTTCCTCAATTTCGTTTGGCAAATTTTGCGTGATAGTGAATTGCGTTGAGCGATTTCAAGTGTGTGTGCGGTTAGTTCCGCGAATTTATTCATGCGTTGAGAAATTTATGACAGCATGACCAGCGTTGCCGTGGCCAATTTTTATTTGTAGCCATAATCCTTTTTTTTATATTAGGTGTAGTAAAAAGAAATCCATTATTTTTCCAATAGATGGCGTTATTTATCTGCATCTCGCGTTGTATAAGTCCGATCGTGTTCCGCTAGGGGGCATTAGAAAGATGACAGTTCCTACTAAAAAAGCTTTTTTGACACTTTTTTGATTGATTGATTCAGTTTTGTTTGAGAGCTTGTCAAAGATGGACATCAGCAAAGATAAAATTCGCTACATTTTACAGTTTTTCTTCGATAAGGGAGAAAACGCAAGCCAGGCGGCTGAAAATGTGAATAGCGTTCATGGACCTGATACTGTAACAGCCAATCATGCGCAATTTTGGTTTCGTCGATTCCGTTCCGGTAACTTCGATGTCAAGGATGCACCACGCACTGGAAGGCCAATTGTCGAAAATGTCGATAAAATCGTGGAAATTATCGAGTCCGACCGTCATGTTAGCACTGTTTCCATTGCAAAAGAGCTAAAGATTGCACAAAAAACCGTTTGGAACCATTTCAATAAGACTGGATACACAAAGAAGCTCGATGTATGGGTGCCACACGAGTTAACGCAAAAAAACCTCACAGACCGAATTTCCATCTGCGAATCGCTGCTGAACCGCAACAAAATCGACCCATTTCTGAAGCGGTTGGTGACTGGTGATGAAAATTGGGTCACTTACGACAACGTCAAGCGAAAACGGTCGTGGTCGAAATACGGTGAACCGGCGGAAACGGTGGCCAAGCCAGGATTGACGGCCAGGAAGGTTTTGCTGTGTGTTTGGTGGGATTGGCAGGGAATTATCTACTATGAGCTGCTCCCATACGGCAAAACTCTTAACTCGGAACTCTACTGTCAACAATTGGACCGTCTGAAGGAAGCAATCGCCCATAAGCGGCCAGCTTTGGCCAATAGGAGAGGAATTGTGTTCCATCAGGACAACGCCAGGCCACACACATCGATAGTGACTCGCCAGAAGCTCCGGGAGTTTGGTTGGGAGGTTCTTCTGCATCCACCTTATAGTCCGGACCTGGCACCAAGTGATTACCATCTGTTCCTGTCCATGGCGAACAATTTTGCTGGTGAAACATTCGCTTCAAGAGAGGCTTCTGAAATTCGACTGTCTCAATTTTTTGCTAATAGGAACGAGGGCTTCTATGAGAGAGGCATAATGAAATCACCTTTAAAATGGCAACAAGTTATCGAACAAAACGGCGCATATTTGACCTAAATCGGGTCATTCTAACTATCTTAAATAAAGCCCTCAATTTAATGCAAAAATAATGGATTTCTTTTTACTACACCTAATATAATTAACAAAATATTGGTACCTAAGTTTGTTACACTTTTTGTAGTTTATTCTTTAAGCGCCAATATTACCAAACATATAAATATAAATAAGTTTCAATTTATAAAGAACTTGAATAGTGAAACTACAAGTAGATTTTTATTTAAAAAAATTTTGAAATATGTTTCGTTAATAGGGACATTGTCGTCGATTCAAAAAAAAAAAAAGTTTCCATAGGAGAAAACAAATTTTGGATTTTTTGTAAACTAGAATTATTAAAGCGGCAGCTACTTTTCTCTTCCGTTCGGTCGAAATCATTTTTAACAGACACGCACTCTAATATCTCAAGTAAAACTGATTTAATTTTTTGACGTTTCACTATTTACAGCTGTAGCTGCACAGTATGTTTATTGAGTTTTTAAACGCTTAATGCTTCGTCTTGTGTACGAGGCTATCAACGCGTGCGTCAACACAGTGCTTGAAATGCGTGCAACTCAAGTTTACACACTATTTTTGGCCGAATTTGTTAAACGTGATCAACTAGGTGTACGAGATCTTTCAACAATTGATGCAGTTCATCAACTAGGTGTACGAGGTCTTTCAACAATTGATGAAGTTCATCAACTAGGTGTACGAGGTCTTTCAACAATTGATGAAGTTCATCAACTAGGTGTACGAGGATCGCAACGCGTTCAACGCATCGCAGTTCAATCTTGTATAAGAACGTGTTGATCAATCTGCAACGCCACCAGATGCGCACATGTGTACGAGGGCATAAATTAAGCGATTTAATTTAGGAACTCGTTGAAAAGTTGCGTGCGTGCGTTGATGTCATAGTGTACGAGAGGCATTAGTGATTTAGGGAAGTGTCGCTTGTAGTATTGTATGCCATACTGTAATACTTGCTGTAGACATAATGACGAGAACACTTTTTCTCTCAGGTTCTGTAACATTTCAATGTTTATTCCCTGTTACAGCACGATTTCTCCCTCTGTTAAATCGATCGGTCTGTTAACGGATCCTCGTGTTCTAGCTACCCTGCAGAAATGAAGCGGTTAATTTCCTAAAAAGGACTGACCTTTAACCAGTCCCACATCGACCGGTCAAAATAGGACTCTTTCTTATAGCGAAATCGGTTAGCCGGCGGTCAGTCCCCCAAACGACACTCATATTAACTTACAAAATTTTTGTGAATTCCATACAAAAATAATAGCAACTTATTCGAAGCATGCGAGAGAGGATGCTGTTTTAATTCTTTATATTCTTTATTTTCGTTTCTTCTATGGACTTAAATGGAATATTGTCTTTAAGTGAGTCACAGCCAGTGGTAGCTCAGAGGATAGCGTGCAAGCTTACTAATCAAAATTCCGCAGGTTTGCTTGTTCAAGTCCCGTGCCCATCAAAAAATTATTCGAAAAAAGATGTTCAAATAGAATTCTATAAATATACACGCGAAGGGAGAGGGAGGCACATTGCCTACGCAAGGCTCTCGAATTTTTTTGACTCCATAAATAAAAACTTTCAAAAGAGACAGAGAGAAAAAGAGAGAAAAATTGGGCGCACCGCTTTATACACTTTTGTTGCTATCTTGAATATGTCTATAAATAGAAACATTCGAAAGAGAAACAGAGAAAAAGAGAGAGAGATTGACGTGACGCTCTCAACAAAAAATCCAATTTTCGAATATTCTTTCGAATGACCCTTATGGGACACACCTACGGTCAGTCCCTCAGCGGACCGGTCCCTCCCCTAGGACAGGCCCATGTTAAAAAGGTCAGTTGAATACATTAGAAGTGGAATTAAGAGGGGACTAGTAGTGGTAACATGAGGGACTGACCGAAGGCTACACTTGGGTCAGTCCATATTTCTGCAGGGTAGCTTACATTGACTCTTGCGTATGGGTGCGAACCTTGTTGAATGACAAAAATTTTTTAACATTAAAAAAATTGTTTGTTTGTTTTTTTTCAAAGAATAAAATGTAAATATATTAATAAAAAAGTTTAATTCTGATAAAAACCTTTTTTATTCTGAATTTTTTGGTAAAATGTACTTGCCAAAAACAATTTTCGTCGATTTATTCCTTAAATTTTTGAAATAAAAATTTTTTTTATCCATAAAATTGGAGCACATAAATAGCACATAATTCCCACCTATAAACGATTTTTCGAAAAAATCGTTAAGTGCGAATTTTTGCGGTGTCAAGCTACACCCCCCCTTTCATACAAATTACTTTTGTCCTTAAAATCTGACAAGGACGAGCACAAAATTTTTTAAGTCGGTACATAAATAGCAGATAAAAAGCACGTAATTCTGAAAAAATTTTTTTTTGATTTCATGAAAAGGGGGGTGCAGCTTGACGTACCTACTTATCAAGTGTTATCGAATCAGACCTGTTCCATTCGAATTAAGATAAATTTTTCGTTGCAACTAAGTTTTTATTTGTTATTGTATGGTGGAGGTTTAGAAATATTGTTTTATTGTTTGAATAGGCATTTAAAAAATAGATTTTTGTAAGGACAAGGTAAACTTCAGGTTCTTTAATTAAAACTTCGTTAGTTTGTAGATTTCATCACAGCGTTTTTACTTCTAAGATCGACCCCTCTTGTTCAGATCTCAGCTGCTACTTCCCAGGGTAGCTAGGAACTAAGCGTAGAAGAAAGTTCAGCAGTTTTGAACAAAAAAGGCAGTAGATTTGAATTTGGCACAGTGAAAAAAAAAATCAATGTAAATGAATACAAATAAAAAAAATTTCCATAAATAGTACATAATACTGTGGTAGTTTTTAGGACGCAAAAATTTGTTCATCGTGCAAGCCGGCGCAGTTGGGTCCGGCTGACTCCCCCAAGTTCAACAGTACCAAGCACTTGGCTAGGTTAGCTCGAGTTTGCAATATATTCAAAGTTTTTCGCCAACATTTCACTGCTAGTTTTTAAGTTATACTTTGTCAGTTTTAAAGACTTTGGCAACTCTTTTGAAGCTAGTTAACCAGACTGAAGCATAAGTATAATTCAACTTTTACTCAATGAAATGCATTTTCTCTTGGTTTTTTGCAATTCTAAAAAAATTTCAACATTCCCCTAAATGTATGCTATAAATTAAATTCAAGCCATAACATATGTTATGAATATATTCAAATGTTAAAATCAAAAAATGAAATCCTGATTCCATTTGATTTCTGTAGAAACTTTTAAAGCATACTTTTGTGATGACAAAAGAAATTTTTGCCAAAAATGGCCTTAGGTGTTGCATTTGATTGATATATTTAGACTGCAATTGATTATGTCTATCTACAATAAATTAATGTGAGAATAATGCTTGTAGCCATTATAATTAAAAAGATACGATTTAAAAGTCGATATTGCTAAAGGTGGCCGAAAATGGTGAATATTTCGCAATCTAGAGCCAATTTTTCATGTCGGATATTTAATTGCTTTTTTCACAATGTTACCTTTTGAATTGTTTGGCTTTCCTGACATGGGAAAAAGAATACAGACGAAGAAGAGGCGATATTCATACTTTTGGTCGTCATTCCATGATATAAAACAAAGTCGTCCCGATGTGTCCGCATACTACAATCTTCATACAATTTTAGAAATAGATTTTAGGAGAAGGTTTATGGAATGTATAATACATCCATAGCACAGTTTCTTCGGAGGTGGTGCGAAGTTCACCAGGTCTGTTTGGTCGTGACTAGTGTTTCGGCGATACCTACTCACATGAGTAAAGTACTCGATTCCTTATTCCAAAATGGAGTAGATTTTGTAGTCGATACTTTTCTACAAAAAAGTACTCGGTATCGAGTAGTTGAAATGGGTACTTGCTTGTTTTAAGTCAACAGTTGTTTTCGGTTCAAGGCAACACTGCACCAACACAATTCAGTGGAAAATCTCGTTACGAATAAGTTGCTGAAATGTTTCGTAATGCCTCCTTTTGCAAAAGTGTAGGCAAACTTTGAAAAGATTTCAAAGGAAAGTGCACGCTGCAACAAGTGCAACTCAATTATAAAAAATTGCGGAAATACGTCAAATTTACAGAAACACATCAAAAAGCATACGAATCAAATACACATTGAGTTCAGTTAAAATTATTGTTTTATTCATTTTCATACTTTATACTTTCGAAAATTATTTTATATTATTAAATGAGAACAAAGTATTCGATGCTTTTTGAGGAGTATTTAAGTAGCATCGATACTATTTTCAATCTTTTGAAATGAGTACAGGTATCGAATAAATACCGAAAAAAACGGAACACTAGTCGTGACCGAATTGGAGGCAAATTAAGACTTCAAAGTTCTGCCTCGCTCTCGTTTTCTTGGCCAGAGATCATGCACAGTGTATCTCGCTTAAGAGTGCAACTATTCAGGGAGGTGATAGAGGAGGTCCAGACGAACAAATAACAATAAAACCCAACAAAAAGAACAACAATTCATGAAAAGCCATTTTTATTATTATTTTTGCATGATATCGAAAAAAAAGTCTGGAAATTTTTTTTTAACAACTCAAAACAAAATTGTAACGCCTGTAACTCCTCAGGGGTCACCGCCCTGAATAGTTTCACTCTTAAGCGAGTATATCAAAATTTCCCGACGCCCAAAAATCTTTTCTCTAAACGACAACTGAGAAACATGTTTTTTCATTTCGAGTAGTTTAAACTGGAAACTGAAGTTTAAACTGTAAGGGCCGGCCTTTTAAAGCCTGGTTAATAAGAACCCTTGGTTATTTCCAGTGTTAACCATATATTGTGTCTTTTAAACTCTGGTTAGATTAAAAAAGGGTGGTTTGGTTTAGGGCATTTAACCAGGGATTTTAGAAAATTCTGTCTTTTGATTCAAAAGATTTGAAATTTGACATTCGGTTAGTACATGGGCCAAAATTCTTTTTAATGCCTTAACTTCTGTCCCTGTCAATGAAATTCAGTTTTTCTGAAGGAGCAAACCGAATTAATAAAAAATTAGTTGTAACAAAAAATTTATGAATAACGAAATAAAATACTCTAGTCCAATTGAAAAAAATCAATTATTACCAAAACTCAATTTTTTTCCTTCGCAAATTACGGTAACATTGTTGTCTTTTCTTGTCTTGTCTTGCCAAACAAGACAACAATGTTACTGTAATTTGCGAGTAAACAAGATGAAGTTTGGTAATATTCGATTTTTTTCAATTGGACTAGAGTATTTTATTTCGTTATTAATAAATTTTTTGGTAAAATTTATTTGTTATTAATTTGATTTGCTCTTTCACGAACACTGAATTTCGTTCACAGCGACAGAAATTTAGGCATTAAAAAGAATTTTGGCCCACATATTATAATTTTTCTCTCGGCTTAGTCCATTGCACACATAACTTTTCCTCAAAATATAAAACATGTAAAATCATTACCCTCAGGTTTATTAAATGAGCAGAGCATATGTAGCAGACATCAAAAATAGTGGTGAAATAAATTCGACATAATTTATTGCTAATTTATTACCCCAACAAAAAAATTTATTACACTTGCGAATAAAAAGTTATAACTAATTCTGCCAGCTTAAGTTTAAATTAGCAGACTCTCATCAAAAAAATTAAAAGTTATTAAAATTACGTTCCTTATATTTATTGCTAATTTAATACCCAAACAAAAAACCAACAAGTGAGTATAAAGCTAGGGCTGCAGTTCTGCTAGAAATACAAAACTTCATATAAAACAAGTAAGGGTGTTATAGTCAGGCGAGCCTGACAATAGCATACCCGACACAGACATACATGGTCAAATAATTTTTAATATCAAGAGGTGTTTAAGGGCATAAGGGGCCCCATATACCGACTTTTGTTAAATTTCTAAATGAAAACCGCAACCGTTTATCACCACGTGTTTAAAATTAATAAAACAACTGTTGACCGAATGTGGCTCGGTAGTTTCGCGGAAAAATGAAATTTGGAGTCAAATCGTTGAGGAATTGGAAATTGATGTGAGCCCAAGATCCTTGTACTTAAGAGTAACTTCGAATACTTTCGGCGTTCCTGCTCTTCTGCGCAACGAAGAAACTACTGATAAACCGCCCGAGATCGGATCTTCGAATGGTGGTCATGGTCAAGTTTTAACTCCTCTCGTCACCTTGATCAAGAATACATGTCTAAGGTGTGTCCACCCTATTTTCGTACTTAAGGTTAAAGCCAATATTATCATACGCATAAGTTTGATCAAAGTGATTTTATTTTGATATATTGTTGACTTACGAACAAAAAATTATAATTATTATTTCATTTTATAGTACTCCATTTCTGCGAATGTGGTCGATTTTCTTCCGAGATAGGTCCTGTACAAGGGTAATATCAATTTTTTTCTAGCAATACTTAATCCGAGTAATGAGTTCGTTTACGGTTTTAGCTTTCCAGTTCTTTTTATATACATATGACTTTAAAATACCCCAAAAGTTTTCAATAGGTCGTGCTTCTGGCACGTTAGCCGGGTTATCCTGCTTTTCGACGAATTTGATATTCTGAGACCGTGAATACGCAATAACAATTTTTGCGAAGTGTGAGCTAGCTAGATCCGGCCAGAACACACAATTTTTGTCAGGATGATATGTATTCAAAAAAGGAAGCAAACGGGCCTTAATACAGTCACTGAGATATGTATCTGTGCTGATTGCGTATCCAGATTTACGAATGAGTACTTTGGTCATTCCTTGTGGCATAAATTATTTTAAGAAAAATTAAGAGTGGACCTTTTTAAATATAGGTTTTAATGCATTTTTTTCCATAAATTTTATACATACTTAAACGGTATTTTATTTTAATAAAAATAAGGAACATAAGACTGTCGTTGAATATAAATAAAAAGGAACATAAACAAAACATTCTGTTTTAAAAAGTGTCATTACTGAGAACTAATGGACATCAACAGGAAATGTCTCGATCGCTAATATGTGTTCATAAGAGTGGTCCTTATTTTTTTTTCTTAATGATTGATCGGCAGATTATATTAGCTTATAGTCCCAAATCACCAAATATGAAGTTTGGTTTCGATCCGATAACGTTTGATGGGCGCGGAAGTGACTCAAAGTTTAAACTTCCATTTGTATGAGAAAAAACCTGGGTGGCTTGTTTTATCACAATTTAACGCATACAGTACAATTTCTCTAACCAACTGTAGAACATCGGCTAGAAATGCAATTAATTTTAAGTTTGTAACATTTGATAAAAATATAATATTTTGTAGCCTCTAGCTTCTTTGTCATAATCAGGAGTACTTGCAAAATAAAGCATCAAAGAATTCCAGGACTTTAAAACACTTATCAGAGTCGAATAAGTCCATTCAGTCCAACGAACTTCAAATATTTTTGGAATTAATAGGAGCTAAAGATTATTAGCTTTTGCGATTTTTTTCATCCCTTCAGTGCGCAAACTGGATTGATGAAAATATGATGACATCAATGATAAAACATTCAAGATTTTTTTTTTCACTTCTCTTATTGAACTTGTTAAATCTTTCCAAGCCAAATCTGCGCGGTGAGCGGAGCACCAAAATTTGTTTAAATGCAAGTCATTTCGGTAGTTGGCGCATTCGTTTTCTAAAATTGTCGACAAACCACCAGCCTCTCCTTTGTTTACATTGGCTCCATCGGTACAAATTGAGGACAGTTTTTTCATTATTTCAGCATATAAATCATTGCCAATATTTTCAATCAATCCATTTTTTACTGCTTCACATAGTCCGTGCGCACCACAATTTTTTTGTTGCCCAATTGCACCGAAGAGTGTTTCTAAATTTCCAGCTGTTGTAACCACTTTTAAAATCATATATATTTTATCTAATTGTGTGCGATCGATCGAACCATCAATATGTATTGAAACTGTTCGAGAACTTTTAATTTTTTCTTTGAACTCTTTGCATGATTTTGTAATGCAATTTAAAAAATCTAAATGCGATGCTGGATTAACATATTGAATATTAATTGCAGATGGAATTGTCGATGATGTTGTATTAAAATCAAAAATATTACCGGCCTCCATCGCAACGTATCTTGATGGCCAATTGAATGCAAAAAGTGTCAGTTTTTATGTGTCAGCATACACTTACAATAACAATTTTCCAATATGATTGGCTCTTTTTCTATTTGCTTCACTAACATGCACATCAATGAAAGCATCTTTGCTTTTTGTATCATCATTAACCAACATTTCAGCTTCCTTACATTTTTTATGGTACAGTGACGAAAAATGTTTCAGTACATTCACCCTTTTGAACGTAGTTCCCGCAACGGTTGTGATTGGTGCGACTTTCCTATTGTCACTATTCTGATGAACAATATCAGGAAATTGAAAACATAAATTGCAACGAATGCGTTTTTTGTTTTGGTCATCGGCGAAAGAATATACATATGTATTTTTTAAACTCTTGATCATAACTCAAATTTGAATAACTTGAGGCGGTTGAAGGTGGTTTCTTTGAAACACTGGATGGCTCTTTTTGAATATTTTGAGTCGTATCTACAAAAAATTTCATTTGAGTCGAAACAGAACAATTAAAACGGATTCCAATATGTAACTGTAAACTTACGATTTTCTTTATTTACAATTGGATTTCCCAAGACAAAGAAATCTAATTTTTGTTGTGACAATTTCTTTTGTTTTTTCTTTTCCGCTTCGTTTGTTTTTGAAGAACTCATTTTTAAAAAATTACAAAAACCATTTCTGAAAAATAACCATAAACAGCTGTGCGTTTTCTTGGTTTGTTAAAAAACGAATGATGCATCGAAAATATCAACATAAATAGATGCATTTGCGCAACTGGCATTCCTAGGGCTAAGTGGGCTTTCACACATACGATCATTAACACAAGCAAATGGATGATTTAATAACACAGTGACACATTTTCGGGGTCATCAAATGTTGCACAAGTTTTGACTGCAGATCTTCAAAGTACTGGATAAATGTAGGAAATCTCTATATTTAGTTTTCCTAGTTTTGCTCGTGTTCACTTTTAATTCGATCTTGAAAATTGTCTTCGCGACTTAAAATCAGCCCCGGATCTAGGGGGGGCACGCGTGGTTCCGTGCCCCGGGCGGCAAGTTCAGAGGGCGGCAACTTCAGCAGACGGCCTTCCCATACGTTTTTAAGGAGGCTTTCGTGTTTGATGGCCTTAAATACCATATTTCACCCAAAATAATTTTTAACATAAAATTATGAGTGGTATTCAAGCAGGTACGCAAAATTTGCGCCCTCAGAAATTTTGCGAGCTCGCAAATTATTTTGTATGAAAAAAGTTTCCGTAGCCTCGCAAATTTTGCGCACCTATTGTGATGCGCAAAATATGCGCGATATTGTGTGGAAATGAAAGTTAAGCAGGACTTACACTGTCGAAAGGGTATGTGTCGCGGGGCACAGTATAAATGGGGAATTAATATGTAATCAACGTGTGCAACGATCATCGAACTAATCAGTCGCACCGTGTAATCGCCGGCTTTCGCCCACAAAATCTATCGGATGTATCGATTTCGCTACAACTTCGATAGCATGGGGGAACAATGCTAGTATCTGGCCGTTTCTGGGATCTTTGTTGTAAACTACAGGCGACCCCCAAAAACGGATTGCGGATTTGGAATCAGGGGGTCATTTTCTATAAGTTGGCATCAAAAAAACAAAGATCCCAGAAACGGCCAGATACTAGAATTATGCCGTAAAATTTTTTAAACTTAATGCACTTGAAATGAAAAACACAACCGTAATTTTTACAAATAAATTATTTTTCTGCGATAATTGCTTGCAATCATGTCCGCTTGAAGAATGTTTATTTTATGTTAAAGATCGAACACGCTTGATTGCATACATGGGCCTTAAAATTTCACCAAAGTAAACATTTAAATCAGTTGCTCCCGCAAAATGTTTGCACATGCTTTGCGTGTCGACCTTTTAGGGTCGTTCAAGCAATCGTGCAATATTTGCGTGTAGCTATTTCCGAGCCTGCTTGAATACCACTATTATATCATAGAAATTAAGTTTTTGACCCGCTATCGCAGGATTTGTTCTCGTTTCTCATACTTTTTTGCGAAATCAATCGAGTAAATATTGAAATTCAGAAACAAGACATAATCCTTTCCCGTTCAGTCGCACTAATGGGTGGTCTGCTCAAAACTGTACAAAAAATGAGAGAAAATCCAATGGAGTATTGGATGAAAGAAGCTGAAGATGTTGTGAAGAAAACTGGCGTTGATCCTTTTTTGCAAATTAAGCGGATTTCGAAACGTAAAAAACATTTCGATGAGATGTGTGAAGATGAAATACAAACTCTTCAACCCGTTCAACTCTTTTCTAAGGAAATGATGATAGTATTTGATCGAATCATAGCAGAAGTTAAAAAAAGGTTTTCGAAAATGTCAACTGTAGAACTGCAAATATATGGATCAGATCTCCCTCGAAAGTACCAGCGAGATTTGAGCACCGTCGAATTCTGCGAAGAGCTTTACGTTTTTTAAGAACAAGCTTCTTCCTTATTTGGAGATATAGAAAAGGCTCACAGTTTCAACCTCTGTACTGGGTTGCGAATGGGTTAAAGATTTAAATTCCATTCCGCCAGCAATCGTATGAAAGCAAGCAGAGTATGATCGCGCACAATATTCGCACTAAGTTAAAAATACAAGTCATACATACATACTTATTATAGAGAGAAAAAAAAAAACCCAAGTACCATAGCCTTTTTCTCTGCCCCAGTATGCAGCCTTATCACACCATTTGATACTTGTCTGTTGCCTTTGTTCTTACTCATATATAAGCCTATGACATTGTCAATGACAAAGCCGAACTGCATTAAAACACCTTAAGAAAAAAATAGATTCCCGAACTCGTAAACAAATACGATATAAAGAGCATACCCAAAAACATAATAAAATCAGTTTATGACCATAGGCAATGCAATTGCTGAATAAGCAAAAGAGCTTTTTGAGACCCTTCTATAAAAAGCTGTAACTCGAAAGATAAGTGACTGATTTTGTTCGATTTGGCGTGAACGCATCACGCGTTTGCTATCAGTGTTTAACTTCAATAAAGTTGAGAAAAAAAATCAAAGTTCTTTTTTTAATCAAAAAAGTGGAAAAAACTGCAAAATCGGATCCTTTCGATTGGAAAAATTAAATCCGGAAAAAAATTTACATTGCCTGCAATCCAGGCTCATATTTCTCATATGAGAAGGAAATTCCCAAACCTGCGAATATTAGCAAGCTGCATCTTATTTTGGAACGGAAGATTCATCCGTCGTCCTTTCTTATTGTTTAGCCTGGATCGTCTCGTTTGCGCCCAGGCTTCATCATTTTTTTTCGTAAAATCTCGAAATTTCGTCTTCATCGTAGTGTCCGTCCACGTGGCATTCAACAAGTTCCACGTGATCGTACCGTCCTAAGAGCCTGGAAGAAATCTACCTAGAAGTAAAGCCTTCATCGATTTGGAGCTTTTGTAGATTCCTTTTCAAGACCCAATTCGGAGTCTAGACTTTTCATTATCTTGTGTTAAACATTTTTTTGTTGCAGTTTAAGAAAAAAAGAAAGACAGAAAAAAAATTAACTTCTTTGTAAGAAAAAAAGGGTAAAAGTTCATTTAAGAAAAAAAAAAGGAATTTCAGTAAAATTTTTGTTGGTCCATATATAACTTTTCTTTCCTGAATCATAGAAAAGAGCGGAACTTAATCCTCGAGAAAATCGTCGACCTACACCAGCATGCACATCTGTCAGCTGAACAGAAAAAATAAAAATCAACTTGCTCCTGCTGTCGCTACTCCACGTGAAGGCCTTCATCACGAGTACATCAGTCGGATCCTGCCATCATTTAAATGTATGTAAGTCGACTTATTCCCTTTCTAACTTTTAAATCTTTTATTTGGTCCAACTCGATTTAAAACAAAACCATGTAAGTTAATATTAACTAAATTTCAATTTAAATTTCCAATTTGCATTAAACTACTTTTTCGTGACAAAAAGCAGTCAAACTCGAGATTTTTTTTATTTTTTTCTTAATGAACTTGCAATTTTTCGTATAAATTAAATTAAAGCTGAAGCCGTCCGCAACAGTCAAATATATAACGTCCTGAAATTTCCTTGACCAGTTCCATTAATTTTCATCTGGTCAGCCTAGATCGAACGATTGCCCTTTTTCATATGTAGTATAATGTAAGAAAAAAAAAGAAGATTTTTTTTAAATACATAAACAAAAAAAGAAAAAAAAAGAAAAAAAAACCCAAAAAGAACAAAATTATATAATATACGACCAAAAAGAACATAGAGTTATTGCTATTTAAAGTCGTAGCGAAATAAGTATTTTCTTTCTTTTATTTCAATTCTCATTTTTCTAAACATGAATATTTGAGTTGTTTTATTATAAGCCTAGCTCATATGTATTACACTCAAACAAAAATGTTAGTTATCTTTTCTTATATTTTTTTCGTGTAATGGTTCCTTTTTGATATTATGCATTAAGTGATTAAATTTATGGTCTGAAATTTAAAAAGTGTTGCGTATCCTTTGGGGATTTTATATGTCATCAAATAAATCCATGGTAGGGAAGGGCATGGAGTAGCCCATAAAACGCGGCGCTACTATTCGGTTCACATGGTTGTGTTAAATAAGCTAAACGAATTCTATGCTTTCAATTTCCTTTCTTTTTCTCCCAACAGTATTAATCATTTGTTTGGGGGTAACGTATTTTGTTGATTTATCTTTTATCTACCGTGTGCAATTTTCTGTATGGTGAACTATCTGTTCTGCAAAAGGGACTTTCTTATGTTGGCGACAACGAGCCCACATGACTGAAGCAGCCGGTCTCTGGTAGTGCACACGGCGCGGCATAAGATGCAACCTCACACCGTACCATCTCGTCCTAAATATGATAGGCCAACCATAACAGAATGGCGCCCAACACGTGGAGCCCGAGTGAGGGTTTCGCATAAGGAAATATTTGACTCTTATAACACCTAGTGGCTCAAGCAGATACTTACACCCATCAAATTGTTAGCTTTTTATTACACTTCAAATTGATAAAATTTACCTTTAACTTTTCGGTATAAGATAAGGCGAAATTCAGATTTATTCATGGCTATATGCTTGATAAGCTGACCTTTTATTAAATACCGGAAAAGTCACGTATCGTCTTTTTAGTGAAGGGTTTAAGTACTGGAATTAGTTTAAATAAGGCTTAATGCTCGATTTACACTACCGACTAAAGCTTCTTTACGTTTTTCACAAATATAATTAATAAATACAAACTATATTTTTTTTATTTATGGAGAGAGTTTGTGGAATCTTTCAACTCATGACAGTGCCGTAGCAAATCTGTTTTGCGTGAGGGGGAAAATTATTTTTCCAATTTGCGTGGGGGGGCAAAATTATTTTTTAAATTTTATTCATGGGCAAAAACAAAAATGCGTGGAGGGCCCCCTCTTTCCCCTATGGTTGCTACGGCACTGACTCATGATTTCGATAATCAGGTTGACTGCCGAATCTCGTCTATTCCATTACAGTATCACAAAAAAAAAAAATAAATAAAATCTCGTTGCTTGTTTGACCAACTAAGTGAATACGAATCATTTTTATACGCACAGTTTTTAAAGAGTAAGACTATTCGAAAATAATTTATTTGTCACCTACTGCAATTTTTTAAGATAAAATTAATTTTTCAAAACCTCGTAAGCATAATTAAAGTAAAATGTCTGTTCGTCATAGCGGAGAAAACTTAGTCCCAAATTGCTCTATTTGCCGAGAAGCACTTTGTGAGACAGATGATACTCTCGTTACCTCGTGCGATCACTCTTTTCATAGGCATTGCCTCATCCCTTGGCTGAAACGAGATTCTTCTTTCCCGCAATGCAGAGCTGCATGCCAAAGTAGAGATTTTAATAATACGACACCTACAAATATACCACAGACAAGATCCGTGACACAAACACATTTATTAGTTCCTATACAACATGCGACAAATACGCTAAACGTACCAAATGTCCTTGCAGAACAACCTTCAACTTCAAATGCCGCTCAAGAGGCGCGTCAACCTAATTCACCTCCTCTTAATTAGAGTCAAGAAGACACGCGAATAAGAAATATAGTGAGTGCAATTTTGTCAGCTCGTCAATCCACAACATACGAAAATCTGGAAGCACGCATTGCTCAGATGATACAAACAAATATCGAAAATTCACTTAGCTCAATTCTATATCGATTGAATTCACAGATTCAAGCCCAACCAGTTCGTTCTAATGATGCCCCTATCCAGGACCCATTCAATCTTCCTGAATCATTCTTGAATTTACCTACCCAACCAAACACACCAAACGCTAGGAGAGATAATATGCCGTTTAAGTAGTAGTAGGGGAGCGGGGGCATGTTGTAACACTTTTTGGTCTCTTGGCTATGAAAGCTTACTTGTTTGGTATTAAGGAAATCTAGCAGTACTATTCCAATTAACAACTATTCAACTATCAATTTCAAATAAAATTGTAGCCAAACTTATAACGACTTTTTGTAGAAACGGCTTTGATGAAAAACTGATGAGTGTTACAACTTACTCCATGGTTGAGGCTAGTTGTAACAGGCTGGGGGCAAATTGTAACATAAGGAATTAAAAACCGTTTTAATGTTTTATAAAGATTTATTTGGCATAAAAACTTCAGACACGCCCAAACAGGTTTAAACTTTTAAGTTTTATTTGAAATCGAACAAAAAAATATACAAAGTTAATAAAAAGTTAACAAAAACATATTCATTGTTTACTAAAAGTATTTAGGATTTAAACCCTAGGCACTTTACGACAAACTTAGACTTTAATATTTAATTCTTAGGTAATCTTATAGAAAAATATAAAAAAAAAATAACAAAAACATTATTTCTTCAACCAAAAAGGAACTTTAGGCTCACAGCCATTACAAATTACATGGTACAACTAGCCCCGTAAAAGTGTTACAACATACCCCACAGCAAGATTTTTTGAAATAACTTCTATTAAAAAAAAATCGCTTACTTGACGTAAAATTACAGTTAACTATAATCAAACTAAGGACATGTTTAGTATATTTGTAAAAATCAACAACTGCTAATCTATTTCAGTTTAACGCAAATCAATTTCTAAGAAACAAAAAAAAGTCCATTTCCTTGCTTTTTCGGAGCGCCTGTACAGCACCGCTTCGTAAGCCGTCCGACGCGCGGTCAGTAGCGTTTATGTGATGCATTGCTTATTAAATAGTAGGTTAGGTTGAAAATCAAACAAATATTCTTTTATTTTGTAGGTCAAAAATGCATGTTACTACTTGCCCCTGTTACAACTAGCCCCCCGCTCCCCTACTTCATCGACTCAAGCAGCTAAAAATGCTCAACTTATCGCTAGTTGGAACATCAAATTTGATGGTTCTCCCTGTTTAACAGTTGAAAATTTTATTCTGCGCATAGAATACCAAGTTCACGAGACGTTAGGCAACGATTTTTCTATTTTATGTGAGCATGCTCACAGCCTTTTTATGTCTGAAGCACGTGATTGGTATTAGCGTTATCGACGAACGGTCGATCGAGTAACCTGGCCAGAATTGTGTGAGGCCCTTAGGGTTAACATTGGTGAGCATAGGTCCGATACGGACCTATCATCTTTCGATGAATACAAGAATGCAACTCTAAAGATTTCGGAAAGTCTGTCCACCCCTATATCTGACATTGAGTTGGTAGAGATTTTACAACGCGGTCTTAAACCTAAAATTGGACAACAATTATTGTATTGTACCATAAATTCAGTAGCGCAGTTACGAAAATATTGTCTGAAAGGAGAAAGTTTACTACTAGAAATTAATAAAACTGTCAGTGGCGCTTATGCTGTTAACCCCAACACGAATCGCTTCGCATTTCCGCGAAGGCAAGTTGCTGAAGTAGAAGAAGAGGAATTTGTAGAGGCCGAATCCGATGCGTCTGAAATAGATGCACTTTCTAATTCAAACGGAACCAATCCGAAATTAACGTGTTGGAACTGTAGAAAAGTAGGTCACAGATATCATGACTGTCTTGAGAGCAGGTCCATTTTTTGTTACGGTTGTGGTGCCGAAAACATATATAAACCAAATTCTAAGAAATGTGCGGGAAACTCCAAGCCGAGCGAAGGCCCGAAATAGAGACTTCGCTAAGACCAACACATACATTTCAATTTAATCAATTAAGAACGAATACTCCTAAATTCCACACAATAATCCCATATGCTGAAAGGCTTAAAATATATCTCGCTGCACGCGATAAAATTTTTAACAATAAGAACGAAAAATCAAAAAGATCCTTGCGCAATAGCAATCGAATCAAACTCTTTTGGCGAAACATGGTCACTTCAAACAAAAAACTTCAAAATTTTTTTTCTTTTATTCATAATAAATCAAACGATCTGAGGCCTTATGCTAAGATTTATATTGATAATCAAAGACATTTAGGTTTGTTAGACAGTGGAGCTCAAATCTCGTGTCTTAGAGGTAGCTTTGCTATCAACATTTTGAGCAGTCCAAATTTCAAAAAAATTTCTACCACAGTCGCTACGGCCGACGGAAAACAACAAATTGTTTTCGGTAAAATAGATTAATTAGTTAAATACCAGAACGAAGAAAACGTCGTTACCTTTTTTGTTGTTCCCACCATTAAAAATGAAGTCTTATTAGGAGTTGACTTTTGGCAGAAATTCCGCATTGCTCCACATTTAATTTCGTCTCTTGAGGTAAAAGTTGAGGAATCAAATGATAATATTCACCTTTCGGATGAACAAAAACGGCGACTTGAAATTACCAAAAACCTTTTTCCGTCATGCGAACGCGAAGGCTTAGGAAAAACCCATTTGCTCGAATATAAAGTTGATTTAATCCCCAACGCAACGCCAGTTAAGCAACGGTACTATCCCGTGTCTCCAGCAATCGAAAAGTTAATGCATACCGAAATTGATGAAATGCTGCGGCTAGGAGTGATCGAAGAAGCGTCGAACAGTCCGTGGTCGAGCCCAGTAGTCCTTATAAAATAACCAAACAAATTAAGGCTTTGCTTAGATTCTCGAACCGTCAATCGACTCAGTATAAAGGATGCATATCCCCTACCTCATAAATATGGTATTCTCAGTCGTTTACCAAAAGCTTCTTTCATATCATCCTTAGATTTGCGTAGAGCATTTTGGCAAATACCCCTGGAGAAGACCTCTCGCGATTTAACTTGCTTTACAGTACCGTACCCAATCGACCTCTTTACCGATTTTGCGTTATGCCTTTTGATTAGTATAACGCTCCTCAAGCACTTTGTAGATTGATGGACAGAGTTATACCAGCAAATCTAAGATCCGAAGTGCTCGTCTATCTAGATGATTTATTATTAATTTCTAAAACGTTTGATCGTCATATGATAGTTCTCGCTGAGATAGCGTTTCATTTGAGAAAGGCTGGACTGACCATAAATGTGAAAAAGAGCAAATTCTGTATAAAAGAAGTAAAGTACTTAGGGCATATTGTAGGTAACGGTACATTGAAGGTAGATCCTGAGAAAGTGGCAGCTATCGAATATTATCCAACCCCAAAAACGCTAAAACAGTTACGTCGATTTCTCGGCATGGCCGGTTGGTACCGTCGTTTTATAGAAAACTTTTCAACTGTGTCTGCCCCACTTACGGATTTGATTAAAAATAAAAAGTCATTCATTTGGACTAACGAAGCACAAAACGCATTTAATGAACTAAAAAAGCTATTGTCGAGTGCTCCAGTCTTAATCAGTCCTAATTAAAGCAAAGAGTTTACTATTCAATGCGATGCCAGTAAGTTCGGTATAGGTGCAGTTTTAGCTCAGAAAAACGACGAGGGAATTGAAATGCCTGTTGCAAACTTTTCGAAGAAACTAAATAAGGCCCAAAGCAATTATAGTGTCACCGAACTGGAGTGTCTTGCCGCGATCTTAAGTCTTAAGAAATTTCGTCCATATGTGGAAGGCCAAGACTTTAATGCTATGTTCTCACTAGGCCAGGTTAGGGTTATGCTATGTTCTCACTAGGCCGGGTTAGGGTTATCGGTGAAACCCAGGGTTTCAAATGTCAAAAAGCATATAAAAAAAATCATCTAACCCGAAAATAAACCCCGGGTTAACATTTAACTCTGAGGTTAGCGCAGAGTTGTATTTGAAAATTTCAGTTACATTTGCTAACACCGAATACAAAAACCGGGTTTATATTTAATACGGCACTGACAGGGAAGCTTTCCCGTGCAGCAAATGAGAGGTGAAGGATGTGTTTGGAAATGTTAATTTTGATCACAGGTCTTGGAACATTTTGTGATGCCGCTTTCATCATTAGCTCCATTAATCTATTTTTGTTCCTGCGGTTATTGAAATGGTCTTCTAATTTAATTGCTTCCAATATTCCTTTGGCTTTTTCAGCTTCTTTAAACATTTCTAATAAAGCAAATTCCATTTTTATTTGCAATTTCTCGATGATATAGTATATCAGATATACCTTGCGCGTTTTATATATTTATAATTCCCAAGCCGGACATTATCGCATGCATGTAATGAAAACAGCGGCCATCTTCTAACAAACTTCATTAACAGTTAGGGTTAGTAATGCGAGTAGCCGCAGTATGAATTTTCACCACTTCGGAAGTAGTGCAGAAGTAGTCAACTTTCCGGCTGGGTCATATGACGTTAGTAAACCCTAACTCGCTCGAAGCTGATATGAACGCTTTGAGTTAAAGTATCGGGTTAAGAACTTAACCCCTATAGTGAGAACATAGCATAAAAGATCGTTACAGATCACGCAAGTCTACAATGGTTGATGAGGCAGACAGATCTCAGTGGTCAATTAGCTCGTTGGTCGCTCAAATTGCAGGGCTTTCGTTTCCAAATTGAACACCGCAAGGGATCATTAAATGTAGTTCCAGATTCCCTCTCACGGCAAAATTTTGAAGAGATTGCAGAGGTACACTTCACTCCACTTATCGACTTAGAGTCGGCAGAATTCGATTCCGAAGATTATTCTCGATTAAAACTTTATATTTCCAACAATCAGCACCCGACCTTCAAATTGTAGACAAACATATTTATCGACGAATGGAATATCCCAATGGTGATCCGATTCGAGAAAGTTGGACATGGAAGCTATGGGTGCCAAAAGGCTTGATTCCTGCGGTAATCCAAAATGCGCACCCACCTCCAAACAAATGTCACGGTGGTATCGGCAAAACAATGGAGCGTTTGAGAAGACACATGTACTGGCCAAACATGCCGCTTGATGTAAAAGAATTTGTAAGCAACTGCGATGTCTGTCAACAAAATAAAGCCCCGAACACATATTTACGTCCTGCTATTCAAGGAAAATTTCATGTTCAAAGACCATTCCAACAAATCTACATAGATTTTTTAGGCCCTTACCCTCGATCAAAAACAGGCAACATAGGACTACCTATTGTGCTGGACCATGTCACAAAATTTCCCCTCTTAAAAGCCGTTAAGAAATTCACCTCCGAGGTTGTAATTGATTATCTATCACAATCAGTTTTTCCGTTTTTTGGCACTCCTGAAATCATGATAAGTGAAAACGGTAAGCAATTTAAATCTGTCCTTTTTTAAAAGCTTCCTCGGCAATCGAGGCACACAACATGTTTTTACAGCTCACTACAGCCCACAGGCCAATGCAAGCGAGCGCGTGAATCGCTCAATAATCACGGGCATTCGTTCTTATCTTAAACAAGATCAATCTTTTTGGGACAAGCACATCACCGATATCGCAGAATCTCTACGAAGCTCATTCCACCAAACCATAGGCTGCACTCCCTATTACGCCTTATTTGGTCAAACCATGGTGTCGCATGCAAAGGAATACAAGCTATTGAGGGCATTGAACGGATTCGAAGGTGAACGTCTTACAAAAGAAGATCATCTGTGTCTTTTACGACAAAGCCTCACTGACCATATTTCTAAAGCTTTCAATAGTTCTGCCAATAGATATAATCTCAGGAGCTCTAATCAAACATTTAAAATTGGAGATTTGGTTTATAGACGAAATTTTTCTCAAAGTGTAGCTTCAAAGAACTATAATTCGAAACTTGCGCCAAAATTCCTTAAAGCTAAAATTATTGATACAAAAGGCAATTGCATCTACGAATTGGAAGACGAAGATACAAAACGACGTGAGTATTATCACCAAAAAGATATCAAATCGCGCAATACATAATTTGGCCACGAACTTTCCTCTTCTCCTCAAACCAATTCCAACCCTTTTTCAAGTTTATAGTCTTTCGTTGTAAACTTGTGGTGTACTGGGTTGCGAATGGGTTAAAGATATAAATTCCATTCCGCCAGCAATCGTATGAAAGCAAACAGAGTATGATCGCGCACAATATTCGCACTAAGTTAAAAATACAAGTCATACATACATACTTATTATAGAGAGAAAAAAAAACCCAAGTACCATAGCCTTTTTCTCTGCCCCAGTATGCAGCCTTATCACACCATTTGATACCTGTCTGTTGCCTTTGTTCTTACTCATATATAAGCCTATGACATTGTCAATGACAAAGCCCAACTGCATTAAAACACCTTAAGAAAAAAATAGATTCCCGAACTCGTAAACAAATACGATATAAAGAGCATACCCAAAAACATAATAAAATCAGTTTATGACCATAGGCAATGCAATTGCTGAATAAGCAAAAGAGCTTTTTGAGACCCTTCTATAAAAAGCTGTAACTCGAAAGATTAGTGACTGATTTTGTCCGATTTGACGTGAACGCATCACGCGTTTGCTATCAGTGTTTAACTTCAATAAAGTTGAGAAAAAAAATCAAAGTTCTTTTTTTAATCAAAAAAGTGGAAAAAACTGCAAAATCGGATCCTTTCGATTGGAAAAATTAAATCCGGAAAAAAATTTACATTGCCTGCAATCCAGGCTCATATTTCTCATATGAGAAGGAAATTCCAAAACCTGCGAATATTAGCAAGCTGCATCTTATTTTGGAACGGAAGATTCATCCGTCGTCCTTTCTTATTGTTTAGCCTGGATCGTCTCGTTTGCGCCCAGGCTTCATCATTTTTTTTCGTAAAATCTCGAAATTTCGTCTTCATCGTAGTGTCCGTCCACGTGGCATTCAACAAGTTCCACGTGATCGTACCGTCCTAAGAGCCTGGAAGAAATCTACCTAGAAGTAAAGCCCTCATCGATTTGGAGCTTTTGTAGATTCCTTTTCAAGACCCAATTCGGAGTCTAGACTTTTCATTATCTTGTGTTAAACATTTTTTTGTTGCAGTTTAAGAAAAAAAGAAAGACAGAAAAAAAATTAACTTCTTTGTAAGAAAAAAAGGGTAAAAGTTCATTTAAGAAAAAAAAAGGAATTTCAGTAAAATTTTTGTTGGTCCATATATAACTTTTCTTTCCTGAATCATAGAAAAGAGCGGAACTTAATCCTCGAGAAAATCGTCGACCTACACCAGCATGCACATCTGTCAGCTGAACAGAAAAAATAAAAATCAACTTGCTCCTGCTGTCGCTACTCCACGTGAAGGCCTTCATCACGAGTACATCAGTCGGATCCTGCCATCATTTAAATGTATGTAAGTCGACTTATTCCCTTTCTAACTTTTAAATCTTTTATTTGGTCCAACTCGATTTAAAACAAAACCATGTAAGTTAATATTAACTAAATTTCAATTTAAATTTCCAATTTGCATTAAACTACTTTTTCGTGACAAAAAGCAGTCAAACTCGAGATTTTTTTTATTTTTTTCTTAATGAACTTGCAATTTTTCGTATAAATTAAATTAAAGCTGAAGCCGTCCGCAACAGTCAAATATATAACGTCCTGAAATTTCCTTGACCAGTTCCATTAATTTTCATCTGGTCAGCCTAGATCGAACGATTGCCCTTTTTCATATGTAGTATAATGTAAGAAAAAAAAGAAGATTTTTTTTAAATACATAAACAAAAAAAGAAAAAAAAAGAAAAAAAAACCCAAAAAGAACAAAATTATATACGACCAAAAAGAACATAGAGTTATTGCTATTTAAAGTCGTAGCGAAATAAGTATTTTCTTTCTTTTATTTCAATTCTCATTTTTCTAAACATGAATATTTGAGTTGTTTTATTATAAGCCTAGCTCATATGTATTACACTCAAACAAAAATGTTAGTTATCTTTTCTTATATTTTTTTGTGTAATGGTTCCTTTTTGATATTATGCATTAAGTGATTAAATTTATGGTCTGAAATTTAAAAAGTGTTGCGTATCCTTTGGGGATTTTATATGTCATCAAATAAATCCATGGTAGGGAAGGGCATGGAGTAGCCCATAAAACGCGGCGCTACTATTCGGTTCACATGGTTGTGTTAAATAAGCTAAACGAATTCTATGCTTTCAATTTCCTTTCTTTTTCTCCCAACAGTATTAATCATTTGTTTGGGGGTAACGTATTTTGTTGATTTATCTTTTATCTACCAATTTTCTGTATGGTGAACTATCTGTTCTGCAAAAGGGACTATCTTATGTTGGCGACAACGAGCCCACATGACTGAAGCAGCCGGTCTCTGCTAGTGCACACGGCGCGGCATAAGATGCAACCTCACACCTAACCATCTCGTCCTAAATATGATAGGCCAACCATAACACCTCTTACAGCAGATCTATGCGCATGATTTGCAGGATGCCTTTCCTAATATTTGTATTGCTCTGCGGATTTACTCTACGCTTCCTACTACATCCGCAAGCTGCGAGCGAAGTTTTAGCAAACTTAAGCTAATTAAAAATTATTTGCGATCTTCTATGAGCCAGGAACGTTTTCGAAGTCTCGCAATCTTAGGGATAGAAAGTCGTTCTGCACACGATATGAATTATGATAAAGCCATAGAAATATTTTGCAGAAAAAAAAGCTCGAAGACTTAAACTGTAATTTCAATTCGAAATAAGCAATGAAGTCCTTTTTTTCATTTTGAATCCTGTATGTATCAATATCCTGTATGTATCTGTAAATAAATACACTAAATGCAGAACAGCGATGTACAAAATAATACCTTTGTGCTTATATTGTAAGGCTAATAATGTAAACCAGGGGCGCGGAATTCTTGTCACGGGGTTCGTTGCAGTGAGCGAACTTGTTTTTTTTTTTTGCTCGCACTTCTTGCAAAAGGGCCCGCAACTTTGTATCGCTTTTTCGTTGCACTTGGTCGTGAACGAGCGGACGACCTTTTTTTTTTTGCTCGATAATATAAAAATAATTATAAGTAGGGCGGCATTTTTCAGTTTTTGGCCCCCCCCAAAAAAAAATTCTAGATCCGGGGCTGCTTAAAATACACAATTTGGTGCTTTTTCTTATGACCTTATCTCGTAAATCGTTTAATATTTTATTTTCCTGTCTTCAACAAAGATTTAGCTTAAGACATGGAGAAAAGAACTGTACTAATACCTGACCCGAAAAACTCTAACTAGTCTCTAAAAATAGCAAAAATCTAAGAAATTAGACAAATTTTTCACCTCATATTATATATATGAGTTTATATATATTTATGTTTATAAATATTTATAAACATCTTACAATAACGATACCTGAAAAAGAATTGTGATTTAATTCTAGTTTTAGGGATATTTCCCATTTTAAGGCACTTTTTGGATTTTGTTTTAAAGAAAACCAATTTATATGTTTAAAAGTGAATTTTTTTTAAATATTCTTCTTAAAGAAAGATTTTTCAATTGTAAAACGAATTTTATCTTATATTTAAAAAAACAAATCTGACGTCACGTATTTTCTTTGCTTGGCACAAGATTTCGAAAACAAAATCAATGCAACATTGACGGCACCATTCGCGATGCATGAAAAATGTATAGCATATGCAAAGGGATTTTTTGCGTTTTTATACCCAGCGTAAGCGGGGTATATTAGTTTTGTGCAAATCTTGTAACAGGGAGAATTAAGCTCCGGAGATATAGAAAAATATATATAGAAATGATCAGGATCAAAAACTGAATCGATTTAGACATGTCCGTCTGTCCGTCTGTCCGTCCGTCCGTCCGTCCGTCTGTCCGTCTGTCCGTCCGTCCGTCCGTCCGTCTGTCCGTCTGTCCGTCTGTCCGTCCGTCCGTGGTCGGATCTCCTCCGAAACGGCTGGACCAATCAAGTCGAAATTTGGCACACAGGTATATCGGGATCCGAGTATGATCCTAAGTAAAAATAAGAGGCATCCGCCCACTGCCACGCCCACAAATGAATTTATTGTGTTTTCAATAAAATGCTTTTAACTTGCGAACCACTCAACACATTCCATTGATATTTGGTGTGCTGGTAAACTACGAAAAGGGACATTTTTTGGCAGAAAATTGACGCCTCCTTCCTCGAGCCACGCCCACAAATAAGCCCAAAAATAAGGTCTTATCGTAACTTCCGAAGTAAACGGCGTAGAAGCTTCAAATTCGCAGCATAGGTTGACCAAGGCAAATGAAAGGTGTAGGAACAAAAATTTATGTAGCCCGCCCACTGCCACGCCCACAAATAGAGAATTTTCATAACTTCCGAAGTAAAAGGCGTAGAAGCTTCAAATTCGCAACATAGGTTCACCAAGGCGAATGAAAGGTGTAGGAAAACATTTTATGCGGCCCGCCTACTGCCACGCCCACAAATGAAGATTTTTCGTAACTTCCGAAGTAAAAGGCGTAGAAGCTTCGAATTCGCAACATAGGTTCACCAAGGCGAATGAAAGGTGTAGGGAAATAATTTATGTTGCCCTCCCACTGCCACGCCCACAAATAGAGAAGCAAAACATAGTGCGCTCATAATGTCGGGACGCTGGGTATTTCAAAGTCGGGCTTGACCGACTTTAGCTTTCTTACTTGTTTCTTCTGATTTGAGGTAAAAAATATCAACTTTGAAGTACAAAAACAGTATCAAGGAGCTCTCGGATACAGTTGGTGTACTCCAGGGAGTTGTCGAGTTTTGTTTTCCCTTCGTTTTAATCAAAACGTGTTTTGAAAATTGTGTATCGGCTTGGGAGCTATGGGCCACAAATGATAATATGAGGTGAAAAATTTGTCAAATTTTTTAGATTTTTGCTATTTTTAGAGACTAGTTGGAGTTTTTCGGGTCAGATATTAGTACAGTTCTTTTCTCCATGTCTTAAGCTAAATCTTTGTTGAAGACAGGAAAATAAAATATTAAACGATTTACGAGATAAAGTCATAAGAAAAAGCACCAAATTGTGTATTTTAAGTCGCGAAGACAATTTTCAAGATCGAATTAAAAGTGAACACGAGCAAAACTAGGAAAACTAAATATAGAGATTTCCTACATTTATCAAGTACTTTTAAGATCTGCAGTCAAAACTTGTGCAACATTTTACGTGTTGCACCGTGTAATCAATGATTATAAAATAATCGTTTGTTCCACTTTTATCGCTATTGACCGCTTCACGCTGCCGTAAGAAAAAGAGAAAGAATTTTTGTCATATTTTCGACGAGTTTTCATAACGAAATTTTATTTTAAGAGCGTCCAATTCTGTGATTTAGAGTGGCCGCTTTTACATTAAGAGTGGCCTAGAGCGTCCAGAGCGGCGCCTTAAAATAATCTATTCCTTGTGGGCTAATGGAAACCAAAACCTTGTCTTCCAATTTTGCCTTTGTGGAATATTTGACATTACTGGGAGTTAAAGAGGAGTTAGAGGTATAATATCCATCGTTTCCATTTACTTTGGAATGGGTGAGGGTAAAATAATACTCATCGTCTAGCACGAAATCATATCCAGAGATTTTTCGATTCAATCGCCGAAATTTCAATTTTGCTGCCTGTTTTTGAGCGACTGTGCGATTTGGTATAAGGTTTTTCTTTCTATATTTGATACTCGACTTATTTTTAAAAATTTAATGCACATAGCTCTTCGAAATGCCGAATTTCCTGGCAGCTCTGCGCACCGATACGCTATCACTATTTTAAAATACCTCTTTAGTACTGTGACTTTGCTACCGGGCATCAGTGCTGTCGGAATTACTACAATTGTAGTATTTTACTACAATTTCATCACCCGCACTACTATACTACTAAAATTGAAATATTAGTACATTTCTCTAAAAATGCAGATCTGTATAGTAGATTACAAGTATCCCTCAAAAATTTTTTCTCAAAAATGAAAAAAACAGCTATACAATATTCTTTGTTTTTTTTTTTTTAATTTCGTAAAATTTAATCGGACACAGTAGTACCATTCATGTTCCATCCAGGAAATGGTTTTTAAGAGAAGTGCATTCGTTAAATAGTATATTTCCAACCCATTTTATTTGATTTCCTTTAATTACTACAAAATGCCCCAAAATACTACTAAAACAAGTAAGGGTGTTATAGTCAGGCGAGCCTGACAATAGAATACCCGACACAGACACACATATACAAATAATTTTTAACATCAAGAGGTGTTTAAGGCCATGAGGCGCCCCATATACCGACTTTTGTTAAATTTCTTTATGAAAACAGCCCCTTCGCCACGCCCACTTGTCCAATTTTTTTGAATTCTAATCGGAGGCCTTAAAATGCGCTCAAATTCTAAGTTTCAGTGGAATATTTCCAAAAAATCCGATTTTGGGGCAGTTTTGAGATTTTTGTGACAGACCCTAGTCCTAGAGGTACCCTTAATAATGGACCGATCTAGGAAACTTTTTGGGAGGTTGTTTATGGCTACAAAGGAAGCATAAATGCCAACCTTCGTTCAAGTCCCATTTCAATTTCGGGTGTAGGAGAGAGTTTTCGAAAAACGCCCTTCTGCCACGCCCACTTTTCCAAATTTTTTAAATCACAGTACTTGACTTTAAACATGTTCAAATACCAAATTTCAACAAAATATCTTGAAAAACTCAGATTTTAAAGCAGTTTTTGTGATTTTTGTAACAGACCTTAGTACTGGAGGTACCCCTAAAAATTTTCATATCGGGTCCATTCTCGAACTTGTTCTTACTCATGTCCCCGTGAGCACGCATACCATATTTTGTCAAGATAGCTCAATTCCTTCGATAAGATAACTGGTGCCGTGCATTAAGGCCAGCGGCAATAACGCCATATGGCGTTATTTCTCAAGCAAAAGTGCAATAAGACCATATGACCTTATTTCCAGAGCTTCAGTGCAATAAGGCCATTATGGCATTATTGCACTTTTGGATTTTACGTGTATATGATCATTTTCACGTATTTTGAAACAAAGATTAACGAAAATAACTGCAGTAGCAGTTACCGCGAAGCCCGCTACGCGGACTACGCAGAAAAAAGGGGATTGGAACACTTGGACAGGGCAAAAACTAAGGGAAAACCTTTTACTATTGTGCTTTAAAAGATGCACACGACTTTAAAGTTTTCTGCACAAAAGTTGCAGTAGCAGTTACCGCGAAGCCCGCTACGCGGACTACGCGGAAAAAAGGGGATTGAAACCCTTGGACAGGGCAAAAACTAAGGGAAAACCTTTTACTACTGTGCTTTAAAAGATGTACACGACTTTAAAGCTTTCTGCACAAAAGTTGCAGTAGCAGTTACCGCGAAAAAAAGGGGATTGGAACCCTTGGACAGGGCAAAAACTAAGGGAAAAGCAGTAGCAGTAACAATCCTGTCCAAGGGTTCCAATCCCCTTTTTTCCGCGTAGTCCGCGTAGCGGGCTTCGCGGTAACTGCTACTGCAACTTTTGTGCAGAAAGCTTTAAAGTCGTGTACATCTTTTAAAGCACAGTAGTAAAAGGTTTTCCCTTAGTTTTTGTCCTGTCCAAGGTTAGACAAATTTTACTATTAAACAAAGAAAAATATAAAGCAAACAACAAAAAAATTTATTCATTTTAAACAAAAACTAAATCAATTCTGTAAAGAAATATATATATATAACATATATACAATATATTCTTAATTCATGAAGATGCAAAATTTTTATGAAAGTGTATATGTAATTTTTGAATTAACAATATATATTTGTGACATTGAGAATTACACTGCGACAAATTGGGCATAATGCTTTCACTCTTTTTTTTAAAGCATCGTCTTTTATTTGTTGGTAGCATGGTTGACAAATTTTAAAATGTTTGCATGGATCAAACAGAAGCTGTCGTTCCCTTTGAAGACAAATACCACATGACAAAGAATGTTGATCAGTTGCATTACTTTCTTTTTCAGTATTCTCTTCTTCGTCTTGACATTCATCTGATTCGTCTTCATCGCTCTCAATTGTATTAATAAAATTTTCTTCAATCATGCAACTTTTAATTTTAGAAAGTTGAGCGAGAAAAGTATTTAATGTAATTACATTGTTTCCATACAGCTGATATCGTTTTTGTATAAATTGCTCTCGTTTGGTTTGATAAAATTTTTTTTTTGTGAATAATGATGTACATCCGGAAATGGATTTTGAATAATCACTTGATTTAGCAGCATATACGTTAATTAGAAATCCACAAATTGAAAGAAATTGCCATGCTTTGGAAGCTTTAAATTGATTTGACTATGAAAGCCTTCCGCAGAATTACTTGTTCTAATGGGCTCTTTATAAACGGAAAAATTTTTAACTTTCACCTTAAAAATAGAAAAATAATTATTGTTATTAAAATAAATTAAAGTTTAAAGTTGTTTTTATACTTTTATAATCCAGTAAGACTCGAAATACTTGATGAAGGGTTCAAAATAGGTTTTAAAGGCGTATGTATTTTCTTTCATACATTTTTCAGTCATTGCATCTGCTCTTAAAATCTCGAAGGCTGTTGTTATATCACATGGTTTCAACAATGGCAAATACAAAAATTTATTGAAGATATGTTTAGCATGAGTATTCTTATTTAAGTATCTTTGAAATCCAGAAATTTTCAATGCGTTTCTTCGTAACGCATTTGTGTAATGAAACCAACATCCAACCATATTTACTGATGGGTATGTTTTTTTAATGGCATTTCGCAAACCTTTTTCGTAATCAGTAATGACAACCATTGGTTGCAAATCCAACACATTAGCCTTTAAAGAATGCAGTAAATGTGTATATGCCTCCTCTGTTTTGTTGGACATCAATATATACATAAATGGAAACGCCTGAAAGCAGAAAATAAAAGTTATGTTATCTTTATATCAATTAGATGTTAAGTTTTAACTTACGTGCTCTGCATGAATGATATGGATAATAAGCAATTGTTTAAATTCTTTTGATGCTGGAACGGCATAAAAAGTCGCATCAAATATATAATTTCGTGGCTCACATGTGCTCAGTGATAACACAGCTTTCACAATTGTTGGCGAAACGAATACAGTATAACCGAAATTATCAGTTATTATGGTGTCAATATAGAATCGCTTTTCCGTTTCAATTCTTGACATACCAAATTCTTTCAAAACATTTTCTTTGTTGAACACATTAATAATGTCAGAAAAGTCTTTGGGAGACTGTGGAAATTGTTTTTGTTTTATATGAAACAAATTCCTTCGTATTTTTCCATATTCTAAGAACTGTGCAGCTTCTTTGAATTTTTTGCATTGGCCATCATAAATGTCACGCAAATTTTTCCTTTTCATTGGTGCTGCTTGTACTTCCTTCTTTGTGGAATTGATGAGTTCCAACCTTTTGAAAATCTCGCGTTGTGACCCGTGGTTGTGAATGCTTTGTCTTCCACTTTTACGGCAATACATTGTGCTATTGAAATCAACAGCAACGCTAACTTTGCAATCCTTATCGTAACAATAATAATATTGAACATCATTTCTTTTATATTTGAATTTATATATTTGTTCTTCTTCTTCGGTATATAATAAATTGCTGGATCTCCTGGTGACGCTGATCATTTCTATATATATTTTGTATGGTCTCCCTCGACTGGGTCTGGGTGTTTCACACAACCACTCAAACGCAATATACCCTCAACACAGAGTGTGTCGGGTATAAAAATTGGCGGATATGGCCAGGTCCGTGCGCAGGAATTGTCCAAATGGGGGGGGGGGGGGGTTTCTATTCATCAAAACAAGTGGTTAAAAATCAAGAGTAACGATTTGAATGACTTTATTAAAACAATTCAGTTTTGGTGAGTTTCATGTAACAAAGAAACCCTTCGAGGCACAGCCAAAAAGTGTTCCAAAATCGTTTCCACGTCAATTTCAACTTCACGATGTATATTCAGTGAGGCTAGGCCATTTAGTCGATCTTCAGACATTGTCGATCTGAGGTACGTTTTGAGACGACGCAATGTTGAGAAAGACCTTTTATTTGTAGCAGTAGTGACGGGTAAAATTGCCATTATGCGGAGGATTTGATGGATGTTCGGAAATGCATCTGCGTTGCAAATATCAAGCGCATCAAGTGAATTTTTTATATCCATTCCAGAAATGTGTCGATGCCCAAGTTGAACTTCACTGATCCAGAAGTTAGGACTGTCATTGTTCAAGATAGAAGAGTATTGTGTAAATAATTGAACACAAGACTCTATATCGAGTGCTTTAATTTTATTTGGGAACAAGCAATCGAAATTTGATAGGATATTGCGATGATTGAGGAACCTATCATGAAGATGAGCGATGAAAGTATCAAGGTATGGTACGTATATGGTTATGCGAAAGTAATCTTCAACTGAATCAGTGACGACGTTGTTGCGATGTGTTTGTTTCGCAGTTAACCGCGGCTTTCGCAATTCGATATCATGCTCCTTGCTGACTGTGCACGCTTTCTCAAGAATTTCTCGGAAATATTCAGAAGCTCTCCCTTCTTTCGAGCAATTCTTTTCTTGCAGCATCAGCTAACTCAACAGCTTCTGCAAGATCTTGACTTTTTGCTTGAATTATCCGACTCAGAGACAAGGTCAAAGAATGTATGATTTAAAAAAAAATTCTAGTTCATGTTACAAGATTATAATATATTTGTTAGATCGGAACCGGAATTTTCAGGGGGCGTGCTACATTTTTGATTTTTCCATAAGAATGCATGCACAGGGGGCCTACTTCAATTCAACACACACGTTTTTTGCCAAGTGCCATCTATAGTACTATATGATTTAAGTAATCAATTGCAGAACGAATTTGAAATTGCCTCAATTTTAAATGTCAGATTTGTTTCGAAATTTTCTGAAATTATGCTCTATCGTTGTTCGCCTGGACATAGAATAAATTTCTAATGAAATCGAATTGATTTCGAATGTTTTTATTTGGATCGCATGGCCTTATTTGGATAAGTTACCGGATCTGCCGGAGAATTTTCAATTTTCTAGGCGCTATGTTTGAAAAACATGTTCAACGATTTTTTCCTGAAGCATTTTGAATTTGAGTAGAGTCATTTTCGTGATCAGCGACCCCAATTTAGTCTTAAAACCATTCTTCTCTGCTATTTTTTTAAACTAGTGTTATTTTATATTTTTTGCACGAATTGCCGAGTAGGCGACAGTTCATGCAATTCTTCTTCCGTCAGCTCGGCCCATTGTCTGAAATTTCTTTTTTCGTTTTATATATAAAATTTACAATTCTTATTCTCAATTGGGGGGTTTTAACCCCCAAAAGTATTTTTTTTCTTTTTTCTTTTTTTAAATCTTTTCTTTTTCATTCCTATTACAGTAGAATCTCGCAAAAGTTAATCGATTTGTCCCAGGGGTAATCAACTTTTCCGAATTATTAACTTTTCCAAATGTCTTTCAAAATCGAAAAAATTAATGAAATAGAGACTACATGCATAAAAATATGTTTATGCAAACATTACATGCTTATTTTATTTAAAGTTTTTATTTTAAATCAGTTTTACACAGATATAGTTTAACTCAATTTTTTTTAACAACTTCTATTTCACAATAAGGCTGCACGCTTCGATCGAATTTGTCACTTTAAACTGTAACCGTTATGATATGCGTTGTCTTATTTTGTTCTTCTTCGCTATTCCACGTAATACACACGAAATAGGGGTGATTTAATAAAACAAAAAAAAAAGAAAAAAATTACGCTCAGAAAAGTTAACGCCAAAATTAACATTTTAGAACGCTACGTGGGAGCTGAAATTCGATTAACTTAACCAAGCGTTTAACTCATTCGAGCGGTAACTTTTGCGAGATTCTACACCCAGAGAAAAAACCACATAAAATCAATAAAAACCACATTGATTCGATGTGAAACGTTAACGAAAGTCTAGTAACGTAGAAAAATTTTGATTCAATATGGAACACCATTGAATTAAGGTGGCGCAATATCGACGATTTTAATATAGAAACCATATTAAAATGATATTTTTCGGTATTGAATTAATATTAGATTCTACTTAATTGTGATATAAATTCTTGTAAAAAACCAGGTCGGTGGGTTCGATCCCTGCTCCAGCGAGCGTCGATTTTTTTTTTTGGGAAAAGTAGATAATTTAACATTTACATTATTTGAAAAACGGAGAAATAAAAGATTTTACCTAAAATTTTATGCTTAAAAAATTAAAAAAAAAGATTCTATAGGAATTTCTTGAAAGAGCTTATGCGTGACGTTTTGGAAGGCCCGACGAAAGCAACTTGTTTTTATGGTCCACGTCCAAACTTAGTTTCTCTCCTCATAAATTTCACTCAAATTTACTTGCCTGTTTTATTCTCCATTTTTCCACAAATTCTTTGGCCTGCGGCAGGGTTCGAACTCGGACCTTTCAGATTACAAGTCTAGCACACTTCAACTACGCCATCGCGAGATATGATTTCAGCTTGCTAGTTTTATTATATCAATGTAAGTGCAAAACAACTGCTCAATAAGGGGATCTTATCGATTTTATGAGGTCATATTTTTCTGTGTGAAGAGTTTTCATATTAATTCAATAACGTTTCTTATTGACTCAATAGGTAGCAAGGTAAATTTCAACGCAATTCACGAGGTAATATGAAAACAAACTCAAATCAATAGGGTTCAACTTCAAATCAATGTAACTTTAACATACTCCACGAAATATATGGAAACTACATCAAATCAAAGTTGAAAATTGTTATCTTAATATGTTTCGGTATTATTTTTCTTCTATATTGAAACATATTGAATTAATATGGCTCGGATTTGATTTTAAGTTGCAGTTTTTCCCTCAGTGTATGCTTTCCCAGCAAACATTTAGACGATGTTGTAGCGGTGTTTTCTCGACTCTTTTATATATGTTATAGTCAAACCCCGAAGCTCCGCCAATCCTAGGTTTGCCTAGTCAAACCTCAGGTTTGACTAGAAGTCTTAGTCAAAGTCCGAAACAATATCTTTATTCTACCTTTGACTAACGAATTTTGGTCAATCCTAGGATAGACTAATTTGGCACGTCAAACGCCGAAACTCAATTTTATGAAATCGGGGTTTGACCAGTCAAACCTTAATTAGGTATGAAAATGTGTTAGCTTATTAGATAGGTATAATAACATCATATTTTTTAGTTTTAATGCTTAATGTTTCAATCAGCGACCGTAATAATTTTGACTTTTAGTTTAAAAATCAAAAATGAAATATAAAAATAAATCTTATTATTGATTTTTATTTTAAAAAATCGAAATAAAAATAATTTTGCTAAAGCGCTGCTCATTACTCATTTTCTTTATAATAATTTTTGTGGTCCAGATTGGTCCCATATGTTTTTTGCATACCATCGATAATGAAGATAGTATGGGGGATATGTTCGTTCTGGGTGTGCAACTTTTTTTGTATGGAAAATCGGAAAAAGACGCACATTGAAGTCTTAGAAAATTTTTGTTGGTTTGTATGAAAAGACGCGCATTTAAGTCTTTGGAAATTTTGGGAGGTTTGTATGAAATGACACACATTAAATCTTTGGACATTTTTGGAGGTTTGCATGAAATGACACACATTTAAGTCTTTGGAAATTTTTTAAGGTTTGTATGAAATGACACACATTTAAGTCTTTGGAAATTTTTGGTGGTTTATATGAGACGGTTCGCATTGAGCCTCATTGAAGAGGTGAGGGGTTGATAAAGTGTGCGGTAGGAGAGCATATATAGTCCAATATGTAAACATTGGGCTAGAGCTGGAGTTGAATTATCGCTACTAAAGTCATTGAGATGAAGATAAGGTATGATTTTTTAGCCAGAACAAGTTGAAGCTTGCCTCATTGGATGTTTATTCACAAATGTTTCAAGTTCAAGTTCAGTTCAATCAGGGGGATATTTTTGGGATTGAATGTTTTGAAAAATTAGTACATATATGTGTGAGTATGGTGTGAGTGAGAAATTGTGTGGAAGTTTGAAGAAAAGTGTTTTAGGAAGAGTTGTATCTTCGTTTGGTTTGGTCGAAGTTAAAACTATTGTTATTTTAAGTTTTCTTCTAATTTTCGTTTGTTAAAGTTTTTTCTTTCTTTTAAATTTTTTTGGTTCTTTAACGGTTATTCTTTAAAGATCACGACTGACCGGCTTTATTTCTGACGAACGAATGTCGAAAAATTCATTCGTGTTGCCATACTTTGAAAAATGGATATCTTTGTTTTAAGGCGTTGCCACAGTTATATGTTTGTTTAAATAATCTTATCGTACTGCTAGTTATATGACTAGTTATATGACGTAATAAATGTATGACATACTACAGTGTGAAGGTATAAAAATAAAATTTGTTCTATTGCAGCTATCAGTCTTACAAGTGAAGTCAAACAGATGTTGATATAGAAGTATGAGGGGGCAGGCAGGGCAATTGCCCAGAGCGGCATCATAAGGGACGGCAATTTCAATGCCTACTATTGCCTACTTTTTACCAACTCAAAAATGAAAAAAGTTATCAGCGTTGTTGAATCTTGAGTTTTGGTTTATCGATTCTTTTCAAGTAACAGAATTAATAATGCTCTCTTACAAGAGCCGTTTTACACTCGTCGATTGTTAGTGCTCACCCGTGCGAAAGAGAGCACAAAACGATTAAACGAGTATTTGAAACTTAAGCGCCCCATAAACATTCAGTAACTGATCAGTCACCTGTGTACGTGTTGATGTGGTTTCGCCTATTCATTTAACATCATTCTAGCTCAGTCACTCAGTCATTTTGTGGTATTATAGAGAGATGCTCAAAATTAGTTTTTCGGACGACGTTATAATTGCAGTCGCTCTGGCAGTTGCAGATCAACACAAGCAAAAAAAACAGCAACGGAAAAAGAAGCGAATTTAGATGACTTTTACTTCGTCTTTTCCACGTTTATCCGCGCACATCTTTTCGCATGCACACATGAATTCAAATGATTCTTCTATACACAACACATCAAACACAAATTTGACTGAACAGTCAGCGCAAAATATCAAACTCCTTTTGATATTTTTGTTGACTGATGCATCAATCGAAAATCATTTTTTATACCCAGCCATGATACAAGAAAACAAGATAGCGCCACTTGAGAGAGGAAACGTCACAAACTCAAAATCGCGATTCGTTGTTGTTGTTTCCCATGTTAAACCGGCTTTTTACTTTTCGATGCGAATTTTGCTTTTATTTTAGAAATTAGATATAAAATTTTTATATAAATCGATAAAGAAATGTTTGAAGAAAAATATAAAATTATATTATATTTCAGGTAAAATAAGAACTTTTTCATTTATGATTTTGCATTCAAAGTCTTGCATGCTTGAAACTCGCTACGCAGTTGTGTTTACAATCGATATCGCTTCTCAGTTCGCATTCTCACTTCCATATAGAACTATAGCTGCAACTTCGGCCAACTTCGCGAAAATGAACTGGGATAAATAACTTGAATATTTTACGTATGAAGGTAGGTGCTTAGACTATAGAAATGAATCAATCTTAATTGAAATGAATAATGAAAGTTTGTTTTATTAATAATAAATATGAATGGATAAGTCCATGTTGGAATTGTAGTACTTTGGAATTTAGCATAGAGAAATATGTTCTAGCTCTCGTTTCGCTCAATTATCACTATATTCGTCTTCGCTTGCGTCATCTCTTTCATCCTCAAATGGTGTATCAATGTTATTTCGTTGTGTATCAGAGTAAAGAATATCCTCTTCAGGTTCATTCATCACGACTTCTAGAAAATTCTCAAAATCAATTGTGTTTTCATCATCATCGTCATCTACAGTATTCCCACGATCTGCGACATTGGTACAAGAATAGCCACCACAGTTCGAGCAGAGAATTGAACATGGAAGCCCTAGAGCTCGGCAACCACACCTGCCCTCACATGCGCTAGTGCATGCACAGGACATTGTCCTGAGTAATTTTCTGGGGATTAGATCTTCAGTGGTGGTTATGGGCATTAGACCATTCTTGGTCTTTCTCCAGCCCCACTCTTCAGGATTAATCTCATTACCTCGCCATTGCTGCAGTTGATAATAAACTCGAAGTGAATGTTGACGAGCTGCATCTGCTGTTGGAGGCAGTGCCGCGAGATCGAAAGATTTACGTTTGGTGGAGTCAACTGAACAGAGATAACGCAATTCATCGAAACAAACATGATTCTTGGTTTTCGCCAAATATATCACTTGAATCAGTTTCTGTCCTGCGCTATCAATTGAATCAGGATCAGCATTGGACTCATTAAATACTGCAATAATTGTTTGTAGCGATTTATTTTTCTCCAATTGCTTAAAAAATTTCACCTTGCCTTGTCTGAAAAATGCAGAAGTCGTATCACAGCCACTGAATGCGTGTATGAAAGCTAGCAGTCCTCTCATGCTGGGGATTTTGAAAGAATCGGATGAATAAAGTCGTTGCTCGCTCTGATTTTTGCTCGGTTTCATGAAGTAGATATGAGAATCGGATGCTGTCAATGAAGTGAGTAGTACAAGGAGATCCACATCTTCACCAACAATTACTACGGATTCGTAGTCATCTGAAACTTCAATGGCAGTATTCACGATGAGCGTATCTGCATCTTCAAAGGCTTGTTTTACGAAGAATCCAGAAGCTTTGAGTTTTTCTTTTAGATAAGAAATTAACCGACACTTGTTCTTATCATTTGATAAAAAATTGTCATGAGAGGATGTCGCTATTGTCGACTCAGTAAAAATTACTTCTGGAGATGTTTGTCGTGTAGCTCTTCGTAAACGCTCTGCGCTTTTTGTGCTCTTAAGAATCGCCTCGTCAGGATAACCATCGAAAACGATAATACTTTCAGGTTGATAATATTTTTGGGCATATGACACATATTTTGATAAAATCTCGGAAAATGTCTCTCCTTGGTGCCACACAACTCGATGCAGAAAGAAGCCACCATCTAAGACATTGACATAGTTGTCTAGAGATAGATTTTCGGTTAAAGGTGTGAAATAATTGTACAGCTTAGCTTTATCAGTTTTACGCATTTCTCCATCGAGAAATAATGACAATGGAAAAGGGGCCAATTCAAACTTGAAATAGTCCTTCAACTCTGCGTCGGTTTTTTTCAGTAGGGAAATACGTTGAAATATTGTAAGGGGATCAATGGGAATGGCTTTTTTGTTCACTTTTATGGACGATGTCAACGTACGAAGCGGATTAACTCTGAGATTCCTTTTGAATTTCACATCTTTGAAATTATTACCTACGATTGCCTCCATTGAAGAGAGACCTACCTCCAATGCTCGATGACAATTGATACCTTCATCGCCAATTAATCCTGAACTAATTGCCATAATTTCATTAGATGAAGGAAATGGGGGATGAGAAGAGAACCAATCAATAAATTTTTGAACATCCATATTGTCTCTTGCAATACGTGATTCTCGAGCATCAACGTGTTGTTCAGATGTAGAAAGAGATACATTGCAAAATGCTTCAACTGCTTCCGTAACATCAAGGAGAACAGGCATTGTCAGAATCCATTTTGATAATACACTATCTGTAATCCCACGTCCGTGAGTTAGGCCTCCAGTACTTTTCATAGATTTCATGAGAGTCTGTTCTATTGTCATATCCGACCAGATACCAGACCAATACTTCTCGGAACGTCTAATAGTAAAGAAACCTCGAGTAACAAATTTTTCACATTCCAATGGATCCATGTCGTTTGTCACGTTGAGCATGTCTTGCAGATACAATTGACCTGACTTTGCATAGAGAAAATGTCCACTGGCGTGGAAATAAGGGAGAATTTGCTGCACACTTCGTAAGTGCAATTGCCAATTTCCAGTTCTCTGTGCTTGTATGAATTGTTTTACCAGAGTGACCATATTAAAATATTGAATCCATAATTTTGAAGTGGGCCCATTGGTTGCTAAAAGATCAAGTTGTGTCGTGAACTTTGCAACTATTTTCTTGAATGAATCAGTTTCAATGACATTCAGAAGATCAGAATCGTGTACCTTATCCAATACTTCATCGATAATCACACGATCTTCGTCAGTGTAGTCGATAGTAGGTAAAACAATCTTCGCTAATGCTAAATGTGCTAATATATGAGCTCTTACTGCTCGAGCATAAGCATGACCACTCAAAAGTTTTTCAGCAGATGCGGGTGCATACACTTGAGTGAACAGATCCTTCAGCCCACTGCCATTCATAATGTAACCGATTGCCCCAAAATAAGACATCAAGAAATGAAAACCTCCGAGTCTCAGAATTATCATCCTCAAATCTGAATCAGCACAGCTTGAAGATATTATATTGTGAGCTTTAATATATAATGGCTGATCGAAAGTAACAATACAATGCTTCTGTCCTAATGCTTTGGATTTTGCAACTGCTGTGAGTAATACGGTCAATATTGTGTCATAGTCACTTGGAGGAGCATTAACGAATGGAAGACATAAAATACGTGATTTTTCATATGGGAGGTCCCTCATAATGTCCTCCATCAACCCATTCCAGCCTTGGAGTTGGTGGGGATTTTTCCATTTACCATAAATCCAATAGAAGTCACTCGACAGTAACGTCACTTTCTCAGAAATTGGATTTTCTTCCTGTAAATTTTGTATTTTTATACTCCTGAGGCCTTCTTTATTACTCTTTTGGAATGTCTGCAAAGGAACGTGACCCAATCTTCCAATCAAATTTGCAGATAGTTTACTTTTCGATCTTGAAATTTCTGTGAACGGCTGAATTGAGGTGCCTGGAGTAACGCAATGAATTCCACCCATTGCGTGAAAAGTATTATAGCCATCGATGGTGTTCACATTGTGATCAGCATTATCGAAAATGAATTGGGAAAAGAATCGATGAATTGTGGCTCTTGGGGATGTAATAGTATGGATGTTTCGAACTGGACAGCATGATTATATGAAGAAGTTAACCCCAAACTCGATAAAATCGTCAAAAGGTCTTTTGATCCATACTTCTTACTCAACAATGCTGACAGACCAAGTTGCAGGGAAGATAGAAAAGATCTAGGCCTCACTGCGGCAATAATTGCATGTGCAATTGCAATGATTTTCGTATTAAGCTTCTCCTCATTCCCTCGTTTCCCTTTGAGAATGACAGTATCTAAAAGCATTTTGAGGGTAGCGGGTATGTCGGATTCAACGTCTCGTAAAAAATCATGTGGAGGAGAATACGTCTGAGTATCGTAATATTGGGATCTGATATCTTCTCTAATTATTTCAGCAGCAGCTTTCACAATTCTTTTACGTTCTTCTTCTGGGTCAGTTTGTTTCAATTGTTTCCAATAATCTGATTATATTTTATGACCAGTATTTCGATAGAAAATGATTGGCTCTGCATTGTGACTACTGGTAATAATTATTTCGTGTCCAAATTTCTCTAACAATTTGGCTTTTATAGTTTTTTCTGTAGGAATATCACCCTCGTACTTTTCTAGTATCTCTCGTAGAGAAAATTGACATTCTTCCTGATTTTCTTCGAGATAGGATGAAATAAAATCAATGACAGTAACAGTATTTTCACTCACAGGCCGATGAGCAGGTCGCTTTGGCCCAGAAGAACGAGAGAAATTCCTTAAACAATTACCATGGTACCTTCCATTAACAGCAACTAAATCAGTGACTGGTCTTAAACGTACTATCACTTCGGCTGCCCATGTGTCAGATCTTGCTTTCGCATAGTTCAGTATTGTGTCTTTGATCGTGAGAGTCTCAATCGTATGAACTTTGTCGCGTTTTTGGGGTGCCTTCTTCTGTTCTTTCTCTTTAAAAAAATCCGATGCATCTTCACCACATAAACAACACTTGTTTTTAAAATCAAAAACCGATGCAACCAACCGCAAACTTCGTCTAGTATCCCCCGTATTCACTCTCATACATGCAGCAATATTATTACCATGGATATATGAAGTCTGACATTTTTTATGCACCGAAATTTGCTTCAATCCCTGTAATCCTGTGGATTTGTTGTCTCGTCTTTTGATACTACTCTGTATCAAAGTTTTTAAACCTCTTTCTTTTACCACAATTATATTGTCTTCAGATAAAGATTCATCACATATGAAACACACAGTACACTCGGACATATTTATTGTAATTATATCACATACGTCCGTCACTGTCACTGCCTTGTGGTCTACTGACAAATATTCGTCAGTTTTCTTCGATTTATTTTTTCCCCTTCTTTATTTTCTCATTTTTATTCCAATTCTAAATGTGCTAATATATGAGCTCTTACTGCTCGAGCATAAGCATGACCACTCAAAAGTTTTTCAGCAGATGCGGGTGCATACACTTGAGTGAACAGATCCTTCAGCCCACTGCCATTCATAATGTAACCGATTGCCCCAAAATAAGACATCAAGAAATGAAAACCTCCGAGTCTCAGAATTATCATCCTCAAATCTGAATCAGCACAGCTTGAAGATATTATATTGTGAGCTTTAATATATAATGGCTGATCGAAAGTAACAATACAATGCTTCTGTCCTAATGCTTTGGATTTTGCAACTGCTGTGAGTAATACGGTCAATATTGTGTCATAGTCACTTGGAGGAGCATTAACGAATGGAAGACGTAAAATACGTGATTTTTCATATGGGAGGTCCCTCATAATGTCCTCCATCAACCCATTCCAGCCTTGGAGTTGGTGGGGATTTTTCCATTTACCATAAATCCAATAGAAGTCACTCGACAGTAACGTCACTTTCTCAGAAATTGGATTTTCTTCCTGTAAATTTTGTATTTTTATACTCCTGAGGCCTTCTTTATTACTCTTTTGGAATGTCTGCAAAGGAACGTGACCCAATCTTCCAATCAAATTTGCAGATAGTTTACTTTTCGATCTTGAAATTTCTGTGAACGGCTGAATTGAGGTGCCTGGAGTAACGCAATGAATTCCACCCATTGCGTGAAAAGTATTATAGCCATCGATGGTGTTCACATTGTGATCAGCATTATCGAAAATGAATTGGGAAAAGAATCGATGAATTGTGGCTCTTGGGGATGTAATAGTATGGATGTTTCGAACTGGACAGCATGATTATATGAAGAAGTTAACCCCAAACTCGATAAAATCGTCAAAAGGTCTTTTGATCCATACTTCTTACTCAACAATGCTGACAGACCAAGTTGCAGGGAAGATAGAAAAGATCTAGGCCTCACTGCGGCAATAATTGCATGTGCAATTGCAATGATTTTCGTATTAAGCTTCTCCTCATTCCCTCGTTTCCCTTTGAGAATGACAGTATCTAAAAGCATTTTGAGGGTAGCGGGTATGTCGGATTCAACGTCTCGTAAAAAATCATGTGGAGGAGAATACGTCTGAGTATCGTAATATTGGGATCTGATATCTTCTCTAATTATTTCAGCAGCAGCTTTCACAATTCTTTTACGTTCTTCTTCTGGGTCAGTTTGTTTCAATTGTTTCCAATAATCTGATTATATTTTATGACCAGTATTTCGATAGAAAATGATTGGCTCTGCATTGTGACTACTGGTAATAATTATTTCGTGTCCAAATTTCTCTAACAATTTGGCTTTTATAGTTTTTTCTGTAGGAATATCACCCTCGTACTTTTCTAGTATCTCTCGTAGAGAAAATTGACATTCTTCCTGATTTTCTTCGAGATAGGATGAAATAAAATCAATGACAGTAACAGTATTTTCACTCACAGGCCGATGAGCAGGTCGCTTTGGCCCAGAAGAACGAGAGAAATTCCTTAAACAATTACCATGGTACCTTCCATTAACAGCAACTAAATCAGTGACTGGTCTTAAACGTACTATCACTTCGGCTGCCCATGTGTCAGATCTTGCTTTCGCATAGTTCAGTATTGTGTCTTTGATCGTGAGAGTCTCAATCGTATGAACTTTGTCGCGTTTTTGGGGTGCCTTCTTCTGTTCTTTCTCTTTAAAAAAATCCGATGCATCTTCACCACATAAACAACACTTGTTTTTAAAATCAAAAACCGATGCAACCAACCGCAAACTTCGTCTAGCATCCCCCGTATTCACTCTCATACATGCAGCAATATTATTACCATGGATATATGAAGTCTGACATTTTTTATGCACCGAAATTTGCTTCAATCCCTGTAATCCTGTGGATTTGTTGTCTCGTCTTTTGATACTACTCTGTATCAAAGTTTTTAAACCTCTTTCTTTTACCACAATTATATTGTCTTCAGATAAAGATTCATCACATATGAAACACACAGTACACTCGGACATATTTATTGTAATTATATCACATACGTCCGTCACTGTCACTGCCTTGTGGTCTACTGACAAATATTCGTCAGTTTTCTTCGATTTATTTTTTCCCCTTCTTTATTTTCTCATTTTTATTCCAATTCCGCGAAAATTCGGTGCAACTGATCTCTTTGTCTCGAAAAAAAAAAAAAAACAAATAATTCTAAGAAATTTGCGTACGAAAATATAAATATACTATTTTTATTTCTTTTCTCGTTCATATATTCTGCATTCATCAATAAGGCATATGAAAACTCATAACCACGTAATTATTCCCAACGAGAAATAATTGAGTGAACAGTCGATTCAGTACTATTTGCGATCAATCTATTTTTTTATAGTTGATTTGTGGCACAACTATTGGTGCCGGAGGAAAACGGTTTGATAAAGAATGGTCCCTCACTCAGAAGATATAAATATTGTTTGTACACTTTTTTCCATATTTCCATTATTTACGGAGATATTTGCCGTTGAATCGTGACGAGTGAGAGCGCTTAGTAATGATGGCCTCGCGCGGGTTGTCAGCGCATACGTGCAGCAGCGCTGACGTTCGCTAAAAGAGTTCTATTCTTGTAAACAATGGAAATATGGAAAAATGTTAAGAGAACAAATTTATTTATTCTGATTGGGCGAATGTATTCAACTCATTATTTTGTTTTGTAGCACTATCCCATGCGCCAAAACACCGAAAAATGAGGATCTGACATCTATTTCCAAAATGGCGGTCATTTCCGGTTGGGATAGAGTGTCAAATTTTTTTCCGAGCATTTTTGACCCTTCAATTAAGCCGTAAGAAAAAAAATTAGCTTTTTCCGACTTATTTCCGAATGAGCGCATTTTTTTAACTAATTCACCTGGACTACTTCGACTTTGGACTGTCGCAATTTTTTCGAGCTGCTTCCATGCACATAAACAACACTTGTTTTTAAAATCAAAAACCGATGCAACCAACCGCAAACTTCGTCTAGCATCCCCCGTATTCACTCTCATACATGCAGCAATATTATTACCATGGATATATGAAGTCTGACATTTTTTATGCACCGAAATTTGCTTCAATCCCTGTAATCCTGTGGATTTGTTGTCTCGTCTTTTGATACTACTCTGTATCAAAGTTTTTAAACCTCTTTCTTTTACCACAATTATATTGTCTTCAGATAAAGATTCATCACATATGAAACACACAGTACACTCGGACATATTTATTGTAATTATATCACATACGTCCGTCACTGTCACTGCCTTGTGGTCTACTGACAAATATTCGTCAGTTTTCTTCGATTTATTTTTTCCCCTTCTTTATTTTCTCATTTTTATTCCAATTCTAAATGTGCTAATATATGAGCTCTTACTGCTCGAGCATAAGCATGACCACTCAAAAGTTTTTCAGCAGATGCGGGTGCATACACTTGAGTGAACAGATCCTTCAGCCCACTGCCATTCATAATGTAACCGATTGCCCCAAAATAAGACATCAAGAAATGAAAACCTCCGAGTCTCAGAATTATCATCCTCAAATCTGAATCAGCACAGCTTGAAGATATTATATTGTGAGCTTTAATATATAATGGCTGATCGAAAGTAACAATACAATGCTTCTGTCCTAATGCTTTGGATTTTGCAACTGCTGTGAGTAATACGGTCAATATTGTGTCATAGTCACTTGGAGGAGCATTAACGAATGGAAGACGTAAAATACGTGATTTTTCATATGGGAGGTCCCTCATAATGTCCTCCATCAACCCATTCCAGCCTTGGAGTTGGTGGGGATTTTTCCATTTACCATAAATCCAATAGAAGTCACTCGACAGTAACGTCACTTTCTCAGAAATTGGATTTTCTTCCTGTAAATTTTGTATTTTTATACTCCTGAGGCCTTCTTTATTACTCTTTTGGAATGTCTGCAAAGGAACGTGACCCAATCTTCCAATCAAATTTGCAGATAGTTTACTTTTCGATCTTGAAATTTCTGTGAACGGCTGAATTGAGGTGCCTGGAGTAACGCAATGAATTCCACCCATTGCGTGAAAAGTATTATAGCCATCGATGGTGTTCACATTGTGATCAGCATTATCGAAAATGAATTGGGAAAAGAATCGATGAATTGTGGCTCTTGGGGATGTAATAGTATGGATGTTTCGAACTGGACAGCATGATTATATGAAGAAGTTAACCCCAAACTCGATAAAATCGTCAAAAGGTCTTTTGATCCATACTTCTTACTCAACAATGCTGACAGACCAAGTTGCAGGGAAGATAGAAAAGATCTAGGCCTCACTGCGGCAATAATTGCATGTGCAATTGCAATGATTTTCGTATTAAGCTTCTCCTCATTCCCTCGTTTCCCTTTGAGAATGACAGTATCTAAAAGCATTTTGAGGGTAGCGGGTATGTCGGATTCAACGTCTCGTAAAAAATCATGTGGAGGAGAATACGTCTGAGTATCGTAATATTGGGATCTGATATCTTCTCTAATTATTTCAGCAGCAGCTTTCACAATTCTTTTACGTTCTTCTTCTGGGTCAGTTTGTTTCAATTGTTTCCAATAATCTGATTATATTTTATGACCAGTATTTCGATAGAAAATGATTGGCTCTGCATTGTGACTACTGGTAATAATTATTTCGTGTCCAAATTTCTCTAACAATTTGGCTTTTATAGTTTTTTCTGTAGGAATATCACCCTCGTACTTTTCTAGTATCTCTCGTAGAGAAAATTGACATTCTTCCTGATTTTCTTCGAGATAGGATGAAATAAAATCAATGACAGTAACAGTATTTTCACTCACAGGCCGATGAGCAGGTCGCTTTGGCCCAGAAGAACGAGAGAAATTCCTTAAACAATTACCATGGTACCTTCCATTAACAGCAACTAAATCAGTGACTGGTCTTAAACGTACTATCACTTCGGCTGCCCATGTGTCAGATCTTGCTTTCGCATAGTTCAGTATTGTGTCTTTGATCGTGAGAGTCTCAATCGTATGAACTTTGTCGCGTTTTTGGGGTGCCTTCTTCTGTTCTTTCTCTTTAAAAAAATCCGATGCATCTTCACCACATAAACAACACTTGTTTTTAAAATCAAAAACCGATGCAACCAACCGCAAACTTCGTCTAGCATCCCCCGTATTCACTCTCATACATGCAGCAATATTATTACCATGGATATATGAAGTCTGACATTTTTTATGCACCGAAATTTGCTTCAATCCCTGTAATCCTGTGGATTTGTTGTCTCGTCTTTTGATACTACTCTGTATCAAAGTTTTTAAACCTCTTTCTTTTACCACAATTATATTGTCTTCAGATAAAGATTCATCACATATGAAACACACAGTACACTCGGACATATTTATTGTAATTATATCACATACGTCCGTCACTGTCACTGCCTTGTGGTCTACTGACAAATATTCGTCAGTTTTCTTCGATTTATTTTTTCCCCTTCTTTATTTTCTCATTTTTATTCCAATTCCGCGAAAATTCGGTGCAACTGATCTCTTTGTCTCGAAAAAAAAAAAAAACAAATAATTCTAAGAAATTTGCGTACGAAAATATAAATATACTATTTTTATTTCTTTTCTCGTTCATATATTCTGCATTCATCAATAAGGCATATGAAAACTCATAACCACGTAATTATTCCCAACGAGAAATAATTGAGTGAACAGTCGATTCAGTACTATTTGCGATCAATCTATTTTTTTATAGTTGATTTGTGGCACAACTATTGGTGCCGGAGGAAAACGGTTTGATAAAGAATGGTCCCTCACTCAGAAGATATAAATATTGTTTTTACACTTTTTTTCCATATTTCCATTATTTACGGAGATATTTGCCGTTGAATCGTGACGAGTGAGAGCGCTTAGTAATGATGGCCTCGCGCGGGTTGTCAGCGCATACGTGCAGCAGCGCTGACGTTCGCTAAAAGAGTTCTATTCTTGTAAACAATGGAAATATGGAAAAATGTTAAGAGAACAAATTTATTTATTCTGATTGGGCGAATGTATTCAACTCATTATTTTGTTTTGTAGCACTATCCCATGCGCCAAAACACCGAAAAAATGAGGATCTGACATCTATTTCCAAAATGGCGGTCATTTCCGGTTGGGATAGAGTGTCAAATTTTTTTCCGAGCATTTTTGACCCTTCAATTAAGCCGTAAGAAAAAAAATTAGCTTTTTCCGACTTATTTCCGAATGAGCGCATTTTTTTAACTAATTCACCTGGACTACTTCGACTTTGGACTGTCGCAATTTTTTCGAGCTGCTTCCATTGAGAAAGCTCTTTTTCGAACGAAGAAAGAGCTTTTTGTGTTGAAAGATATTATTTTAGTTTTGGTACGTTTGGTTACACAGTACTTCCGGTATATATACATGCAAAACGTGAATTCACGTTTTTTCAGTAAAATTTTACTGAAATTATTTTGATATATGCTCCCCGCTTATAAGCATTCCTCGCTTATATGCACTATTTTTCGTGCATGTTGCGCGGTACTTATTTTTTTTTACAAATTTAAAATTAAAATTATAAATTTCGTACTCGTATTTTTTTGACAATTTCAACATTGGAGAAATATTTTGCTGGTAAATTGATTGTGTCATTACACATATGGGTATTTCCATGGTTGCGCACGTGACAGTCGTACGCATTTGATGCAAAAAATTTCGATGAAGTATCAATTTTTTCAACTCCTTGTCTCCCTTATCTGACAGTTCCTAAGCTTTAGAATAATTGGTTTAAAATGTGGTGGCCAGCGAAAGTGCGGTCCAGAGATATTTTCTATTAAATGCTGAGGCGCACGTGACAAAAAAAGGGAGTCGGTTTTTTCTTCATCTACTGCACTGCAAAAATCTTCCTAAATAATATGAGGTCTTTAGGGAAACTTCATGAACAATGACGAGAAATATTGCAGTTTTCGTGTCAAAAATTTTATTACAGAAAATTCCTTTTACTTTTCATTTATTGAGGTATATTATGATACGTTACGTGACATACGTGACGTGACATTTTTTTTCAAAAGGGTTTTTGTCATGAAAATAGGCTTTTATTTTAACCTTTTTTCATTTCAATTCATCAATTCTGGTATTATAAATAGAACGGCCAATAATAAATTTTATCAAAAACAATATTTAATTGAGCTTGCGTAATTAGAAGATAATTATCAACTTATTCGTTAAAGATTTTTTGTTGTTGTTGTTTTGGTTGATTCTTCTGAGTGGAATTATTAAGGACGATAACTTCCATTGATCAGGTTACTAAAATCGCCCAAATTTCATAGATAAAGCACTTTTAAAGGTAATTTGAAAAATACACATACAACAAAATAAGCCTTTCCCTATGTTTTACAAAAATTAGGGCTGACTATAACCACCAATCTTCTTAAATAGTGGAATTGAGATGTGTTTCTATGATATTTCACACCCAAAAATTGTTTTAAGGCACTGGGGCATTTTCATTTCCGGTAGACCTTTCTGTGGAATTGCCCATATGGGGATTTTAAGCGATAGTATTAGGTAGAAAGGCTTCTTGTTGAATTCTATTATAATAAAAGGCTTAATTTTTTTTAAGTTGTTATTTTTTTCATATTTTTACTTCTACTTTTTCCAGATATTTCTAAATTTAATTTAGTGTGAAGTACAGTCTTGAGCGGAAGAATAATTTTTTGATGCGCTCATCGCATTCAATGTGTTGAGATAGTGCAATAAGTTGTTGGATGTGATCACTGCAAATGCGAACGGAAACCTTGTTAAAATTTTTAAAAACACTTTCCAGCTCGTGAACCAATGTCCTCGTCGGACAAATATAGAAATTCCCAACATAAAAAAGGGCAAAAGGTTTTTATGAAGAAACTCTTTTATAGCAGCATCTTAAGCTGCCGTTAGAAAATTGAGAAAATCCCAAATTTATCTTTGCCACCTGCAAAAGCAAATCCTTCATAATAGAAAGTTATACAATATTTTATTACTTTAATTGTTTCTCGTATACAAACTCCTGTATGGTTTCCGCGAAAAATACAAAGGAAACACAGGTTTTTGTTCATAAAAAGACTTTTAAAATTATATTATAATATATACATTAGAGTGTCCCAAAAAAAATTTTTTTTTCGAAATTCAAAGTATCGCAGGCGGTTTTTGAATGCTTGGGGGTAAAGTACTTTCTGCAATTTTTTTCAGAGCTTTTCGAAAACGTTTAGAGGTCGTGCAAGCTCAGTTTTGTCTAGTTAACAGACTTTTTGCGACTTTTTTTAATTTTAAGCATATTCCCATTTATGTCGCACTCTGTTTAAGTCTTTCCGCCATCGTGCCAAAAGAAAAATGTTCAATCTTTCCGTCTGTGTCGAAAGAGCAAAAGGTTCGATTGATCTCATGGTCTTTTTTCAACCACAAATTCAAATATTTTGAAAAATTTGCGTTAACAGTATAAACAAGTAAGAAAGCTAAAGTCGGTCAAGCCCGACTTTGAAATACCCAGCGTCCCGACATTATGAGCGCACTATGTTTTGCTTCTCTATTTGTGGGCGTGGCAGTGGGAGGGCAACATAAATTATTTCCCTACACCTTTCATTCGCCTTGGTGAACCTATGTTGCGGATTTGAAGCTTCTACGCCTTTTACTTCGGAAGTTATGAAAAATCTTCATTTGTGGGCGTGGCAGTGGGTGGGGCCAAAAAAAATTTTTCCTACACCTTTCATTCGCCTTGATGAACCTATGTTGCGAATTTGAAGCTTCGACGCCTTTTACTTCGGAAGTTATAAAAGTTCTCTATTTGTGGGCGTGGCAGTGGGCGGGCTACATAAATTTTTGTTCCTACACCTTTCATTTGCCTTGGTCTACCTATGCTGCGAATTTGAAGCTTCTACGCCTTTTACTTCACAAGTTACGATAAGCCCTTATTTTTGGGCTTATTTGTGGGCGTGGCTCGAGGAGGGCGGCGTCCATTTTTTGCCAGGATATGTACCTTTTTGTAGTTTACCAGCACACCAAATATCAATGGAATGTGTTGAGTGGTTCGCAAGTTACAAGCATTTTATTGAAAACACAATAAATTCATTTGTGGGCGTGGCAGTGGGCGGATGTCTCCCATTTTTACTTAGGATCATACTCGGACCCCGATATACATGTGTGCCAAATTTCGACTTCATTGGTTCAGCCGTTTCGGAGGAGATCCGACCACGGACGGACGGACAGACGGACAGACGGTCAGACGGACAGACGGTCAGACGGACAGACGGACAGACGGACAGACGGACAGACGGACATGTCTAAATCGATTCAGTTTTTGATCCTGATCATTTCTATATATATTTTTCTATATCTCCGGAGCTTAATTCTCCCTGTTACAAGATTTGCACAAAACTAATATACCCCGCTTACGCTGGGTATAAAAAGGTGTGATAACTTATAAAGTTACTATGAAACCATGGAAAACTAATGATACAGTTTGATTCACTATGCGTTTGTTGAAGCGTGTTAATATTAAATTATTTATTTAATTTCGCGGTGGTAAGGAAAAAACCCCAAAAACAATATGTTGCATACACAAAGGAGTAACTTTTAACATTCCCTGCTTATGTGATTGAAAAATTCTCTAGGATACATTACTTATCTTTTGAAGGTCGTAGGGCAGCGTATTCCACAGGCGAATAGCATTTATTAGGAATTGCCTTTCTGAAGTAAGCGTTTTGTATCTTATGGGAATAATATTGTTGTTTCTATTTGATCTGGTGAAATTTAGACGATTATAGATATGTTCCGGTGATTTGGTGTATATAATTTTTTGTAAAAAGAGGAGAACACGAAGTTGCAAGATGCTATTAAATGGCATTCTATACAACAGAAAACTATGTTGGGATATGTGGTCAAAGGGCTTACGATTGAAAACATAACGCGCTATGTTATTGAAGGTGATATTTAGTTTTTATACCCAGCGTAAGCGGGGTATATTAGTTTTGTGCGAATCTTGTAACAGGGAAAACTAAGCTCCGGAGATATAGACATATATGTATAGAAATGATCAGGATCAAAAACTGAATCGATTTAGACATGTCCGTCTGTCCGTCCGTCCGTCTGTCCGTCTGACCGTGGTCGGATCTCCTCCGAAACGGCTGCACCAATGAAATCGAAATTTGGCACACATGTATATCGGAGTCCGTGTATGATTCTAAGTAAAAATGGGAGACATCCGCCCACTGCCACGCCCACAAATGAATTTATTGTTTTTTCAGTAAAATGCTTGTAACTTGCGAACCACTCAACACATTTCATTGATATTTGGTGTGCTGATAAGCTACGAAAAAGGACATTTCCTGGCAAAAAATGGACGCCGCCCTCCTCGAGCCACGCCCTTAATTAAGCCCAAAAATAAGGGCTTATCGTAACTTGTGATGTAAAAGGCGTAGAAGCTTCAAATTCGCAACATAGGTTCTCCAAGGCGAATGAAAGGTGTAGGAGAAAATGTTATGTAGCCCGCCCACTGCCACGCCCACAAATGGAGATTTTTCATAACTTCCGAAGTAAAAGGCGTAGAAGCTCCAAATTCGCAACATAGGCTGACCAAGGCGAATGAAAGGTGTAGGAAAAAATTTATGTGGGCCGCCCACTGCCACGCCCACAAATGAAGATTTTTCGTAACTTCCAAAGTAAAAGGCGTAGAAGCTTCAAAATCGCAACATAGGTGCACCAAGGCGAATGAAAGGTGTAGGGAAATAATTTATGTTGCCCTCCCACTGCCAAGCTTACAAATAGAGAAGCAAAACATAGTGCGCTCATAATGTCGGGACGCTGGGTATTTCAAAGTCGGGCTTGACCGACTTTAGCTTTCTTACTTGTTTTCTATTAATAAAATCGCAGTTGGCAAAAATTTCACAACCATACAGCAAAATCGGCATGAGGTATGTGTTTATTCTACGTATAATGAACGTTCTTTTGTTCAAAATAAAGGTGCCGTATGCACAACGCAACGATGTTCGTCGTTTTAATATTCGTACAAGAATGAGAGTTTATTGAAGTGATGCTCGCGCCTTTATAGGAAGTCACGAGTGAGCGAAATTAATATGCAGTGTTGAATACATGACAAGATTATTAGAAAAAACAAAGAGCAAATTTAGAGTTCACATAGTGTTCATACAAAGAGAGATGCATTAGTATTCTGTTAAACATTTTAAAACAATGTAACCAAAAACAAAGGATTTAAATGATATGACTCGATATAAACTATAATAAATCAAATGAACTAATGACAATGTGCTCGAACATCCCGGCGCGATTGAAAGACCCTTCTTTCAAGATTTCAACAGTAAAGCCAATTTGTGAATTGGACGGCGATAAGTACCCTTGGTTGTTATGACATCAACTACCCTTATTTTCCCGTCCTTGCCTGGGATAACAGCGGTGACACGACCAGTAAGCCATTGTTGCGGTGGCATATTATCATCATGGATTAAAACGAGATTGCCGATCTCAAGGTCGATACCAGATTTACTCCATTTCGTGCGTTGTATCATGTCGTTGATATACTCGACTGACCATTTTTTCCAAAACTGTTGCTTCACTGCGGTGATCCGTTGCCATCGTTCCAGAAAACTTATCTCAGTGCAATCTATGAATCGTTGAGGAATGGCATTGATCGGTCCTCCAATCAACAAATGGCCTGGAGTTATAGCTTCAAAATCGTTCGGATCGCTAGACTGTGGAGATATGGGTCTCGAATTCATTATGCCTTCGATTTCGACGAGAGCCGTTGTAAGTTCTTCGTACGTTATCTTAGCGCCAGATAAGGTGCGGTACAGATGACCCTTAGCTATTTTTACCGCGGCCTCCCAAATGCCGCCAAAATGGGGTGCCCTGGGAGGAATAAAATGAAGTGATATAAAATGAGTTGAACAATAATTGCTTATGGTGTTTTGATATGATTTGCTAATAAATTCGTTTTTTAGTTGTTCGAGTTTGGCATCAGCGCCAGTGAAATTCGTGGCGTTGTCGCAGAATATGTCTGAAGGTAAACCACGCCGACCAACAAGTCTCTTAAGTGCCGCAATAAATGCATCAGCTGACAAGTCCGTAACTGCTTCGAGGTGAACAGCTTTGCTCGAGAGACAAATAAATACAGCAATATAGCACTTGTATGGTCTTTTTCCACGAATCTTTAGATGGGTATTAATAGGCCCGCAGAAGTCCACGCCACATCGAAGAAAGGGACGCGCTAGTTCAGTGACGCGCTCGATGGGTAAATCACCCATGATTTGCTTTAATAAAATTGGGCGAAATCGGATACACCGTACACACGATCGAACAATCTTTCGTGCGATTGCTCGCGCATTGATGATCCAAAAGTTTTGCCGTATGAATGAAATTAATGCCTTTGGGCCTGCGTGGTAGTTTGTCTCATGCAGGTACCTGACGAGAATTAAGGATAAATTGCCTTTGGACGGCAACAAGAAAGGATGTTTTCGATCTCTAGGAATTGCAGCATTTTTGAGTCGACCTCCCACGCGTAGTAGAGGAAACGAGTTCACCTCTTCCAAGAACAGTCCGAGTGATTTTGATGAATTCTTTATATCTATATTTTTCTGGATGCAGTCGATCTCATAAGCAAAATATTGCCTTTGGGTATTCCAAATAAGACAATACAGCGAATCTCATCGGGTGTGAGAGGTTGATCCGTGTGGGCTTTGGAATCTTTCGGGTTTCGGATGAATCTGAACATCCAACTGATTACGCGTAGAAGCTTTGCGTAGGAGCTTGTGCGGTTTGCCAGTTCAAGAATAACGTTGCTTTCGACATAAGTTGTTAAAGTTGATTTTTTGATTGCGTAATCAGCCTCTTCACTCTTTGACTTAGTCAACGATAAGTGTGGCCACCGTTCTTGAGCCTGGTGCAAGAAAGAAGGTCCAGTGTACCAATTTGAGCTTACAAGGTCCGTCAAAGAAATGTTTCGAGTAATGATATCGGCAGGATTGTTACTGGTAGGAACGTGTCGCCAATTACAATTCGGAGTGAGCTCCTGCATCTCAGATATGCGATTAGCGACGAACGTGGTGAGTGTAGATGAATGTAGCTGCAGCCATCGGAGAACTACGGTACTGTCTGTCCAAAGAAAAACATTAGGTTTCAAATTAATAAATAATGGTGCGATCTTTTTGTAGAGACGGTGACTTTAGAACGTAGCGAGGAATTTTTATTATGTGAAGATTTTTTAAGTCGTTAAGAAAAGTTTCAAATTCGAGTTTGCTCTTTTGTGGAATCTCTGTGTCCCAATTTATTTTCATTATCCATAGGTTTTGCAATAAGACTCTTGGTTTTATAATAATAGGGGCCAATAGTCCCATAGGATCGAAAATTGAAGATGACAGCGATAAAATTGAACGTTTTGTGTAGGTTGTGTATTGCTTCTTTGGTTGAAACGAGAATACATAATGATCCTGCTGTGGATCCCAAGACATTCCAAGCGCATTTGTAACTAATGATTCTTCTATATTCATACTAATGAGTTCCGGTGAATTAGTCTGGAGAGCTTGATGATTTGATTGAAATTTGGCTAATTCAAACCCGCCTCTCTGCAGCAACTGCGTGGTCTCAGTTTTGATGATTCTCAACTCTTCGATGTCATTGGCACCTGTTAGCATATCGTCTACGTAGAAGTGGTTGCGCAAAACATTCGAGCCCCTTTTGAAAGAGTATTCCCATTTGTCTGCGATGAAGTGTAAGCTGCGAATTGCTAAGTATGGCGAAGCGGACATGCCATACGTAACTGTATTCAATCTATAAGTTTGAATGGGCTTCTGTTCATTTTCACGCCAAAGTATGAGTTCAAATTGTCGATGAGACGGGTGTATCAAAACCATCCGGTACATTTTTACAATATCTGCTGTGAGCACATACTTGTATAATCGAAAACGCAAAATCTGTAGATATAATTCTGATTGTATGGTTGGTCTAACCAATAACAAATCGTTGAGGGAATTTTGTGATGATTTTGCAGACGCATCAAACACCACCCGAAGCTTTGTGCTATTGCTCTTCGGTTTGAGTACGCAGTGGTGGGGTATAAAATAGTGTGGTTGACTCAAATCTTCATGTTCTGCTAGCGACATATGACCCAACTGTTCATACTCCCTCATAAATTGCACGTATTGTGCCTTGATCGCTGAGTCTTGGGCTAATCGCTTTTCTAATGAATTAAAACGTTTCAAAGCTAAGCTATAAGATGAGCCAATACTCAAAGGATCTTCCTTGAAAGGAAGCTTTACTATTACACGACCATCTGCTTGAATTTGTGTAGTTGCTACGAAATGATTTTCGCAAACTTGTTCTTGAACTGTCCATTTGGGTTGTACTGATCTAACATCTTCTAATTTCCAAAGATATTCTAAGCTGTTGTTGAGATCTTCATCATCCAAAGCGGAAAGACAGCAGTGCCTTGAATGAGTCTGAGGCATTGATTTGTAGCGCCCTGTGACAACCCATCCAAATCTGGTCTCTTGTAGGAATGGTAGGTTTGGTGCTAATTTGATTCGACCAGTGCACAAAATGTCGAAAAAACTATCGGCTCCTATGAGAAGATCTATTGGTTGCGATTTATAGAAGTATTCATCTGCTAAATCAATTTTTTCCGGAACCTTCCACGTGTTGATGTCTAGATCTGACTCAGGTTGATATCCTGAGACTCGATTAGTGACCAGAAACGTTATTTCATTCTCAAATCCATTATAACGTGAGCGTATTGTTGTATTTGATTGATATTTTATTTTAGAAGACGAACCTCCAACGCCAAGAATATTGATAGACGTTTTCGTTTTGGGCAAATTTAAAATCTTCGCGAATCGTTCCGTGATTAAGTTCACTTGAGAGCATGAATCTAATAGAGCGCGACCGAATTGATATTCGCCTGTGAAATCTCGAATTAGAACAATTGCAGTAGCAAGAATAACTGTGTCTAATGATTTTGTCAAGTGAACATTAACAGAAGCTGTGGCTTTTGAACCGGCCGATTCGGTTGTAGTCGTATCTACTGTATTTGCTTGCCGATGCAGCAGCGTGTGATGTGATTTCTTACAGACCTTGCACTTGTATTTTGATGTGCATTTTGCAACACTGTGCCCATCGGACAAACAATTCAAACAAAGACCCAATTTTTTGACCACGTCAAATCTACTTGTTACTTCCATTGCCTTAAATTTAGAACAACCGCTGATCCAATGATCTTTACACTTACAGTGAGCACGAGATCTTTGTTGTGTGTGTAAAGATGTACGATTATTCTCTGTTGGTTTGCGTTTATTTTTTGTTTGATCCGAACCTGAATTTGACGCACACGACTCCGTGGATTCTAAACATTGACATCTTCGTTCGAGATGCTTAGAAAATACCTCCCATTTTGGTAATGATTTAAAATCGATCGCTTCTCTCCATTTCAATCGTGAATCGGAATCTAGTTTTTGTGTCATCAAATGTATTATCATTGCATTACAAATATCAGTCTCATTGCCGAGTGATTTTAAAGAACTAAATATTGCAGATGCACTATCGACAAGGCTTCGCAATTGAACCGATGATGAATTTTCAACTGTTGGAAGTTCATAAAGATTGGAAATATGTTCTAAAAAGATTAGGGTTTGATTGTCATAACGTTCGTCTAATCTCTGTAATGCCTTTACATAATTTTCGGCTGTAACTTGAAAACTTTTTATTGTATCTAAAGCTTGATCCGATAAACAGTGTAAAAGATGATTGAATTTTTCTATTGGAGACAAAGTTCCGTCACTATCAACGAGTTGTTTAAACGATGAAATAAAATTTCTGTATTGCGAATATCTGCCATCAAATTTTGGTAAGTGTAAACTAGGCAATTTACTAGACGATGGAACGGGAATAGCAATAGTTGAATCATTATGAGAACGCTTATAATTGTCACCCAATAATTCAATCGCCTTTGATTTCGCAGTGATGCACAATTCTTCAATTTCCGAGCGGCCTGTGTCTTTATCGTTTCTCAATTCAATGTCAGTCTGAATTGACAACAATTGTTTAAAATATGCTTCTATTAGACCTAATCGGCATTCTAGTTCGGCTATAGACATGGAATCAGACAAAAGGTTTTTTATGCGTTTCACACTAGCTTTCGCTGATGACCGTTGTTTCGTTAATACTTCCAATTCTGACATTCTTAGTTAATTCAAGAAAATAACTCACAGCCGTCGATGATGGAAACAACGTGATGAAATTAAGAACAGTGGGTAAAACGAAATTGACGATAAAAGAGAAGGCAAGATTCCAACAGCAGAGTGTGAGCGACGAATTTAGACAACTAAGCATTGACAATGAAGCGGAGAGCGCGCTTCGAGTCAATCCTGAATATTGGCGAAGAGAGAATGCAGTTTGAGTGAATTTGCTTTCTATGCGAATTTATCGTCTTGGAAACCGGTTTGCCAAAGGATCTTAGGTTTTATATTTATGCAACAACAAAACGACTCAATATTGTTGATTTAACGAATGTGCAGTTATGATGGAAAACTCCGTTATTTGCATTTTCTTTTCTTTGTAAAGTCAAGTTTCTTTTATAGTTATTGTTGAAACTTTCGAAACTTTTTAGAATTGCACGTGCGTTTCATCAAATGCATAAATACCTGTTGGCCATGCGTTTTCTACTCCCTTGAATATATTGCAATATGCGTTGGTCTTCCAAAATGAAATTGATCTAATCCTATTTCCTCCAGCTCCAGTTAATTATACAAAAAACGGTCGAGTCCCACGTTGGGTGCCAAAATGTTTATTCTACGGATAATGAACGTTCTTTTGTTCAAAATAAAGGTGCCGTATGCACAACGCAACGATGTTCGTCGTTTTAATATTCGTACAAGAATGAGAGTTTATTGAAGTGATGCTCGCGCCTTTATAGGAAGTCACGAGTGAGCGAAATTAATATGCAGTGTTGATTGCATGACAAGATTATTAGAAAAAACAAAGAGCAAATTTACAGTTCACATAGTGTTCATACAAAGAGAGATGCATTAGTATTCTGTTATACATTTTAAAACAATGTAACCAAAAACAAAGGATTTAAATGATATGACTCGATATAAACTATAATAAATCAAATGAACTAATGACAATGTGCTCGAACAGTATGCTTTACTAAGAAGTTCACGTATCCTATATGGTGTAAATGCTTGGGATGGCCGTAGTGCACGGAGCATACCATATATTTTACCCACTGTCGAAGATATATGATTGTTCCAGGTTAGAGTTCGATTAAAAGTCAGACCGAGATTTTTAGCATGACTCACATATTCAATCCTTTGCCCGTTGAGTGACAAAATAGGAACAAGCGATGTATCAATTTCTTTTTTACTGATAACAAGACATTTGGACTTCAATGGGTTAAGAAAAAGGCAGTTTTTACTAGCCCATTTGTTAATAATGTCTTAGTCATCATTCAGTCGTCTAACACATGTGGCGATTGAGTCTTTACAACAGTTCGCGTATAGCTGCACATCATCAGCATATAACAGGTTGGCTGATAAGTCCCCGGTCTGACACATAGATGGCGTCGCTAGTATTAAATGCATATTATTTTTATATAGTGGCAACCTTCAAATGATTCGTGTAAAAATTTGACGTCTGTTAGTCAATTAGTTTGTGAGATAGAGCGTCTTTTGTGAAGCAACTTTTGTTATTGTGAAAAAAATGGAAAAAAAGGAATTTCGTTGTTTGATAAAATACTGTTTTCTGAAGGGAAAAAATACAGTGGAAGCAAAAACTTGGCTTGATAATGAGTTTCCGGACTCTGCCCCAGGAAAATCAACAATAATTGATTGGTATGCAAAATTCAAGCGTGGTGAAATGAGCACGGAGGACGGTGAACGCAGTGGACGCCCGAAAGAGGTGGTTACCGACGAAAACATCAAAAAAATTCACAAAATGATTTTGAATGACCGTAAAATGAAGTTGATCGAGATAGCAGAGCCCTTAAAGATATCAAAGGAACGTGTTAGTCATATCATTCATCAATATTTGGATATGAAAAAGCTCTGTGCAAAATGGGTGCCGCGCGAGCTCACATTTGACCAAAAACAACAACGTGTTGATGATTCTGAGCGGTGTTTGCAGCTGTTAACTCGCAATACACCCGAGTTTTTGCGTCGATATGTGACAATGGATGAAACATGGCTCTATCACTACACTCCTGAGTCCAATCGACAGTCGGCTGAGTGGACAGCGATCGGTGAACCGTCTCCGAAGCGTGGAAAGACTCAAAAGCCCGCTGGAAAAGTAATGGCCTCTGTTTTTTGCGATGGGCATGGAATAATTTTTATCGATTATCTTGAGAAGGGAAAAACCATCTACAGTGACTATTATATGTCGTTATTGGAGCGTTTGAAGGTCGAAATCGCGGCAAAACGGCCCCATATGAAGAAGAAAAAAGTGTTGTTCCACCAAGACAACGCACCGTGCCACAAGTCATTGAGAACGATGGCAAAAATTCATGAATTAGGCTTCGAATTGCTTCCCCACCCACCGTGTTCTCCAGATCTGGCCCCCAGCGACTTTTTCTTATTCTCAGACCTCAAAAGGATGCTCGCAGGGAAAAAATTTGGCTGCAATGAAGAGGTGATCGCCGAAACTGAGGCCTATTTTGAGGCAAAACCGAAGGAGTACTACCAAAATGGTATAAAAAAATTGGAAGGTCGTTATAATCGTTGTATCGCTCTTGAAGGGAACTATGTTGAATAATAAAAACGAATTTTGACAAAAAAATTAGTTTTTCTTTGTTAGACCGGGGACTTATCAGCCAACCTGTTATATGTATTTTACAAAAATTAAGTTGCTCAGGGAGATCATTTATATATAAGTTGAAAAGTAGTGGACCCAAAATCGATCCCTGGGGAACACCTCTTTTAATATATAAAGCTTTTGAAAAAGAATTGCCAGTACACACTAATTGACTTCTGCTGCCTAGATAAGATTTAATTAAATTCTTGGCTGAATTTGAAAACATGAAGCATCGGGTTAGCTTGGCACATAAAAAGCTATGATTGACTGTGTCAAAAGCTTTAGTGTGATCTAAAAGCGTTAAGAAAGATACTTGTTTGTTATCTAAAGCCTGTCGTAAATCTTCAATGACGTCAATCAATACAGTTGTGCAACTTCGACTTTTTCTAAAGCCAGATTGGCGGTCGGTGAGAAGGAAATTATTAGATAGATGTTTGTTCATTTGTATAAACATTAGTTTCTCAAAAACTTTGGATATAAACGAAAGAATTGATAAAGGCCTTAAATCTCCATTGGATTTGGGAATCGGTATTATTTTCGCTCGTTTCCAGCTGCTGGGAAAGTACGATTTAGTAAATATATTGTTAAAAACGTAGGTAATTACAGGGAGCAAACACGGAAGAAGGACTTTAAGAAAAATTGGACAAATTTTATCCAGCCCAGTGGCATTTGACTTGATCGATAGAAAACACTCGAGAATTTCATGTTGTTCAACACAATGAAAAGAAAAAGAGCGGCTACAAGTAGGAGTATTAAGTTGAGTGATAGCAAAATTGTCAGTGTAGCAGGGAGTTGGAAAATTTACAAAGTTGTCATTAACATCATCCAAGTTATAGTCAGCACTGTCCAATGTTTGAGAGGGTTTACTTGATAAACCAATTTTTCGAATCTCTTTCCAGGCTTGCTTACTGTTAATAGCCGTATTAAATTTGGTTCCATAAAACTCGGTTTTGGCGATTCGGATTTCTGCAATTACTTTATTTCTGAAGCTTTTGTAGGGGAAAGGAGGCATATACCGTACACCTAACTTTAACCGTCATTCTCTTAGAAACTATTAAAGTTAGGACAATGAGTATTGGCTCAAATCATTCCAAATTTATTTAATTATTATGTGACAAAAGCAAAATAAGATAAGCCTCATACAAAAGCTTTGAAAGCATATAAATTGAAAAGACCCAAAGTACGGAATTACCCGACAGTGGAGGGTAATTCCGTACAACGATAGTTTAATTTCGTACACTCTTATCTGAAAAGCAATGTAAGGATTTCTTTTTGAAATAAAACAATTTTGAATAAGTTTTAAGGTTTTTTTTTTTTTTTTTCTCAGTAAAAAACAAATTAAAAAGCTTATTCTGACAAAAACCGAAGCAAACAAGTGTTTTGAAGTAAAATATTAAATACAAAAGCTTATTAAATGGAATTACATGGAGTTAGTTGCAGAATAGACAGGTGTATCCTCCGCAGAAATCTCCCCACTGCACATAACATGTGTCCAGTTTCCGCATGAGATACACCTGTACCATAGCTCATTATTTTTTCCAAATTCACCACATATAGGGCACAACTCGATATCTTGCGACTGTGTTGTGGATTTTTTTTTGGTTAATATGGACATCTTAAGTTTCTTCGATTTATTTTCTTTTGCTGTTTTCTTTTTGTTTTTAATTTCATATTCTTTTTCTCTTTTAATCAATCTTTTTTTCTCCTTTTCTTCTTATAAGGCCTTCATTGGACTGGAAGTGAGTATAATTGAGTGTTGCGTCCTTCTCTTTTCACGTGCTCTTTGTGTTTCATGATTTTCCTGAAGACATGGCAGTTTAGAAATATCACTGAATGACACTTCTAGAGATGAACTCATGTTCCCTTTTGATATGCTTGGTATGTCATCGGGATCAATATATGTGGATATATCCGGTACACCACCTAGCACACTTGCAGATGCACCTTGCGTTCCTGACTCCAATTTTTTTATGAAAGCGGGTAATACCGTACACTGTACGGAATCACCCGAAATCGAGTTTTGGGGTTAAAAACCTTATAGTTATAAAAATAACTATACTTCTGATAAAAACCGTCAATATCTTCTTCCTTACAGTCTCAAATCCTTAAAAAAAAGACCTTTGGTCCAAAATTCTATAAAAATATCTACTAACGGCTTATTTTCTGACGATGAAAAGTTATATCAACGACCGCAAAAACAAACCACGTGCAATCTCACGAAAAACTTTCCAAAGACTGATGAAATAACATCTGACATGTACTAAAGAGTACTATACGAACATTTAAAAAAAATAAAAACACATGATTATCTATTATTTCTGTTAGAAATCGCCTGTACGGAATTAGCCGCTGTACGGTATTAGGCTCCTCTCCCCTACTCATTTGATAGTGCCGGGGTTTTATATCGCTTCCATCTTTTAAAAGCTTGATCGCGCTTATTACATAGGGCCTTAATAGAGTTATTAAACCAAGGGCAAGAAGAAGTTATTGGAGAGGCGTATCTCAGTGGAACAAATTCATCAAATAAGCTGCTTACTTTAGATTCAAGAAAAGAAATCTGTTCATCAACGGAGATCATATGCTTAACTTGATCATGCCTTGAAAAGTTTATTGCAGTTAATTGATCGTAAAGAAGTTTTTTCTTCAAATCATCCACAAAAAATAGGTCTAAGAGTGTGTTAGATGAATGTGAGAAGTGAGTTGGGGTTAAACAATTGGTTGGATAGAGTCCTAATGCCTGCATGCTGTCAGTTAAATGGTTTTCAGTTAAAATGTTACTGTTAAAGTCACCTGCAATAATTATATTGTTGTATTCAATGGCTAACCTCTCTAATTGTTCTAGGATGGGAGACGGATCTACCTGCCGATTAGATCTGTATATGCAGCCAATTAAAAGTTTGTCATGCTGATTTTTAACTTCAATAAACATATACTCATATGTGCTAGGAAATGAAGACTTAAGAAGTAGTTTACATGAAATTCCAACTTTGATATACACAGCCACACCTCCTGCTCGAGACTCTCTATCAGCTCGAAACAATTTATAGCCTTTTGCAACCACCAGGTTATCATGCATTGTAGTCAGAAACCAGGTTTTGGAAACACATATTATATCAATTCCAGAATCTTCAAAGATTTGTCTAAACTCATCAATCTTTTTTAGCAAACTTTGCGCATTTATGTGACAGATTGATAGACCATCTCTTTGTTTTGATAGAATTTTAATCATGCTATGTATATCGCCTATGGAACTAGTCTCATGAATTCTGCGATCGCCCATGATAAGTAATGTTAACACAAATCAAAGTAATGTTCAATTTAAAAAGCACTTTTTCAAATATGGTAAGAAAATTATATAGAATTTTAAAGCAAATTATTATTGAAAAAATTAAAATAAAAGAATTCATATTATAACAAGTAAATAAGTTTACATCGTCTAAGCCGATTGCACACATACCTTTTCCTCAGCCTGAAATATGTTAAAACATTACCTTAACAAAAACTCCTGCCGTTTTCGTTGTTCTAGCTTGGATATCTATTTATACCTTATCTGTACTTTGATTTAGCTTTTAAAACTCGAGATTATTATTAAGCACAAAATTTTCGCGGATGGTGAGCATGGTCAAGTTTTAACCGTTAGAGGACATTTTGTCTAGCTGCGAAATCCTCAATTCAAAATAGTGAAAATCAAATTTTTGCAAATTTCGCGAATGGTGGTCATGGCCAAATTTTAACCTTAAGTGACGACTTTATTTGGCGGCAAAATACACAATCAGAAGAAGCAAAAAAAAAAAAAATCATTTTTGTATACAGATATGAGAATAAGAGAAAGAGTGTTTTTTTCTAATGTGTAGGATGATGACCATAAATATAGCGATGTCGCAATTTTTTTCAGCGAAAGCTTAAGTCTACATAGTAGCTATACACACACCAAATTTCAATAAGCTGGGATGTATAGTAAAAAAGTTATTCACGAAAAACGTTAAGAATCGTGATTTTTGAAACTTCTGAACCACTTCCCACGACCCAAGAAGGGACTAAGAAAAAAATTTGTATGCAGTTTTTCGGACATTTACCTGGTTCAAGTCCATGCCGAAATTCAATATGATATATTTCATGGCTTAGGAGTAAATTACGAAAAACTAAAGTGTGACCGACAGACAGACAGACAGACATACATGGCTAGATCGATTCCTCTTGTCACCCTGATCAAGAATATATATATATGTCTATATCTATCGCGACTCCTTTGGTATGTTACATACTCCGTGCCAAACTTAATATACCCTTTCCTTCGGAAAAGGTATAAAAAAGATATACAATAATGAAACAATTTAACTTGAAACAACTTAGACTAAAACTGCTGACCATAGAGTGAATCAACCAAAAGTACATGCCAGGAACAGCATACGTATTTAAATTTAATGGCAAGGTAAAAAATCCATTCCGTTGTTGTTGGTTTCAATTTGCACATGCGAATGAGAGAAAAGTAGTTGTTTAAGAGTTTCAATTGAATCAATAGCTTTCGGAATGTCATCGTGAGAGATTTTTACATAAACCAAGCCGCGCTTGGTAAATGCTGCCGACAGCGAGTGTTTTTTCTTCTCTTCTAATGCAAATTTTAAAATTCTATGATTCTCTCTTGTCATGCCTTCGTTTACGTAGAAAACGATATCAGACTGCATTCCTATATTGTTTAAGCGCATTTGATGACCGTTTTTTTCCCTAAAAGCCGAAATTGCTCTTAGGAGAGAGTTTCGCTCAAAAGTTGATCCAAGAGTTACAACAATGTCAGGGGCAACCTTAGAAGAGGTTCTGTTCGGTAGGCGAAATATGCTCACTACGGTTGGTATGTTTAGATTCAAAGCATTGCATAGCTGGGCATACAAACTACGTAGATCTTCCCCATCTTGAAATGGAATTCCATGAAGCCGAATTTCTCGTGAAACAGAATTATTTTCAATCTTAGAGATTTTGTCTTTGAGGGCGCGTACATCATGATCGAGAGAACGAGTATCACATGAAAGCTTTTCTAAATTATCAACACGTTTGCGTACGCTGACCACTTCTTCACGTAACTCTTCCATCTGCTGATTAAGCACACCAAGAATAGTTTTCTGGGAATCCAAAATTTTACCAACAATAAGCTCACAATGTTTTTCAAGCCGCTGGTCAAGCAATTGTAATAGCTTGGGTGTAGCGCCTGAACTTTTCGGTGTTGAATTACCTTGAGCCAGTGTTGAAACAGTTCGCAGACGATGTAACGGAGTAGACATTGTTCTCTTCGCTGACATTCTCTTAATTATGAGATCAATGCAATATGTATGTATGCAAGATGTGCGATTTGTTCGAAAGAAATATGTCTTGCTAATTAAACAATTTTCGCCGCTTTAGAATTATTAAATTATTGATTTAATTTTGCAGGAAAATTTTTAAAGAATTTTTAACGCAATTATTACCGGCACCGTTCAGGAGTTCACTGTTGTAAATAGCTTCCATATATTAGCAGGTTTTAGAAATAAACTTGGAAAATAAACGGAGCGATTAAAATTCACGTTGCGACGCTTTCACAGCTCACTTGTGATTTTATAATTTTTCTTTCAATATTTCTTTACATGTTAATGCAAAAATTGGTTATTAATAATTAAAAACACCATCAATATTACCATTTAAAGATAATCATTGAATAGCATGGGAAACAACAACAATTTCTCGCTCAGTGACGTCACAAACTCAATTTTCGGCTCTCAGAGAGAGCCTCAAAATAGCGGTACTGAAGTGGCGCTATATTGTTTTCTTGTATCATGTACCCAGCGTAAGCGGAGTATATTAGTTTTGTGCGAATCTTGTAACAGGGAGAATTAAGCTCCGGAAATATAGACAAATATATATAGAAATGATCAGGATCAAAAACTGAATCGATTAAAACGTGTCCGTCTGTCCGTCCGTGGTCGGATCTCCTCCGAAACGGCTGAACCAATGAAGTTGAAATTTGGTACACATGTATATCGGGGTCCGAGTATGATCCTAAGTAAAAATGGGAGACATCTGCCCACTGCCACGCCCACAAATGAATTTATTGTGTTTTCAGTAAAATGCTTGTAACTTGCGAACCACTCAACACATTCCATTGATATTTGGTGTACTGGTAAACTACAAAAAGGGACATATCCTGGCAAAAATGGACGCCGCCCTCGTCGAGCCACGTCCACAAATAAAGGCTTATCGTAACTTGTGAAGTAAAAGGCGTAGAAGCTTCAAATTCGCAACATAGGTTGACCAAGGCGAATGAAAGGTGTAGGAAAAAATTTTATGTGGCCCGCCCACTGCCACGCCCACAAATAGAGAAGCAAAACATAGTGCGCTCATAATGTCGGGACGCTGGGTATTTCATAGTCGGGCTTGACCGACTTTAGCTTTCTTACTTGTTTTTTTACTAATACAGTTAACTGATTGATTAATTTAGACTGAATGTTAATGTCGTGATTTAAGAAGAAAAATTATCTGCGTTCAACCACGACTCAAAGTAGATTATCCGGCTTATCCTTAATTTCTATTAAACATGAGATTTGCGACAAAATAAAATTTGATGGAATAATTAAGGACTTTGCAGAGGAAAAAGTACGAAAAAAATGTTTTAATTGCTAAATAACTTTATTCAATTGAAATTCTGAAACACTTGAAAAGCTACATGAATTTCTTGAACACATATGTATATTTAGAGCATGTATTTTTAAGCATTTATATATTTGAAGCATACTTTGTGGCATAGATTATTTTAAGAAAAATTAAGAGCGGACCTTTTTTAATATAGGTGTTAATGCATTTTTTTTTCATAAATTTTGTACATACTTAAACGGTATTTTATTTTAATAAAAAATAAGGAACATAAATAATCGCTGATTATAAAGTAATCGTTTGTACCACTTTTATCGCTATTGACCGCTTCACGCTGCCGTAAGAAAGAGAGAAAGAATTTTTGTCATATTTCCGACGAGTTTTCATTACGAAATTATATTTTAAGAGCGTCCAATTCTGTGATTTAGAGTGGCCAATTTTACATTAAGAGTGGCTAGAGCGGCCAGAGCGGCCGCCTTAAAATAATCCATGCTTTGTGGGATAAAATTTTTTCCTTCCAACACTTTGCAAATAAGTTTAGCGCAATTGAACTTCAAGCCGCTTTTTAAGCTTCAAAAAAAGTCATATGGGTATATACCTGAAATCAGCACGAAAAAGTTTTTCGTCTGCGATTTTTACCGTTTTCGACTTAATCGATAGATAACTTCTGAAGAATTCCTTACTCCATCATTTTCTCAACGGATTTGGACTCATCATGATGCACAGTTCAATACACGAACTTAATTTTTTTTTTAATTTTGCAAGGCAGAGATCATTATTCAAAACTAATTGTTTATAAAAATTTGTTGAAAATTAATTTAAAAAATATTTTTCACGAATTTCAGAATATATTTTAAAAGTACAATTAATTACCTTTAATTTTACGTTAAAATCGAGCGAACCGTTCAAGAGTTATACAAGTTCGCAAAAAGGCAGTCTAAAAGATCAGTTTCTTATGACTATGCAAAAAAAAATTTTCACCTATCACTTGGTAAAACAAGTAAGGGTGTTATAGTCAGGCGAGCCTGACAATAGAATACCCGACACAGACACTTATGTTCGAATAATTTTTAATATCAAGAGTTGTTTAAGGACATATTGGGCCCATATACCGACTTTTGTTAAATTTCTTTATAAAAACCGCCCGTTTGCCACGCCCAATTTTTCAATTTTTTTGGGATTCTAATCGGACCCTTATATATACGCTTAAATTCGAAGTTTCATTGAAATATTTCAATAAAGTCCGCTTTTGAGGCATTTTTCGGATTTTTGTGACAGGCCCCAGTACTAGAGGTACCCTTAATAATGGTTCTATCGAAAAAATTTTTGGGGAGGACGTTACTGGCTATCAAGGAAGCATACGTGCTAACTTTCGTTCAAGTCTCATTTGTATTTCGGGTGTAGGAGACAATTTTCGAAAAACGCCCTTATGCCACGCCCACTTTTTCAATTTTTGGAAATCATATTATTAGACTTTAAATATGATCAAATATCAAATTTCATCAAAATATCTTCAAAAACTTCGATTTTAGAGCAGTTTTTGTGATTTTCGTAACAGACCCTAGTACTGGAGGCAGGCGCGCAGCCAGGATTTCAATTTGGGGGGGGTTCGCAGAAAATTTTTCTAAATATTTTTTGTTTTTATTTTCGTAAAAAGCTTACAAAATATATAATTAAAATATATTTACATAAATATTTTACATTTTTATAAGGTGTACAAAGTAAAAAAAGGAACTTATTCAATTTAAAGTGCAATGTTAAGTCTGCGCTTGCTTTCAGCAAGTTTATTTAGTATGACCTCTACACTGGGAGTAAGATCTCGATGGACGTGGAGGAGTGCTAAGGCATTTAACCTCTGTTCTGTCATTGTAGATCTAAGATAAGTTTTGAGTCGGCGGAGAGTTGAAAACGATCTCTCATTTTCACATGTGGTTATTGGAAGAGTAGCCAAAATAGTTAATAAAATAAAAATATTTGGTAAAATATCTTTTTTACAAAATTTTATAGCGTCAAACACTGTTTTTGGTCTTTCATTTTTTTCTAAATTATTAATTAATTTATACCAAATAGTGAGCTCCATTTTTGAATCATCAAAATTTCCCTCTAAATCATCTTGATAAAACTGAAAGAGTTTTTTAAATTTGTCTAAAAAATCATCAACTTTTGCAGTATCGCTTTGAGGAAATAAAACTTGAAAACCAAGAAGAATATCCTTGTGTTTTGAAAAGCGATTGGTTAAGTTGACAATAAATGCATCCACAAAAGGTAAATAAAGGGAAATACGATAATAATATTCAACACTTTTAGTATGAAAATGTGCTTCGTGGTCCTGAGAATGTGCGAGCCTAGGTTTTTGCAAAATAAGTCCGCTTGATAAAGCTTGCTTCTCAGCGTTTTTAAACAATTTCTGAAATTCTTCCTCAGCGTTACTTCTTAAGGTTTGAATATTCTCTAAGCATATATCTGCTAGGACAACAGCATATTTGAGATCAATGTTTCTACCTTGTAAATATTTACATAGAACAAATGTGTAACTAAAAACTTGGTTTATACAATGAAGAGATATAAGAAATTCGCCTTTTTGTAAAGCACATTTTAATAAATTAGACTGACTTGATACATTTTGATCATTCCAAGAGGAAATTCGGTCAAGAACTAAAATTATTGCATCATAAAACTTAATAAAAGAGTTTGTAGGACGGCGATGTAGAAATGTAAGCTGTGTGGTGTATTTTTTCCTTAATTTGGGGGGGGGGGGGGTTTGAACCCCCAAAACCCCCCCTGGCTGCGCGCCTGACTGGAGGTACCCCTAAAAATGGTCCGATCGGGTCCATTCTCGAACTTCTCTCGTTCTTACTCATGTCTCCGTGAGCACGTATACCAAATTTTGTCAAGATAGCTCAACTCCTTCGATAAGATAACTGTATACAGACAGACGGACAGACGGACATGTCTAAATCGAATCTCCTGGTGACGCTGATCATTTCTACATACATTTTGTATGGGCTATCTCGACTGGTTCAGGGTGTTACACACAACCCAACAAACGCAATATACCCTCGACACAGAGTGTGTCGGGTATAAATATGTCCTCTTCAAACAGCTACCGATTAAGTCCAAAACGGTCAAAATCGCAGACCAAAAAATTTTCGTTCTGATTTCACGTATTCTGACCCACATTGAAGCCTTAAATCGATTTGAATCTTAACTTTATGTGAGTAGAAAATTTTTTTTTTCCCCATTAAGTATGCTTCAAATTTATATACATATGCTTCAAAAACACGCTCTACATGTATTTTATTGTAAGAACCCTGTAGTAAACGAGCGGTCAGTTTGCAAAATAGGACCCACCTTAGGTGAGACTGTTAGCAACTAGACCATAAAAACTATGGAGCACGTCTAACCTAAGGTCGACCTCTATAGGTCTCACCGCTGACTGTTCCGTAAGAGATCGAGGGGCGGTGAGTTCATTTTTTTGTGTACTCTTGCTGTGCGCTTGTTGTTGTCTGCTTTAAGTTCGCATTCTGATGGGCGTACCGTCAAGAGTTGATTAGCGTAAAGGGTAAGACTCTCGCTCAGCAACCACGCAGGTCGAGGTTCGATCCCTGGCTCGGTTGGACATTTTTTTTTCTTCTCTATTGCCTAGAGTTTTTTTTTATGTTCATATTTTAATTAATTTTTTTTATTAGTTAATTTTGAAAAATAAATAATTTTTTCTTTAATATGTAAGTATTTTTTCATAATTAAATTTTTTTTTAAGTATTAATTTTTCAATTGAAAAATTTTTGCTATGGAAAAATTCAATTTTATTTCACAATTACTTGAGCAACCATAAACTCAAGTCAGCATTATGATCAACATATTAAATTTCCTTGTTTAGCGTAATGGTTAAGACGCAGACTTACCAGCCCAGAGATCAGCGGTTCGAGGTTCGTTCGAGACGAGAAAATTAAAAAAACATAACTAATGTTTAAACAAAAAAAAAAAAAAGATTAAAAACATAAAAAAAAAAAAAAATAAACAAAGTAAAAACAAGAAGAAAAAAATAAAACAAATATTAACAAATTTTTTTTCCATAAATAAAAAAAATCCTCAATTGACCTCCAACTCACCCAAAACGTCTCACCATGGGTGAGTCTTACATGCACTACTCTCTTTTTAATGTAGGCCCCATGTTAAAGAGGTGAGTTGAATGCATGTAAGAGTAAATTATGTGGGGACTAGTTGTAGTCTTTTTGAGGTGCACCATAGGTGAGTAGGGGGTGAGTCTCAATTACTGCAGGGAAATATACCTATTTAGACGAATTGTGTTTGTAACAGCGACCGTAACAGTTATTTCAGAAAACAAAATATATTCTGATATTAATTTTTAAGTAACTTTTAAGAAAGGACTTCAGCAGTGACATGTTTTGATGTGAATGTTTAACAATATTTTTTATTTACGTCTCTGGCTTTTTATTCAATTTTAATGAATAAATTTTAAGTTTATTTTAAGCTGTTGAAATAGAAATTTGTTTTGTTAATAAAAGATTTTAATTTTTACTTACCAAAAAAATCTTTCAATAACAATTATTTTCCTTTCAAAAAAACCCACTAAAAAGTGATAAATAATTTTTGTAGTCGGTGCCAGCCAAGGCTTGCAGTGTGTTCATGTCTAATGTTCATTTTTTATCAGTTGAAAACCTGAGCGTAGTTTCTTAGGGGCTTTCCATAAATTACGTAGCCTTTTTTACTGCTCGTGTCTTAAGTCTTGGCGCTGTTTATGACAGAACTGTCGTGCAAAGACTTAAGACACGAGCATTAAAAAAGGCTACGAAGTTTATGGAAAGCATCTTATTGCTCAGTGGAATTTCCAACATAAGAGTAGAAGAGTAAAGAATGTAAGTAGGGAATGAAATGTAAGTAGGAAATGTGCGTGTCTTATTTTGGATGTGCTCTGAACTCATGACACCAGGGACCAAAATTAATAATTATAGCTATAAGCTAGGGATGCAGTTCTGCCAGAAATAAAAAACTTCATAAAAAAAGTCAGAAAATTCCTGACAAAAAATGGACGAGGCATTTCTGAGCAGCTGGCCGCAGTTCAGTTAAAAAGTATCATATTATTGTAGTACGTTTTTACGTAAACAGTGCATATCGCAACCCAGGCTTTTGGAGGAGAAATAATTCAACTTCTATTGTTTCGCGCTTGAATTGGCATATGCCAGCAAGAAATGCTACTAGTGAATCATTAATGACGAGGTAGTGATGATTTTAATGCCACAACTCCCCTTACAGCGCGTTATTCTTGTGGGATTTTGTTGGGACATGGCTGCTAAAACAGTCCGGCGTATTGGATGAGTTGTTTTACAGGACAACCTCACAGGAAATGCATTGAGAAATGAAGTAAACATCTCCTATTCAATGGAAATTTGTTTGATTTCGTATATATTTATGCTTATAAATTCATTGGAGACACCAATTATCATATTTGTGAATAAAAATTTCACAAAAAATTCCGTGATGAATATTTTCATGGATTACCTCATCCACTTGGGTATATTTCGAAGGCGGGAAAACATATGCAACGTATTTGCTTCAAACGAAATCAATTGTTTTAGAAATTAGCTTTGAAGAATTAGAACAACTCTCGGAACAGCCCACTACTCCAAAAAACAAATCTTTGATATAATATGAAATCTAATTTTCCATTTTTCATTCAATTCAAATCAGCCGTTCACGTCAGGGTTGCCTATACAAATTTCATGATTATTTTTTTTTTTTTCCTTTGCGAAATAGCCAAGGAATTTCCGCAGGTATTTCTAGCAGAACTGTAGCCTTATGGCATTGATTTTCAACCAAAAAATCATTATGAAGGAAATGAGTAATGAGCAGCGCTATAGCAAAATGATTTTTATTTCGATTTTTTCAAATAAAAATCAATAATAAGATGTATTTTTATATTTCATTTTTGATTTTTAAACTAAAAGTCATAATTATTACGGTCGCTGATTGAAACATTAAGCATTAAAACCAAAAAATATGATGTTATTATACCTGTCTAATAAGCTAACACATTTTCATACCTAATTAAGGTTTGACTCAGGCCCGTGCGCAGGAATTGCCCAAGGGGGGGGTTTTTTTTCTATTAAGTAATTAAAACTATTGGTTAAAAATCAAGAGTAACGATTTCAATGACTTTATTATAACAATTCAGTTTTGGTGAGTTTCATGCAACAAAGAAACCCTTCGAGGCACAGAAAAAAAGTCTTCCAAAATGTGAATTTCTCGAAAGAGTTGAATTTCCTAAACCTGCCTAAGGGTGAATTTCTCGATCGCGGCAGAGCCTTTTCGACGTCGACAATTAGACATAGATATACAGTAAATATCGGTTAAAAGCAAGCCTTACAATCAGGGTTGGGCATTTTGAACTACCACTAAATTGCACTACCATTAACTCTTTAGTGGTAATGAAGAAAGGAGTTTCACTATCACTAAACGTATAGTGAAAATTAAATATAGTTTCACTATCACTAAACGTATAGTGAAAATTAAATAAAGTTTCACTATCACTAAACGTTTAGTGAAAATGAAATAAAGTTACACTGTCACGATGCCTTCAGTGCTAGTGAAATGAAATTGCACTATCACTAAAGTTTAGTGCTAGTGAAAAAAAACTGGTTTTTGAGGAAGTAAAATGCATTATAATTTTGTTTCAACTAATCTTTTTTAGCCTTATTTAATACAATTATTTTCGAAATTCTTGTTTTTCTGAAGATCGACATAATGACTTACAAGGTGGAAAAACGGCGACTGAAACAATTGTATACCTTGCCGATGATGACAGGAGTATTGAATCATTGTAGTTAAAAAAGTATTTTTGAAATACAACACGCCGCTTCCTTCATCTGCGCCAGTAGAAAGGCTCTTTTCTTTCGCTGGAATCGTAAATCGGTCTTCGAGGCAAAATCTCAGCGATTCGAAATGTTGGTTTTATATAAGGCAAATAAAGATTAATTGAAACAAAATTGTAATGCATTTTACTTCCTCAAAAACCAGTTTTTTTTTTTCACTAGCACTAAACTTTAGTGATAGTGCAATTTCATTTCACTAGCACTGAAGGCATCGTGACAGTGTAACTTTATTTCATTTTCACTAAACGTTTAGTGATAGTGAAACTTTATTTAATTTTCACTATACGTTTAGTGATAGTGAAACTATATTTAATTTTCACTATACGTTTAGTGATAGTGAAACTCGTTTCTTCATTACCACTAAAGAGTTAATGGTAGTGAAATGCTTATTGCATTTATTATTTAATGCATTATGCCCAACCCTGCTTACAATACACGAAAATTTTTGCCTACATGCGATATTTGTATTTAAGCAATCAATTTCAGAACAAAATTTAAATTGACTCAATTTTAAATGTCAGATTTGTTCCGAAATTTTCTGAAATTGTGCAATTTCGATGTTCATCTGGACAAATAAATTTCTATTGAAATCGAATTGATTTCGAATGTTTTTATTTGGATCGCATTTCCTTATTTGGATCAGTTACCTCAATTGAAATTTCTGCCGGAGAATTTTTAAATTTCTAGGTGCTAATAGTCTATCATGAAAAATTTCTATCAAAGTACAAAAATTAAAATGGGAACTATTTGGAGTATTTGCCAATTATTTTATATCAAGTATTTGCACGAGTTGCCGAGTACGCGACAGCTCATGCAATTCTTCTTGCATCAGCTTGGCCCATTGTGCGAAATTTCCTTTTTCGTTTTATATATAATATTTTTAATTCTTATTCTCAATGGGGGGGGTTTTAACACCCAAAACCCCCCCCGTGCGCACGGGCCTGGTTTGACTGGTCAAACCCCGATTTCATAAAATTGAGTTTCGGCGTTTGACTTGCCAAATTAGTGTATCCTAGGATTGACCAAAATTCGTTAGTCAAAGGTAGAATAAAGATATTGTTTCGGACTTTGACTAAGACTTCTAGTCAAACCTGAGGTTTGACTAGGCAAACCTAGGATTGGCGGAGCTTCGGGGTTTGACTATAACATATATAAAAGAGTCGAGAAAACACCGCTACAACATCGTCTAAATGTTTGCTGCGAAAGCATACGGTACGAAAATACGCGTGCTTTGAACGAAATTATGCACGAAAATACGAACAAAATTATAGCTTTAATTCCGAAGTTTCTATACTTCAAATCTTTCAACAGCATTTTCATTAATCGAAAACACGTAATATTAAAAACTAATTTGAACAGTCTTATTTCTAAAAATAGGAAAAATTCGATTGCATGTCATCACTCATGTGATTTCCGCGTGGGTTTTGTTTTCGGTTTCCCGCTTATTCATTCGAACCAGAATACTTAGAATTTGGGCGCACTCGATTCTTTAACACATAAGCATACACAGGCTTTAAAGCCTGAATTCATCCAAACAAACCTTAGTTAACAAACATACATACAAAGGTTTTCATATGCACAGCCCTCAGTTACCAAACATCTCTAATGAAAATACAAAAATTTTTCTATAGGCCTTTCCCTTACCGTGTCGTTGCCACAATTCTAGTAGCGCTCTTTAGAAAAATATTTTTTATCTATTCTATTAAATTAAAAAAAAATATATCCACAAATAAAAAAACAAAATTGAAATTGAAAAAATATTATATCCTCCCACGAGCTACGAACCGGAGGCTTCCCGCTTGTGAGGCCAGCATTCATACCCTTTGCTACATTGCCAACTTACCACATACTGTCATACCCGCTATAAATGCTGCAGACCGAATGAGGAGAGCACTTTTTTTCTCAGATTCTGTAACATTCCAATGTTAATTCCCTGTTACAGCACGAATTCTCCCTCTGTTAAATCGATCGGTCTGTTAACGGATCCGCGTGTTCTAGCTAGCTTACATTGACTCTTGCGTATAGGTTCGAACCTTGTTGAATTATAAAATTTTTTAACATCTTAAAAAATATTTTTTTTTTCTTTTTTTAAAGAATAAAATGTAAATATATTACTAAAAATGTTAAATTCTGATAAAAACCATTTTTAATCCGTATTTTTTGGTAAAATGTACTTTCCAAAATCAATTTTCGTCGATTTAATCAAATTTTTGAAATAAAAATTTATTTTATCCATAGAATGAGAGCACATAAATAGCACATAATTCCCACCTTTAAACGATTTTTTGAAAAATTCGTTAAGTGGCAATTTTTGCGGTGTGAAGCTACACCCCCCTTTTCATACAAACAAATTTCGTCCTTAATATCTGACAAGGACGAGCACAAAAATTTTTAAGTCGGCACATAAATAGCACATAAAAAGCACGTAATTCTCAGATAAAAATGCCTGAAATTGCCGAAAAGGTGGGTGCAGCTTCACGGACCTCATATTTCGTAACTTCGTGACTGTGACACATAAGTGCCTTTGGAAAGACATAAGAGTTTCAATTCTTAAAACATAAGTACAACAAAATTATAAAACTTTTGAGAATTGTAGCACACAGATTGAAAAACATCTTTTCATAACAATTTCATAGGATCTTCATTGAAAATAGGAGTATACAACCCTCTTTCAAATGAAAATTTCATTTGAAGAAGAGTCTGTTGCAACGCGCTCTAGCTTCTGTGATATTTTCACTAGAAGATCATGCGAAAAAGCACCAACTGCCCTCTTCACATATGAATGCTTCACTTCTTCTGCATTATTGTTTTTTCATGCATGCGATAATGTCCGGCTGGGGTACGTGATACTTGAATGGTCCCTTTTATGTACATAATGAGTGTTTTCTTATGACGTTACCCTGTAGAAGATTGGAGTACTCCAGGGTATGGTCTAAGAGTACTCGTAAATGCCCCAGTACTACTCGACGTTAATTTCCCCCACAATGCATTAAACTGACGATTTTAACATTGTGCTGTCATTGAAAAATCTCTACTCGCGTTTGAAGTAGTGTAGAAGTAGAGATTATGGGGCCAATAAAGTACATTTCATATGTTACGTTGTTATGTTCAACGGAGCTTTCCATTTCCACTTCCTACGAATTCTCTTTATCCTCTCGTTATGCTTCCTTGCACTTTTTCCACTAAAATGAACCGGCACATCATCAATTCCACTGATATCTATATTTATATACGTATTATTAAGTTTAATAATGCTTCATAAAATGTAATTAACGTGGAAGTACATTAAGGTGGCCTTTTTGGCACAAGTGTTTTTATTCTTTCTCCTTGTGATTTAAAATCTTGGTATCTATTGAAAACTTACTCGTGCAAAATTTTGTGGCGATTGGGTAATGTTTAGAGGGCGCTCATGGCCCCCGAAGTTGAGATAAATGTTGTTTTCATAACTTAAAATTGCCATAACTTGAGATGTGTTGCTGCTAGCTATAGACAATGATCCGTGGCCCTTCGTAGTTTTTAAGACTGCATATTTCGTTCTCATGTCTCAAAGCTCTATCTCAACACATAAAAAAATTTTCCTAATACGACCCGATTTTTAAAGGAAATTCGTTTTTTGTATTTTTCGGGTTAATCTGACCTCTGACAGAAATAATATCTATGACCAGCCCCCCTTATTTTTGTTTCAGCTAACTTTTTTTGTTAGGCTATGAAGCTCTATCTCAACAATTTAAGGGACTTACCATAGAAAAATGTAGAAAATTGCTATTTTTTCCCTCCATGGGTGCAATAACAATCCGAGAAAGTTAACAATGAGTGGAAACCTCTTTTTTATGAATAAAGTATCATTTCTCATCATTCAATATGCTGATCTATCCTTCATGTTCAAACTAGCTGTCATACAAAATTTCCCATGTTAAAGGTAGCTGGAATTCGATGAAGGCTACATTGCTCAAAGTTGCCCTTCTGGGAGATGGTTACATACGTAATAATATATATATTTGCATCAAAAAACCTGTCATTATCATTGGCGTTTTTAAATAATTAAAAAAACAAAAATTGATGCTACTAATTAAAAAAAAAAAGTTTTAAAAACGGGAGCATTTATAGTAGCACAAATATGCAATAATAACCCTAAAAGAGCTTGAAAAATAGAAAAAAGTTGGTAAAGCTTTGAAATGATCACAATACCAACTTTTTTCTATTTTTCAAGCTCGTTTAGTGTTATTATTGCATATTTGTGCTACTACAAATGCTCCCGTTATTAAAACTTTTTTTTTTTAATTAGTAGCATCAATTTTTGTTTTTTTAATTTTTTAAAAACGCCAATGATAATGACATGTTTTTTGATGCAAATATATCTATTATTACGTATTTAACCATCTCCCAGAAGGGCAACTTTGAGCAATGTAGCCTTCATCGAATTCCAGCTACCTTTAACATGGGAAATTTTGTATGACAGCTAGTTTGAACATGAAGGATAGATCAGCATATTGAATGATGAGAAATGATACTTTATTCATAAAAAAGAGGTTTCCACTCATTGTTAACTTTCTCGGATTGTTATTGCACCCATGGAGGGAAAAAATAGCAATTTTCTACATTTTTCTATGGTAAGTCCCTTAAATTGTTGAGATAGAGCTTCATAGCCTAAGAAAAAAAGTGAGCTGAAACAAAAATAAGGGGGGCTGGTCACAGATATTATTTCTGTCAGAGGTCAGATAAACCCGCAAAATACAAAAAACGAATTTCCTTTAAAAATCGGGTCGTATTAGGAAAATTTTTTTATGTGTTGAGATAGAGCTTTGAGACATGAGAACGAAATATGCAGTTTTAAAAACTACGAAGGGCCACGGAACATTGTCTATAGCTAGCAGCAACACATCTCAAGTTATGGCAATTTTAAGTTATGAAAACAACATTTATCTCAACTTCGGGGGCCATGAGCGCCCTCTAATCATTACCCAATCGCCACAAAATTTTGCACGAGTAAGTTTTCAATAGATACCAAGATTTTAAATCACAAGGAGCGTGAATACGAATGCACTTATTTTTTTCCATACATTTGGCGGCCACCTTAAAGTACATATAAGATTCTATGACTTATTGTTAGATTCGGATAAATACGAGTGATACGATAAATAAATTTGAAATGTTGAAAAAAAAAAATATGTTACGTTACTAGTAGTGTCCGACCGAAGGTGGATTTTTAGCCGAAGCCGAAGCCGAACAATCGGCAGAGTTGAAGACTTCGGCCGAAGACCGAAGGCCGAAGGCCGAAGCCGAATGCAAAACATTTTACAGTAAGGAAACAAAATCATTTGACAAGCACAAAAAAAACCGCTCAAATTTTCTCTAGGTTCTTTCGCTTTAGTCGCCCACAAAGTGTGAATTTACGGCAATAATTCACTAGTGTAAAAGGTCTCAATGAAGCAATTGAAAATCTATCGTGACTTTTTTACTTCCATTAAAATGCAAAAATATTCGGCTAAAATATTCGGCTTTTTCCAGCCGAAGCCGAAGTCGAAGATTAAGAATTGGCCGATTATGCCGATTACCGAAGTCGAAGCCGAACCTTCGGTCGGACACTAGTTACTAGCAAAGGCAACGGCTCGGGCTGAAGTAGCGCATGTGTAGATTAACGTTGAAGCAAAATTTAACTGTAGACGTCTCGTTTACCATGCCACTAGTTAGACTCTACTCTCGGTATCTACACTCGCGCACTGGTTCTTTTTCCTATACTCGGGGACTACTAGAGCCCCAATTTACCCCAATCAGGGTATCACGTATATCGTCCGTAAATTGACTTAACAGCCACCAATTTATTTTTTTTTTTAATGTCAAATGTGTAAATGCGCATTAAAAAAAAAATAAACAGACACATTATTTTTGTTGTTTTTTCAATTTTTACCTTATCGGAAAGAGAAAAAAAATTAAAAAATAACATGTGTACGCACTCTCTCTGCTTGGAGCTTTCGAGGTAAGCTAACAAGGATAAGAAATCGGTTTTGGTAAACGGTCATCGTCGAGTGAACGATTCAATCTGCCTTTCTTTGATTAGAGTTAAACGAGCACAAAATGGCCAAAGTGAAACTCTTACCCAGAATTAAGAAAGGGAATTAGGGTGTTTTAGTCTGTTTTGGAAAAAATCTTTTATAATTTCAACGCCAGAATGTGCTTCGAACCTCGAACCCAACAAACTCTACTGAATAAATGTATTTTTGCGGGCCCGCTAACAGCTTGCGCTACAGTGACACTTTAAATTGATGTGCCAAACATCAGTTTTATGCCACAGACAAAACAGCACGAGAGATCGAGAGAGAGTGTGTGTGTATGTTTATACCCGACACACTCTGTGTCGAGGGTATCCCAGCAGAATATTATGTCGGCGGTGAACAAGTCCGCGCGTCTTTCAGAGCGGACGCCTCGGTGAAATGCTCCGCATGACAGTGTCAGCGAGGTGGAGCGAAAAAGGCATGCCCGATTGTCATTTACATTTTGCACTCGTCGTGCTTGAATCTGATTAGCTGCTTCATTTTAAATATGGTTTTAGCGTCAGGCGATCATTTGCGAGATGTAGCGTATGGCATGCATACTGGCCTCATAATCCGAAGATCGCGGGTTCGATCCCTGCCCGAGCAAAACAATAACTGTAGAAGAAAAAAAGATTTTTAGAAAAATCTGAACTACACGAAAAAACGCGATGAGAGAATCCTCTCTCGAAACTCGAGTTTCCTTTCTGAACTCAGGAGAGAGAGAGGGAGAGAGAGTTGTCAAACGGGTTTCTAAAAATAGACAACGAGAGAGAAAAAAAGAGCACATGCAGCTCTCAAATACTTTTTTCGCTGCAGCGGACTTTCTAGCGCCGCCCCGATGAAGTCGTCCGAGATGAAGCGTAATGACATTCGTGTAGAAATATCACCGCGCGCAACCTCCAGGAAGGCAGGTGGTGCGACTCCCATTTTCACGAGGACATCCCCGCGGATGTCCGCGGGACATTTTCTACTGCGATATTGCGTTTGTTTGTTGTGTGTAACACCCACAACCCAGTCGAGATAGACTATACAAAATGTATATAGAAATGATCAGCGTCACCAGGAGATTCGAGATTCTTATCGAATGAGTTGAGCTATCTTGACAAAATTTGGTATGCGTGCTCACGGGGACATGAGTAAGAACAAATTCGAGAATGAACCTGATATGAAAATTTTTAGGGGTACCTCCAGTACTAGGGTCTGTTACGAAAATCACAATAACTGCTCTAAAATCGGAACTTTCAAGATATTTTGTTGAAATTTGGTATTTGAACATGTTTAAAGTCAAGTACTGTGATTTTAAAAATTTGGAAAAGTGGGCGTGGCAGAAGGGCGTTTTTCGAAAACTCTCTCCTACACCCGAAATTCAAATGGGACTTGAACGAAAGTTGGCACTTATGCTTCCTTTGTAGCCATAAACATCCTCCCAAAAAATTTCCTAGATCGGTCCATTATTAAGGGTACCTCTAGTACTAGGGTCTATCACAAAAATCCCAACACTGTCTCAAAATCTGAATTTTTGCAAATATTTCAATGAAGCTTAGGATGTGGAGTGTATTTAAGATAACGATTAGAATTTAAAAAAATTTTTAAAGTGGGCGTGGCAAAGGGGCGGTTTTTATAAAGAAATTTAACAAAAGTCTGTATATTGGGCCCCTAATGGTCTTAAACACCTCTTGATATTAAAAAAATATTGGATCATGTGTGTCTGTGTCGGGCTTGCTGTGTCAGGCTTGCCTGACTATAACACCCTTACTTGTTTTATTTTAGTAATGAAACAACCCCTTTCGGAAATCGGTCGTTCAAGACAAAATCGTGCATGAAGTCTTCGAAGACATCGTTATTATACCTAAGCCGATTTTGAATTTCCCATTTCGTTTGGCAATCACGTTCTATGTTGATTTGTTTATATTTTTTAAATAGAATTTATATAATCAATTCTATATATATGTATATACATATAATAAATATTACAATGTCATGTTAAATAAGCGTTTTATTTAAATTTTTTAAAAATTGTAAGAACTTACTCATGTTTGCATTACGCAAGACCAGTCATGGATGACTTCGTCCACGCATGGGATGCATGACTTCATGAATGACATGTCCTGCAAAGTGTCGTGCACGAAGCTCGCGACATTTGTATGGATTTTGCATCGACGCCACCTATGCTTTAGACTTGCAAGTGTCGTCAACGATTTGTTCAAGTCGTGCAGCCAGCGTCGAAGACCGGTGCAAGACTGTGCCGAAAGGGACCCGTTGCAAATTTTATGCTCTCCGGATTGATCATTTGAACATTCCATTCCTGTACAAAAGAAATAAAGTAATTTTAAAATGTAGCGCAATAGAACTGAGTCGTTTGTATTGAATTCTCTATTTCTTTTTTTGGAAAAAGTTGTAGCTTCGACTATTTTGAACCGATTGACAAGACCGATACGTCATTTTGTTGGGAATTAAATGTTTTTCCTAAATAATGCCGATGTGAAGGTAGTGGAACAAATTGGATTAAAATGGCTCCAAAGTTGAAAAATTTGGAAAAAGTTCCAACAAATTCACTTTGTCATTAAAAAAATTCCAATAAAGTAATAATTTATTCTCTCAATGATTCTAAATTATCATAAAATGAATAAAACAAAGGCATAAATAAGTAAAAAAAAATCGGTAGATTTGGACCTTCCGTGGTAGAAGTGATAAAAGTGAAAATAGTGGTCGATCTACCATCAAAATGGTAGTAGTCCGAGCACTGACAGGGATCGAAATTATTTATGACATTGATTTTGAAAACTTTAATATGCAATTTTAATTTAAAAATTGAAGTATAAATATTATTTTCTATTTTATACTTTTATTAAAAATCGCCAAAAAATTTAAAATATGTGACCTTTTTTTCTAACATTTAAATTAATTAGTCTAAGGGGAGGGAGTTTGAAAAATCTCCAAAAATAGCGTCCGTGATACTTGAATGCTCCGTTTTATCTACATAATTAGTGTTTTATTATGACGTTATCACGTAAAACTATCGTCCGTAAATTGACTTTACAGGCACCAATTTTGTCTTTTGATTATTTTATGTTAGTTAAGCGCTCCCTCATTCCAAAAAGGTCAATGGTTTGATGAAGTTAAGTAGCGTTTCCGAGATATGGTCCAAAACGTAAAAAAATCAATTTTCTATACTTTGCCTCATATTTCGGGCCATAACTCAATTACCATATAAAAAGCCAAGCAGATAGACTTAATTCGAAAAGGTGAAGAAAGTACAAATTATCCCAATATTAGATATACCCATTTTTGCTAGAATCGTAACGAACAATTAAAGCCAAAGAACTCAATAAACGGATGACAAATGTGAAAGTTATAAGCGAAAAACTGCATTTTTATTTTTTTCAAACGTGGGTATTTGGTACTGTGCGTGCACATGTGTCGTCACAGGGCACAATAACAAAGCAAACCATTCAAGCAAATAAAGATTTTTCGAAAATTTTTGTTTGTCAAAAAATTAATTCGAAAAAAAGTTTTCCCGCGTTTTTGCGTTCAATTTATTTTAAGTGCCTTGTGACGTCATGCGCAGAACGATTCATTATTATTTTAACATATATGTTTTAGCATATATGCGCAATATGGTTTCTATAAATCTTGATTTCAATCGAAATTTAAGCTCTTTCCAATTTTTTTTATGGGGATTCAATTTCTCAGGCATAAATTTGTAAATATTCCTTAAATTCAAAACAGCTAAGTTCATAGTTGAATCTCGTTATTAAAATAGATTTCTCAGTCAGAAATTTCAATTGAGGGTTTTCATTAGTCCATAAATTATATAAAATAGAAAATACCTTTTCAATTGGGGCATTTGAACCCGGTAAGCTCAAATAGAATTCAATTATTGTCAATAATTGACTATCGTAATAAGCTTCAAAGGGCTGCCGCAGTTAGAATCTTTTGGATTTGCATGGCGAAGAAAAGCAGAACAAAAAACAGAACATTTTTGCTATTTTCCACTAAAAAAATTACGCAGAGCAAGCCGCTAAAAACAGACCACCTCTGCTAAAAACAGATATGATGGTCACCGTAGATTAGGTTCTTTCGTTCATTTGATAAAACGGTTAGACACGGTTGGATTTTTCAAAAAAACGATTTTTTTCTAGTATTTTCGGAATATGGGTATTTCCGTAGTGGCGCACGTGACAGTCGTACGCATTTGATGCAAAAAATTTCGGTGAAGTATCAATTTTTTCAACTCCTTGTCTCGCTTATCTGACAGTTCCTTAGCTGTAGAATAATTGGTGTAAAATGTGGTGGCCAGCGAAAGTGCGGTCCAGAGATATTTTCTATTAAATGCTGAGACGCACGTGACAAAAATAGGAAGTCAGTTTTTTTTTCATCTACTGCACTGCAAAAATCTTCCTAAATAATATGAGGTTTTTAAGGAAGCTTCATGAACAATGACGAGAAATATTGCAGTTTTCGTGTCAAAACTTTAATTCCAGAAAATTCCTTTTACTTTTTATTTATTGAGGCATATTATGATACGTTACGTGACATACGTGACGTGACATTTTTTTTCAAAAGGGCTTTTGTCATGAAAATAGTCTTTTATTTTAACCTTTTTTCCTTTCAATTCATAAATTATGGTCATGATTAGAGCTGTCAAAAAAATGCACAAAAATATTTCAAAAATGCATGCAAATATGCACGAAAAATTTGAAAAATATGCATAAAAAATGCTCGACAAAATCGAACTAAAAGTGGAAGTTTAAGGGTTTTTGCAATATAAAAATGCTTGAAAAATCATCCTTAGTGAATATTGAGAATTCTATGTTTATCCCAAATCAAATTGATCATTTTTAGAAGATGTGTGAATTCGAAAAAAAAAATTTTAAAACAGTAAACTCAACTATAAAATTTGTTGGGTATACTTACGCTTTATTTAACGCAATGAAAGCAAAGGCAGAAACAAAAATCTTTCTAAGCAAAAACAAAAAAAAAAACAAGTACCTAAGGGTTTATAGTCAGGCGAGCCTGACAATAGAATAACCGACACAGACACACGTGTTCAAATAATTTTTAATATCCAGAGGTGTTTTAGGCCATTAGGTGCCCCATATACCGACTTTTGTTAAATTTTTTTTATGAAAACCCCCCCTTTTCCACGCCCACTTTTCCAATTTTTAAAAAATTATAAGTGGAGGTTTAAATATACGAAAAATTCTAAGTTTTATTGAAATATTTCGAAAAAGTCCGATTTTGGGGCAGTTTTGAGATTTTTGTGACAGACCCTAGTACTGGAGGTACCCTTAATAATGGATTTTTGGGGAGGATGTTTGAGGCTACAAACGAGGCATAAGTGCCAAATTTCGTTCCAGTCCCATTTGATTTTCGGGTGTAGGAGACAATTTTCGAAAAATGCCCTTCTGCCACGCCCACTTTTAAAATTTTTTGAAATCGCAGTACTCGCCTTTACACGTGTTCATATATTAAATTTCATCAAAATATCTTGAAAAACCCCGATTTTAGAGCAGTTTGTGTGATTTTCGTAACAGACCCTAGTACTGGAGGTAACTCTAAAAATGGTCCGATCGGGTCGATTCTCGAACCTGTTCATACTGTAAGCACGCATACCAAATTTCGTCAAGATAGCTCAACTTCTTCGACAAGAAAATTTTATACAGACAGACGGACAGACAGACAGACGGACATGGCTTAATTGAATCTCCTGGTGACGCTGATCATTTCTATATATATTTTGTATGGTCTATCTCGACTAGTTCTGGGTGTTACACACAACCACACGAACGCAATAAACCCTCGACGCAGAGTGTGTCGGGTATAAAAATTGATGGTGAATGACTATTTCAAAGAGAGCAAATATATATGTAACTAGAGAGGCAGGACTATCAAAGACTTTTAGTCCCTGGTCAGACGGCATAAAACATGGTTCGGCGAAACTGAGTTCGTCGAGAATGATAATTTCGTTTTACAGAAATAGTTTTGCTTTGTTTGAAAAATAATGATGGTAAATTAAATGTTGAAAGCATTGGAAAAACGCCAAAATATGCTCGATTTCACGAAAATTTATTAAAAATGCCTGCATGAACGAAAAGTCTTAAAATATGCAAAAATGCATGCAATATGCATATGCATGTTTTTGACAGCTGTAGTCATGATACAAAGAAAACAGATAACCGAGTGTCAAAAAAATTTTCTACTGCGCATCTACGTCATCAAAGAGGACAGCTGTTTCGTTTGTTTACATTTTATATGCAATTGGAAGTGAAGTGAAATTTACGTGCTATTGAATTTAGAAATAAAAATGAAAATGAAAGTTATATTTGGAGAAATACATACACATTCGGGTGGTCCTTATTTAAAAAATTTTTTTATTTTTCGCGCGATACCCCGTCATTTTAATATATACCCCGAGAAAACATTTCTGTATTTTTTTCAAATTTTTTAAATGACATTTAGGGGTCGCTACCAGCGTTCAAAATTTTCTACATAAACTCCTTATAAAAATTTGTTAGTTTCATAAAATATATTATAAAATTACAACAGTACAAAAATCCAAGGGTTTTTAAAGCAATTTCTTTAGATTTCAGCTTGCTAACATACATAATTGAAAAATATCAAACAAATTCCATCACGTCAGAGTTCCAAGTTATTCGCGTATTAAATTTTTAAATACCATTGATGTTTTGAAAATCATATTCCTCAAAGATGGTTTGAGCCATCTTAAAATTTTTAAGGCTTTTGTGTTACTAAAACGTCATTTTTTACTATGAAATCAAAAATAACTTAGAAAGAAATTGCTTAAAAACCCCTTGGATTTTTGTACTGCTGTAATTTTATAATATATTTTATGAAACTAACAAATTTTTATATGGAGTTTATATGGAAAATTTTGAACGCTGGTAGCGACCCCTAAATGTCATTTAAAAAATTTTAAAAAACTACAGAAATGTTTTCTCGAGGTATATATTAAAATGACGGGGTGTCGCGCGGAAAGCAAACAAATTTTTAAAATAAGGACCACCCTAATACACATATGTTTGAAATTTCAATTTGTGTGGTTAAAACTGCATAAAATGCTACGCAAATGATGTTTTTATAGGAAAATGCGAAATTGACACTGCACGACAAGAAGTACACAGTATTTGGTATAATTTGTTGCTTGAAAATGAACCATTAAAAAAAATTAAATAAATTAAAATCTTAAAAATTTAGGAGAACATTTTTGCCTTAAAAAACAACTACACTCTGAACAAAAAAAAAATCCAGAAAAATTCCCGCCGCCAGCAGGGATAGAACCCCGAATCTCACGACGGTCAACTCACAGCTTAAACAACTGAGCTATCGAACACTCCGGAGACGGTTGATCAGAATGCGAACTTATACGTCTAAGTGAACGAAAGCGAATGTGAGCATAAAAAGTGACTATTTTTCAACTGTTGATTTGACTTCCTTTTCCAGTGCATTTAACGGGGAATACAGTTAATTTGACCACTCTTACTTTAACTGTTCTAAGTGGTTGATTTAACAGTTCTTATTTCTCTCGGTGTAGAATCCAAAAGCTGGCTTAATCGGAATTTTAGTCAACTGAAATGTCATATATATATATATATGGGCAATTCCATTTGTTTGTACGTTACACTTTTTTTAATTTTGGGCACATAACTTCTTAAGTTTTTTAAACACGATGTGGAGCTTTTCCAGTAAATAAAGATAGGCATGAGATCTAGAAAATACAATATATAATTTTGAAAAAAGTCCATGGGGCATCCTGGTAATGCTGATTAAAAGGCGTTGGTACGTTACAAATTTTTCTAGCTGTTTTGAGAGAGCGGCAGATATTGTGAAAACTCTGCTCTCCTACTGAATGTAGTTTTACAAAATTTTTATGAATTATGTAAAAAAGGTTACTTTCGATGATTTGCATTAAAAAACCCAAGAAATATGTGTTGATAAATTTTAAAAAATATTATACGCCTGTTGGTACGTTACGTTGGTATGTTACATAAAAATTTTTGAAATCGAACTGTCATAGAGATATCAAAGTAAAAAAAATTTTTACAAAAGATTTGACCTAAATCTATAAAATTAACCTTCTGAATAGTATAGAAGCTTTTTATGCCCGGCAGACTTTGTGTGCCGGGAATACTATCTTTTTGCATCTGTTTGAAACACCCAGGTGTTTCATCAAATGAGGGTACCTCCTGCTCATCAAGTAAAAAAATGAGGCGTGATCGTTTATCCTTTAAAACTGTGTATGTCCAAAACAGGGTTGGATCGACGGTGGCTATATCGGGTTTGCACACCCCTTTGGGAAATTTTGATGGTTTGGATGGTTTGTGCGTATCAAAGACTTCTATCCAACAAATATAAAAAATCAGGTGTTTGGATTCCCGGGAATTCATTTCCCCGGGAAATTGAAATAAATACTCGGGAATTTAAATATGTTCGAAATTTTTTAATTCGAAAATTTTATAGTATAGCCGCTCTTTTGTTTTTGACAATGTCATTTCTTTCAAAATTTCCATACATTCTTCAAAATATTGGAGGAACGAAATTCCCTTTCCCCAATCACATGCCCGAATAAAACATTTACATACTAACTTTCAAGTCACATAGATCTTAGCACATTTGAAACTGCGACCGGTACCTTGTCAGGCTAACAATCATGAAAGCGTTGGTACGTTACAGCTTTTTAATGATATTTAAAATTAAAAATAATCCACAAATTTAATTTTTTTAACGGTATTGTTTGAACAATTTCGAATACTTAGAGGAAAAAAAGTTGGCAGTTATGGAACTGCCGTTGGAAGTGAAAACATAGAATGTGTATTGAAGTTTGAAATGCATAATATTTGATTTAAAATTATTAAAATCAATCTGGATTTTTACATTTAATGAGACTCAGAGAAACAATTATAGGCATGTTATATGTAAAGTATTTTATTATTTTATTATTGAAATATATTGCTGGCTGCACAAAGTTTTAACAATTAATTACACTGCTCAACACTAAATTTTCCTTTGACTTGAAACCAACTTTTTTTTTGTCGTATTTGTTTCGCTGAAGCAAAATATATGCTTTAAGTTTGAAAGTTAGCTCGCGTTTTTTAAATATTCGCTAAGAAAGGTTTTGCGATTTTTTGTCAAAATTTTTTTGTCGTAGTTTTGTCGTTCGACCGTTTCAAAAAATTTAATTCATATAAAAGAAGAGTAAATATACAGCATATCCCTCATACATATGGATGAAATCGGTTCAACAGCTTAGGAGCTATAGGGCGATAAAGGCAAAAATTTTAAGAAATTTTTAACAACTTTGTACAAAAACTTGATTTCAAGCCCATATAATTTCCGAAGAAGATTCGGTATTCAGGTTTAGGCTATCTTAAGTAAATGAGTGGATTTCTAAGAGCATTTCAAGACCCAGAAAAAGTAAATCCGATTAGTTTCTTTAATTTGAATTAGGTTTAGAAGAAACGTATAGACGAATTTTTTTCAGCTCAGAAAATATTTTACTATAAATACATTTAGTTTCATTTATTTTTACGAATCGTCGCTCTATCAATATATGAACTACCGGAGACAAAAATAAACTCTACGATTTCATTGCAGCATAGATAAAAATAGCATAGGCATACAATACTTGTGCATGCCAGTTACAGATATAAGAATCACGAACTCGAGCTATGCGTTATTCTAGTTAGTACCATGCGCTCATCAAGCTCCTGGCAAATTGACAGAAGCGAGTAAACCAGTCCAGCGACCAACAATGCACTACGTCTACCGATGTAATTTGGGCTGCTATGATTTGACTGTGTATATACAGCGTTCATTGGTAGATGAATGCTTAGTGCATTCGAGATGATCCTGGAGACGTTTGGCATGTACAAATATCGGGATATGTACACATTGGCATGACTATGTCGCTCCACCTCGCAGACACTCTCATGCTGAGCATATCACCGAGGCGTCCGCAATGAAAGACGCGTGGACTTGTTCACCGCCGACACTATATTCTGCTGGGAACATATGTACATACACGCATTATTAAGCAGATATGACTCATGGCTGCCACAATTGGCGTTTTAGCGCAAAACTGACACTATGTTTTGCTGTTGGCGGTGTGGCTCGTTTTCATTGTATTTGGCTTTTTGGCTTTATTACTCCACGACAAAAATTACTTAGTGACCAATTCAAAGCAAACAATTTTCGGTGCAAGCACTCAAGATAATTTAGATTTAGTGGACCTAATCCACATCACAAAATTTCTGTTTTACAATATACACACATACTTATATACATGTAATATAAGTGTTGGCCCCTTTTAATTCACATTGGCTCTTTTTGAATCGCTGTGGCACTTTTATATCTTTTTAAATGGCAACCGTTTGCATACTCTCTTTGCTCTGTAGTGAGAAAGAAGACCGAATGAACTGGGAGAACTGAAGTCAAAGTGAGAAAGCAAGAGCGAGTTGAATCAAATCCCAGTCGGAATATGCAATGTTTCGCTATTACTATTTTTGCAATAGTTTCTATGCGGAATTTGTCGTTCAAAATTATAATTGCGATGTCATAAAAATGAATGATGGCTATCGTTGATTTTATTTTTAACCACTCACGAATTTTTACGACGTAATATTTTTCCTTTGTCATCAATGAATTCCCAAAAGAATGGAATATCAAATTGCCGACTGGGGTGTTACGTCGACGAATCAAATAACTTTTTATAAATGCATCTCACTGAAAGCTACGCACACTAATATAGCCGACATATACGTATACGACGAGCGTGACGGTTACAACATATACAAATGCATTTTGAACCTAAAGATTTGCTCCCTGCTCATTACGCCTATAGAAGTTTTCACTCCAAAAATAAAGAGCATTTATTTCATCGACATGCTTTACTTTGACACTAACTTTGTTGCATTTAGCGTTGGTATGTTACACAAACTTTGCGGCCAAATGCAGCACTGCCTGCGTCGCTTAAAATTATACTTTTCGTACTTTTGCCAGCTTAATCTAAAGCTCTTGATTGTTAACCATAATTGGGCTTAGTTATGTATATCGAAAAATATATACATGTTTTATTTGCTGACCTTGGGAAAATTTTCGACGTTTGATATTTTTCTTCGAATAATTTAAGCTTTTTACAAAACACGCGTGTCCACTTGCGAAAAAAGGATGCACTATATGAATTTGACAGCAACGTATAGATTACATATCTGTTCAACTATTATTGATATTTTTTTCCAACTTTAATCGAAAAAAATTTTTTTTCTTCTCATTCTGTGGAATTGCCCATATATATTTTATATATTTTAGTTTTTCAATTTGTCCTTTTGTAAAAATAGTCAGGAGTTTATCTTGCAAATTTTTTAGTTCATAAATGGCTTTGGTCAATTTTGTATTTAAAGCATCCATGTTGAACTCATTTATTTTTGACTGTTTTTCCATTTTGTTCGAAAGGGCATTTAACTGACATTCAAGATTTCTTTTGGCGGTCTTTAGTCCAATATTTTCTTGACGTAAAATGGCACTTAAAATAAAATAAGATTTATGTATAATATATGATACATGACCGTAATCTAAAAATTTAATCTTACATGTCACTTTTCACCCGTTCGATTTCATCTTCGACTTCATATTGTTTTGAAAATGACATTTGTTCTGTTTCCTCATCTTCAATGTATTCTTTCGAACAGGATGGGAGATTCGGTTCACTTGCTTCAACTTCTTTATTATTATCACATTCAACTAATGCAGACGAAGCTTCGTACTCTTTAATGAGCATTTGCACTGTTTTTTTGTTTTCGCGCTTTTCTATTCGTTCTTCCCGCTCTTTGAAAATTCTCTCGCTTTCAGCCGATTGCTTTTTTATGCTTGGAACAACATCATTTCTTAAAAGCCTCCTTCTAAAAAAAATGATGCAGCTCACTTGAATATCTACAAATGCAATATGTAAATAAATTACCCATATCATATTGCATTTTGTTTGAAAAATCATCCGGCTTAAAATGATCCATGCAAATCACCGACGTTTTTGGATTAAAATTTTCATTCCGGCAACAAAATTTTATCCACTGTTTTTGTAAAGCAGCATTCGATGGAAACGAGAAAAAACTTATGCTGCACGCTTTTGACTCGTTGTCATTGTTGCAATTTTTTACGGCACACCTCATTTTTGTAATAAATATAATTATTTTAATCTTAACTTGCACTTTAATCTCGCGGCTTAACAACTTTCCCACCAAAATCATACAAATGACAAAGCAAAAGCAAACTTCGAGCCCTTCGTTGACGTCACGAAAACAGCTGATCGAAAAGCAAAACATAATGGACATGCGCAAGACGTTATCTGTTTTCTTTGTATCATGAATTCTGGTATTATAAGTAGAAGGGCCAATAATAAATTTTATCAAAAACAATATTTATATAATTGAGCTTGCGTAATTAGAAGATAATTATCAACTTATTCGTTAAAGATTTTTTGTTGTTGTTTTGGTTGATTCTTCTGATTGGAGTTATTAAGGACGATAACTTCCATTGATCAGGTTACTAAAATGGCCCAAATTTCAAAGATAAAGCACTTTTAAAGGTAATTTAAAAAATACAAATACAACAAAATAAGCCTTTCCCTATGTTTTACAGAAATGAGGGCTGACTATAACCACCAATATTCTTAAATAGTGGAATTCAGATGTGTTACTATGATAGTACATACCCAAAAATAGTTTTAAGGAACTGGGGCATTTTCATTTCCGGTAGACCTTTCAGCGGAAATGCCCATATACATAGATTAGACAGTTTCTTATTTTAAAAATTTTGATTGATTTCAAAGCGCCGGGCTGAAAAAGTTTCCATTTGGCATAACTGACTGGTTTCAAATTTGGCGCCGATCGAAGGTGGGCAGGCTAGGGCTTTGAAATATGGAATCATGTTTATCATTATTTGTTTTTGTTATTTTGGATTCAGCGGGAAACGCTGAAAAAATGCCTATAAATGCGACTTTGTAGAGAATAGATTCACCTTTCTTTTAAGACATAAAACAACAAAATCGGGCCGTCCTGGGACGTCTTTAAGTCAAAATTTTGAGATTTCCCAAAGATACATCCGCCCGAGGTTGCCGCCGGAAAAAGAATTAACATATATGCTATGCGTATTCGAAAAATATACAAAATTAGCTTTTAAACGAGCCTAGTATGGAGAATATTTAATAAATTTTTGGTATATTTTAATAATATGTAATACTTATCTATTTGTTAAAATTTTTTTTTTAAACTGAATTTTGGGTTCCGCCTTTTAACAGGTCGACAAATGGGTGTGGTATAAAAAAAAAAATTTTCTATTTAAGTGCCGAAAACCTAAATGCCTGTCAAAAGTTTTGAGACTTTAATCATTAAAATCCGTTAACGATATCTATTCATAAACTTATATATAAAACGCAAAATTTTTACTAAGGACTGTCCCAGAAATAACTGTCCTTTTGTTTTTAGGCTATTTATAAAAAAGTGTTAACTCTATAGCAACATATTTGGTACCTAAATAAAGTATAAATATTGCAGATTAAAAAATACTCATTCGTAAAATAAAAGAGCTACTGAAAAGATGTCGTCTCAACAAGAAGAAAAGCAGAAAGCAATTATTTACAAACACCTGGAAAATCCAAACACCACGTCCAAAAATAGCGCTAAGGAAGTTGGCGTGTGCGAAAAATCTTTCGGTAGGACCATAAAACTATACAGACAGCTTACCCCTTTATCAAAAACACCAGGATCAGGGATAAAAAGTGGTCCAGCGAACCAAGCGGTGGCCCAGAACGTTAAGCGGCTGTTTACTCAGAATCCAGGCACTTCGGTTCGTGATATGGCAGCAAAAGCGGAACATCGAAGTCAAGTGTTCAACGGATTAAAAAATTTTACAACCTAAGGAGCTATAAAGTACAAAAAGTACCTGTTAGGTCAGAAGAAAAGGACGCCAAAGCCAAGAGGAGGGCTCGAAAACTGTATCGCGATTACCTGCCCAAATTTGATTGCGTGATCATAAACGATGAAACGTATTGCAAAGCGGATTTCAAGCAGTTACCTGGACACGGATATTATACTGCGGTTAGAAGGGGTGGAGCATCCTCTAAATTTACCACCGAAAAACATACCAAATTTCCAAAGAAATACATGGTGTGGCAGGCCATTTGCAAGTGTGGCATTCGATGTAAGGAATTTGTGACGGATCGCACAATCAACACCGAAATTTACATCAGAGAGTATCTGGACCGGCGTTTGCTGCCTTTTATACGTCAACACCAAGGTTCAGTACTATTTTGGCCTGACCTAGAAACATCTCACTACGCCCAGAGAACGATGGATTGGTACCAAGCCAATAATGTCACTGTGGTCCCAAGAGAAGCAAATCCTCCGAATTGCCCTGAACTTCGTCCACTCGAAAAATATTGGGCTTTATTGAAAAGGAACCTTAAGAAGACCAAACAAACTGCGAAGAACATTGAAATATTTCGACATAAATGGCGTCAGGCATACACTAAGGTGAACGAAAGGTCGGTAAAAAACCTAATGGAGGACCTTAATAAAAAAGTGTATAATTTTTTTAAGTGTATTTTTTTCAGTGTAATTAAAATTTTTATTTATTTTGTAATGTTCACTTAATAATAAACTGAAAGAATTTTTAAAAAAACATCATTGGTTTTTTTTGCAATAAAAAAAAACAAAAGGACAGTTATTTCTGGGACAGTCTTTACCTTGTACGCTATTTACACGTTAAGACATTTCGATAATGAAACAAATTTTCGATGGCAAGGGAGGCAGGGGAAAGAGAGAAAAACGCTACCATACCACATCCCCGTGCGTCCCTAGCCAACAAAAAGTGACTCCAAAAATAAAGAGCATTTATTTCATCGACATGCTTTACTTTGACACTAACTTTGTTGCATTTAGCGTTGGTATGTTACACAAACTTTGCGGCCAAATGCAGCACTGCCTGCGTCGCTTAAAATTATACTTTTCGTACTTTTGCCAGCTTAATCTAAAGCTCTTGATTGTTAACCATAATTGGGCTTAGTTATGTATATCGAAAAATATATACATGTTTTATTTGCTGACCTTGGGAAAATTTTCGACGTTTGATATTTTTCTTCGAATAATTTAAGCTTTTTACAAAACACGCGTGTCCACTTGCGAAAAAAGGATGCACTATATGAATTTGACAGCAACGTATAGATTACATATCTGTTCAACTATTATTGATATTTTTTTCCAACTTTAATCGAAAAAAATTTTTTTTCTTCTCATTCTGTGGAATTGCCCATATATATTTTATATATTTTAGTTTTTCAATTTGTCCTTTTGTAAAAATAGTCAGGAGTTTATCTTGCAAATTTTTTAGTTCATAAATGGCTTTGGTCAATTTTGTATTTAAAGCATCCATGTTGAACTCATTTATTTTTGACTGTTTTTCCATTTTGTTCGAAAGGGCATTTAACTGACATTCAAGATTTCTTTTGGCGGTCTTTAGTCCAATATTTTCTTGACGTAAAATGGCACTTAAAATAAAATAAGATTTATGTATAATATATGATACATGACCGTAATCTAAAAATTTAATCTTACATGTCACTTTTCACCCGTTCGATTTCATCTTCGACTTCATATTGTTTTGAAAATGACATTTGTTCTGTTTCCTCATCTTCAATGTATTCTTTCGAACAGGATGGGAGATTCGGTTCACTTGCTTCAACTTCTTTATTATTATCACATTCAACTAATGCAGACGAAGCTTCGTACTCTTTAATGAGCATTTGCACTGTTTTTTTGTTTTCGCGCTTTTCTATTCGTTCTTCCCGCTCTTTGAAAATTCTCTCGCTTTCAGCCGATTGCTTTTTTATGCTTGGAACAACATCATTTCTTAAAAGCCTCCTTCTAAAAAAAATGATGCAGCTCACTTGAATATCTACAAATGCAATATGTAAATAAATTACCCATATCATATTGCATTTTGTTTGAAAAATCATCCGGCTTAAAATGATCCATGCAAATCACCGACGTTTTTGGATTAAAATTTTCATTCCGGCAACAAAATTTTATCCACTGTTTTTGTAAAGCAGCATTCGATGGAAACGAGAAAAAACTTATGCTGCACGCTTTTGACTCGTTGTCATTGTTGCAATTTTTTACGGCACACCTCATTTTTGTAATAAATATAATTATTTTAATCTTAACTTGCACTTTAATCTCGCGGCTTAACAACTTTCCCACCAAAATCATACAAATGACAAAGCAAAAGCAAACTTCGAGCCCTTCGTTGACGTCACGAAAACAGCTGATCGAAAAGCAAAACATAATGGACATGCGCAAGACGTTATCTGTTTTCTTTGTATCATGAATTCTGGTATTATAAGTAGAAGGGCCAATAATAAATTTTATCAAAAACAATATTTATATAATTGAGCTTGCGTAATTAGAAGATAATTATCAACTTATTCGTTAAAGATTTTTTGTTGTTGTTTTGGTTGATTCTTCTGATTGGAGTTATTAAGGACGATAACTTCCATTGATCAGGTTACTAAAATGGCCCAAATTTCAAAGATAAAGCACTTTTAAAGGTAATTTAAAAAATACAAATACAACAAAATAAGCCTTTCCCTATGTTTTACAGAAATGAGGGCTGACTATAACCACCAATATTCTTAAATAGTGGAATTCAGATGTGTTACTATGATAGTACATACCCAAAAATAGTTTTAAGGAACTGGGGCATTTTCATTTCCGGTAGACCTTTCAGCGGAAATGCCCATATACATAGATTAGACAGTTTCTTATTTTAAAAATTTTGATTGATTTCAAAGCGCCGGGCTGAAAAAGTTTCCATTTGGCATAACTGACTGGTTTCAAATTTGGCGCCGATCGAAGGTGGGCAGGCTAGGGCTTTGAAATATGGAATCATGTTTATCATTATTTGTTTTTGTTATTTTGGATTCAGCGGGAAACGCTGAAAAAATGCCTATAAATGCGACTTTGTAGAGAATAGATTCACCTTTCTTTTAAGACATAAAACAACAAAATCGGGCCGTCCTGGGACGTCTTTAAGTCAAAATTTTGAGATTTCCCAAAGATACATCCGCCCGAGGTTGCCGCCGGAAAAAGAATTAACATATATGCTATGCGTATTCGAAAAATATACAAAATTAGCTTTTAAACGAGCCTAGTATGGAGAATATTTAATAAATTTTTGGTATATTTTAATAATATGTAATACTTATCTATTTGTTAAAATTTTTTTTTTTAACTGAATTTTGGGTTCCGCCTTTTAACAGGTCGACAAATGGGTGTGGTATAAAAAAAAAAATTTTCTATTTAACCCTGGAAGATCATGCATCGTCGTTTCGACGACGCTTGTTGACATTTTTCTGTTTTTCTGATGAAGGAGAGCTGTGAAATCGTTATTTTTGAATAAAAAAACTGCAAAGTAACGACTTGATTTTATTATATATCGATTATTGATAAACAAAATAATATAAAACTAAAAATTTTTGTGAGCTTTAATATACAGGATATTTTTAAAACGACTTTTGATAATGCCGTAGTCGATTCGACGAAGATGATCTTTGCGTTATAAAAATAACGATGACCTTCCAGGGTTAAGTGCCGAAAACCTAAATGCCTGTCAAAAGTTTTGAGACTTTAATCATTAAAATCCGTTAACGATATCTATTCATAAACTTATATATAAAACGCAAAATTTTTACTAAGGACTGTCCCAGAAATAACTGTCCTTTTGTTTTTAGGCTATTTATAAAAAAGTGTTAACTCTATAGCAACATATTTGGTACCTAAATAAAGTATAAATATTGCAGATTAAAAAATACTCATTCGTAAAATAAAAGAGCTACTGAAAAGATGTCGTCTCAACAAGAAGAAAAGCAGAAAGCAATTATTTACAAACACCTGGAAAATCCAAACACCACGTCCAAAAATAGCGCTAAGGAAGTTGGCGTGTGCGAAAAATCTTTCGGTAGGACCATAAAACTATACAGACAGCTTACCCCTTTATCAAAAACACCAGGATCAGGGATAAAAAGTGGTCCAGCGAACCAAGCGGTGGCCCAGAACGTTAAGCGGCTGTTTACTCAGAATCCAGGCACTTCGGTTCGTGATATGGCAGCAAAAGCGGAACATCGAAGTCAAGTGTTCAACGGATTAAAAAATTTTACAACCTAAGGAGCTATAAAGTACAAAAAGTACCTGTTAGGTCAGAAGAAAAGGACGCCAAAGCCAAGAGGAGGGCTCGAAAACTGTATCGCGATTACCTGCCCAAATTTGATTGCGTGATCATAAACGATGAAACGTATTGCAAAGCGGATTTCAAGCAGTTACCTGGACACGGATATTATACTGCGGTTAGAAGGGGTGGAGCATCCTCTAAATTTACCACCGAAAAACATACCAAATTTCCAAAGAAATACATGGTGTGGCAGGCCATTTGCAAGTGTGGCATTCGATGTAAGGAATTTGTGACGGATCGCACAATCAACACCGAAATTTACATCAGAGAGTATCTGGACCGGCGTTTGCTGCCTTTTATACGTCAACACCAAGGTTCAGTACTATTTTGGCCTGACCTAGAAACATCTCACTACGCCCAGAGAACGATGGATTGGTACCAAGCCAATAATGTCACTGTGGTCCCAAGAGAAGCAAATCCTCCGAATTGCCCTGAACTTCGTCCACTCGACCAAACAAACTGCGAAGAACATTGAAATATTTCGACATAAATGGCGTCAGGCATACACTAAGGTGAACGAAAGGTCGGTAAAAAACCTAATGGAGGACCTTAATAAAAAAGTGTATAATTTTTTTAAGTGTATTTTTTTCAGTGTAATTAAAATTTTTATTTATTTTGTAATGTTCACTTAATAATAAACTGAAAGAATTTTTAAAAAAACATCATTGGTTTTTTTGCAATAAAAAAAAACAAAAGGACAGTTATTTCTGGGACAGTCTTTACCTTGTACGCTATTTACACGTTAAGACATTTCGATAATGAAACAAATTTTCGATGGCAAGGGAGGCAGGGGAAAGAGAGAAAAACGCTACCATACCACATCCCCGTGCGTCCCTAGCCAACAAAAAGTGTGTTTCATTATCGAAATGTCTTGACGTGTAAATGGCCTCTTATATGCAACAAATGGTTAAATACGCAGAAAACGGATAATTGCCAACGCTGATGAATTCGACAAAACAGCTGTTCGCCAAGTTTTATAGAAAATGAGATTACGCTTTGCGCAGCTCCGTTATGTTGTTTACAAAAGTCAGCTGTTTATATGACGTCACAGGGCACAAAAACAGAGCAAACCATGAAAACAAACTAATATTTTCCGAAAATTTGTGCTTGTCAAAAAATCTAAAATTTCGTTTTTAGTTTTCCCGCGTGTGTTCCTTGTGACGACATGCGCAGAACGATTCATTACACTAGCTTACAAAAAAAAAAAAAGACCAGAGCCGAAATGATGGTTATACCCGACACACTCTGTGTCGAGGGTATATTGCGTTTGTGTGGTTGTGTGTAACACCCAGAACCAGTCGAGATAGACCATACAAAATATATATAGAAATGATCAGCGTCATCAGGAGATTCGATTTAGACATGTCCGTCTGTCTGTCCGTCTGTCTGTATACAGTTATCTTGTCGAAGGAGTTGAGCTTTCTCGACAAAATTTGGTATGCGTGCTCACGGGGACATGAGTAAAAACAATTCGAGAATGGACCCGATCGGACCATTTTTAGGGGTACCTCCAGTACTAGGGTCTGTTACGAAAACAACAAAAACTGCTCTAAAATCTGAGTTTTTCAAGATATTTTGATGAAAGTTGATATTTGAACATGTTTAAAGGCAATTACTATGAATTAAAAAAATTGGAAAAGTGGGCGTGGCAGAAGGGCGTTTTATGAAAATTATCTCTTACACCCGAAATTCAAATGGGACTTGCACGAAAGTTCGCACTTATGCCTCGTTTGTAGCCGCAAACATCCTCCCCAAATTTTTTTTTGGTCGGTCCATTATTAAGGCTACCTCCAGTACTAGGGTCTGTCACAAAAATCTCAAGAGTGCCCCAAAATCGGATTTTTTTTCGAAATATGTCAATAAAACTTAGGATTAGAGCGTATATCTAAGCCTCCGATTAGAATTCAAAAAAATTGGAAAAGTGGGCGTGGCAAAGGGGCAGTTTTCATAAAGAAATTTAACAAAAGTCGGTATATGGGGCCCCTTATGGCTTTAAACATTTCTTGATATTAAAAATGATTTGAAGATGTGTTTCTGTGTCGGGTATTTTATTGTCAGGCTCGCCCGACTATAACACCCTTACTTGTTTTTAGATTAAATTGGGGTCGTTGATCACGAAAATGGCATCCGTTTTTTAGTGCCCTTATGTTATGTAAAAATTTTATTTTTGCTTTCAGTAACATTGAAGTGGCCCGTTTGTTTTTAGTTCTTTATTTTTCAACCGATGTGGAAGAAATTTAGTTTTTTATATACGCTAAATATATGTTTATCATTTTTAGTTACCGAAAAAAATTAAAAAAAATTTTTTTTATTAAAAGTTAAAATGAAATTTTGAAAATTAAAAAAAAAACCTCAAAAAGTCAACTTTTTGCAAGTTCAAATGCCTATATCTCAAAAACTAAGACACCGATTGTAACAACTGATATATCGTTGCACAGGGGAAAGTTTTCTGCTTCATACTGATAATATGTTATTTTATTTAGGTGAGCCGTTTTGGAGTAATTTGGAAAAATTTCGTAAAGTAACCAACATGTTTTTAGCGCATATCTCAAAAACTATAAAACTACGGATGCCATTTTCATGATCACCGACCCCAATTTAGTCTCAAAACCATAATTTCGTCTCTGCTCTCGCGAAAGTCTTAAATTCTGTAAACTAGTGTTATAATTTTAAGATCGGCGCAATTTGGTTTCTATAAAGCCTGAATTCCAATTGCGCAGGAGCTGCGTAACGTGAATTCCTGCAAACGTTCAACACATGAAAACATGCTCACGCACACGCACGAGTTCGAAAAATTGAATATTTCCTGCGCGTGAGCAACATGACAGCTGAGTATAGCAGTTGAAAAAAGAAAAATAACAGTGTTGTAGAAACAATTGAGTACTTTTTTAAGGTACTTTGTACTACGGGAGCATACTTTTCTTGCTCAATCAAGTAATATGCATTAAATTTTATTTTCTCGTAAGCTTCGATGTCTATATATATGATGTCTATAATTTATTTGTTAAGTAAAAGGGAATATTACATTCCGTTCATAGAAAATAAGACGAGTACAAGAGTATTTAAAAATGTACTGAGTTAAGTTCAGATCCAAAACCGCAGCAATGTCATGCTCATGCACACGCATTATTGGAAATTGCATTTTTCCTGCAACTCCTGCAGCAGGAAATTTCCTGCAGCTCCTGTGCTATTGGAATTCCCGCTTAAATCTTAGCTGTTCGCAGGCGCGTACGCAGAAAAATATTTAGGGGGGCTTTTGGTTTTGCAGGGACGTGGTACGTATGTATATTCCTTATACAATTGTATATTTTGTTAATTTAAATTAAAAAAGCATTAATTGTTTCAATGTAGGTACTTTAATTTAATGAATACCTTTTATATAACAATGTCTATTCTACGTGATTAAAGAGCCATTCGATTTAAAATATCTTCAGTAGTTACGCTGATATCTCGATGAATATTAAGCAAGGCTAGCCCATTCAACCTTTCTTGCGCAGTTGAGTTTCGCAAATACGTTTTTAATCGTCTCAAAGTTGAAAATGACCGCTCACTTGGTGCAACAGATACTGGAAGTGTTGCAGCTATTTGCTTATAAAGATGAACAGGTGGATATATAATATTTTGTTTACATATCTATTATTTGCTGTTGAAATCTGTCGCGTGAGTTACGGTAAGAGCAAATTTTGGGCAAAAAGATTGAAAAGAAAGGAAAAAAGAAAACAACAAAGTCAAAGAAAGAATGAAAAAGTGGAGATTTAATTTAAGAAAAGATGATGGAAAGTGGAGAGATTATAAGAAGACACAAACGGTCAAAATTCGTAATATTGTGGGAATAAAAAATAATCATTATTTTTCATTTGTCAACAAAAATAGTATTGCAGTCGCCAAAACCTTTTATTCAAAAAAGCATAACATTAAGATATAGACGTGTAGGTAGGTTGAAGTGGCTACCACTTAGGCCGTTAATCGGCCCATTGTGATACCAAGGAGGTTTTCTTGTGTTTGTGTGAGTGTTTGTCTTATTATGTAGTGTGCCCCTAACATGCGATTTTTGAAAAACCAGTGCTAGGCTTGGAACATTACACTCCATTTCGCCTAAGCCGGGAATCGAACCTCAGACCCTGGGATCAAGAGCATATCACGCATCCCGTACGCTATCCTAGAGCCATTATAATTATTTCAAAATTAAACAAGTAAGAAAGCTAAAGTCGGTCAAGCCCGACTTTGAAATACCCAGCGTCCCGACGTTATGAGCGCACTATGTTTTGCTTCTCTATTTATGGGCGTGGCAGTGGGAGGGTCACATAAATTATTTCCCTACACCTTTCATTCGCCTTGGTGGACCTATGTTGCGAATTTGAAGCTTCTATGCCTTTTACTTCGGAAGTTACGAACATTCTCCATTTGTGGGCGTGGCAGTGGGTGGGATACATAAATTTTTGTTCCTACAAATTTCATTTGCCTTTGTCAACCTATGTTGCGATTTTGAAGCTTCTACGCCTTTTACCTCGGAAGTTACGAAAAATCTTCATTTGTGGGCGTGGCAGTGGGCGAGCCATATAAAATTTTTTCCTACACCTTTCATTCGCCTTGGTCAACCTATGTTGCGAATTTGAAGCTTCTACGATTTTTACTTCGGAAGTTACGAAAAATCTCCATTTGTGGGCGTGGCAGTGGGCGGGCCTCAAAAAATTTTTTCCTACACCTTTCATTCGTCTTGGTCAACCTATGTTGCGAATTTGAAGCTTCTACGCCTTTTACTTCACAAGTTACGATAAGCCCTTATTTGTGGGCTTATTTGTGGGCGTGGATCACGGAGGGCGGCGTCCATTTTTTGTCCAGGATATGTCCCTTTTCGTAGTTTACCAGTACACCAAATATCAATGGAATGTGTTGAGTGGTTCGCCAGTTTCAAGCATTTTACTGAAAACACATTATATTCATTTGTGGGCGTGGCAGTGGGCGGATGTCTCCCATTTTTACTTAGGATCATACTCGGATCCTGATATACCTGTGTGCCAAATTTTGACTTGATTGGTCCAGCCGTTTCGGAGGAGATCCGACCACGGACGGACGGACAGACGGACGGACGGGCAGACGGACGGACGGACAGACGGACATGTCTAAATCGATTCAGTTTTTGATCCTGATCATTTCTATATATATATGTCTATATCTCCGGAGCTTAGTTCTCCCTGTTACAAGATTCGCACAAAACTAATATACCCCGCTTACGCTGGCAAGTTGTGTACGAAAAATTCGCTAAATTTTCAACTTTTAACTTTGCTTGTAAAACGCACTTCCTTTTTTTGTCGCGTGGGTTACGAAAACATTTAACTTTGCTATTCTTAGTTAGTTGTTGCAAGGACAATTTTGATAGACCATACCGTTAGTACTTCTACTAAGATATATGTACATTGTAAATTTTTTATACCTTAATTACATAAACTTTCGAGTAAGCAAGCCTTGAAGTCGTGAGCCTGTCGCGTGAGTTACGATGGAAATGCCCATATGTATGTGACAGCTATCACGCGTATTCGTCGTAGCGTACGAGTCGTGTGCGCTTCTCCCTTTAAACCAGGGGTCGGCACGCTAGGAACAATTTTTGCGACAGCCAGTCACACGTATTGCTTACGCTCTTGTCTCAGTTTGACGGGATCAGCCGAGCATGCAACATCGAGAGCGGGTATGCGGAAATTTATAGCTTTTTTCGTCAGTTTCAGCTCTTTTATGCTACTTCTAGCTTTTATTTTTAGCTAGTTTCAGCATTTTTTTTGTTTATTTTCAGTTATTTTTAGTAGCCGCTCTGCTCTCACTCACACAATTACATACCCATTTTGCCGACCCCTGCTTTAAACACATGTGTGACGCAACAAATCGTATTATTCTCGTACAGCGCGCCGCAGACGTTTTGACGACGATACGACCCGTGTGCAAATGATCTAACTAAATAATCTATCGTACGATTTTCTAGAAATCGTTACGTTAGTTACTTGTTAGTAACACTTGTAATATAAGTGCAGGGTCACACGTGTGAAACATGTTTCGAAAACAAGACTGGACTGCATAAACAAAATTTGTTAAAATCATGTAACATTAATTTGTAAAAATTTCACATTATATGGGTCAAATCCCCATATTCCCCCCTGCGTACGCGCCTGGCTGTTCGCATTGAAATTCATAACAAAGTCGTCCGTAGGAATTTGATCAGAGTAATGAGAAATTTGCAACTGTGTTAAATCCTGCTTTTAAAGTTTTAAATTTATATGTCGAGGTAAAAATTTGATGGAAAAACTAATATGTGAGACAATACAAAAACTGAATTTTTATCGAAATTTGCACAGTAGTCTTTATATAGGGGTTGGAAACTGCCCCAAGTGGTCCCTCTTGCGGACGCCATATCAATCAATATGACGCAATCTGTTTACGTTTTGCGTTTTGAGCAAAAGTAAATGCGAGTGAGATTGAACATAAAATAATCATTTTATAGACAGTTTCATCTCTTATTTTAATATAACAACCATAGCTGTGAAGTAATGATTACTAATCGTAGTCATTAGTAATTTGATTACTTTTATCCAAAAGTTGAAGTAATTGATTAAGTACGATTCTTTTCTGTTTGGCCCAATAATCCAAGAATTACGAATACAAATAATCAAATTGGAATCACGATTACTTGCGATTACGAAAAATAATCAAAAATAATCAAAAGTAATCAAAAAAGTAATCCGACTACTTTTGAAAATTATTTTTGATTATTTTTGATTATTTTTAGGGTTTTCGTCTGTTCAACTAGGAATTTTCAGAAATTTGATTCAAAAACAAATACAAATATATGTAATATAAATATTTTATTATGAAACAGAACGAAAACACACAATGCATGATAAAACAAAGAAACCATTTTACTTCAAACTGCTATTCGCCTTGAGTTACTATGCCGGCAAAAGAATATATTCTTTCAACTGGCGCTGATGATGTCAAAGACGTATTAAATGCTACAAAGGGTTCCTTCAACAAGTTGTACTTTTGCAAAATAGTTTCAGCACTTGAATTATCGTTCAAGTACTTAGCAGAAGAGTTGAACAGACAAAAACCCTAAAAATAATCAAAAATAATCAAAAATAATTTTCAAAAGTAGTCGGATTACTTTTTTGATTACTTTTGATTATTTTTGATTATTTTTCGTAATCGCAAGTAATCCTGATTCCAATTTGATTATTTGTATTCGTAATCAATTACTTACCAGAAAAATCTCATATTAGGATTATATAATCATTATAATTCCTTTTAAAATGTAATTTAATTGATTACTAATCGTAATCGCAATTTCACAGCTATGATAACAACTTTATACGACAAATAGTGTATTGAGGAAAATATGTCTTTTACCATGTAATAATGCAATCTAGTCTAGTGAAAAGCTGTTTACAGTTTGGTCGGTGCTGCCACTTGTCTGTTTTATGCGTACCATTTGTTGCATATAGCTATGTTAATAAGAAAATTTTTTTTCGTTTTAATTATAAAATTATGAATAGATAACGTTAACAGATTTTAATGATCATAGCCTCAATAACTTTGGCATACATTGTGGTCTTCAGCGCTTAAATCGAAAATTTAATATTTTGATCAGGGTGACAAGGGGCTGTCCATTAATTACGTAAGCATAAAAGGGGGGGAGGGGGTTCGAAAAATCTTACGCCTGCTTATAAAGGGTGTCTGATTTATACTAATGTATGCTTACGTGAGGGAGGGGGGGGGGGGGGGTCAAATATGGTCAAAATCGCCCTTACGTAATTAATGGACAGCCCCCAAGAGGTCACACTTTAGTTTTTCGTAATTTACTCCAAAGCCATGAAATATATCATATTGAAATTCGGCATGGACTTGAACCAGGTAAATGTCCGAAAAACTGCATACAAATTTTTTTCGTACTCCCTTCTTGGGTTCTGGGAAGTGCTTCAGAAGTTTCGAAAATCACGATTTTTAACGTTTTTCGTGGATAACTTTTTTTTACTATACATCCGTGTATAGCTACTATGTAGACTTAAGCTTTCGCTGAAAAAAAATTGCGAAATCGCTATAACTATGGTCATCATCCTACACATTAGAAAAAAACACTCTTTCTCTTATTCTCATATCTGTATACAAAAATAATTTTATTTTGCTTTTTCCGATTGTGTATTTAGCCGACAAATAAAGTCGTCACTTACGGTTAAAACTTGACCATGACCATCATTCGCGAAAATTGTGTGCTTAATAATAATTTCGAGTTTGAGAAGCTAAATCGAAGTACAGATAAGGTATAACTAGATATCCAAGCTAGAACAACAAAAACTGCAGGAATTTTCGATAGGGTATTGTTTTAACATATTTTAGGCTGAGGAAAAGGTATGTGTGCAATCGGCTTAGCCGATGTAAACTTTTTTACTTGTTTTAATTATTTTTTCAAAATATTCCTCATCAATTGATATGTACATATTCACATTGAGTCCTTCAGTTGGTTTCATACTCGGCAAGTGACACGTCGTTAATCCCAATTCGATTCATATTCAATCGCCTGCTCTAACATTTTAATTATAGATAGCGGCGTACATGGAGGCTTAGTCGTATTGGAGCCATCATTTTCAGGCGATACCATGGCGACTGCACTCGGCATTCCACCCTCGAAGAACATCATACGTCGACATCTTTCGACAGAATTTGATACGTTAATTTTGCCTGCAAGGTGAGTACAAAGCGAACGCAAGAACGAACATCGGACTCTAATGGGTCTCTGTTGTGATTCTGTGGCAGCCTATTAACTGAGTGTCTGCCCTCATGCCCTTTACCCTCCTGCCTGCCTAACTGCCCTAATGCTTTCCTATCCTATCAGCCTTGAATTTGAGGGCTGATTTGATGGCCTTAAATTGTGTGAGGCATGAGTTATCCATTTGGCATTTAATAAATTAACTATCTTCAATAATTACCGATCTTCTTTTGTAATTACTTCTTTTCGCGTTCGGTGTGTGTGTGCGTGTTTTGTTCATTCAAATAATAATAACAATTTTTGTTTTTCATTTCGTTCTCTGTTTACCTTCTATTTACTTGAAAACATAAGTAATTCATACTTCGAATTGATTTTATTTTACTGTCCGCAATGCAATCATAAATAAATTTCAATTTATTCGCAATCAATTCAAGCACATTTAGAGCCAATTTCACCAAAGGCATTTAATTTTAATCACCCATTGGCATTTAACTACGGATTTAATTTTCATCCCATTTCACCAAATCCAAAATTCAATAACGCGAAAGTACGGCAGCACCTTTTATTTTTAGTGCAACACCGTCGTTATCAGCAGATTACAAGCAAAATAAATGAACGAAAATATCAATAAAAATACCCAGCAAGCATTTCCATAAACTTTTTACTAAGATGCTTTCTACTAATTTGTTTCCAAGTAAATTTTCAAATTCCTTCCAAGCATTTGTGTTCTGTAAAATTTTCAAGCACTTCGCAAATGTGTCTGAGGCCCCATCTACACGATGCAAGTTTTCGCTCGACAGCCGTGGCACGCTCTCAGAGTTGTTCAGAATATCACCTCAAGCAATATACAAAATAATACCAGAGGTGTGTGAAGCCATTTTTTTTTATCAATGAAACATGATTATTTGAAGGTAATTATGTTGAAATGACTTTAAAATGACATGCATTTTCTAAAACGCAATCACACTTTTTTCTTCGCTGATACCATGTAGGAGTGTAGGTCTAACTCTTCTTCTTCCTAATTCTTGCAATGTGTTAGAGCTACGCTGCTTCAACATAGGCATATAGCTTGAGGAAAAGAGAGCTGCTATGGGAGCGAAATCTTTAGCTCTGCTGTGGTGAAATGCATTGCCACTCTTATTTTTAAATTTGGGAGATTTTCGAGTTCATTACATATAAAATATCTACCAAACTAATAAAATGATATGAAAAGCTTGAAAAACATAAAACTAATCAAGGCAACTCAATATTGAGGACAATATAGAAATTTTTCTACCCTGTCCACATAACTTTTTGATCACATTGTTTCAGAAAAAATACTAAATTCTATGTACATTCTGTTCACGTGAGAACGATCCAAAAGCGAGATAAAGAGGGGTTAGAGAGCTCTGAGGCCAACAGGAAAGCATGGAAGCTATACTTACGCGTAAGCATCCAACCGCTAGCACAACGTTGGTATCGGTAGATCTTCTATCGACAAATATACACCAGGTTTAACGTAATGAGATTGGTTTCTTTTTATTCTTACGAATAATTGAAGTACAAACTCAAAAAGACGGAGGACTCTTGCCAAGAGTATAGCAGGATGATGATTTAAAAAAACTTTGTAGAATGGTGGATCGCCAATAATGCGAGCTTTTTAAAGTTGATGTGTGTTGTACGACGACGACAGCAAAAAGAGACAGAATTAAAGTCCCGACGGGCCATATTACAAAAAAGCTAGAAAAAAGCTAACTAGCCAAAATTTCCGTCAAAAAAAGAGTTAAATTTACTATTTTATACAAGCTGGCATCTTCACTACCGATTACTGTGAGTTCAGACCTCCACGTAAGAAATCGGACGTGAACACATTCAAATTCCTAGCCAAAGTCAAAAATGTATGCCTATTTATTACAAAATGAAAACATTCGTGCACATTAAGCAAAAAAATATCGTAATGCATTTATTAAAGTTTTAATTATGAACTTTTCAAGCCATATAAAATTCTACACGATCCGAATATTCTTTAGGCAAGTTCTTGCATGGAAGTCTTGAAAAACCTGCCGCAAATTCTTGCAAACATTCTACACGATGCAATCTGCTTGCCAAGTACTTGCAGAAGTGACTTGCCAAGTGAAAACTTGCATGGTGTAGATGGGGCCTGAGAAACGTAATATTTCAAGTAAGTAGTTCAAAAGTCGAACTAAAATAGAATAAGCGAAAACTGTTTGACATATTTAAGTAGGGTAAATGTTTGCTGGGTAACTCTTCATAATGAAAATTTTTCTTCTTAAACCCTAATCCACAAAGGAAGAGAAATGATCTGAAGGAATTTTCTCCCATATAATATGTAGGGGAGATATTTCTTCGCGGAATGAAGAGGAATGCAAAAGAAAAGTAATTACTTTTTGCTGTCCACAAAAGAAGAGAAATGCAAACGAAAACTTGACAGCTGGCGATTTGAATTTTTAGCTACAAGTGGCAGCACAGCATGAGTTTTCTTTACGATTTATCAAACAACCCAGTTGTAAAAATGTTCATGAAAGATGCATGAATCATACCTCTTAAGGGTGATTTGCATGCATGCCAACCTTCCATGCCTCTTCATTTATTTTTTATACAGGCTTGTCATAGGAAATCATGCATAGACAAAAAATGTTTGATTAATGCTTGAGAACCCATGAAACATATCTTCCCTACCATGCAATTAATGATCAATAATCCAATTGCTGAAATTCGTTCGCCGAAACAAGCAGTAACAATCCGATGTAGGTGGGTTCAATCCCCGCTGCGGCGAGCGAAATTTTTTTTTTTTTTTTTTTGTGAATACTTAGGTAGATAATAATATAAAATTTCAAAATATTTCAAAACTTAGAGAAATAACTTGCTTTCACCCAAACATTAATGGAAAAAAAAAAATTTTTTTTGTAAGCACGACGTGTCTGACGACTGGATAGGAAAACTTCAGTTTATAACTGCCAACTTGCTTTCTACCACCGCCCCCTAATTAGTTCAAACTTTACCGCAAATTTGAAAATTTACTTTGCATCTTTCTAAGTCCCAATTTTTCCGCCTGCGACAGGAATCGAACTCGAGCCCTTCAGGTTACAAATCGCAATACGCTACCGAGAGATCTCATTCGCGAGTGCTACATTTAATATCCCTGAAGGAAATTGAACTAGTGCAGAAGTACTCTCTGACTACTCCCCAAATCAACAGTACTACTCGCTCTTAATTTCCCCGCCAATGCATTGAACTGTAAACTTTTACTCTGAGTCACCATTCGAAAATCGACACTCGCGTTTGAACTAGTGCAGAAGTAGAGTGTTAGGGGTTAATTGCTCTTTTTGGATATAGTCAGTTACTAGTGAATCAGCAGTCACTTGAACGTCATATGTCGACCTTTTGGGAAATATTGGGACCGATTTTAGATTGATTAAAACACAGATTTTATAAGAAAATTAAATGTTTGTATATTCAAATAAAAAATAAAAATGTTTTCTCAAATAACAAAAAAGCTTTTAACATGAGATCAAGATGAGAACCACTTTTTCGAGGCTGGCTAGACCTTAATGCATTGAAAGTCGCAGCTTAAATTTAAAGTCTAGGTACATTGGCTTAACTTAAATTATACGTTTTTAAAATGGAACAAAATGCACATTTCTCCTAGGCTGGCAAAACCCAATAACAATGTTTGTAAGTTGTTAAAAACAAAATCAAAATGAATTAAATTCTTAAATTATGTGAAAAAATTTTTTGTTTTAAATATCAAACAGCAGTGCCCTCATTTTCGCAGTTTTCATTTTCCGAGTTCATGGATGTTGAGCGCTGTGCAGATTTTTTCGCACTCGCCTGCTTAAAATAGCGCTTTTTTTCCTTTTGAAGGGCTGTGCGAAAAAGCTCTTCAGGAGCATCGCCGGAAATGCATTCTGTAAATAGAAAAGTTTATGGAGCTTATAACTATTTTAAGGTTAAAATTTAACAGACTCACCAATAAGAGCACTGTAAACATTTTTGAAATCCTTCAGCCTTTTCTTTCCATGGGTACCGTCGCTGTTGAAGCCCATAACTATTTCACGCCCAAGAATCCCGTTTAGGTTCTTATTAATGTTGAATTTGATTAGGGATTTCATCAAACGAATCTATAAAATCAGTTTTTATTGTTAATAGTTACCAATTGTTAAAGAATCATTCAAAATTTTAATACTTACATACAAATCTTTTTGCGATTCAAGCAAGTTTTCTAATTCCTGCATTTTATTTATGGATTCAATTGGGAATATGTTAGCAACGCTATTTAAAACGTTATTATGCGCGACTATTTGGTCCAGTAATACCCTATGCTCGGACAATATATGGCATATTTGGAGATTTCGTTGCTGTCCCTCTTCCTCCTGTTTTTGCAACAAAGCTGCAAAAAGTTTATGTTTTTAGTATGCGTTGCACAATGACCTTTAATTTTATTTTAAAAAAAATCTTACCATTCAATTTATCTATTTTTTGTGACATAATTGTGCAGCTTGAGCATTTTGGGGCATCTGAAAAAGGGAACATAAAAATTAATTTTATAAATTTTGAATATTTCCTTAGTAACAGCTTACCTTTGTTTAAAAAATGTTTTATTTTTGAAGTGTTCTCCATTGTAGAATTATAAGCAGCTATGTAAAATTGGGAGAAGAAGGAACTCAGTGTTATGAGGAAAATGCAAATATTTATATTGTATTGAATTTAAAGGAAATAATTCTTTTTCTGCAACAGTTAGATTCGAAATAAATATGCCTAGATCTGATGAATCAAGGGGTTCAGTAAAAAAACTTCGAAGATTAGAAACTCGCCGTCCTTCAACAAAATTATTTTTTCCTTCCACGAAACCTTCAATTTTTATAATTGTACCTGGCTCGACTGAGCAAAAATTGTTAGGAACTTTTTTGGAGAAAAAACATTCATTTAAAAATACACCTTCGATGCCGGATGCAGAGTGTTTGAAGCAATTTCTTTTAAGCTCTATCAAATTCTCATTCATTTCTTGATTCAATATTTGTTGAATTATCTTAGATGGCTTCCTTACATGTTTTTTCAGTTTTTGCAACTTATTTTCAAATTCATATGCTGAAAAGTTGGAAAGAATACCATACTTTGCAACACTCGGAACTAAATGCAGTAAATTGTGTACATTGAATGATACACTATTTTCGCCAAAAATTACTGGGAAATTTTGAACAAAAAGTTCCAGCATAGCTTGTGCTTCTGTAATGTTTGCATTTACTTGACGGGGAAAATTTAGGATTCTGTACGCACAATGCAACAGCAAAAATTCATAATAAAAATCATAGTCTACGTTGTCGAGCAAAACAGATGGTCCAGTATAAGCCAACATTAATCGAAACTCCGTCGCTTTCCAATTGCAAAGTTCATCTAGTCCCCGCGGTTTTCTCGGAAACTCATTAGGAATAAAATTTCTTACTTTTAAAAGTTGATCGGAAATTTTTAATAAATTTTCTTTCGGGATTTTAGTTTCAGTTTTTCGATTAACCAACCGCAGAAGCATTTTTCTCATCACTCCAAGGTCTATTAAATGCATAGAATCTAGGGGGATCTGAGAAATCATTTTAAATCCAATAGCTTCTAAAGGGGTCCTTTTACTCATAAACTTAGGCAAGTGGTGTTGTGGATATTTTCTCGAATAAAAGTCATCATCTGTTATGAGATTTCCGGCATTTGTGCTGTACGTTAAAACGTTGTTGATTCTTTTGCTGCTTTGCGTGCATTTTGTGCATCCATGCGAAGAAGTGTGCCCTGGAACTCCCATTACGAAGGCTTTTGCTGGTGTGTCGCAAACCAAGCATCTAAAAGAAAGCCTGATCAACTTTCCATTTATTTGCACATGAAAATTTAAATTGTTAATTTCCTCGACAATGTCTTTGAAGAAATCTTCAACGCTGTTCGGCTTGCTTTTTCCCACAAAAATACCCACTGGAAATGGATAGACTTTTTCTTTAAAATTGACAATTTTAAAAAGAATTGGCCAGAGCTGAATACGAGAGCTCTTAAAAAGCGGAATACCGTCAACATTAACGTCCATTACAATTTCATCATAGGCTCCCAATATATCTTCCACTCTTCTTAATTGGTTTTCTATTCCTAAATGGCAATAAAAACCAGGGGGAACTCTTTTTATTACAGCCGATCTTTTTTTCCCAGAAGCGTTTTTAAAGACAGCGGGACTTTAAGGCCTTCTTCGTTTAAAATTTTGAGAAGCTTCTCTACGCTTGATCTCGTTGGCTTGGTTTGAATATACCACAATTTCAACTTTTCACTTAAACTTAAAATTTCGCCGCTGCTTTCAACTGCAATATTTTCGGCATCGAAATTCTCCGTTTCTAAAGTTGTTGTTTCTTCAAACTTTTCCAGATGTTCTCCAGCACTGGACTCTTTTCTATTATTAAAAACCGCGTCTTGATATCGCTTATATTGCCTATTAACTTTATGTTTAAATGTTCTTTTATGCATTTTCAAATTTTTTTTTAGACACCGCTTTCTTACCACCACTTGTGACTTTCAATAAATGAACGGCTGCTTTCATAGACTTGCATAAAATATCGATATCTCTCAATCGATACTGTGGTTTTTCTATCGACCTCAGAACTAGAAATGTAATGGTGGATTTTACACTAGTCAAACTCTAATCGCTCACAGTTGATTTATTGTACCCATTTGCACTAGAGACTTTTGCTCTAGTGGAGCTCTACTCACTGGGCGACAATTGTCGACATACTTCCTGCAGGGATATTAACGTTCGAAAAAATCGAGCTGTAGAGGCCTCGTATGTATGTACGGTATCTTTATATTATTTTGGATGGATTTGCGATGTTCTAAAGAAATTCAACGTTTTCAAGGATTCATAAATAAAACAGGATCATGAATGCATCAATCATGAATACTAGGAGCATGCGTTCTTGCTTTACAACTGGAGAAGAAATGTTTCATGTGTTTTCAAGGAGCCGTGAATCATGCGTGATCATGAACGCATGGGTCATGAATTCTTCTGGGATGCATTCTTGTTTTATAACAAGGTAAGACATGAATCATGAGTACTACGGGCATGCGTGCTTGTTTTTACAACTGGGAAGTTAAATAAATAAAAAAGAAAACGTGAGATCATATTATTTTATTAATTTAAACATGTTAAAATACTTTTTAAAATCAAATTTTTAATTTAATTTTTGCACAATAATCGTAATCAGCTGTCTTTAAATCGAAATTGACAGCAGATCGACACTATGCGAACTGTCAAAATTACTCTTACTAAAAATATATTTATTAAACCAAAAATCTTTCAGGTCATTTCTCTTCCTTTGTAGACTAGGGTAAAATGAGCTGTTTCCATTAGGATTACACAGGGGTGCATAAACTCTACTTAAGTGCCCGATATGGGACATTTAAGTACGAGTTGCCATTTTGGATGGTGAAAATTAAAATCTGTGATTAAACGAAAAATCGTTTTTAAATACATACATATGCTTGGTGAAATTGGCTCTTAAAGCCTTTAATGCTTATCAACTCACCGACTTCTCTCATCCGCTTCGTAATGTCATAATATAACATACCTATATAAATGTATGTGTATGTGCTATATTGTAAGTTGTATGTATGCTTCGATTCATTTTAGCTCACATTTAAACGTTTCGTCCTTTCGATTCCACGCTTATTTTAATATTAATGCTTTCAAACTAATTGCATATCACATTTCTTGCCTCATCAATCAAAACGTATTCGCTTTCGGAAGGGCACAATCAGCGCGTGTACTTTGAGGCAGTCATTAGCCATTCATTGGCTTAATGTAACAGCGTAAAAAGGGCTTTGGGTTAACCCGAGAGTGCGGTGTTTGGGGAATTCGATTGAATAATTGAACACTTTCACATGTGTGTAAAACATAAAACTTTATTAAACAAAACAAGTTAGAATGTTATAGTCAGGCGATTCTGTCAATACAATACCCGACACAAACATTTTTACAAAAATTTTTATATCAAGAGGTATTTAAGGCCATAAGGGGCCCCATATACCGACTTTTGTTAAAATTTTTAGTGAAAACCGCCCCTTTTACACGCCCAATTTTTCAATTTTTTTAAAAATTCTAATCGGAGGCTTAAATATACGCTCAAATTCTAAGTTTAATTGAATTATTTCGAAAATGTCCGATTTTTGGGCAGTTTTAAGATTTTTGTGACAGACCCTAGTGTTGGAGGTACCCTTAATAATCGACCGATCAAAGAAATTTTTTAGGACGATGTTTATGGCTACAAAGGAAGCATAAGTGCCAAATTTCCTTCAAGTCCCATTTGAATTTCGGGTATAGGAGACAATTTGCGAAAAACACCCTCCGGCCACGCCCACTTTTCCAATCGTTTTAAAACTTATAACTTGCATTTAAAGATGTTCAGATATCAAATTTCATTAAAATATCTTGAAAAACTTCGATTTTAGAGCAGTTTTTGTGATATTCGTAACGGACCCTAGTACTGGAGGTATCCCTAAAAATTATCCGATCGGGTCCATTCTCGAACTTGTTCGTACTCTAGTGCCTGTGAGTACGCATACCGAATTCGTCAAAAAAAACTCGATTTCTTCGATAAGAAAACTGTATACAAACAGACGGACAGAGAGACGCACATGGCTAAATCGAATCTCCTGATGACGCTGATCGTTTCTATAAACATTTTGTATGGTCTATTTCGGCTGGTTCTGGGTGTTACACAAAACCACACAAACGCAATATACCCTCGACACAGAGTGTGTCGGGTATAAACCCAGCAGGAAAAGTCCCGGTGAAACCATCAATGATTTCAGCATGACATAAGAGCCGCGACTCCTCCTGTTTCTACACCAACTTTCTAATGAAATTTACACACAAGCGGCATTGGCCGTCATGAGAGGACATGTCACCAGTTGGTCATCGAAATTGGAGTGGACACCTCCTGTTTCGCAAGAAAATGTCATCGTTCGGGAGTGATACGAAATGAAAATGAAACACGGTTTTGTGTTTTGTTTTTGTTCTTTTATTTTTTATTTTATTTTTTGTTTCTCAGTCGTTCGATTTGTAAAGGAAAAAATTAAGGCTAATTCAATAAGAAAAAACAATCACATTTTCTTGTGATATTAGGAAGTGGTTTTAAGAAAAAGTAATACTTAATACCAAATATACGTTATAGAAACAATGGATATTACTTATATGTAGAAATTGGTCGATTTTTAAAGGAAAACTTAAGGCTAATTCAATTTAAAAAAAAAAATCACATTTTCTTGTACTATTAGGAAGTGGTTTTTAAAAAACGTAATGCTTAAATTTAATTAATGGTGAAATATTCTAATTTAGGTTTGATCAATGTGAGTAATATTGTTTTTGCTTTTGCTTTGTATCTTCTTCACCCGCGTTTGGTTTTTGAAATATTTATTTTTGGTTAGTTTGAAGCCAGTCCTTAGGTCGGAATTGAATGTTTCCTCGGTCATCCCTTCACTTTGAACGGCACCTGAAGAACTGTAAATGTAAGGAACAATCGATTTTTTTTGAGAAAGTATTTTTAACAAAAAATTTAAGAAAGTAAGTACATTTCGTCGAACAATTAGAGTTTAGAAAATAGACGCAAAAAATTTAAACTGATATCCTCATAAAATACGCCAAGCGAAATATGTTTGATTTTATTATCCTCTATCGAAAATGATCGATTAGTTTACCACAGATAACTTAGCAAGCATAATCGCAGTGATACAGAAAAAACGAATAACATCCTGTTTCGATGACAATGCCATTGGAATTGCGATGAATAACACCTTTTCTCGATGACAATGTCATTAGAATTTAGAAGTACTCAAAATTTCCTCTTGAAGACAATAGCAAAATAGCCAATGAGTTGGAACTTGAAATAAAACAGCATCTTGTCTCAATGACAATGTCATTGGATATGCGATGAATAACATCTTTTTTCGATGACAATGTCATTGGAATTGCGATTAATGACACGTTTTCTCGATGACAATGTCATTAGAATTTAGAAGTACTCTAACTTTCCCCTGGACATCATCGGTGAAAAAATTAACGAATTTTTCCTTTATGCGAAAAAGTCCGGCTGGTAAAATATATCAATAATTTACCAGGATGTTTCAAGCATAGCAAAACAATGTGTTAAAAAAAGGCGTTAAGGTAATATGATTCGCCAAGCTTTTCAAAAAGTAAACAACCAACTAAGAAACAATTGAGGGAATCCGGAAAAATTCGGTCAACGCAAGGTGGTGGTTTATTGAACGAAAAATTTATATATAGGGGAAGTAGACAACATTTCACTTCCAAATCCTCGAATGAGAGGATTCTTTTTTAATATAAGAATGAATTCGCGTTCAGCGTTGCTGTCCTTAAAGCTAAAGATAGGCTTAATAAAATGGAAGTGCTACCAGCAACTCTCAAATACATAGCACCGTCCATGATACAATAAATTTTATTTATATTATTTATTGAATAAAACAAGATAGCGCTATTTCGGATACCGATATTTTGAAGCATTCTCTCAGAGAGCGAAAATGACGAAATACATACATAAAAGGGAGCGTGGCATTGTTGTTGTTTCCCATGCTATTCTACGACTTTTTATCTTCAAATCCGAATACTTCCCTGCAGTAAATGCGGGGCAAATTGACCCCTGCGTCACCACTGTCATTCTATAGACATGGTCAACGAGGAGGTCCACAGTTCAATTTTCTTGAGCATTCATAAAATGAATTTGCTGCACGAGAATCAGAAGGCTCCGTTGCGTAATGGTTAGCATGTCCGATCATCAATCCGAAGGCTCGTGTTCGAATCCCAGGGCAGGCGAGAAAAAGTGGAAAATCGTAAAATTTGGAGGATTATTCTTATGGATTCTTATGGGTGAGAAGAGAGAAAAAAAAGTTTTCATTCTGAATTCTCGTGAGTTATTTCACAGTTCGTGCGAAAATTCTCATGAATTATATTTTCAATAACTTAATATTTCCAATTTTTTCGCAAAAAAAAATTTTTTTTTAAGCCTGTTAGACTACTATAATATTATCCACTTAAGAAAAAAAAAAAAAAATTGGCACCCGCCCGAGCGAGATTCGAACACGGGTCTCCAGGTCGCTAGGCCAGACTCTTCACACTGAGCCATCCGAGCCCTGTGCGCGGCGCTTTCCATTTAGGTAATATAGCTAATGAGCTGCCTCTACAGCAGCACCAGTTCAATCGTCAACTGGTGTCCGCTCGAACATATGCTCATACAAAGTGTCCATAGGAGAATACATTGGCACGGGTACAGTTGGTCACTAGTGACGGTGACGGAGGAACTAGTGCAGGCGCGGCGAAACACCAAAAATCGGAGTGGGTAGTAGTCATGGCACCATGCGACAGAGCAAAAAATTTTTTTTACTTCATTTATTATAACAATACAATTTGTTAAATACATTTAAAAAAATGTTCTCCTTAGTTTATAAAAAAGAAACAAATAGAAATCCTTACTGTGGTACAGTACAACTCATATAACTCAATTTCTAATAGAATATGAGTGAAAATTTCTCAAGTGGGCCACATTTTTTTCGATGGTCGGATTTTCGACTTTTTTAAATCAAAATAACCAGTAATAAATACAATTTGAGCAGTTTTGTGAAATTCGAATTTTATACCTATGACACTCTGTGTCGAGGATATAATACATTTGTGTGGTTGTGTGTAACACCCAGAACCAGTCGAGATAGACTATACCAAATATATATATTTACAAACATGTCCTAATATAATCTCCTGGAGCCGCTGATTATTTCCATACCAATTTCTAATGGGATATCTCGACTTTTATTCAAAAAATCCGTAATTTTGGAAATATGATTAATGATTATTCAAAAAGTCCGAAATCTGGGGAATATGATTTTGGATTTTTTTTTTAAATCACAATTTTGTTTTTCATAAATATTTTTATATTTTCAATCCGAATTTTTTGAATTTGAATTATCAATTTTTCACTATTCAGAAATTTTATGTTTCCATTTTGTGATTTATTTTTATTCAACAATCAAGAATAAAATAATTAAAATTTTTGGCCAATCAGTAATTAGTCCCCATAATATTGCTGAAAATATTCTTACTGCCGATCCCTGCATATAACACACAATATAAAAAAATACAGTAAAATGTAGCTCTTTATTTTTTTAAGAAGATTTTGAGTAAGTTTCGGAGTGGGTAATTACCTATACCCTAAAAATCGGACTGGGTAGTAGTCCCATACTACCCACACCTTTCGCCGGGCCTGAACTAGTGACAGATTGAATCAGTCACTAGTGATAATTACTGCAGGGTTCTTTTAATTTTTATTATTTATTATAGCTTTTTGCATTAGTATGTAGAGAACTGTTTCAAGAAAAATTAAAAATTCAGGTTTCGTAAAATAATAACTTTTTATACCCAGCGTAAGCGGGGTATATTAGTTTTGTGCAAATCTTGATATAGAAAAATATATATAAAAATGATCAGGATCAAAAACTGAATCGATTTAGACATGTCCGTCTGTCCGTCCGTCCGTGGTCGGATCTCCTCCGAAACGGCTGAACCAATGGAGTCGAAATTTGGCACACATGTATACCGGGGTCCGAGTATGATCCTAAGTAAAAATTGGAGACATCCGCCCACTGCCACGCCCACAAATGAATTTATTGTGTTTTCAGTAAAATGATTGTAACTTGCGAACCACTCAACACATTTCATTGATATTTGGTGTGCTGGTAAGCTACGAAAAGGGACATTTCCTGCCAAAAAATGGACGCCGCCCTCCTCGAGCCACGCCCACAAATAAGCCCAAAAATAAGGGCTTATCGTAACTTCCGAAGTAAAAGGCGTAGAAGCTTCAAATTCGCAACATAGGTTCACCACGGCGAATGAAAGGTGTAGGAAAATATTTTTTGTGGCCCGCCCACTGCCACGCCCACAAATGAAGATTTTTCGTAATTTCCGAAGTAAAAGGCTTAGAAGCTTCGAATTCGCAACATAGGTTTACCAAGGCGAATGAAAGGTGTAGGAAAAAATTTTATGTGGTCCGCTCACTGCCACGCCCACAAATAAAGGTTTTTCGTAACTTCCGAAGTAAAAGGCGTAGAAGCTTCAAATTCGCAACATAGGTTCATCAAGGGGAATGAAAGGTGTAGGAAAATATTTTATGTGGCCCACCCACTGCCACGCCCACAAATAGAGAAACAAAACATACTGCGCTCACAATGTCAGGACGCTGGGTATTTCAAAGTCGGGCTTGACCGACTTTAGCTTTCTTACTTGTTCATTCATAATTTGTTGTGCAAAGTTTCACTTGTGCGAGGGTTGAACAATTTTCGTAAAAGCTGTTTCGGTCTGGCTGCGTCGGAGCGATCGCATAGTAACCCAGCCGGAATTGTGTACAGGAGGTGCTCGAACACGTGCATAGCACAACGAATGATGTGCACAGCACGGTGCTTATATACGAGACCTATCGACTTTTCCTAATACATGGCCTAGGATAAGCCATGATGTGAAAACTGGCTTTGGAAAATCGTTTGCTTTTTGATGTCAATATACAATACTGGATATGAAGTATATCTGTTGATATCGTGCATCTTATCACAACTCTGTTCACTTCGTGAATCGTTTCAATCACAAAACGTTTTTATTTTGGCCTACCTACTTCGTCATAACCTTGTGCTCACACACCATAACTCCCGGCTGGGAAGCTGGAGTGCGGACGTTTTTTGCTCTTTTTTTTAAAAAAAGCTCTTATGCGAATGAAACGAAAGATTTTTTGAAATGAGCGTTACAATATTTTGTTATGTTAGTTTAATTTTCAGCATTTTGAATATTTATTTGGAAATTATTTTTTTACCTATTAAGTGCATGACATAGTAAATAGTTATATAAAGAAATAAATAAATGGTTAAAGATCTTTTATTTTCCATCAAACAGTATCTATGTTTTCCGAATTTTTTTACAAATGATATATGGCTTGGTATTTAATAAAGGGTAAAAATATTTCACTTATTTTATAACTGATTTCTTTTTAGGGCGCGTTTATATTTTAATATTCGAAAATTAAATTTAAAAATCGCTAAAAAAAAAAGAAGTAAGTGTAGAGAAATGATAAAAGTAAAAACTTAAAATATATTAAAATTTTTTAACAGATACTTGCGTTACCTTAATTTATTTTAAAATTTTATCCTTCCAGATTTCTTTGCACAGAATTCATTTTCTTTCACCTAAAATAATTAATCAAGAAATAAAAAAAAAAAACTTCAATTATTTTCTCTTAGAAGAACATATTTCAACCACATTCAATTTAAGAAAATTTTTGTTATCCAAATTTTATAAGTAGTTAAAATTAGAACTGCAACACAAAAAACTTTCATTTCGTTCGCATAAGAACTTTTGGTTTGACAACACCGGAAAAAATTCCGACGCTTCGCTTGCGATGTTATCGCTCAGAGCACTGAAAGCGAGCTGACGATGAAAACAAAATTGATTGCACGTTTCCATCAAGTGGCTCTTTGAATGCAAAATTATTAATGAAAAAGTTGATTTTTTGAATGAAATATACTTTAAAATTTTTTTTGTTTTCAAACATTTCTTTACACGTTGATATAAAAGTCTGTTATCTAAACCTTCAAATAGAACCAAAATTTTCATCCGAAGATAAAAAGCCGACTCAACATGCAAAACAACAACAACATGTCAACAGTTTTGATTTGTTTCGTGATCGCCCTGAAATGGCGCTATCTTGTTTCCTTGTATCATGGCACCGTCCTTGCCATTTAGATTTGATTTAAGACAAGACCGTCAAATATCAGTGCATGTAACAATTTCCTTCAGAAAATGCATTTTAAAAAATACATAATTCACTCCCAAACGATCGCTTCTCAAAGCAAATGTGAATGTTTACAACCATGAAAGAAGCTGTTTACCTTATAACTTTTGACAGTAAAATCACAAAAGAGCGTTAATAACTTTTTCCGAACACTACACTCGAGAGTACAAACGCAATATAGCCTCTACGCAAAGCGCGTTTTGATTTCATTTACAACACATTCTCAAACGTCAGGTGAGCACAGTAGTGTACTCCAGTTCATTAAGTTAAACTTTCCCGCAACGGGAACGTCAAACACAGTAACATATCGCATTATCATTGAGTCATACAAACATTCGTTTTATAAATTTGCTAATCATCCAATTGTTGTTCTCTCTCATCATCATCTCTTCTTTCGATCTACGATTAGCCTTTCGCATAGCATTCAATTTTAAAAATTCATATAAAGATGTATGTTGATATACTTCATGGTCACTCATGTAGCTTTATATGTATGTATTTAATTTGTTGTCATTGTCAGTTTGACTGTCTCCTCATCTGTAACTTCAATATTCACTTCGAATTAATCAATTGATAAGAATTTACATCGATTGAAGCAACAAAAAAAAAAATTAAAAAATCTAATTTCAATTGTTAAAATTTTCTTGTCATACAAATGCAACAACTGCAGATATATCGTTTACTGTCAAATGGAAGAATTTCAGTTGGATAACAACTCGAGACAATTAATACTCAATCAAAACCCGATAGGAAGATAAACGAAACAAGCCCAACGCAACGCGATTAAGATACAGTTAGAGCCTAAGAAACTGAGATTAATTAGCTTTTAAAGTCCCGGAAATATAATTAATTAACAATAATTATTATGAGTACAGAGTAAAGTTCTATATAGTACAGTACAGTACAGTGTAGTGAAGTACAGTACAGTACAATAAGTGTATTTGTTAGTTTTAAGGCAACTCTCGACACGCGGACATAATGGACTAAATATTTACACGCATTTACAGTATATTCTCTCTTGAGTGGATACCTACGGAACCGCAAAATATAATACTTAGTATGCCCGCTTAAGAGGAAAATATTTGAGCAAAAAGAATCGTAGAGCATTTAACTATTGCAAGTTTTCTCTACAGCTTTGGACATTGCTAATAATGAATTCGCAGTGTTTTTCTGGTTATATACGAATTGAAAATTTATTTCTTTGGGGCTATCTCCAGTTCTTTCAGAAATGAAACACAAATGAAAAACTGCAGCATTTCTGATTCATTGCTGAAGCGTTTTTTATATGAAGTTTTTCATTTCTGATAGAGCTGGAGAGAACCTCTTAAACTGGAATGCAAACACGTTCATTGCTGTAGAATGTAAATGTTAAAACGCGGATATAGTGTTCTTAACTGTCCGCGTAGCAGAAAACTCTTTCTACTTGTGTTTCAAAGAAGTATCCGCGTCTGGTTAAACAGGATGCTTGATCCTCCAAGACGGAGAAATGGAAAAAATGTCCGATTTACGTTCTCCAAAAAATATCCGTTTAAGAAAGGATGCACTGTACACACAAACTCAAACGTGCACATAGCTACATATATGGAAACACTTGAATTAGGCTCTACTTTAATATTTAAAGTAAAATTCTTGAAACAGAATTACGAGTATAAGCATAATCAAATCAACGCCGCAAAAATTTGCAGACGTGTGATGAACGTTTTAAACGAAATCGAACAAACAAACAATCTACCAGAAACAAACAAAAAAAAACATAGAACAAAGAACAGATCAAAGAATCATTTCTAAGTAAAGCACTTCGTTCTAGTCCGGGAGGTAGCGCTACATTTGACCAAGTCATTTTATGGCGGCTGAAAATTATAACAATAATAGCTTTTCCTTTACACATAACAAATCTGAACGTCAGGTGCTCAGTGAGTGGTGGAGCTAAAAGAGACAGCATGCCAAAGTCAGGGGAATAAAATTTTTGGAATGTAATCTTATACCGAGCTAAGCTTTTGCTAAATGATAGCTTCAATCATATTTGGATGGAAAATAATCGTCACCTGCACTAAACTTGGGGGGTTATACGTCAGTCGCCTGCGCAAACCTCATGGAACTTTTTGAAACTAAAGTCATTTTATACCTTATGAAATTTACACATCTCAATCTTTACACTCTGAAGATAAGAAAAACAACCGTCAGCTGCACTGTAAACGGGGGAAAGACCGTCAGTCAGCATGATAAAATTCTTTTTTAGAAACAAATAATAAGAAAAAAACTAAGATTTGTTTCATTCAATACAATACATTTTCGACGGGAAGCTTTTATTTGTTAGTGTAGCTCAAACAAATTTCACAAAAACAACGCAACACTGATTACATATTATTTTTAGGGTTCCGAACCATTTGCGTTGGGTTGAAAAATTTTTTTTCGGTTAATGTCTTATAATTGCTCAATATACCATTGTGGCAAATATAAGCGCTACCAATGCACTATTTCTCTCGATACGCCCTTGCTGCACAGCTCTTCTTATATAAAATAATATTATTAAAACTCAACGTTGTATATTCAAGTGCAGGTACAAGGCATTATCGAAAGTAATTTTGTTAACTTGCTGCCAATTGCAGTGAAAGGCTTTCTTTCTCATTGTTTTTAACTGCTTGGTATATTAAGGTGCATTTAGGGCCTCCAAAAAAATTTTTTTTTAGGAACCAGTTGCAAGGTGACTATTGTGGGCCTTATTATGACCACTCAATATAATTTCTTCCACAACGTTTTATTCGGAATACAACGAAGCCAGGGTTTTTCTCCCAACCTTTTCATTTTGAATAAAGTCCGACTTTTAGTATGGGAATCAGGACCATACAAAATTATCAACAACTTTTAGAAAAACGTTGTTCTTCTTCTCACGCAAAATTAGATCAAGCACGTTGTTTTCATCTCTTCCGACTTTGTTGGACGATTACTATTCACTCAGCTACGCAATCGAAGTAATTTTGTTTGCTTTGTGAAGTAAATATAAACGCTTTAGCACATGCCAAAAATCATTATGCTGGGAGTGCTAGAAAAATGTTTTCTGAAAATCAGGGCCTTATAAAGGCGTTGGCCTTATTTGGCTGAACCACCTTATTCAAATATTTCACTCTTCCAATGAAAAATGATTTTAAAAAATCTAGGTAATAGGAATTTTACCACATATACCAGTTTTTGTGAAAATTGTTTGAGCTACACTAACAAATAAAAGCTTCCCGTCGAAAATGTATTGTATTGAATGAAACAAATCTTAGTTTTTTTCTTATTATTTATGTTTCTAAAAAAGAATTTTATCATGCTGACTGACGGTCTTTCCCCCGTTTACAGTGCAGCTGACGGTTGTTTTTCTTATCTTCAGAGTGTAAAGATTGAGATGTGTAAATTTCATAAGGTATAAAATGACTTTAGTTTCAAAAAGTTCCATGAGGTTTGCGCAGGCGACTGACGTATAACCCCCCAACTTTAGTGCAGCTGACGATTATTTTCCTTCCAAATATGATTGAAACTATCATTTAGGAAAGTTTAGCTCGGTATAAGATTACTTTCCGAAAATTTTATTCCACAGACTTTGGCATGCTGTCTCTTTTAGCTCCACCGCTATTGCGCCGACAGACGATCATTTTACTGATTTCTGTATGTTAAGCAACTACTTGCAATAAAATTCGTTCGGCATAAAATGAGGAAAAAAAACATAGCGCTGCCTCCCGTACTATTCTTATGATTTCGAAAAGATACAATGATCAAAATGGGACATTCAAAATTGGCGCAATCAAAATCAAAACCTTCGAGTATATAATCACGCATACATATCGAATCAAAGCGAGCCAGGGCTCAACCAAAAAATGAAAGTGGCAAGGAAATCAAAAAATCTCTGCCAACTTTGAATGCCCTCGCCAAATTCTGCCATTTTTAATTATGCCTAATTGTTTCAATTTGCACATTACAATTTTTAATATGCATACTTACATATTTACATAGCAGATAATCAGCAATTCAAATACAAAATAAACATAGCGTAAACGCTACAGAAAGAAGAAAGAGTGGGAGCAAGAGAACGAGAAAGAGAAAGAGAGGCAGAGAAAGAGAGAGAGAGAGAGAGAGAAAAAGAAATTACGCTAAAATTTTGCCAGGAAGAGGAAGCTTAAAAAAGCAGACAAAATTAAAGGCATTAAAAGCTTAAAAAATGAAGCGACAAAACTTTAATCCAGTCACAGTTAAACGAACAAAATCTGAAGTAGAAAAAACAAAAATTTTAAATAGAGACATAACATAAACTTAGCTGTATAAACGAAAATATAGGGAATTGCGTATAGCTAAAGCGCATTTTGTTTTTTAGTTTTTGATCTTTTGACTTTTGAAAATTATTCAAATCGCACAAAATTACTTTAAAAATACTTTAGCAATTGCGATTTTTTACAATCCAATCGAAATAAGAATCAAAAAATTAAATGAAATAAAAAGGAAAAGAAAACGAATCAAACTTCAATGTTTTGGTTTTGAACTTAAACAAAATATTCTACCTATTAAAAAACAAAAAAAATATTCTTTACTCCCAGAGTGCATTTAGCGATTTTTACACGTGGATAGACATCGTAAAAAAAATCATAACCTGTTTTAAAATTCTTCAACCAAAGCGCATGGAACTCAAAAGAAAAAGGCATTAGACGTTGTAGAAGGATTTACCGTTTTGTTTTTGAAGCTCTCTTTTAAATTCAATCCAACAACAGATTTCGCAAACTTTCCATGGGATGACACGACCCTACTCCTTTAATTCAAAAAAGGGGACAGAACCTGAGCGAAAAATAATTAAACAATACCTTTAGACATCTTTCCAAAAAAAATTTTTACTTTAAGAAGACGTCTGTGTGACAAAGCCCCGTTTACATTGAAAGATATCCAAGCTGATTTCAATATACTTATGTTATAAAGTCCCTTAGCAACTCTGCAGTTTTGAACAGATGTACAAAAATGAAAACACATGAACCTGACGAGACGATGAGATGGGAAATACTCGTAATCCCAACGTTGAGCTGCATTAGTCAGAAAGCGTAAACAGGGCTTAAGTTATATTTTTTTGCATTAATTGATCGAATTTTGAATCAAAAATATCGAAAAACGTGATTCTTTCACTTTCATCACTTTTGACAGAACATGTTTCTCAAATTATTCTTTTCTCCCATATTAGAGAAAAAATGTTGATTGGAAATATTTTTCAAAATAATTAAACTTTTATGCTTTATTTGAATAACTTAATTTAAAGCTGTTTTCGATATAACTGGAGGATCAGGCATACCATTTACTGTATACAAAGCTTCCATGCCAACTGGGTTGTTAATACTGCTGTTATAATGAACTTAACTGTATATAATACAATTGACTCATAATCAGGGACGTGAACCGGTTTTGAACCGGAAAACCGCTTTTATCAGCTGATGAACCGAACCATTAACCGAATCGAAGTATTTCACAAATGTTTGAACCGAACCGGAAACCAAACCCCTTTTTCTAAAGGTTCAGAGCAAGATTTATAGAAACCATATTGCGCATATCTCGAAAAAATAATGAATCGTTCTGCGCATAACGTCACAAGGCACTTCATTTCAATTTTTTTTTCAAAATTTTTTTGATGACACTAAATTTTGGAAAACATTTGTTTAGTTTCAAGATTTATAAAAAATTTCTATAAATCTTGGTAGGCTGTGTTATTGTGCCCTGTGACGTCACGTTAACAGCTGATTTTTGTAAACAACATAACGGAGATGCGCAAAACGTTATCTTATTTTCTATAAATCTTGGTTTCAGAGAATATATAACTATATTTGTCACTCAGGAGCCGTTTCCATTTTGGCTCCTCTCAACACGGTCTTGGGTACCCACCAAAATGAGCATTTTTCACTTAGGTACTCGTCAAAAGTATTTGTCTCCCGCTCTTTTTTGCCTGCCGAGTAACATCTCTTTCTAACTGGCGCAAAACGTCCCGCGCAATATCTATGAGAGTGACATATATGGTTATATGTGGTTCAGAAGTTCGTTTTTGCAAATTTTGAATAGAAAAATTTTGTACACCTCCCTCCCATAGGCTCGAAGTCGAAACTCTTATAATAACTTCATACACATATTCTTCAAGGTGAGCATCGAATTCTTTTATAGCCAGCTTCTAATTTTGATGTATTTTTTTATAAAATAATTTTTCATTTTATAAACTTTAGGCTTTATTATAAACGAAAAGCTCTTATCTAATCAGTAAAACATTATGTATTTTCTCCCATTTTTTTAAATCAAATAATTCTTTTAAATCTATATACAGTAAAACTTCCATACGTCGAACTTCTACAACTCGAAGATTCTAATCTATAATCTAATCTAATCTAATCTAATCTAATCTAAATCTAATCTAATCTAATCTAATCTAATCTAATCTAATCTAATCTAATCTAATCTAATCTAATCTCCTGGAGCCGCTGATCATTTCCATATCAATTTCTAATGGGATATCTCGACTTTTATTTAAAAAATCCGTAATCTTGGAAATATGATTACTGATTATTCAAAAAATTCACAATCTTGGGATATGATTGGATTTAAAATATGATTTTGTTGATATTATGTTTATATTTTAATCAGCATTTGTGTTAAATGTTGATGATAGTATTTCGATTGTTGATTGAGAGTGAGTATTTTTGAGTTTAGTGAATTTATGTGATTAATAGTATGATCATGAAGTGAATAGTAAGTGAGAGAGAAGTCTATATTGGTGAAAATTATGATTGTGCCCACTGATGAGTATGAGTGAGTCTGATGAGTGAGTGTGAGTGAAAGTGAGATTATATGACGTGAGTGATGAATAATACCCCGTTTAGTATTGTGATGAGTGATTGATGAGATAAAGTGAGATGGTGATTGTAGTGAGTTGAGTGAGTAGTGAGTGATGAGAGTGAGTGTGTGTAGTGAATGTGAGTAGTGAGTGGTGAGTGAGTGAGTGAGTATGTGATTTGAGTGAGTAAATGTGAGGGGAGTGAGTGAGTGAGTGGTGAGGGTGAGTGAGTGAGGGTGGTGAGTGAGTGAGTGAGGGTGGAGGAGTGAGGTGAGTGGTGGAGTGGGTAGTGTAGGGGTGAGTGAGTGGTGAGTGAGTGGAGGGTGAGTGGTGAGTGAGTGGTGAGTGAGGAGTGAGTGAGTGGGAGGGTGGAGTGAGTGAGGTGAGGTGAGTGAGTGAGTGAGTGAGTGAGTGAGTGAGTGAGTGAGTGAGTGAGTGAGTGAGTGGAGTGAGTGAGTGAGTGAGTGAGTGAGTGAGTGAGTGAGTGAGTGAGTGAGTGAGTGAGTGAGTGAGTGAGTGAGTGAGTGAGTGAGTGAGTGAGTGAGTGAGTGAGTGAGTGAGTGAGTGAGTGAGTGATGAGTGAGATGAGTGAGTGTGAGTGTGAGTGAGTGAGTGAGTGAGTGAGTGAGTGAGTGAGTGAGTGAGTGAGTGAGTGAGTGAGTGAGTGAGAGTGAGTGAGTGAGTGAGTGAGTGAGTGTGAGTGAGTGAGTGAGTGAGTGAGTGAGTGAGTGGAGTGAGTGAGTGAGTGAGTGAGTGAGTGAGTGAGTGAGTGAGTGAGTGAGTGAGTGAGTGAGTGAGTGAGTGAGTGAGTGAGTGAGTGAGTGAGTGAGTGAGTGAGTGAGTGAGTGAGTGAGTGAGTGAGTGAGTGAGTGAGTGAGTGAGTGAGTGAGTGAGTGAGTGAGTGAGTGAGTGAGTGAGTGAGTGAGTGAGTGAGTGAGTGAGTGAGTGAGTGAGTGAGTGAGTGAGTGAGTGAGTGAGTGAGTGAGTGAGTGAGTGAGTGAGTGAGTGAGTGAGTGAGTGAGTGAGTGAGTGAGTGAGTGAGTGAGTGAGTGAGTGAGTGAGTGAGTGAGTGAGTGAGTGAGTGAGTGAGTGAGTGAGTGAGTGAGTGAGTGAGTGAGTGAGTGAGTGAGTGAGTGAGTGAGTGAGTGAGTGAGTGAGTGAGTGAGTGAGTGAGTGAGTGATGAGTGAGTGAGTGAGTGAGTGAGTGAGTGAGTGAGTGAGTGAGTGAGTGAGTGAGTGAGTGAGAGTGAGGTGAGTGAGTGAGTGAGTGAGTGAGTGAGTGAGTGAGTGAGTGAGTGAGTGAGTGAGTGAGTGAGTGAGTGAGTGAGTGAGTGAGTGAGTGAGTGAGTGAGTGAGTGAGTGAGTGAGTGAGTGAGTGAGTGAGTGAGTGAGTGAGTGAGTGAGTGAGTGAGTGAGTGAGTGAGTAGTGAGTGAGTGAGTGAGTGAGTGAGTGAGTGAGTGAGTGAGTGAGTGAGTGAGTGAGTGAGTGAGTGAGTGAGTGAGTGAGTGAGTGAGTGAGTGAGTGAGTGATGTGAGTGAGTGAGTGAGTGAGTGAGTGAGTGAGTGAGTGAGTGAGTGATGTGAGTGAGTGAGTGAGTGAGTGAGTGAGTGAGTGAGTGAGTGAGTGAGTGAGTGAGTGAGTGAGTGAGTGAGTGAGTGAGTGAGTGAGTGAGTGAGTGAGTGAGTGAGTGAGTGATGTGAGAGTGAGTGAGTGAGTGAGTGAGTGAGTGAGTGAGTGATAGTGAGTGAGTGAGTGAGTGAGTGAGTGAGTGAGTGAGTGAGTGAGTGAGTGAGTGAGTGAGTGAGTGAGTGTGAGTGAGTGAGTGAGTGAGTGAGTGAGTGAGTGAGTGAGTGAGTGAGTGAGTGAGTGAGTGAGTGAGTGAGTGAGTGATGTGAGTGAGTGAGTGAGAGTGAGTGAGTGAGTGAGTGAGTGAGTGATGGTGAGTGAGTGAGTGAGTGAGTGAGTGAGTGAGTGAGTGAGTGAGTGAGTAGTGAGTGAGTGAGTGAGTGAGTGAGTGAGTGAGTGAGTGAGTGAGTGAGTGAGTGAGTGAGTGAGTGAGTGAGTGAGTGTGAGTGAGTGAGTGAGTGAGTGAGTGAGTGAGTGAGTGAGTGATGTGAGTGAGTGAGTGAGTGAGTGAGTGAGTGAGTGAGTGAGTGAGTGAGTGAGTGAGTGAGTGAGTGAGTGTAGTGAGTGAGTGATGAGTGAGTGAGTGAGTGAGTGAGTGAGTGAGTGAGTGTGAGTGAGTGAGTGAGTGAGTGAGTGAGTGAGTGAGTGAGTGATGAGTGAGTGAGTGAGTGAGTGAGTGAGTGAGTGAGTGATGAGTGAGTGAGTGAGTGAGTGAGTGAGTGAGTGAGTGAGTGAGTGAGTGAGTGAGTGAGTGAGTGAGTGAGTGAGTGAGTGAGTAAATCTTTTCATTTCCCTTTTCTGTTGCCCTTTTCTGTTGCCCTCTCCTACGTTTTGAGGGGATGACTCGGAAAATCAAACGAACTTAGCAAATTTGGACCAACCTAATGGAGAGTAGTTCCCCCAATTTTTTCGAATTTAGAAACGCATACCCCATTGAACAATTCTAACGTTAGAACGGCTGGATAAAAGCAAGAGAAAAATAGAGCTTTGGAATTTCGATATAACAGCGTACGGGTTTAATGAGTTAAGCTTGAATCTCCCTCCGAGTGCGAAAGCGAGCTCTTTTATAGCCCGTTTTTAGGCGCGAAAAGTATTTCCGCGCCTGGAATAATACAGGTTTTACATTTAAGTAGGGTTAACATTTCAATGATTGTCTTCGTTTACATAAATTCAATTCTAACTCTATATAATTTAAAGTTCATAATTCAGATTTTACATATTCGATTCTAACTCTATATGATTCAAATGCATTTTAAATTCATACTTAATCTAATTTCGACGTCGTTGACACCCCTAATTTTTTTTACTACTTCTATGATTTACTCATATGCAAAATTTTATTGCCATCAGGTGATGTTAATTCCTGCCGAGTTGAGCGTGAAGATTGGGAAGCTGGCCAAAGAAAGCCCAGAACTCCTTAGAAGTGACCTCAACTTATTTACTTAATAAAAATAAACTAAAAGTTTAACCAAACATTTTATTAAATACAGAGAACGCGCCTCATACCTTCTTAAAAAACCCCTAAGAAAAGTTGTCAAAATATTCTCAAAATATTTTTGCATCTCACAAATAAATGCAATATTTTATAGTACTCGAACACATAAAGGGCACAAATGGATTGATGAATACGTACAGCCAAGCTACCGGTGTGAATGAATCCAATATTAACTATTTTCCCCCCCACTAACCAACCCGCCTCGCACACACGTACACAAACAACTTCAACTTTTATGTCTCATATTTTCCCAAACCCTTAAGAAATCTTTAAAAGAAAAAAAAAAATTAATTCTATGTTTACGTATGGTTATTTTCTTTTTTCGAATTCTCTAACTTTTTTTTATATACCAACGCAAATCAACTAAAAACCGACCTCAAATTAACAAAAAAAAACAACAAAAAAAAACAACAAAACCAAACACGAAACACCTCAAATGCTGTTTGCTTAATGGCTGGAAACTCCTCACACTGCATAAATGCCTGATTATAATTTAATATTGCTCGTAATCTCGTTATGTGTGTATGTGTGTTAAAATGTTGCATTTTCCAAAACCACCAACAAACCACCAAATCAACAATCAACATCCAACATGGAACAAACACAATATCACCATTGCCATCACCACAAAAAATTCTCACTTAATTTGAATACGCTCAACAAAATTAACCAAAAACACAAAAAAAAAACAAAACAAACAAACTCTTGGATGTTTTGCTACACACTGTTCGATGTCTTATATTATTGTGGAATAGAGCAACTTTGGGTCAAGGCATACGTTCTGATTGTGGTATTGTACCGATCACCGGGCCCGGTGGTCTTCAGCATTATGCAACAACCGATCGACGTTCAACCGGCAGTCTGCGGGTAAGTAGCCTCTTCGCTTCTTCCATTCAAACTTCTAAGCATAAATTCCTCCCTTCTTGTTTTTTTTTTTTTTTGGTTTTTCTTGAGTGTTTTAGAACTATTTTAGCTTTTAAAGCATCAAGCCATTGGGTAAAAAAATATAAAATCGAAGATAAAGAAAATTAAAAAAAAAACAAAATAGAAAATTCTGATTGAATGAAAAATTTTTAATTCACATTCTGTCGTACTTATTTCTCTGTCTCTGTTTGTTAGCCTGTGCATTGCCGTATTTGCTTTAAATGTCTTTAAATATACTATTCATTTTGAATTTCTAGAACGCATAAATCTCAGTGTGAACTAGACTTGACTTAACTTAACCATACATACATACATGCATACAAACTATATACTATTAATACTCTTCTCATAAGATGTTCGATGTTTAGCTGAATTGCACCATTTCCTTTTAAGATAACAAGTTTTTTATTTGGGGTATTCACATCGGGTCTGGTATACTCTTGATATTGACATTTTTCTCGACTACGATTTCGTCATCTTAAGACCGATTATATGCATACAGATATAGACATTTCTATGTTTAGTCTCCAAAATTTGAGAACCTGCCGCAATACTATTTAACTTGATTAACAAGAGCTGTCTGACCTGTATGAATACCCCCGAGAAGTTTAATTAGTTAATAAAGTGAATTTTTCATTTGTAGAAATTTATTTATTTATGATTTATGTATTTTTCTCCGTTCTTTCTTTGTCTCTCAGTGTCATAAAACGCAAATTCAAACTCTGAAAGCTTTTTAACTTAATGAAAATAGATTTAGCTTCTAAGAAATCAAATAATTTCACCAATCTTGAAAATGAAACGCTCACGAAACTCTGCATGTTTGTCGTTCAAATCAAAAACTACAAGAACAACAAAAACAAAAACTACAAAAACAAAGAAATCACACTTATAAACAACAACAAAAACTCCATATTCACAAGCTCCAAGGTTTCTTAAGTAATTCTTTCAGTGATAGTTCTTCTTTATTAAACTTTTTTGTTTTAAATCCCACACAAAGCATTGAAAACAAGTTCAAATTGTTAAAGTTTTCGTTCAAAAGTTAACTTTTTCATATAAAAAAGTGAATAGAAAACTTTACTTATAAAATGAAATTTTCAGTACTTGGAGTTGGATGACTTCTTAGACGAAATGTCTCAGCTTTCGGATATTTTTCATTGAATTATCTAGATAAATATAAACCTGGGCCTGTCACTAGCTGTCTCTATGAATTCAGTTCAATTTCAATACATTTTTTATCATATCATAAATATAAATTAATTTGAAAAGCTAAAAAAGTTAATTCAATAAAAATGTCTCTTAAAACATCTTTCTTTCGCTCTCATATTGCTATATTGAGCATATTGTAAAAGGACAGTTACCAAGCACCATAAAAAAAGCTGCCAACACTCAAAGCTTAATTGGAAAATTCATTCCTCTTTGCTATATGAGAACTTCAGAATTTTTCAGTTGGCAAATTTATTTCTGTTGGCAACAGTATGAGTTCTGTTTGTGCAATAAAGCTCATAATCCTATAAAAAATTTTCTCAAAACCCTCTTCAAATTGTTCATCCCTCTTCATTTCTAATTCGCCAAATTTGCGTTTTCTTTGTCTTATAAAAATTCTCATAGTTCAATGAAAGGCAAAATATAGCCAAAACATGTGCAAAAATTTTCAAAACCAAGTTTTACTCCAAACTCAAATGGCACAAGAGTCACACCTATATTAACTATTGAATGCAAAATATTTCGGTTGATAATTAAACGAAATTATCAGTGGTAGGGGCTTTTAATCAAAAAATAAAAAAACCAAAGCTGATTAAAAGGGCTGCGCGGATCTTAAAATTAAAAAAAAAAATCCCGTCTATCCGACCAAAAGAAAACTTAATATCACTTTAAAATAATGTCCCCGTCTAATCTGATACTTAAGATGCAGTGAAAACTCACAAATTTTGGAAAGTAAAATTTGTTAGATACTATAGTGAGGTGAGTTTTCAGCTCCTTATTGAGTGTAGGTTGTAAGCTTTCACTTGCATTCGAGTTGAGTTTTCACTGTAGTCAAGCATCGACAAGCAGCACTTTGAATTTGAGTATCTATCGTGACTGACTTATAATTTCAAACCGTTTAATTTTATATAATATTATCTAAAGATTACTACAATTAAAATCCAATGCATTTCTTTTTTTTTTTTAAATAAAGATTTTTTTTACAAAAGTAGTAAAGTAGAAAAAATTAACTCTATCGAAGTCTATACAAAGAACAGAAATTTACAAGAAATAATAATAAAATTATTAATAATAAGAATATTAACAACTAAGTCTACATGTAAATGTCAAAACAGCTTAAGAAAACAAAAAAGTTTTTGAAACAGAACCAATTTATGTGCACAATTTTAAAATAAATTTGAGAATCAAATACAAAAAAGCAAAAAAATAGTAATACATACATACATATATAAAGAAAAGAGCTGCAGACTCATGTACGCATCGGAAAAATAGACCATAAATACCCACTAACAGTTATCCTCAATAAAATAGTAGTGCCACCACCAACACCATAAACTGAGCTGTCAACTCAAGTACCGAAAACAAAAAAAAAGTTTTAATACTGATTTCATGTTCAAATGATCAGGATTTTTTTTCAGCTCTTTATTGCATTCAATCTGGCAGGTCTGTTTAAGATCTTTGGTGGAAATTCTATTAAATTGAGCGTAACTCAGTATACTCGGTTTATTTTTTCTTCTTTTTTAGGATTTATTTCCGTTGCCAGTTTTCGACGTGTTGTCGGTGTTTGTAATCACCTAAAATAAATAAGAAAGAAAGTGAAAAAACTGGGCTTTCAAACGCGTTGAAAATCTAAGTATGTGCAGAAATCGTTCGATTTGAGGATCTATAAATGGGCCTAGATGACAATTGAGCAAAGAAGAAAAGTGAAAAGGAGAGAAGAGAAGAGAAGAGGAGGGAGAAGAGGAAAGAAGAGGAGAGAATAGGAGGGAAGAAAAAAGGAGAGAAGAGGAGGGAAGAGAAGAGGAGAGAAGAGGAGAGAAGAAGAGAGAAGAGAAGAGAAGAGAAGAGGAGAGGAGAGGAGAGATCATAAGAGAAGAGGAGAGAAGAGGAGAGAAGAGGAAAGAAGAGGAAAGAAGAGGAAAGAAGAGGATAGAAGAGGAGAGAAGAGGAAAGAAGAGGAAAGAAGAGGAAAGAAGAGGAAAGAAGAGGAAAGAAGTGGAGAAAAGAGGAGAGAAGAGGAGAGAAGAGGAGAGAAGAGGATGAGAAGAGGATAGAAGAGGATAGAAGAGGCGATAAGAGGAAAGAAGAGGAGAGAAGAGGAAAGAAGACGAAAGAAGACGAAAAAAGAGGAGAGAAGAGGAGAGAAGAGGAGAGAAGAGGAGAGAAGAGGAGAGAAGAGGAGAGAAGAGGAGAGAAGAGGAGAGAAGAGGAGAGAAGAGGAGAGAAGAGGAGAGAAGAGGAGAGAAGAGGAGAGAAGAGGAGAGAAAAGATGAGAGAAGAGGAGAGAAGAGGAGAGAAGAGGAGAGAAGAGGAGAGAAGAGGAGAGAAGAGGAGAGAAGAGGAGAGAAGAGGAGAGAAGAGGAGAGAAGAGGAGAGAAGAGGAGAGAGAAGAGGAGAGAAGAGAGAGAGAAAGAGGAGAGAAGAGGAGAAGAAGAGGAGAGAAGAGGGAGAGAAGAGGAGAGAAGAGGATGAGAAGAGGAGAGAAGAGGAGAGAAGAGGAAAGAAGAGGAAGAAGAGGAGAGAAGAGAGAGAGAAGAGAAGAGAAGAGGAGAGAAGAGGAGAGAAGAGGAGAGAAGAGGAGAGAAGAGGAGAGAAGAGGAGAGAAGAGAGAAGAGAGAGAAGAGGAGAGAAGAGGAGAGAAGAGGAGAGAAGAGGAGAGAAGAGGAGAGAAGAGGAGAGAAGAGGAGAGAAGAGGAGAGAAGAGGAGAGAAGAGGAGAGAAGAGGAGAGAAGAGGAGAGAAGAGGAGAGAAGAGGAGAGAAGAGGAGAGAAGAGGAGAGAAGAGGAGAGAAGAGGAGAAGAGAGAAAGAGGAGAGAAGAGGAGAGAAGAGGAGAGAAGAGGAGAGAAGAGGAGAGAAGAGGAGAGAAGAGGAGAGAAGAGGAGAGAAGAGGAGAGAAGAGGAGAGAAGAGGAGAGAAGAGGAGAGAAGAGGAGAGAAGAGGAAGAGAGAGAGAAGAGGAGAGAAGAGGAAAGAGAGAGGAGAGAAGAGGAAGAAGAGGAGAGAAGAGAGAGAAGAGGAAGAAGAAGAGAAGAGAGAAGAGGAGAGAAGAGGAGAGAAGAGGAGAGAAGAGGAGAGAAGAGGAGAGAAGAGGAGAGAAGAGGAGAGAAGAGGAGAGAAGAGAAGAGGAGAGAAGAGGAGAGAAGAGAGAGAAGAGGAGAGAAGAGGAGAGAAGAGGAGAGAAGAGGAGAGAAGAGGAGAGAAGAGGAGAGAAGAGGAGAGAAGAGGAGAGAAGAGGAGAGAAGAGGAGAGAAGAGGAGAGAAGAGGAGAGAAGAGGAGAGAAGAGGAGAGAAGAGGAGAGAAGAGGAGATAAGGGGAAAGAAGAGGAAAGAAGAGGAAAGAAGAGGAAAGAAGAGGAAAGAAGAGGAAAGAAGAGGAAGGAAGAGGAAAGAAGAGGAAAGAAGAGGAAAGAAGAGGAAAGAAGAGGAAAGAAGAGGAGTTAAGAGGAGAGAAGAGAAGAGAAGAGGAGAGAACAGGAGAGATCAGGAGAGAACAGGGGAGAACAGGTGAGAAGAGGAGAGAAGAGTATTATGCGTATTTATCGCATTTTTTGTATGTGTCGAATTTTTCTTAATTTTATCGATATAATAATTAAAAATATCGATACAAGGCTTAAAATCTAGTAATGAAATTCGCTTAAATAAATGTTTAAGAATAAGTATTACACAAAAATTCAAAAATTGATAGTAATCCAATGTGTCAAAATAGCGAATTAAATAAAGAGTTCTGTAAAAATAAAAAATAAGAATCCATCAATTCATTTATCATTGCCATTTTAAAGGTAGCTTTAAGTGAAAATTATTAAAAGAATTTAAAAAAAATAATATTTAAACCTTAATTTCTAGAAAGCGGGCTTTCCAACTGAATGATTTCATAATTACGTCGTTACGGCTTACACAGCGTATTGTCAAAGCTCAACATATTCGATTGCAATTCAATTGAGTGGTCATGAAATTATTTTTGAAGCGGCAAAAGCTTTATGCACTAACACAACAAGAAAAGAGAAAAGTGGTACACAGAAAAAAATTAATATAAAATACAAACCATTTAAGAAAATCAAAAACCAAAATTCAATATCTTTTTTTCTTGACAATTAAAAAACTTTATAGCCCGATACCACCTAGCGTATTTAAACATGCTTTTACCATTCAAATTGAAAAGAAAAAATAAAAAACCCTCGTCAATGCATTTTTATATACGGTTACAACTTTATCTCAGATATTGGAAAAGTATCCTCTTATAAGAATTAAAGGCAATAACAAAAATGCGTTTATGCAAAATACAGAAAAAAATATGCAGAATTGAAAATTATGGAGTCGGAACACAGCGTTTTGGAATGTGAATGGTGCTGACATAATTTACTTTTATTTTAATTTTAAGTTTCTTCTTTTTTTTTAAATACTCTTGGTAATATTGGTAATACTGAATGTCTAAAAAAAGTTTTCATTCGCGCGGAGGTGTAGATGGAAATATGCTCGGAACATTGGTAAACGAACGAGATAATAATTTCAGTGCATAAGAAACCAGTTATTTACTCCTCCGTAAGGTGTTTTCATTATTAATTTGGTGCAGTAAAAATCAATTTGATAAAATAATTTCATTGATGCGGAGGAAATTGTGTATTCCAACATAAATTAAATGCGAATTAAAAATTACATTTTGTACCTCTCACTTAATTATTTATCGATTTTTGTTGTTGTTTTTTCTTGCACGCCCGCAGATATCGGCATGGAAAGGATCACAGGTAATAATATTTTATGAGGCTTATTAAATGAAACTTCAAAATTAAATTAAAAGCTAATAAAAAAAATTAATTCAATAAAACTGTTTTTCTTCTTCTTATTCTTCTTTGAATAATCGCAGAGTTCTCTCTCTAAAGCCTTCCGTTTTAACTCAAAATCCAACCGCAGCATCATCTCCGCTGGCGATCGCACCTCATACCGCAACTCTACCTCACCAACTCCATCGTATAGCAGTTCCGAAGGTTGCGGAGGAATTTATGTTACCATAGGTACGCCATCGTCTATTCATCAACTCCACAACCACCACCAACAACAAAAACAACAACATCAACCTTACCATCATCACTTTCCGCCACCGACAACGGCACCCCCTCCGCCGCCAACGGCACACAATTACGGTACACAATTACAGCATATACCGGGGTCTCGTGTTAGCGCTCCACCAGCCGCCGGGAGTCGTGCAACGCTCGACTCCATATCCGATACGAATATATTTTATGGACAGCAACAACAACGGCGGGTTAAGAGTATCAGCGATATTGGTGTTGCAACAACACCAACATCTGCACTTGCGACTGCAGCAAAAACAACCATTCCAACAAAATCTGGAACAATGCAAAGCGTAACGAGCGGTGGAAGTGGTGGAAGTGGTGGCAGCATCGGTAGTTTTGGTGGCAATGCCATACGAAGTGCATCAGTCTCATCGGTCTCACCAATATAAGAATCGATTCTTATGTAAGCACAAAATTGCGGTAGGCATACTAATTGAAAGCTAGTAATATAAATGCATAAAGTTATGTTTGCGAATCAATTTTCTTTCACGAAATTCGAATCGAAAATGGAACCATTTTTGCATCTTAAATACTTGTACTCGAGCAATAAACTCTTAAGTCTTATCGTGAGAATAGTACAATCGAAAATAAATTCAGCGATCCGAAATAAAATATAATTCAATCTATCGATAATTCTCATTTTATGCTCATCATATCGATAAATTAAACTACTCATCACACATCAAAAGTCTTCAACGTTAAACGATTGACAACTTATTTTCATCCCTTTCATTCCTCAATATTATTTAAGATACCTTCAAAATAAAAGGTAAAAAAAAATATCACATCACACCCACCTTTATGTACAGTTGTGTTCAAAGCAACAGAAGTGTAACTAAAATGAGATCATAAAAGTATTGAAAAACTTTCAATTGGCTGCTCGCTATTTGGTTCCTGGTTACCATTGCTATCATGTAGGACACACCAGTAGGAACCCCATGTTAAATTATTGTCTTAAATTCGAGTGTCTCTCAAATACGAACTATCACTCAAACGATAGTGCCATCAATTAAATTAATTAAAATGTTCAGTGGAAATTTTTAAAATTTTTGTCATTTAATTTTTTACTTAAAATATTGTGGAGATTTCTCTTTTTATACCGCGTAAGCGGGGTATATTAGTTTTGTGCGAATCTTGTAACAGGGAGAACTAAGCTCCGGATATATAGACATATATATATATAGAAATGATCAGGATCAAAAACTGAATCGATTTAGACATGTCCGTCTGTCCGTCCGTCCGTCCGTCTGTCCGTCCGTCCGTGGTCGGATCTCCTCCGAAACGGCTGGACCAATCAAGTCAAAATTTGGCACACACGTATATCGGGATCCGAGTATGATCCTAAGTAAAAATGGGAGACATCCGCCCACTGCCACGCTCACAAATGAATATAATGTGTTTTCAGTAAAATACTTGTAACTTGCGAACCACTCAACACATTCCATTGATAACAGGTTGGCTGATAAGTCCCCGGTCTAACAAAGAAAAACACATTTTTTTGTCAAAATTCGTTTTTATTATCCAACATAGTTCCCTTCAAGAGCGATACAACGATTATAACGACCTTCCAATTTTTTAATACCATTTTGGTAGTACTCCTTCGGTTTTGCCTCAAAATAGGCCTCAGTTTCGGCGATCACCTCTTCATTGCAGCCAAATTTTTTCCCTGCGAGCATCCTTTTGAGGTCTAAGAACAAGAAAAAGTCACTGGGGGCCAGATCTGGAGAATACGGTGGGTGGGGAAGCAATTCGAAGCATAATTCATGCATTTTTGCCATCGTTCTCAGTGACTTGTGGCACGGTGGGTTGTCTTGGTGGAACAACACTTTTTTCTTCTTCATATGGGGCCGTTTTGCCGCGATTTCGACCTTCAAACGCTCCAATAACGACATATAATAGTCACTGTTGATGGTTTTTCCCTTCTCAAGATAATCGATAAAAATTATTCCATGCCCATCCCAAAAAACAGAGGCCATTACTTTGCCAGCGGACTTTTGAGTCTTTCCACGCTTCGGAGACGGTTCACCGATCGCTGTCCACTCAGCCGACTGTCGATTGGACTCAGGAGTGTAGTGATAGAGCCATGCTTCATCCATTGTCACATATCGACGCAAAAACTCGGGTGTATTGCGAGTTAACAGCTGCAAACACCGCTCAGAATCATCAACACGTTGTTGTTTTTGGTCAAATGTGAGCTCGCGCGGCACCCATTTTACACAGAGCTTTTTCAAATCCAAATATTGATGAATGATATGACCAACACGTTCCTTTGATATCTTTAAGGCCGCTGCTATCTCGATCAACTTCATTTTACGGTCATTCAAAATCATTTTGTGAATTTTTTTGATGTTTTCGTTGGTAACCACCTCTTTCGGGCGTCCACTGCGTTCACCGTCCTCCGTGCTCATTTCACCACGCTTGAATTTTGCATACCAATCAATTATTGTTGATTTTCCTGGGGCAGAGTCCGGAAACTCATTATCAAGCCAAGTTTTTGCTTCCACTGTATTTTTTCCCTTCAGAAAACAGTATTTTATCAAAACACGAAATTCCTTTTTTTCCATTTTTTTCACAATAACAAAAGTTGCTTCACAAAAGACGCTCTATCTCACAAACTAATTGACTAACAGACGTCAAATTTTTACACGAATCATTTGAAGGTTGCCACTATATAAAAATAATACGCATTTAATACTAGCGACGCCATCTATGTGTCAGACCGGGGACTTATCAGGCAACCTGTTATTTGGTGTACTGGTAAACTACGAAAAGGGACATATCCTGGAAAAAAATGGACGCCGCCCTCCGTGAGCCACGCCCACAAATAAGCCGACAAATAAGGGCTTATCGTAACTTGTGAAGTAAAACGCGTAGAAGCTTCAAATTCGCAACATTGGTTGACCAAGGCGAATGAAAGGTGTAATAACAAAAATTTATGTAGCCCGCCCACTGCCACGCCCACAAATGGAGAATTTTCGTAACTTCCGAAGTAAAAGGCGTAGAAGCTTCAATTTCGCAACATAGGTTCACCAAGGCGAATGAAAGGTGTAGGGAAATAATTTTTGTTGCCCTCCCACTGCCACGCCCACAAATGAAGATTTTTCGTAACTTCCGAAGTAAAAGGCGTAGAAGCTTCAAATTCGCAACATGGGTTCACCAAGGTGAATGAAAGGTGAAGGGAAATAATTTTTGTTGCCCTCCCACTGCCACGCCCACAAATGAAGATTTTTTGTAACTTCCGAAGTAAAAGGCGTAGAAGCTTCAAATTCGCAAATTGGGTTCACCAAGGCGAATGAAAGGTGTAGGAAAAAATTGTATGTGGCCCGCCCACTGCCACGTCCACAAATGAAGATATTTCGTAACTTCCGAAGTAAAAGGCGTAGAAGCTTCAAATTCGCAACATGGGTTCACCAAGGCGAATGAAAGGTGTAGGGAAATAATTTATGTTGCTCTCCCACTGCCACGCCCACAAATGAAGATTTTTCGTAACTTCCGAAGTAAAAGGCGTAGAAGCTTCAAATTCGCAACATGGGTTCACCAAGGCGAATGAAAGGTGTAGGGAAATAATTTATGTTGCCCTCCCACTGCCACGCCCACAAATAGAGAAGCAAAACATAGTGCGCTCATAATGTCGGGACGCTGGGTATTTCAAAGTCGGGCTTGACCGACTTTAGCTTTCTTACTTGTTTTATGTTGCCAAATCGCAAATGCATGCCTTAATGCGAACGTATGCAAGGCGCACTGGCAATTAACGTAATTAAATACAGCCAGATTGCTAGCATGGCTAATAAAGAATTTTATTTTTTAATTGATGCGGAGCCGCGAATAATGTTGTAACTGACAAATTGCACATTTTTGCAATTTTGTCTTGCCATTCAGTACTCACCTACATACCCACTTCGCTTCTTTATGGTTCTGAATTGTTGAGAAATGTCTAAGAGTTGACCAAATAACATTTTTGGAAAAGCTTAAAATCTAAGATTTATCGCACGGTTGTACAGTTCAGAGTGTTGGCCAATAAAGAAAGAAGCAGAACGTTGTCTCAGTGTCATAGAAACAAAGATGCTTCGCTGGATCTCCGGGCTGACACGTCTTGCTCGGATACCAAACGACACGATCAGAAACCGATATGGAGTCGCTCCAATAGCTGATAAAATGCGCGAAGCAAGATTACGTTGGTAAGGACACGAACTGCGTGCTGGTGAGAACACTTTGGTAAAGAGAGGTTTGAGGCTTGAGGTAACAGGTGTTCGGCCAAGAGGACGACCAAAACAAAGATGGCTAGACATTTTGAAAAGGGACATCCAAGCGACTGATCTAAGCATCGAGGATGCAGTGGATAGAAGAAAATGGAGAAAAAATTCAATATATGTGGACCCCGTTATAAGCCGGAAAAGAACACGCTAGAAAAAGAAGAAGAATAGCTTAAAGGGCTAGAGAATTATTGAAAGCCAAAGTCCAAAAACTTGGTTAACAAGTTTAGTTGTGTCATAGGACACCAAATAAGAACGAAGTTCATTTTAGTATTTATAAATGTTAGTAAATATAATTTGGAGCAAGGTTTTTCGCAAAAAACAATTGTTTTTATTAATCGAAAAATATATAATATGTATACAAAATGGCCATAAGACAAACTATTTTTCTTTCCTTTTGTGTTCTTGAACATCAGAAATGCACAATCGAAGGTTATTGTTCTGCTGCTGTACAGCAAATTATAGTATAAGTGCGTATTTTTATTCTTAATGACAGTGCTTAAAATAAGCCGTTTTTGTGGGTAAAACCGGTAGTTGGGATTTCATTTCGGTAGTTGGCAATTCGGGTTTCGGTAGTTTGAAATTTTTTTAAAGCCATTTTCTCAGAAGCACGTGAGTGCAAAGTTGACGAAAACATTGATGTTGATGATGACGACGAGACCGAAGAGTCTGGAAACACGATCTTTGATTTTTAAATTCATATCAACTCTCATTTTTTATTTCATTCAAGATGATCAAATAAAAATGTTCCAATATATATTATTATTATATGCATTATTAGTAATTTGACTTGAAAATTTAAAATAAAGCACTTTTGAACAGAACAAAAAAAAAAAAAACAAGTAAGAAAGCTAAAGTCGGTCAAGCCCGACTTTGAAAAACCCAGCGTCCCGACATTATTAGCGCACTATGTTTTCCTTCTCTATTTGTGGGCGTGGCAGTGGGCGGGCCACATAAATTATTTCCCTACAACTTTCATTCCCCTTGGTGAACCTATGTTGCGAATTTGAAGCTTCTACGCCTTTTACCTCGAAAGTTACGAAAAATCTTCATTTGTGGGCGTGGCAGTGGGCGGGCCACATAAAATATTTTCCTTCACCTTTCATTCTCCTTGGTCAACCTATGTTGCGAATTTGAAGCTTCTACCTACGCCTTTTACTTCACAAGTTACGATAAGCCCTTATTTGTGGGCGTGGCTCGAAAAAAACGGCGTCCATTCTTTTCTAGGATATTTTCTTTTTCGTAGTTTACCAGTACACCAAATATCAATGGAATGTGTTGAGTGGTTCGCAAGTTACAAGCGTTTTACTGAAAACACAATAAATTCATTTGTGGGCGTGGCAGTGGGCGAATGTCTCCCATTTTTACTTAGGATCATACTCGGACCCTGATATAGATGTGTGCCAAATTTCGACTTCATTGGTTCAGCCGTTTCGGAGGAGATCCGACCACTGACGGACGGAAGGACAGACGGACAGACGGACGGATGGACAGACGGACATGTCTAAGTCGATTCAGTTTTTGATCCTGATCTCCCCGTTACAAGATTCGCACAAAACTAATATACCCCGCTTACGCTGGGTATAAAAATCGGTGGTTGGGAAATATTTTTCGGTAGTTGGCCCAAATCCTTATTTTAAGCACTGCTTAATGGTGATAAATTTTAAACCAGGCATCTCCAAAATGAGAAAGGCATTTGTGTTAGTGAGCAAGAGAGCGAATGCGCTGAAAAAAATTTCAACACTAATTGCGTGCGCTCAATAAAGTTTTGAGTTTCCACAGCTTGTTAGTAAAAAATAAAATAGTTTTAATAAACCGATGAAATATAAGATTACTAGCGTGGAAAAACTTAACAAATAACAAATATTTGGCTGTATAAAGGTGTCATGTTCAATGCATTTTTCAAATTCTACCACACCGCCACAATTTCTTATCAAAAGAATACGTTTTAAATGTTTTGCGCTGCTTTGAACAAATGTATTTCAAATCTGAAAATATTTGTTCACAAAAATAAGTTGATGGGAAAAACGATAAAAGCCTTAAAGAAATTTCTCAAAAGCATTTGGGATCATAATGTAGGCTCTGCATTCCATTTTGATAAAATATTTTTTAAGTGTTTTTTAAAAAAAGGTTGCGCAGATCCGCTCGAAGTGTTTTCGTCGGGCGATTCAAGTATTACAGTATGAGAATAGGCAATTCAACAAAGCTAATAGGCAATTCACCAAAGGCAACAACAACCACACGGCATACCAGGCAATCCACCACGATGCCTCTTTGCGCATTGTTGTCGTCTCTAGAAATTGGGCACGTACAAGCGGTTAGTTTTTTTAAGGGATTTTTTTTTCATTTATAAACAGAGAAAATCAGATATTATAAAGATTTTTTTAAGAATGATTGTACCATTTGAAACTGTAGAATTTATTTTAACATTTATTTTTTCTTTTTAGTAATAGAAAAATTCACGTACTACAAAAAAGTGATTTCCGAGTTTTTGGTCTTGTTTAATTTAGACGCTAGTGTGGCATCCATGGACAACAGATGGTGCCAAATGGAACGAGTCAATAGTGCAAATCGATGGTGAAAATAGTAACCGACTACAATTTGAACGTTTAGCTTTTAGAAATGAGACTTTCTGTCTGTCTGATTTTCAAAGGTATCCCTTCGTTGTAGGGTTTTTTATAATTTTTATAAATGCTGCCCTAAAACCAAAAATTTTTGAAATACATAGTGGAATTATTTATTTGGACTTAGTTAAGAGCATAAAATGTAGATTCCAAATATAGAAAAGTGGCCGCGCCAAAAAGCGTTATTCGAAAATTGAATTTTACACCCAAAATTCAGATAGCGCTTGAAACAAAGACGGCATAAATACTTATTTTTTAATCGTTGACATCCTCTACAAAAGTTGATTTAATCGGACGATTTTTAGGGGTACCTCGAGCGTTAGAGTCTGCCTCAAAAATCATCTGAATTGTGTAAAGTCACAAGCTTTCGACACATTTTTGGGAAATGAGGAAATTGAGCTTTGTTTTAGCCTCCGATTAAAAAATATATAGCTGTTTATCTGTGTAGGGTATACTATGGTCTGGTTTGCTTTACTATAACACACTTACTTTTTTCATTTTGAAACATGAATTTTAAAAATATATAAATTCCTTTTATGTCGAATTATCTTGCTTTTTATTTGGTTTTATTATGTTTTAAGAACTCTTTTGAGTACTCGGTTCAGTATCGATAAAAGCTTTGCGCTTAAAGTATTTGTGCATCGCTGACGAAGTCGTTCAATTTAAACGCAATATTGAATACTGATTTGCGGGGGTCGCAGATACTCAAATGTACTCTAAAATGAAGGAGCATCTCTACTTTGTTGTTTGCAACTTCAATTTTACTTAAAAAGGGTCAAAATATAAAGCTACGGCATGTTTAAAAATCGCACATTCTTCGACTTATTTTTGACAGTCAGCTGATTTTTACTCAACTTCACCACACCATTTGGAGCCAAATAGCATTTTGACAGGCTTTCCCATACTGTAATACTTGGGGCGATTGCTAACGACTAAAGAAAGAGCGTAAGGCATACGTGTGAAGTGAGCGAGAAAAATTTTTCTATGGCGTGGAGGTCTCTGTTTTAAACTGTCAGCTGTTTGTTGTTTTCAATCGTTTTTCACAAGCGAAAATGCAATACAGTATATTCTGCTTAGCTGCATTCAATTATTTTCCAGACAATTTTATGCACTTACGCGAAAAATGCACCTACCCGATTTTATTTGCTGCATTTTTGAGGAACATATCAGAATTTCTTTAACAACACACGTCAGGCGCTTAAAGGAACGCCGTCCAAATATTAATTTTCTTAACAAAAACATATTTAACTTTTATAAGGATTGAAAATAATAATTATGACATTGATTGTTTACCGAAAAAATCATTGGGCATAATTTGTTCTACGGAAACTTGAGATAGACCAAAGTTATTGGTTTTTTATGATATAGGTATGTACCTAAAAAAAAGAAAAGCCTTAATTTGCAATTTTTATTTAAAAATTGAGATTTAATTATTATTTTCTAATTTTTTTAACATATTGCAAAATAAGACTTATTTTCTAATACTTATATAAAAATTGAAAAAAATCTCTTAAATCGTACGATTTATTTATAAATAATAGAATAAGTCTTATATTTTGATTTTTATTTAAAAGTCAGAAAATTGATTTCCTGATTTCCTTTCTTCAAAATAATGAGATCGTTACTTCCTTTCAATTTACTTTAAAGAGCGAAAGCAGTTAAGCAGAATATACTGGAACTGAAAAAGCATACGTGTAAAGGGTTTTCCATCGCAAATGAGATAGTCTCGAAAATGCGAATTTTCATACTTTAAGATTTTTTAAAGTATCGATATTTTTCACACCGATATTACATCCGCAGTCCCCGGAGTACAGATGCTGATTTTAAATAAGTTCTAATTCTGTTCGAATTGATACTCAGAAGCAAGCAAAGGTTAGGTTAGGTTAGGTTAGGTTGTACACTCAAAAAATTCCGTCGTAGAATCTACGATATCCGACGTAGAATCTATTATATCCGCAATTGATATAGGTCCAATTGCAAGATATCATAGATTCTACGACCGCTTTGCAGTAGTTTCTACGATGAGGAATGTCATTGATTTCAACGATATATAACGTAGATTTAACGATATTACATCTTAGGAACTATATTGTTATTTCATAGGAACTACAATATCAAATCATAGGAACTACGATATAAAATCATAGGAACTACGATATAAAATCATAGGAACTACGATATCAAATCGTAGGAACTACGGTTTCAAATCTTGAAGTACATTTCGATAACTTCTTAATTTTGATATGAATTCTTGTCGGCGGGTTCGTTCCCTGCTCCAGCGAGCGTATTTTTTTTTATTTTTTTTTTTGAAAAGTAGCTAATTTAACAATTACATTATTTAAAAAACTGAGAAAATAAAGATTTTTCCAAAATTTGTATGCTTAAAAAATTAAAAAAAAGATTCTATAGGAATTTCTTGAAAGAGCTTGTGCGTGACGTTTTGGAAGGCGCAATGAAAGCAACTCTATTTATTTGGTTGGCAACTTACTTTCTGTTTTCCCTGTAATATTGCCTTGAAATTTACTTGCCTGTTTTATTCTCTATTTTTCCACAAATTCTTTTCTATTTGACAGGGTTCGAACTCGGACCTCCCAGATTACAAGTCTAGCACACTTCAACTACGCCATCCCGTGATATGATTTGAGCTTGCTAGTTTTATTATATCAATATAAGTCGGAAACAGTAGAAACTATTAGATTGACAGTAGAACTTATTGTATTTTACGTAGATTCTATGATATTTCCATCGTAGATTCTACGATATTTAAATCGTAAAATCTATGATGGACATAATTCTTCCACAGTAGAAACTATTATATTTACAGTAAAACTTATTGTATTTTACGTAGATTCTATTATATTTTTCTACGTCTTCCTATCGTAGAAACAACGATGCAAAATTTTTTCAGTGTAGGGGCCGCCCACCAGGAAGGTGGCGCACTTAGACCAAGGAAGGTCCATTGTGTTACCCACGGATTCAGGACACCTATTTAATAAACCATTTTGTTCGCTCAATAAAGCTTGCTATCCTCACAGGGTTAAGTTTCCCGAGTTCCGCTAGGAAGTGAAAGAAGTAATATCCCAAGGTTTAAAATCTCGGTTTAGCAAAGGCTGGGCAGTGCAGGAGAAGGTGCTGATGAGTTTCCTCCTCCTCCTCATCCTGACAACTCCTGCAAAAATCGAAGGCAGGTGCCCGTAGCCTTTTGGCATGGGGACCTATGAGACAGTGACCGGTCAACAGTCCGACTGTCACCGAAAGACGCGTTTTTGACATCGTGAGTAATTCCTCAGTCCGTTTATGCCCATGCGTGGCCAAGTTAGTCTAGCTTTCTCACAAAAACCCCCGCTTTCCCATCTCACTTGAAAGGACCTGTTGGCCCATTCCTCAATGAGAAGGCGACAGGTAGCAAGAGGAACCTCTGTTTGCTCGCCTGTTCGTGGAGCCGTAAGAGTGATGCCGTGTCTGGCCAGCTCATCAGCTGTACAGTTCCCAGGAATATCGCTATGTCCAGGTACCCATACGATCTCTATTTGGAAGTACTTTCCCATCTCAGAGAGAAGGGACAGACACTTATTGACCGATTTTGAATTGACCACAAAGGAGTCGAGTGATTTAATTGCTGCCTGACTATCAGTAAAAATACTAACTCTTGTGTGAGTTATCACGTTCCGACGCAGCCATCTAACTGCATCGCTAATTGCGGCTATTTCTGCCTAAAAGACGCTACAGTGATCAGGGAGTCTAAAACTAAGACTCACATTGAGCATTTTACAGAAAACACCTCCTCCAATCCTACCTTCCAATTTAGAACCATCTGTAAAGAAGGTCAGACGATCTCCATCCCGGACGGACCCCCCTTTCCAGTCCTCCCTCAAGGGTATAGAAGTTCGGAAGGGCTTTACCAGACTTACCGTTGGTACACAGTAGTCCGTAGTCTCCGGTATGTCGCCCAAAAGAACGGGCATCGGTAGGTTCGAAGTTCTACTTCTTACACCAACTTCCCTCAAACGCAAAGCAGTGGTCAAAGCCACTCGCTTCGCCGCTATGTCGGGGGGTATAATGTTGAGCATCGCACTTAAGGCGAGCGTGGGAGTAGATCCAAGTGCTCCCGTGATATCCAAGAGAGCTAAACGTTGGACCTTGTCTAGTTTTTTGCAAATCGAGGTCTTCTTCAACGCAGGCCACCAGACAGCACAGCCATACAGAAGTATGGGTCTGGCCACCACAATGAAGATCCAGTACACAGCTTTGGGGGATAGCCCCCATCGCTTACCAATGGCCTGTTTGCAGCAGTAAAGCGATACCTCAGCCTTCCTAATGCGCTCTTCAATCGCCGGCCCCCAGATTAGTTTCCTATCAACTAGAAGACCCAAATATCTCACGTTGTTTGTGACGGTTAAGGGGACACCATCCAGAGATGGTGCCCGGAAATCCGGAATTTTGTGCTTCCTTGTGAAAAGAACCAGTTCAGTCTTGCTCGGATTAACAGCAAGCCCACAGTCCCTGGCTCAGGTTGTCACGATTTTTAGATAGGAGTGCATTAGACTACTCAGGGTATCTAAATGCTTTCCTCTTACCAACAGCGCCACATCATCTGAAAAGGCAACCGTGCGGCATCCATATGAATCAAGCAAGCAAAAAACTTAAAAATTAATAAAAGTCTCACGCATTGCTTCACGGACCATACGGAATAGAAGAATCACACCCTTTGATAGCGCAAAAAAATTTTAAGTTATCTAAGGGCACCTGCACACGAGCAGTTGTTCGCGGTATTGTATTCTGAAAACTTTCAGTCTGGCTGCACCACTTTTTGTTTTGTTTGTTTTGAATGCATGTATCTATGTGTCAGTGTAATTTCTGAATTGGATAATTAGAGCTATCCCAGCAAACATTTGGATAAGCTTTTTACAAAGGTGCTTACTATTCATTTGTTTCCAAGTAATTTTCCAAACTTTTTCCAACCACTATGTGCTATATTCAATTCGCAGACATTTCCCAAACGCTTTCCAAATGTGATTGGGAAACGTTGAATTTCTCAAGTACCTCGCAAATCCACCCAAAATAATATGTATGTTATATCGATATCGTACATACATACGAGGCGTCTACAGTTCGATTTTTTCGAACGTTAATATTAATATAATATATATTTGTTAATATATTAAATCTAGCACTCGCGAATGAGATCTCTCGGTAGCGTACTGAAGGGTGTTGTGATTTGCACCCTGGAGGGCTCGAGTTCGATTCCTGTCGCGGGCGAAAAAAGGTTGCGGAAAAATTGGGACGTAGAAAGATAATTGAGATAAAATTTGATCCAGTTAGATGGGAGAAAGGGAACCCCGCAGCGGGGTTTGAACCCGCCTACATCGGATTGTTACTGCTTATTTAGGCTTGGAAATTATTTAATTCGAATGCTTGGATTTATATGTTTTCCAATCTCAAATCCAATTGAATAAAAAGGGAGCCGTTTTGGTTATTTACACTTGAAATCCAAATAAATTCCAACACTTGGATCCAAGCCTTTTGTTTGCGGGCGCAAATTATAATACTTCCAATTAATTAGTAAGGGTAAATGTTTGCTGGGATTATTCACGAGGCGTTTTTTAACGCGCGTTTCTTAACTCGCGTGTCGAGTTTGTGGGATGGTGGTGTAGAGATGTAAGCGGGGTAGGCAAACACGCAAAGGCGGCTCTACCCCGCCGTCCAACGAACTCGAAACGCGCGTTAAAAAACGCTCGTGTATAACAGCACTTAATTGTTTTTTCGTATTATCGTCGGATATAAGTGTCGCCTAAAGCCGGGTTCCCATTATCTGCGCAAAGCGCCGATAGTGTGAACGCAATTTTTGAACTCTGACGCTGACAAGTGTGATTGGCTTGGACGAGTTTTGTCCCAATTTTATTGTTCCCCGATATCTTCTCGACAATATGCGATGGTAATGTGAGCCTCAAAAGTGTCTGTGGACATTGTTGAAATTTCTGCCGATGCGGCCCGATAAAAATCGGCGCACATTGTGCTATTTGCGCAGATAATGGGATTCCAGCTTAAAAAAGTGTAATATCGCGGCCGAATCAGGAAGTCATTTTACATAAATATATGTAAATTTCTTTCTCTCTGCAAAGGTTATTATACCTTATTTTGCGAACTTCACTTCAGGTAACCCAAATAATAACGGAATCTAACTTTTTCTCGACTAGGTCCCCTGTCGCTATCGTTTCATAAAGAACTTCGTTCTAAAAAATTTGACACTTTAAACGTTATTCGTGGCTCCGCTTCAATTGATGCCCTGATTATGTATAATATGACAACTATACTCAAAGTAAGGCCATGCTAACGGTTTTTGTCACAGAGGCGAAAAATGTTTAAACGTAGACAGAGTTTGGATCTTAATCACTTTTGTTTAACCTTTTCTTTATCATGTAAAAAACCCAGAGATCCTAAATAACTATAAAAATTTTTTTAGAATCGAAAAAATTGCCTTTAAAACGACGAAAATTTTTTACGTTAGTCGATAATACTTATGATTGGGATTTTTTTGTTTTTCGTCGCTCAAAACGTCTATTTTTGGAGAAATTTTTTTTACGTTGCCTTATAACAATTATGAATGAGAAAAAAATTTTTTCGGTTGCTCATAATTTTAATGGTTGAATAAATATTTTTTACGTTGCTTCAAAACGATTGTGAATGAGAAAAAAACTTTTCCGTTTCTTATAAGCTTTTATTTTCAATAAATAGTTTTTAATTTATTTCGTTCAGAGCAAAAATATATTTATAGTGGTATACTGGTGATGCCATTCTACTGATATCATTAATAGCGCTGCTGATCGCGGTGGTTATTAGGCAACGTAAAAACAATTTATCGAAAAATAAATGTTATAAACAAATGGAAAATTTCTTTCTGATTCATAATTGTTATAAGGCAACATAAAAAATATTTATCGAACGATTAAAATTATGAGCAATGGAAAAAAAAATTTTCTCCAATAACTGTTATAGAACAATGAAATACTTTTTCATTGTTTGAAAATGTTATCTTAAAATGAATTTTTTTTTAATACAAACTTTAATAGTTATAGTCCAATTTTTTTCCTAATTTCTTATAACTGTTATGTCTCTGAAAAAAAAACAGAACAAGAAAGTGTTATAGGGTGGGTTTATTGGTCGGCAAGTTTGAGGCAATTCAAAAAATTCCGAATTCCTTTTTCCTCCTACGCGTTTCGACTAGCTTTGTAGTCTTCCTCTGGGAGTCTATTTTATTGAGAAGATATTTTTTTCACACATTTAAAATTTTACAATTAAAATTTACATTTGTAGAAAATTTTTTTAGACTTACATTTTTTATAAAAAATTAATTTATACATTTTCTATATTGTTTTTTTTTTTTTTTTCAAAAAACTTTTTCCCCCTATTTCGGTCCGAATGTTTGGAGTAGTCCATTTTCTGCATTAATATTTTTGATGTCGTCTCTTAAAGCGAAGGAATTTTGATATGAATTTTTTTAAATTGTCCCAATATATTTGGCTAAGTTGTAGCACGGTACGTCGAAAAATTATGATGTGGGTCTCAGAGGAAGTCCAGTTGTAAGTGTTTTCGGAAGTCCATATAGCGGCGGAGCATGTCAATTGTTGTTTTTGTCTTAAGTCAATGTAGTTTTGTTTGTAAAGGCTGTTTATTAAGTTATTGTTTTTCTTCATCAGTTGTTGCGTGGGATCATTCCGAATTGTTTTATAAGTTGTTTTGTCGCTGAGCAAGTTTTCCATTTTGGAGATGTAGTCATTTCTGTACATTATGACGGTTTTGTTGCCGTTGTCCGCTTTCGTGGCAATGATTTCGTCTTTCATTCTATTGAGAAGTTTTCTCGTGTCATCATACACTTTCGTGATGAAAATCTCTCGTGGGTCATTTGTTCTTCTTCTTCTTTTGTAGTCATTTATTCTCGCTGCAGCGTCACATCTGGCTAAGTCTTTGGATTTTGCGTCAGTTATCTTTTGTATGTATGCTTTGCTCAATGTCAGCTATTGTGTGTAGTGGTGAAAAGTTTTTTTGTGTTATCGGCAGGGCGAATTTGCCTCCAAGAGTGAGCAACCATGCACTGTCTTCGGAAAAACCTAATCGGTTTTATTAACTAGCCAGTCTTCGTTGAAGACATCTAGTACTAAAGATGGCACCTGGCAAAAAACGTGTGTGTTAAATTGAAGTAGGCCCCCTGTGCATGCATTCTTATGGAAAAATCAAAAACGTAGCACGCCCCCTGAAAATTCCGGATCCGGTCTAAAAAATATTTTATAATCTTGTAACATGAACTAAAATTTTTGTTAAAAATAAGATAAATCACGAAATCCATGTTACGCACTGTTACAGCGTGCGAATTATTTTAATTGGTTTAGCTAAGAAAAAATTTTTTCCGAAAACTGATTTGCAATTATTATTAATTATTTTTACCCTCTTTACAAAACGTGTTAAGGGTTTTTAAATCCATTTGTAAATTTCGATGATATTAAGCAAAATGTCCGTTACGCATGCGTTACAAAATTTTTCCTTTAGAATTTTATGTCAGCTTCTATCTGAAATCTCTGTCAATTGACTTCAGATAGAATTTTCATATTTTTTTAGAGCTATAAGTTATCCTAGATTACACTAGTAGCTATGTTATTTGAGAAAAAAAAATTATAAAACAACTTTTTTTAACTTAACCCTTTCATGCCACTATTAAGACAGGCTTACCTAAAAAATGTTTGAGTGTAGATATATGATAGTTTAGACCCAAGTATCATGTGGTAAAAATTTCGAAGTCCTTGTTCTGGTTCGTTAGTTACAGGATGTTGCATATAGGCAACATTGGTCAATAGTGGTCAACTTAAAAACACATGTTAATTATTTTTCAAAGCTTTTGTTTATTGAGTTTCATGTAAGAAATTATGTGTGATATGACCAGAGCCGGATTAAGGTTGCTGGGGGCCCGGGGGCCAGAGAATGGTGGTGGCCCCTCTGTTAATTGAAAGATATAGGATGAAATTTCACACAATAGCAGAAAATGTGTTTGTAGAAAGGTTATCAATTATAAGAATGAAAATATTTTTCAACGTTCACATTTTGTTTATTTAACAGTTTTCATAAAATATTTTTTTTTATTCAGCGGTTTTTCAACCCATATAAACTTTACTCGATTTTATCCTAGCGAATTCTTCAATGAGAGTTTCAAACGATAATTTTTTTAATATGTCGCTTTCGATACTCAAAATCATCAAACTAGTCAGACGTTCCTGTCCCATGCTCGTCCGTAATCTGTTTTTGATAATTTTCATTTCCGAAAACGATCTTTCTCCACTGCAATTTGTCACCATCATGGACAAGTAAATGCGAAGTACTATAGCGGAATATTTCGCTGAAAAATTGGCAACAGTTTTTTTGCGGTTAGTTCAAAAATAGCAGTTTTATTCTCGAATAAGAAGTGTAGTTTTCTTAAAAAAATGTTTCTGTCTCAGAAATTCGTATGATAAGAAAGGTTACTAATAGAAAAAAAATACAAAGTTGTTTGTCAGAGACATGATATTATATTTGAATTTCACTTGCTCGCACAGAATTTCGGAAAACCTCACCAACAGTTGAAAACAACTTCTGGTAGGTATATGTTCACAAGTAGTGGACCATTATTCCCAGATCAGGGGAATTCTTTTTTCTCTGCTCGGTGAGGACAAATGGAACATAAATTTTTTCTGATCTTTTTGCGCACGACCACAGAACATGTAATTCAAATTCGGTTAAAAATGTACGGAAAAAATTCCGCTCGATTTTTTGCTAATCGCAAGAATGAATTTTTCTCCGCTGTCCAACTTCAAAATCTGCTAGATCTAGCCGAAAATCTGCTGATCAGGCATCACTGCTTTTTATAATGATCCTTCAGACTTATTTCGTTATACTTGTTTCCACCACATACATATGGCAATTTCACGACATAGAATACTTATGGCCTTATTGGAATTTTTCAAATATAGAAATATTGAAAGTACTAAAGAAGTTATGAAGAGTTGAAAATTGCTTCGACGTATTGTCTCAGTAAGGGCGAAAGGGTTAAAATAAATCGTCATAAAATCACTTACTCCGCAACACAAATCCGCTGCTCCACGAAAAAGCGGTCAAGTGCGAGTCTGAGTAGAGCGAATATTATAAAATAAAATTTAGTATGTAGCATATTTTCACTAAACGACAGATTGATTGTTAGCAAAAGTAAGTTTTGTGATTGATAAAAGGGTTTTTCAATTCTTAAGTCCACTGAATAACCGTATAAACAAGTGAAAATTTTAAGAGAGTAGTTACTGAATATCTTGAAAACTATAATAAATAAAAAAAATTAATTTGATCACTGCTGGTGGGGGCCCCCCGTGGTGGAGGCCCGGTGCCACTGGCCCCCCTGGCCCCCCATAATCCGGCCCTGGATATGACACAAAGCAATTTTTTTGGGGATTAAAGCATAAATAAACATGGCATTTGCTACATTTAGAGCGCGGATAACCAGTATGGCATAGCCGACATCTGCATTTGGATCCCCATTCTACCCAGTGACCAAAATTGTCTAGACTTTGAGGGCTCTGCAACGTACGCTCTTTTATTTGAGCTACATTCAGACACTGGTGATGATCGAGCCGATGAAGATCCTGGAGATGAGGGAGCTGAATCCATCGCTGAAGCGAGTGACGATGGGCGACTCTTTTCCTCTGCAAAACCTCTTGAGTTGCGTTCATCAGCTCGTTTGTAACATCCAACTGGAAATTTATTAGTTGCATGTGTTTTCCTTCGCCGTTTGTATGTTTTCCCAAGCAGCAAAATAGAGCGATTCGACCAGCAGCAAGTCGAATCGACCTATTTTGGTTGAAAATACCCTACTTCTGACCTATTTTCCGGCCTTAAATATGACCTAACTTAAAAGTCCGTTTCGAAGGTCCAAATTACCTCTATTCTACCTATTTCATGACTTCAAAGTCGCTTCGACTTCCAAGTCGATTTTTGGTCGAAAATAGGTAAAAAATTCCCTATTGAGTGACTTAAAATTGACTTAACTTTGAATTCCAAATTAGGTAATTTTTCAAGGCAAACAGACCAATTTTTTGACTAAAATTCGACTTTAAAGTCCGTTTGACTTATAGGGCGAAATAGGGTCAAAAGTTGACTTATTTTGTTGCATGCTTCGACTTCAAAGTCGAGCGGAATTGATTTTTGGACTTCATAGTCGGTTTGACTTTAAAGTCGAAATTGGTCAAAATAGGTCGAGCTCCGCCATGTTTTTCGAATGGCAAATTGAGAAATATTCTTCTGCATATGTTTTTTCTTTAAGAAAAACAATTTTTTTCAAGCAATATTTATTTAATTTCCATCAATGAGAAAGCCCCTTAAAAATGAAGAAGTAGAAGGAACACTTTCACGAAAAATCTCAGCGGGCATATGTTTTTGGGACTTATTAAGCGCAAAATAATTTTTAATGAAGTCCATATTTTATTTATTATTTATTTCTTAAGACACACGAAAAAGAAAATCTCTCGTTCATTTCTGCTTTCGAGTAATACGAATGACTGAGTAAGATATTATGTATTTATATCTTTCTCTGTTACTCTCTCTCTCACTTTTTTCGTTTCCTTTTACGTTCTCTTTCGTTTTACTCATAAGTCCAATTAGGTCGAAAATTGGTCATTGCGACTTCTTTTCGACTAATATTAGGTAAACGGACTTCTTTTCGCCCTGACTTTGAAGTCGAAATGCCCTATTATGACCTATTATTACCGCCAATCGACTTCCAATCTATTCCCCACTTACGTCGACTCGACGTCGAATCGACGTAATTTCGACCTATTTAGGTTAGGTCAAGTAAATATTCTGACCTAATATAGGTAAGAATTTACCAATTTTCGACCTATTTTGCTACTTGGGTTAAGTCTCTTCGATACAACAACCAACTATTGACTAGTGAAGAATTTATACACCAGTATACTTTACGCATATACCATTTGGTGGTGCGGTGGTTGATTTTATATAACGCTAGCAGCATATCAGCAAGATCAACCCCTCCCATGTGCTTATTATAGCAGTCAACAATGCTTGGACGAGGTATATCTATAAATTTATTTTCTTTTCGGCACCATCTTCTGCACTCACTTGTAGGAGTTTTGCCTGCATTGTTAGAAATCAGCTGCACGCTCTTATTATCAAACCAACGACAAGCAATTAAGTTGTGTGTGGTTTCAAATTTAAAGTCGCTTGATCCACGTCCGCGTTTTTGAAGCTCCTTATCATTGCTTAGAGCACAATGTTTCAACCGATTGCTTCTGATCGTGCCAACCGATAATATGCCCTTTTGTCTTAGAGCAGCCATTAAGCTTATCGACGTAAACCAATTGTCAAAGAACAACTTGAAGTTTTTATTTGTAGGAATATTAGATGCAAGGTCCAAAACAATATCTGATGATATCCCCAATCCAAAAGACTTACAAGTTCCTTCTCCAATGTAGAGGGCGAAATCATATATAATACCAGATACGCCAGCCCTGGTAAACATTTTGAAGCCCCACTTGTTTGGTTTATTCGGCAGATATTGTTTCAAACTTTGTTGACCTGAAAAAAAAAATATTTTCGAATAAAATACAAATATACTGCATATAGCATAGAACTAAGTACCTTTGAATGCAATCATTTGTTCATCGACGCTTTGGAACTCTTCTTGTGAAATTTGATTGAATTTTTCTTTTATTAAGTTTAGCAATGGACGAACTTTATATAGTTTATCATACCCCGCTTGTCCCTTTTGTGGCTGAAGAGCGTTATTATTCAGATGAAAGTTTTTTTTTTATTTTTCAAACCGAGTTCTTGGCAAAGCATTTGCAACAGCTATCAGTTTATAATTCTTCGACCACGCCATTCTTTATGATGGAATTTTTATTACAGCAAGGTACAGCATTATACTTATATATCTTTTAATTTCAGATATATTGCATCTTAACTCTGTTCCATCATTTTTTACAGCATATAAGTTGGTTTCGTGACAAATCAAGTGCAAAACATCATCTGTGAAGAATTGGGTGAAATATTCAATTGGTTCTTTCGCGTTATCGCTGCGCATTTCGCCTTTCCAACTTATATCACATTCCATTAGCTCGGCACTCCTCCATCTCAAACTTTGCAAATCAATTTTCTCAACGACTTCTTGCTCAAATTCTTCATTTTCAATGTTATCTTCTTCATTTGATTTTCCAATAAGTTCCTCAATTAAGCCAACTTCTATGTTTTTGCCGTTTTCAATCAAACCTTGCAAAGTTTCTTCGATAATATTTTCAAAATTTTCAGCTTCCTGCTCTTCTCCATTTTCCTCATCCTCTGAATCATTCCAGTCATTTAAATACAATGTTGCCTATAGGCAACAAATGACACGCACATGTAACATCCGTTATGCTGGCCACTCACGCTATACCGATCGAAGCGATTGGTATAAAGTATGTTGCCCACACACGACACACCGATCCGTAAACCGTCATTTCGCTCTAGTCGTCGTGCGGTCAACATGTCAGCTAAAATTCCTCTAGAAAGGCTTTACTAACATATGCCATTTCTTCCGTCGATGTTTACGCGACAACGATTACAGAAACATGAGAAAATGCATAGAAAAAAAAAACAAACCAAAACCGGTTTGAGAGCATGCGAATTGAGAGAGTGCATACACCGCGCCACTCACGCGTCAACAAATCGCTGGTTTATGAAAAATTTCAAATACTTTCGATCGGTGCACAAACCACCCCACACACGCTTAACTTTTTGTCAACATGGACAAATCGCTTCGATCGGTATAGCGTGAGTGGCCAGTATTACGCACTGTTACACCATATGTTCATATGTATAAAAACCTTAAATTCTTTACATTCTCTAATTTTTTTTATAATCTCTTTTATTGTAAATGAAAAGAAAAATGTTTCGCACTTTCTTGCCATCCAATTTCTACAATTTTTGCACGTTTGTATTGAATATTAGTACTGGGAGCATCTATTTATGCGCACTTGCGTTTTTCTAATTATCTCAAAAAGTAACGATTCAATTTTAATAATTTTTGTTTTAAATGAAAGGTAATACCTAGAGGTATTTTTATTTAAATACCAAGAAAGTGGCGCAAAAACGGTAAAACCCTGAAAAAAATTAATTAATTATTTTTTTTATATTTGTGGAAAATTTTTCCTCAGTGTAAAATAAATAAAAAAAAGTTTTTGCATTCTCGATTAAATTAGCTATCATCAGCCATTTTTTCATCTTTCTACCGTAATTATTTTTTGAGATATAAAATTTTAAAAAAAAGTTTTATCAAAAGGGATTTTTCAAGAATATCTCAAGGACACTCCGCAAAAGAAACTTAAAAATTGGTTCCTGGAGTGTTTTTAGGTTAAAACTATTGAAAAATTAACAAAACTTCAAAATCCCTTTCTGGGGGATGCAGTCGGAAATACCCTTTATGTCAAAAAAACACGTACTGAAAAAAAAGTGTAACATGTGCGTAGCGCGTGAAATTTTTTTCAATACAGATATACAAAAAAAAATTGTTAATCAGCTTTATCGTCTCAAAATCCACACATGTCTAACATCATTTTCGAAAAAAAATTTCTTATATTAGAGTCTGTATTGGAAACAATATCAATTTCGTTACGCATGCGTTACACTATTTTTTTACTTTATTTTAATAGACTTACCTCGGTATGTCGATGACAATTGTTTATATTAGGTGTAGTAAAAAGAAATCCATTATTTTTCCAATAGATGGCGTTATTTATCTGCATCTCGCGTTGTATAAGTCCGATCGTGTTCCGCTAGGGGGCATTAGAAAGATGACAGTTCCTACTAAAAAAGCTTTTTTGACACTTTTTTGATTGATTGATTCAGTTTTGTTTGAGAGCTTGTCAAAGATGGACATCAGCAAAGAGAAAATTCGCTACATTTTACAGTTTTTCTTCGATAAGGGAGAAAACGCAAGCCAGGCGGCTGAAAATGTGAATAGCGTTTATGGACCTGATACTGTAACAGCCAATCATGCGCAATTTTGGTTTCGTCGATTCCGTTCCGGTAACTTCGATGTCAAGGATGCACCACGCACTGGAAGGCCAATTGTCGAAAATGTCGATAAAATCATGGAAATTATCGAGTCCGACCGTCATGTTAGCACTGTTTCGATTGCAAAAGAGCTAAAGATTGCACAAAAAACCGTTTGGAACCATTTGAATAAGGCTGGATACACAAAGAAGCTCGATGTATGGGTGCCACACGAGTTAACGCAAAAAAACCTCATAGACCGAATTTCCATCTGCGAATCGCTGCTGAACCGCAACAAAATCGACCCATTTCTGAAGCGGTTGGTGACTGGTGATGAAAAGTGGGTCACTTACGACAACGTCAAGCGAAAACGGTCGTGGTCGAAACACGGTGAACCGGCGGAAACGGTGGCCAAGCCAGGATTGACGGTCAGGAAGGTTTTGCTGTGTGTTTGGTGGGATTGGCAGGGAATTATCTACTATGAGCTGCTCCCATACGGCAAAACTCTTAACTCGGAACTCTACTGTCAACAATTGGACCGTCTGAAGGAAGCAATCGCCCATAAGCGGCCAGCTTTGGCCAATAGGAGAGGAATTGTGTTCCATCAGGACAACACCAGGCCACACACATCGATAGTGACTCGCCAGAAGCTCCGGGAGTTTGGTTGGGAGGTTCTTCTGCATCCACCTTATAGTCCTGACCTGGCACCAAGTGATTACCATCTGTTCCTGTCCATGGCGAAAAATTTTGCTGGTGAAACATTCGCTTCAAGAGAGGCTTCTGAAATTCGACTGTCTCAATTTTTTGCTAATAGGAACGAGGGCTTCTATGAGAGAGGCATAATGAAATTACCTTTAAAATGGCAACAAGTTATCGAACAAAACGGCGCATATTTGACCTAAATCGGGTCATTCTAACTATCTTAAATAAAGCCCTCAATTTAATGCAAAAATAATGGATTTCTTTTTACTACACCTAATATTTGCATATATATATATTTATTAGCAATATATCAATAAGTTTGAATAAAGTGTTTTTTTTCCAATTTATTTGAGCCATCAGCGCACGCAATCACCGAAAAGAGCGATATGAAACTGCAAAAATTTTTGCTCAAATGCGCTCGCTGCGCGAAATTAAAAGAAAACAAAGAAAAACTACCGTTAACTTGAAGAATTAAACTTAAAACGTGAAGTTGGAGTTCCATAGAATATATTCTGTACAATTTCTCTTCTCTCTTTGCAATTTCATTTTTGACCTATGCGTTTGACTTTTTCGTGGATTTCGTGATATATAAGTGTTAATCAAAGGTTTTTCATAAGAACTCATTTAATTTTGACAGCAAAATATGTTATTTTTATACAATTAAAAATAATTAAGTATATAAAATTTTGCTCATATTATTGAGGAACGCTAAAGTAGAGTACTCATGCGTCGAATATGATCGATTCTCAAAAAGTTTGAATTCTACCACAGAACTTCTGACATGATATATTCAGTGATATTATAACTAAAATTGCTCGATACATAACTTGTGGCTCAAGTACTTATGACATATCATGATAAATATAACGCATAAACTATATATTTTTGGAGCTCTTCTGAATGAAAAAGGTACAAAATTGCATAAACTATCATAAAAAACTAAATAAGTTTAACATTAGAAAGGAAACATTAAAAAATTTCATCGCAAGTATGTTTAGTTACAAAATTTAAGTGAATACTCAAAAAATTATCCCAACTAGTAATATAGTTCCAAAGTTGATATTTTCTTACCTATTTTAGGGCAGAATATTTCATTACCCTGCCCTAAATGGGGCATAAATACGTCCGTACGACTTCCATTCGACGTAAGTGGGGAATAGAATGGAAGTCGTCTGGTGGTAATAATAGGGCATAATAGGGAATTTCGTATTTAAAGGTAGGGCATTGAAAAAGCATTTCGACCAAAAATAGGTCGAAAAGAAGTCGAAATTACCAAATTTTAACCTAAATTATGCATAGAATGAAATGAAAAGAGCGAAACGACAACGAACGCAAAACGAAACGACAAAAAGGGAGAGAGATATACAAATAGATAATATCTTACTCATTCATACGTAATACTTCAATACAACAATGAACGAAAGATTTTCTATCAAGTATGTTTTATGAAATGAATAATAAATTAAATATGGACTTGATTAAAAAATATTTTGCGATTCATAAAACCTTAATGTATATGCGAGCTTGGGTTTATGGTGAAAGTGTTCCTTGTACTCCTTCATTTTTCAGGGGCCATCTGATTGATGTGAATTAAATAAATTTTTCTCTAAATAAAATTATTTTTCGTATAGAAAAAACAGATGCAGAAGAAGAATTCTCAATCCGTCATTCGAAAGACATGGCGGAACGCAAAATCGGGCCGCAAAGTCGAATTTCCTTCATTTCCTTACCTAATAGGAAAAAATGACTTTCAGCTCTTTCTTTATAGTTATTTTTCCTTAAATTATCCCTGTTAAGGAATTGATTACTTATTTTTGCTCTAATAAGGCATTTAAACTTTTTTTGCGACAGCCACTCATATGTTTACGCTCTTGCCTCAGCTTAACGGAAACAGCCGAGCATGCAACATCGAGAGCGGGCATGCGGAAATTTATAGCTTTTTCCGTCAATTTCAGCTCTTTTATGCTACTTCTAGCTTTCATTTGCGTTGCTTTCTGTTTTCAGTTGTTTGTGATTTTAGCAGTAATTGTTTAAGTTGGTGTTAGGAATAAATTTAATGTATAAAGTCGTGGCCATAATTAAAACTTGCGGTGCTTCTTCGCGTTTAGAGTATGCATATGTTCCTAGCAATTGGGATCAAAATGGAATTTTATTCTGGCCGAATAAAAATTCATTAATTAAAACTCACACTTCTATGCTCTCAACGTTACTTTACATAATGGTCCTTTTAGGTCAAAATAGGGCATACGTTTTTTTTTAGCTTTGTGTTTTTCCTTCAGAGGCATTTCGACTTAAAAGCCGAATAATCAATGCATCTCGACTTATAGGGCAGAAAGGCAACAAAACAAGTAATTTTTTTGACCTAATATCGCCCCAAAAGTCGAATGGACCTAATAGTCGAAATTAAGCCCAAAATTTAGTCGATATGCCTTAAAAAACTTACCTAATTTGGAACTCAAAGTTTTGGCACTATTAGTGCATTCAAGAAGGACTGTTTTACCTATTTTCGACCTAAAATATTCTTTAAAGTCACATTGACTTTTAAGCCGTAACATAGGTTGAATTTAGGTAATTTCGACCTTGTAAAAATTACTTTTAAGTTTGGGTATTTTTAAGGCAGGAATTTGGTCAAAAATAGGCAAAACATAACCATATAGTACTATAGGTCTAACTCTTCTTCTTCCTAATCCCTGCAATGTGTTAGAGCTACGCTGCTTTAACATAGGCATATAGCACGAGGAAAAGAGAAGCATGCTATGGCAGCGAAATATTTAGCTCTGCTGTGGTGAAATGCGTTGCCACTTTTTTTTATAAATTTTGGAAGATTTTCGAAATCATCACATATAAAATATCTACCAAACTCATAAAATGCTATTAAAAGCTTCAGAAACACAAAAATAATTAAGGAAATTCAATATAAGGGAACAATAGAAGTTGTTTTTTAGTCCTACCCTGCCCTAACAACTTTTTAATCACACTGTTTCAGTAAAAATACTACATTGTATGCACAATGAAATTCGTAGCCGTAGTTAAAAATGTATTTCAATTTATTACAAAATGAAAACATTCGTGCACATTAAGCAACAACACATCGTAATACATTTATTAAAGCTGCAAATATGAACTTTTAAAGCTATATAAAAAACCGAGCCGACGCCGTGTTTCTTTTATAATTTTCTTGCAAGTGGCATCATAGTGCCACTTTTTGTCTGCCCGTATTGTTGTTGGTAGCTTTCTGGTGAATTTCTCGAAAGAGTTGAATTTCCTATTCCTGCTTAAGGTTTTTGTTGGTAGCTTTTTGGTGAATTTCTCGAAAGAGTTGAGTTTCCTATCCCTGCCTAATGGGGAGTTTCTTATTAGCGGCAGAGGCTTTTCGACGTCGACAGTTAGACCTATAGTGCTATATGAACATAACCAAAATAGGTCGAATGGGCCTAGTGCTGGTCATATTTCCTTACTTTGCTTGTTGGGATAGCATCACTAGCTCACCACGGAATTCGGTTGTTGTTGTAAGTGTCCCCTATATTACTATATGGTTAAAGATGAAGCCGAATTTCCGAAATTCGTTTGCTTTTTGTATGTCTATTTTGTTTTTGAGATTTTCTCTTGTCTGGTCAGAAATTTTTTTAAAAGCTTGGTATTGGTTGTTTATTATCCCTGCAGAAATAAAGCGGTTAATTTCCTAAAAAGGACTGACCTTTAACCAGTCACACATCGACCGGTAAAAATAGGACTCTTTCTTATAGCGAAATCGGTTAGCCGGCGGTCAGTCCCCCAAACGACACTCATATTAACTTAGAAAATTTTTGTGAATTTTATACAAAAATAATAGCAACATATTCGAAGCATGCGAGAGAGGATGCTGTTTCAATTCTTTATATTCCTTATTTTCGTTTCTTCTATGGACTTAAATGGAATATTGTCTTTAAGTGAGTCACAGCCAGTGGTAGCTCAGAGGATAGCATGCAAGCTTACTAATCAAAATTGCGCAGGTTCGCTTGTTCAAATCCCGTGCCCATCAAACAATTATTCGAAAAAAGATGTTCAAATAGAATTCTTTAAATATACGCGCGAAGGGAGAGAGAGGCACATTGCCAACGCAAGGCTCTCGAATTTTTTTGATTCCATAACAGGGTTCGGACTATACTCCGATCGGAGTAGATCTACTCCATTTTTTAAAAATTTTTGAAATCTACTCCGCCACTACCCTATACCTGAAATCTACTCCGATCGTTTCACTTCCCAAACTCAAAAAACTTTTGTCTATGCCACGATTTAGACGTACTTAGAACGAGTTTTTTGTGTTCCCTCGTTCGCAAAGAAATGGTTGTTTTCCATACAGGTGTCTCTGTATCTAAATCTTGACTGATGGAGAAAAAAAAATATAAGTAATATGTAAATGTAAGTTATAAATGTTTGCTTCAAATAAATTGGAGACCTTTTTTTTTTTGTTTTTTTTTTGGTGCGAAAATGACAAATTCCAATTTACTACCCAAAAATTCATTTCTACTCCGATTTTTTCGGTCTTCTACTACGAAATGGGATTTCGGTAGTCCGAACACTGCTCCATAAATAGAAACTTTCAAAAGAGACAGAGAGAAAGATAGGGCGCACCGCTTTATACACTTTTGTTGCTATAATGAATATGTGTATCAGGCCCGTGCGCAGGAATTGTCCAAGGGGGCGGTTTTTTTCTATTCATCAAAACAAGTGGTTAAAAATCAAGAGTAACGATTTGAATGACTTTATTAAAACAATTCAGTTTTGGTGAGTTTCATGTAACAAAGAAACCCTTCCAGGCACAGACAAAAAGTGTTCCAAAATCGTTTCCACGTCAATTTCAACTTCACGATACATATTCAGTGAGGTTAGGCCATTTAGTCGATCTTCAGACATTGTCGATCTGAGGTACGTTTTGAGACGACGCAATGTTGAGACAGACCTTTGATTTGTAGCAGTAGTGACGGGTAAAATTGCCATTATGCGGAGGATTTGATGGATGTCCGGAAATGCAATCCCCACCCCCAACCATCCCCCGTGCGCACGGGCCTGCTTGGTGTAGGTATTGGAAAATAAAACAAACCAGAAACTATTCAAGGGTTCATTATATAAAGGTCGGACATACCGATTGACTAAATAATTATATTAGCAATCTTTTCGTAGCTTTAGTTTTCGCATTTCGTAATCTAGCCTTGATGCGGATTTGTTTTTAATTTCTATGAGCGATAAATTTCGGAAACGAGTTTGGCCACTGACATTTCTTCAACAACACAATGCTACAGCGTTTCTGCCATTTTTTCTGTATGTTATTTTTTGGTACTAAAGGGCCCCCTCATTCCAAAAAGGTCAATGGTTTGAGGGATTTTAGTAGCGTTTCCGAGATATGGCCCAAAGGTGAAAAAAGTCAATTTTCTCTAATTTGCCTCATATTTCGGGCCATAACTCTATTACCGTATAAAATAGCCGAACATATAGACCTTATTCGGAAAAATGGAGACCGTACGCAAATTTTAAGTGCCTAAACGACACCCTACGGATCTAATTGTGGCTCCTATGAGGTCAGATGGGCCATTTTTCGCTCATATTTTTCGCTACTTTCACTCACTTATCGAGCCATATCTTAGCAACCAAAGCAAATTATCCCAATATTTGGCATACTAGTTTTTGCGAGAATCGTAACGAATATTTAAAGCCACAGATCTAGATGATTGAATGACAAATCGTCGTTCGGAAGTTATTCTGTTCTATATGACAAATTTGTTTTTTTGGTAAATCGGATGTAAAGTTGTCGACAGCTTTTTACCAATTAAAGATATAGTGTTCGTGAATTTTTCTGTTAAAAAAAAATTATGTTTTTGGATACGATTTGACGAACACGAAGCGTTTAAAAAAAATGCTTTGTTCTATATGCACTCTTTTACGAAGCTGTTCTTGTTTTATAGTATAGAGAACAAACTGTTAGGAAGTATTGTGAGATAAGAAATGAAAATGAAGGTGTTTTACGCAACAAAAACTTTATTCAATATGACATTCAAATCATTTAATAATTAAACTCAATCTTATAAATATATTTCAATAAGACCAATTAACCCTTGAACGGTAAATTTGTATTAACGCTTATTATTGTTTTTAGTTTATTCTAATTAGACAAAAAAAAATGCACCCCTGAGAAGTAACAAGGCTTTCAAGTTTTTCTGCACTAAGCTGAGAAAAAAAAATTACCCCGCGTTTATTTCTTGCGGTTACCTTTATATACCTATAGATACATTGGTCTGAACAAAAATGCACGCATGACAATGTTAATTTTTACTAGGTCCGCATCTTCTGGATTCTGCGTCCAAACAACCTTACGTCACTTAGGCGTCTTCGGACAAACTTCTTCGATAAATTTAGTCCGAATCGGGAGTTAATTTCATTCGGAACAACGCGATATGGCATGAAAGGATCTTTGCTTGACTCTCGGACAATAGCCCAATTCACTGTTTTATCTGTTTTCCTCACATGGGGCTTATTTTTTTTTTGTTTCCTATTGAGGAGACATAGATTCTATATAAAGGATTCAATGGTCTTAAAATCCTATTTTCGCGTGCCGTTCAATATTTTGGCAATTTACGCTGACTTTTTTCCATCAATAAGGATCTTGGCAAAAATTCGATTTTCCTCTGTCGTTCAACCCTTTCCAGATAACATTTCATTTTTTAATAAGTTTGAAAAACAATAAAAAACTAAGATTTACCGAAAGAAAAAAATTTGGGAATAAAAAACAATTTTTTTCACTTTGCTGCGCGCTTTGTGCCAATTTAGTGTCCCAACATAAATTCACTTATTACACAAATCACCAATTCATGGAAGGAAAGCATCATTATAACGGTACAAAATATGCTTCAATAGAAGCTATATATTCCCACGCTACAGTGGATCTTGAAAAAGTCCACCTATAACCAAAGGTGGGCACCGTTACTTGAAAATGTAACTTCCGCTACCTTTCGTTACTTGCTAAAAATTGTAGCTTAGTTACCGTTATTCCGCTACTTTCAAAAAAAATGTAACGGAAGTTACCGTTACCGTTACTCAAAAACTATACGGGAAGAAGGTTTTAAAAAAAAGTGTATTAACCAAAATGGACTGTAGTCCATAGGCGCGTACATATATAATATATGTATGAGTAAACAACAAAATTTGTTTCCCATAATATTACTTTTATTTAAGTATACTATTACTTATAGGTTGAGCTACAAGGTTAACATTTTTATCAATTTTTATGGAACAGGTGAGAATTTCCTTTCATGAAAAGTAGCATTTCAAAATTTTCATCAGATAAGCTTGATCTTTTGGCCCTCAAGATATCTTTCCCCATGGAAAACAAACGCTCCACGGCAGCACTTGAGGGTATGGGAGTATTGTATTTTATGAATAAGGTACTTAATGGTTCGCCTAAAAACGAACCATCCGCCGACACTTCTGTCGAAATACCATTGAGCCATTTTTGATCGTCTGAACATGAAGGAGATACCAAGATAGAATATCGAAATATATCGAAACATAAAATAAAAGTAGCGGAGTAACGGAACTTGTTGATTGTAGCGGAAGTTACAGTTACAGTTACTAATTTTAAAATGTAGCGGAACCGTTACTCCGTTACCAAAAAAGTAACTTCCGTTAGTAACGGAGTAACGGAGGAACGGTTTATGCCCACCTTTGCCTATAACGTTAAAAGTAGCAAGAATATCAAAAATAAAACTGATTAAAATTTTGTGCCAATTTATTGTCCACGACTGTATAAGTATACCAAACAGATAAATACAATGAGAAAGAAGGCTTTACACTGCAATGGACAGCAAGTTAACAAAAGTATTATCGATAATGTCTAGTACCTCCATTTTCCTTTATTTGTTCGCTCGTTTTTGAGACCAATCAGAATTGGGCCTTCTCAAAACATGGAGCTCCTAATATGGCCGAAAAAGGACAATTTATAAAATGTCTCAGCTGAATACTTCTAAACACTTTTTTTCAGCGCATTAGAGTTTAGTATAATGACGACGTATGTCAATACATTAATCACTTTATTAAACTGCAAAAACGACTCGCGAAACAACAAGAACGGTTAAAATACCTCCTACAATGCAAACAGTTCGGACTTATTCCTGCACATCTCAAAGGGAAAAGAAATAGACTCCAATACAATTTCCAAGTAGATATCACAAAAAAACTTCTCTGTAGCATCGAGAGAACGTTTCAAAACAAGATATTAAAATTAGAAATTGAAGAAATGATTTCACAACTAAAAATCATAAAAACAAACATTGAACATGCACTAACACATTTAAAAACCCATCTAAATGAAATAGCCCAGCAGGAAAAGTCCCGGTGAAACCATCAATGATTTCAGCATGACATAAGAGCCGCGACTCCTCCTGTTTCTACACCAACTTTCTAATGAAATTTACACACAAGCGGCATTGGCCGTCATGAGAGGACATGTCACCAGTTGGTCATCGAGATTGGAGTGGATACCTCCTGTTTCGCAAGAAAATGTCATCGTTCGGGAGTGATACGAAATGAAAATGAAACACGGTTTTGTGTTTTGTTTTTGTTATTTTATTTTTTGTTTTCTTTTTTGTCATTGGAATTGCGATTAGTAACACCTTTTCTCGATGCCAATGTCATTAGAATTTAGAAGTACTCTAACTTTCCCCTTGACATCATCGGTGAAAACATTAATGAATTTTTCCTTTATGCGAAAAAGTCCGGCTGGGACAAGTCGAAAGCATCCCTGCAGAAATATGGACTGACCCAAGTGTAGCCTTCGGTCAGTCCCTCGTTTACCAGTACTAGTCCCTCATAGTTCCAAATCTTATGCATTCAACTGACTTTTTTAACATTGGCGTGTCATTGGAGATGGACCGGTCCGATAACGACTGACCGTAGTGTAGCCTCCGGTCAGTCCCTCGTTTACCAGTACTAGCCCCTCGTAATTTAACTTGCAATGTATTCAACTGTCCTTTTTAACATGGGACTGTCATTGGAGAGGGACCGGTCCGCTGAGGGACCCATAAGGGTCATTCGAGAGAATATTCGAAAATTTGATTTTTTGTTGAGAGCGTCGCGTCAATCTCTCTCTTTTTCTCTGTTTCTCTTTTGAATGTTTCTATTTATAGACATCAGGCCCGTGCGCACGGGGGATTTTGGGGGTTAAACTTTTGAGAGCTCCTCTAATGTAATATTTTCCAATGAATTTGCATTAAAATTTCTTTACATATCTGACATCACTTTTTTTCCATTTTGGCCGCTCACGTTACACTGTACAAAGTGGCACTCCAAAATTAGAAATAAAAGTGGCAATGCAAAAACACTTCATTTCACCACAGCAGAGCTCAGGATTTCGCTGCTATAGCACGCATGACTCATGTTTTATGCCTATGTTGACGCAGCGTAGCTCTAACACATTACATAGATTAGGAAGAAGAAGAGTTAGACCTATATAACTATATGCCCAGCAGATAATTATGGATTAATACCCAAACCGAGCATAAGAAGAGTAATGACTTATTCATCCATTTGAAGTAAGAAGCGAGCAATATATTACTCCGCTTGTGCTCTTTCTTCAATAAGAACAGACTACTCCATTTGATCTCCTTTCGAAGGTCAAAAGGTGTACTCCTCCGCCGGGACATCCTATGTTAAGATATATATGAAATCTGAGCATTCTCTAGTAATCCATTACTAGCATAGGAGCGACCTTAGATCACTGTTTGGATGTATTGTATGGTTTGGATGATCAAATTATCAATTGGGTGGTTATGAGCTGTTTTGGTTTCTTTTTCTACGAACTATTTGTTAAGTAGAAATTACGATTTGAGGCATTTGTGGAATGAAGATACATCACGAAAATTTTGCCATTGTTTGAAAAGTCTAATGGAAAAGAAGTGGTTTGTAAAGTAAATTTTTATTTATCATGGATATTCGGTAATTTTTTAATAAAAATCCTCGCCTCGAATTTGAACACTCTCCCGTAAGTTGTAATACATATTTATACATATTTAAAAAAAAAAAAAAAAGAGATCAGAGCCAAAATGATGATTTTCTAGAATACTTTGTAGTTGTTTATTGCGAAATTAACTTACATTTATTTCACTAAGGAAAGGATATTATCTCTAGATATTTAAACTTTAGGGAATCTCTCCAGCTCTGTCAGAAATAAGACAGAAATTAAAAACTTCATATAAAAAACGCTTCAGAAATGAATCGTAAATTTTCGGAAGTGTTTTTTTATATGAAGTTTTTAATTTTTGTTGTATTTCTGATAGACCTAAAGAGAGTCCCTAATCAAAAATAATATTTTTTTGTAACTGAAGTATTGATCATAAAGTGGTATTCAAGGAGATGGGGTTATTCGATTGCGCAAATTTTCTACTAGCAAAGTTTCCACTTTTGCATGAACGACCCTCTTTGCAAGGTGTGTAAAGTAGGCCCACTAACAGCTTATTCGAAAGAGGTTTTTTATACCCAGCGTAAGCGGGGTATACTAGTTTTGTGCAAATCTTGTAACAGGGAGAACTAAGCTCCGGAGATATAGACAAATATATATAGAAATGATCAGGATCAAAAACTGAATCGATTTAGACATGTCCGTCTGTCCGTCCGTACGTGGTCGGATCTCCTCCGAAACGGCTAGACCAATCAAGTCGAAATTTGGCACAAAGGTATATCGGGGTCCGAGTATGATCCTAAGTAAAAATGGGAGACATCCGCCCACAAGATGGGTGGAACAACACAAGTCTGTTGAGACTTATTTACATTTACAAGCAGCAGTTATTTGTGCCCTCGAAGTAATTTCGACAACTTGGAAGGACTCCACGACTTCATCTGCAACTTTTCAATTCCTCTCAGCTATAAAGACAACACATTTTCAGATTTCCATGTTCTCTTTGAGCTCGGTACATTCTTTGACCTTGTCTCTGAGTCGGATAATTCAAGCAAAAAGTCAAGACCTTGCAGAACCTGTTGAGTTAGCTGATGCTGCAAGACAAGAATTGCTCGAAAGAAGAGAGAGCTTCTGAATATTTCCGAGAAATTCTTGAGAAAGCGTGCACAGTCGGCAAGGAGCATGATATCGATTTGCGAAAACCGCGGTTAACTGCGTAACAAACACATCGCAACAACGTCGTCACTGATTCTGTTGAAGATTACTTTCGCATAACCATATACGTACCATACCTTGATACTTTCATCGCTCATCTTCATGATAGGTTCCTCAATCATCGCAATATCCTATCAAATTTCGATTGCTTGTTCCCAAATAAAATGAAAGCACTCGATATAGAGTCTTGTGTTCAATTATTTACACAATACTCTTCTATCTTGAACAATGACAGTCCTAACTTCTGGATCAGTGAAGTTAAACTTTGGCATCGACGCATTTCTGGAATGGATATAAAAAATTCACTTGATGCGCTTGATATTTGCAACGCAGATGCATTTCCGGACATCCATCAAATCCTCCGCATAATGGCAATTTTACCCGTCACTACTGCTACAAATAAAAGGTCTTTCTCAACATTGCGTCGTCTCAAAACGTACCTCAGATCGACAATGTCTGAAGATCGACTAAATGGCCTAGCCTCACTGAATATGTATCGTGAAGTTGAAATTGACGTGGAAACGATTTTGGAACACTTTTTGTCTGTGCCTGGAAGGGTTTCGTTGTTACATGAAACTCACCAAAACTGAATTGTTTTAATAAAGTCATTCAAATCGTTACTCTTGATTTTTAACCACTTGTTTTGATGAATAGACAAAAACCGCCCCCTTGGACAATTCCTGCGCACGGGCCTGACACCAAGTATTCAATGTAATTAATATTGTTACTGTTAAATGTTTTATAAAATACGCTGCAGTGCACAAAAAAGAGGTGATGAAAAAGTAACTTTACGTATTTAAAGTATTAGCATATATATTATTTTGATTTGATAAAACCTATCAGTTGAGATAGCAGTGGGGCCCCAATTTTCGATTTTCCCCAGGGCCATTGGCTACATAGCTACGCCACTGACTGTACATGACAGTTGAGAAGAACGATCTGTATTGTAGCGTTCATGTAGTGATTGCTTAAGGGGACCTTCTGGTGTAGAGCACGAAAATTTAGGGTATTTTCATGATTTTTTTTTGGTGCCAAATAAAAAACGATTTTCTAAGTATGTAGGCTTTTTATATTCTTTATTGAAAAAAATAAAAAATGTTGTAATTTTTTTTGGTATTTTAAAAATGGCGTTGAAGTGGACCCTCTTTGAAAAAGTACCTCCGTGGTGTGAAAGATTTTGGCAGTTCTGGTAATCGAAAAAAAAAAAAAAAATGTCTTATTAATCAGAATGAATGCGGCTATGGCAGGAACAAGAATAAAAAAATTTTTTTTTAAATTGACAAAATGGCGCAATTTTTTATTTCAACTATCAAAAACTCCCCTTTTTTTGATGAAAAAATATGAAGTTCTTGAAATAAAAATTCGATTCTAGTTTGGGCCATAGCCATTGATGTTATGCATAATATATAAAAATTTCAGACAAATCGGTTCGATGGTTTTTTTGTTTTCCTTCACACCAGGTCAAAAAAAGTGGTTTTGAGATAAACGCGTTCAAAGTTGCTTTGATCAAGCGCGCTGCCTGCACTGAGCGAACTTAACCATGATTTTTTTAAAAGGGCGCATTGTTATTCACAGTCCTTTTGATTTTCGAGCAGAACGAAAATTACAAAAGAAAAATTGTTTATTCAACAGCATTTTTGGTTGATTTAAAAGGAAAAATGTTTAATTACATTTCTTTTCGTTCGGTATAATTCTCATTTGTTTTATAAAATAAGACATATAAGATATTCATTCATCTTAGAATTTTTCAAGCATTGCGAAAGCAGTCACGACAACGGAGTGACAAAATCGAATGAAGTCCATCCGATGGCTATTTTTTGGGGTTATGTTCAACAGAGGGTTATGTGGCCATTTGCTTTGAACGTTGAATGAATTTGTTATGACATTTCTTCTGGTATAGGTATTTTAGAAAATTTTTTTTATTTTAAAAATTATCTTGTCATTCCAATTATGTCCGTGGTTAAATCAACAATTTAAATTTAAATCCATTTTTGAAAATTATCATTTCAATTCGACCTGAAATATGGTTGATTCAAAAGGAAAATCTTTATTTTTTTCAATAAGAAAAATTGTTAAATTAAAAATATTCCTTGTTGAAGCCATTTTATATGTTTTTCCTTTTGATTTAACCAGTTTTCTGGTTGATTTTTTTCTCTGTGTGCTGTCTCCACCTTCCAAAAAGGCTATAGCAAAACAAATATTGTCAATATCTTCACGAAACTTTGCCAGCATATTTTTAAAAATCTATTCTTCCGAAATATATATAAAAAAAAAAAATCAATTTTCAAAAAATTCTAGACCAGAAGGTCCCCTTAAATTTTGCACTACTTGTGTGTAGGGCAAATTTATTCATTTCCACTTAATTTAGTGGTAGTGATAAAAATTAACATAATTGAAGGATTTGTGGTGATATCATAGAGATGTCCCACTATCACTAAAGCTGGTATGAAATTGTTAAATGCCTGGTGCACTCGTCGTTTAGTGCATCAACTCAAATTTTTGAGTGCACTACCCCCATACTACTGAAAATTAGTAATTACTAAGGATGTTCCGACTAGTCGACGACTAGTCTGTAAAGCCGACAACGGCAAAAATCGCCGACTAGTCGGTTCCCTACTTTGTCTATATTTTTGAATAAAATGTACGTAGAGAATTTAGACAATTATATTGTATTTTATTGTAGTATTGATTATTTTTCTAGTATTTTTATTTAACTAAAAGAAGAAAGCAATTCTTCTTCTTCATAAAAAAAAACAATAAACAATCGATTCGAATTGGATTCGAATCGAAATCTAGAACATACCCGATACTTTCCATTAGGTAGGTTGGTAGGTTGAAGTGGCTGCCACTTAGGCCGTTAATCAGCCCATTGTGATACCAAGGAGGTTTTCTAGTGTTTGCGTGAGTGTATACGTCTTATTATGTAGTGTACCCCTAACATGCGATTTTTTGAAAAACCAGTGCTAGGCTTGGAACATTGCAATCCGTCTCGCCTGTGCCGGGAATCAAACCTCGGACCCTTGGTTCAAGAGCATAGCACGCATCCCCTACGCTATCCCAGAGTCACATACTTTCCATTAAAGAGGTCCAAAAAAAATATAAAAATTAGATAATTTTCAAATACACAAATTTATTCCCCAGCTAGCATTTTTTAAAAATTCTTTTATCAAAAGCGACTCTTTTTCGAGTCGCCTTTATGATTAAAAAGATCAGATATGCGCTCGTTTTTTGGTCAGAAATGATACTTTTGTCGGGAGAAATTGGAACCCTAGCCGCGATTCTTCTTGGCGAGTCATATTTGACAACATTTGCGAGACATTTTCAAGCCATACTGGCTATCATTTTCGAGTTGTTTTCTGATATTTTTTTACTCATAATTGCTATCATTTTCGAGTCTACTACGATTCATAATTGTAAAAGAAAAAAAAAATAAGAAAAGATTTTGAATTAGATTCTCCTCTCTTGAATTGGAACCTGGAAACTCTCGTTTTCTAATCTTGTGTTCACCCATCGACACCGTGTTTGCCAAATCGAAAGTCGGAGATTTTTTTGTTTAAAATTTTAAAGTCAAATAAAAGCCTAAATAATCATATATCAATCCCCTGCGGAATTAATTGGCGATTACTTTATATTTTGTTTTTGTATTTCAAAACGACTCGTTTTTGAAACATCCAAATGAGTTCTTTTCGAGTCATCTTTTAATCGTGCATGTGATCAATCGGTTTTTAATTATCAAGGGAGCTCGAAAAAGGCTCGTAAATGAATTTTGTTATAAAAAAGTCTTCCAAATGCTATCTCGGATTGAGTATTGCTTACATATATTAGGGGTATTCACAAAGGCGTTGGAAAATAGGAAAGTCGGAAAATCGGAAAATTTTAACTACTTAAAAAGTTGTGCAAGATACAAAAAAAGTTTAAATAATTTTTAAAAAGTCGCAATTTTCCGATTTTCCGACTTTCCAACGTTTTTAACACGCCTTTGTGAATACCCCTATTATAACAAAACATGAATATAAAATGAAACTTTAAAATTCAAAGGCAAATATACTTAAGTTGACGTCACGATAGGAGAATAGTCAAATTTCTCACCGTAATGGCGTTAAATCATTTTTTTAGCAAATGAGACGAATGTCAAACGAAGTAAACAACAACAAAAAATAACTTTATAAAAATAATAATAGAGAGTTTCAGACATTTTCGCGCTACTTTTTATCTACAAGCCATAACAGTGCAACTTGAGCGCAAATAAGGGGTAAATAAAGTGTAACGAAAGCTCCCAAAACTATAGTCGGCATTGCCGACTAATCGGCCGACTAGTCGGCCAAAGTCATGATCGGAACATTCCTAGTAATTACTAATTAGTTTTTGTGAGAACTGTCAAAATCAGGGATCGAAAAAGCTACAGCTTTTTTATTCAAGCGGCTGAAGCCAGAGGTGTTAAAAAATGCAATCAATTTGATTTCAAATCAGTTGAAGTCACAATCTTTGACTAACTGTAATGATTACAATCAAAAAAACGCATTACTGACTAAAGACTGCAAATTGCAGTTTTTAGTCTTTTTCGTTATTCATGAATAATTAGTCTTTTCTGAAATCTCGTACTGACTAAAAAATTTTTAATGCAGTCTTCCCTGGACACTGGGACTGCAAGTCAGTGATTGCAATCAATGAATAACGAAAAAATGAATAAAAAAAGACTAATTATTCAGGAATAACAAAAATGATTTAGATTTGTTTTTTGCAGTCTTATTCCTGACTAACTAAAAAATAACTACAATCATTTTTCGGACAATCAAAAGACTGATTGAAATGAAGAAATGATTGCGTTCTTTAACACCTCTGGCTGAAGCTGAGCTAAGGCTGTTTAAATTTCAACAGCTCAGCTACAGCTACAGCTTCAAAATAAAATCAAAAGAGTGAAAATAAAACTTTGCAAATTTCGCAAATTGTGGGAGTAGTCATCTTTTAACCGCACGGGGAAGAGAGAAAAACGCATCCCCGAACGTCAACCATTTCTTTTCTTTTTTACTATTGATTTCATAAAGAGTCCGAAATAATTATAGCAATACGAGCTGCAACGTCAGACAGCCGACCATAATTAAAGCTGCCAACTCCACAGTTGAAATAAAACAAATAAAAACAAGTAAGAAAGCTAAAGTCGGTCAAGCCCGACTTTGAAATACCCAGCGTCCCGACAATATGAGCGCAATATGTTTTGCTTCTCTATTTATGGGCGTGGCAGTGGGAGCGCCACATAAATTATTTCCCTACACCTTTCAATCGCCTTGGTGAACCTATGTTGCGAATATGAAGCTTCTACGCCTTTTACTTCGGAAGTTACGAAAAATCTTCATTTGTGGGCGTGACAGTGGGCGGGCCACATAAAATTTTTTCCTAAACCTTGCATTCGCCTTGCTGAACCTATGTTGCGAATTTAAAGCTTCTACGCCTTTTACTTCGGAAGTTACGAAAATTTTTTATTTGTGGGCGTGGCAGTGGGCGGGATACATACATTTTTATTCCTTCACCTTTCATTTGCCTTGGTCAACCTATGTTGCGATTTTGAAGCTTCTGCGCCTTTTACTTCACAAGTTACGATAAGCCATCATTTGTGGGCGTGGCTCGAGGAGGACGGCGTCCATTTTTTTCCAGGATATGTCCTTTTTTGTAGTTTACCAGTACACCAAATATCAATGGAATGTGTTGAGTGGTTCGCAAGTTACAAGCATTTTACTGAAAACACAATAAATTTATTTGTGGGCGTGGCAGTATGCGGATGTCTCCCATTTTTACTTAGCATCATACTCGGACCCCGATATACATGTGTGCCAAATTTCGACTTCATTGGTCCAGCCGTTTCGGAGGAGATCCTACCACGGACGGACGGACAGATGGTCAGACGGAAATGTCTAAATCGATTCAGTTTTTGATCTTGATCAAGAATATATATATACGTCTATATCTTCGGAGTTTAGTTATAGCTGCTTCAAGATTCGCACAAAACTAATATACCCTGCTTACGCTGGGTATTAAAACTACCAGGATTGTATATGAAGAATCAGTGAACTCGATTTCCTACATTAGGAGATGTCCTTTAAAAAACAAATAAAAAAGATTATTAAAATATCAGCTTCATTCAGGGGTCTATTACATTGAACACAACTGTATTCACACGTAACTTTGTCTTTATTTTCTACAAATAAAAAAAATTATATTAAGAACCAAAAATTAATATAAAACAAAAATAAAGGCGTACTGCCGTACTTTTGTTTTTATTGCCAATCCGTTTATTTGGACTTTTCAATGGTAGAAGCAATTTAAACTAATTAAGTAGATTCAAAAACAATCATTTTTCCATATTGATGTTATAAATTGATATTATATAGAAATATAAGTTCAGCTCCTACGCTAGATAAAGCAAATATACTTATACATGTGAATTAAAGAAGTTACATTTATATTTTTTATTCAGACCAATACATACATTAAGAGATTAACTGAAAATCAATAAACGAATCATTTCGAATCAAATCATAAAGCTCTCTATCCGTGCTTCCTTTTATGGTAGCGTTGTTTGTACTTATAGCCGCTTCCATGTCCTTTACGGCATGTAGCCTCGGACAAATAAACACCGTCGGCAATGAGAAGGAACAATAAAGCAAGAAGTAAGTACAAATTCAACTTCATTTTCACAATTTTCGGCTATCAATAAATTGAATTAAATTATTTATAATTTACTATTTTGAATTTCGCTGTAAAAATTTCTGATGGATCACCTAAGACTTTTGCGAACAACTGACTCCGGTTGCTTTGTTTCGTACGCTTTTATTGGGCATCAATTTTTTCCCACCGATAAAATCTTTGCCAACAAAAATTATGTACATACCTACAATACTAAGTTTATGTAAACAAGTTTCAAATTGTTTCTTGACATGTCACGAAAATCGTTTTCAGGCTTTTGAATTTTGCGACAAATTTGTTTTTTCTTTTCTCTTTTAATTCCCACCTAATCGTTCAAGAATCGGTTAATCATATGGCTAAAATATTCTTTCTCCCTATCTCGCCTTTGATCAATGAATTTATTTAAAAATTATTTTTTCCCCTTTATTTCCACGAAGCTTAGAGTGTTGCTTGAAATTTCCTACAGCACCCAGTTATCCCCGGATATAGGAACCAGTAGAGCGATTCTGTAAATTTTTTCCGTTCCGACAATCGTTTCGTTATTATACGATTTCATCGCTTGCAATAGTAGGGGAGCCCGAGATGCTAAATTTGCAGTTACTAAAGCGTCATGGAAACTTATTGGATTGTGAAGTTTACATTATTAAACAAAAAAAGTCTATGTAAAGTTTTCCATTTTAATGGGGATGAGAGCGTGTAAGAATGGTAAAAAAAAGTTAAAAAAAATTGACACATTGCAATACTCGAGCGCGTCAAACATTGACACAGTAAACGCGCTTTATGTTCCTGATAACCAATATATATTAATCTGACGTTTAATTGGAAGTGATTGGCCATAAATAGAGGTGAAAAAAAAGAAAAAAAAAACAGTTACTCGAGCGTGTCAGATATTCACAGTGAATGTTAAGTGGACTCCTATTTAAATGACTGACGTTTTGGAGGTGGCCAAAGCTCAGGAATGATTTTTGAAAATGTAAAAAAAAAAACGGTAACCTTGAGATACTCGAGCGCGTCAGATTTTTATGCAGAGCCATCAACTTGGTGTCTTAGTCGCCCTGAATGATAATCTGACAATGATATGGAGGCGTATTGTTATTCTGACAATTTAAGAGAACAAATTTTTCTTTCGTTTCTTTTTATAATGAGATTATTTATTTATATGGAGAGAGAGAGAAAGAGAGAGAAAAAAAGGAACCGAAAAGGATTCGCGATTCACAGTTTTTCAGTTTTAAAAGCTCTTTATTGACACGGAATGCTTATTTTTAAATTCACAAAATCATTACAAAGCTTGCAATTAAATGTGCCATTTTTTCCTACTTTGCCGAAAAAATGTCAGTTTATATGTTTTACGTGATCCTTAAAGGATTTCCTTCAAAATAAAACAAAACCCAATTGCGCTCGAGTATTTCGAGTTGACGTTTTTTTTTTTGCAACTTTGCTACTCACTTATTTCCCTATGCCACGCTCGAATTTTCAGAGAATTGAAATATACACTTTTTAATATCTACTTAACTTAACTTCTCTTAATCTGACGCGCTCGAGTTTTTCAGAGGATCGATTTTTTTTTACTAATCTGACGGGCTGCCCTCAATATACACCCCAATATTGAGCACTCATATATGGTGGGGCCATATAACAGCGTGCAAGCTTTCTCCCCATAATATTTTCTGATACGCTCGAGTAACTGCAAAAATCCCCTCTTGGGCTCCCCTAATACACCAGCGAATGTTTGATTCTGTATTTTTGTCGCTAGAAATAGTAGCCAAGGCTAATTTGTTAGCGATGAGAAATTCAAAAAATTGGCAACGCGACTTCGAAATTATAATTTTTTAAACAATATTTAAGGTACAAATCAGTTTGACATATTATACAACGCCACACTTGTTTCTCCTTGGATGTAGCAGTTATTCTTGAAGACTGCAAATTGGTCTCTAATTTTTCTGTAAATTCTAAGGCCGTATCCGCCGTTACTATATAGAGTTTTTTAAACGCTCCCTCACTTAGATCGAAGAGGTTGTTACATTCTCCTAAGCATCGACGGTACAGGTTACCGCGTTGTCTCCCTGCCATTAATTCATCCTCAGTATAGAGTTTGCTAAATAAGAATACGCCACGCAGTGGTATTTCTTCATACATTGCTTGGAAAAAAATAGAAGGAGTTGCGCGAAAGCAATGAAGTTCGGCATGAAAGTTTCTTTGTAATTAAGAAATTTTGAAAAATATTGTTGAAATGAAACCACCATTGAACAATTGAAATTCAACATATAAAATTGCACCAATCCCATACGTTCGGTAAGAAGATTTCATGCATTTCCATATAAATATGTAATTAATTGTAGATATATATGTATATAGTTTCACTGAAAATGTCTCGTGACATTTTTCGCTAATTGTAAGTTTTTCGAAAGATTGGCAAAAGTTGGTGCATTTTGATGCTGAAACTGAAAGAAAAAACTCTTAACTTAATTTTTTATACCCAGCGCAAGCAGGGTAACTTAGTTTTGTGCGAATTTTGTAACAGCCAGAACTATCCGTAGATATATGTAGACCTATATACAGTGTCGGACAAAACAAAAGCACGAGTCTGACCTCTGCTGGACTTTGTTAAAAAAAATATATATGTTATCTTGGAAACCAATTTATTTTGTAATAGAAAATCAAACTAATATATATTCTCTACCATTATAACAAAAAGAAAGCTTCAAACTTCATTTTAAGTAAAAACGTAATATAAAATAAACACTATTCAAAGAATTGGTGCGACAAAACAATAGCACATTATATATATCGAGCCAATTTTGTATTTTTTTCTTAATATTTCGTGGCATATCCTTTATTTTTGAGCACAGCTTCACATCTGCGTGGCATGGATTCAATTAATGTTTGGATATCGGCAGAGGAAATGCTCATCCAGGCATTTTGTATTTGGGTGAAGAGGGAGGCGCGATTCTTGCACATTTTGCGGTCAATTCTCTGATCTGCAAAGAGCACAATCTAAAATACTAAGGTCCATCTTAGGAGCGCCTTGGTTTATTACAAATGAAAATATTCATAGAGAGCTCAACATAGAAATGGTTAAATCAGAGTTCACCAAAATAAAAGAGAAATATTTTCAAAAATTGCAAAGTCACGTGAATCCTCTTGCAGTAAGACTCGCAAATACGACCACAGTTTCGAGATTAAAAAGAAAAGATCGACCAGCAGTGTGAAAGGGCTCCAGCCGACAATTCAGCACGTGTGAATTAAAAGTGCAGTCCTTGCACAAAAAGCATCGGTGCTTTTTCTATCTAATATATATCGCGTTTTCCTCTGCTCATGCGTATTCCTTACGCACGCCATCGCCGGAGCTTATCCTAGCTAATCCGCCGCGTATTACTCGTTAAGATCGTGGCGTATTCCTTACGCATTCCGCCATTTCATACGTTTTCTTCATAATAATTGGCTCAACCTCCAGCAGATTTATGCCCAGCTGTTCCTAACCGAGGCCAGCGAACAAATTATATTACGTATTATAAGTGTATGATCCAAATATGCTTACTGATACGTAATTATGTAAAATAGAATTAAGATTGTAAAACTTATTGTTAGACTCTTTTATCCAAGGAGTGATACAATAAATAAGAATACTGTTTAAAAAAAAAAAAAAAAATTATCTGATCTACAATTTCCCACAAATTTTCTATTGGGTTAAGATCAGGTGATTGCGAAGGCCATTTCATAACGTTAACCCGGTTACCACTAAACCACTCCTTTAGAAAGACACTCGTATGTTTTGGATCGTTGTCTTGTTGATAGATCCACCTTAACGGCATGTTCTCTTCCGCGTGCGGCAGCATAACGGATTCCATAATGTTTTTGTAAACATAGCGATCCATTATGCCATCAATTTTGTAAATCGGTCCAATTCCATGACCAGAAAAACATCCCCAGACCATAACGCCACCCCCTCCGTGTTTTACTGTGCCTGTCATATAACGAGGATCTAGACCAGAGGTTGTCAGGCCCATTAAACGTCCATAAGCGACATTCAAAAGCTGTTTTATAGCTTTCACACCGACAGCGTGTACATGTGAGTTCGAAAGCTGTTTTTTAAAATTTCGAAAGAATGCGAGAGAGCAGCGCAACTGACGCTCTTTTTTTCGTATGCTTGTTGTTTTTGTGCTAGTACACGCTAAAATATGAGCCACTGGCGAATTATTTCCTTCGATAGTGCTCAAGCGAAACTGACGTTTTTGTTTTAAATACTTGTTGCATAGCAGAATGGAAATACGACGCTACTAAATACGATATTCCACTACAAAATTAAATTTTAATGATGCAATCAGATTTGACAGTTCCAATTCACATAAGAATTAATTTTGAAAAAAATATTGACGAAGGAAAGTATGGTCAAACCAAGGAAGCTATGCACAAATTGCTGTCGATGTTTAACACCACTTACTTATGTGAAAGTTCCTTCTCCTTCCACAAACTAATTCAAACACGTCATAGAAGTAAACTGACAAATAATCACCTTCAGGATTTACTTCGCATCAAATGCTACCAGAATGATATAGATCTCAATTGCTTTGTTGAACATACTCCTTCTTCGCAGCATTAAATGACTTCATATATTTTTTCTTCATTTATTTCTTCATATATTTTCATATTTTTCAAAATTTCCTTTCATTACTTTTCTTATACCTCTACATTTTTTCCAGTCAGAAAAATTTGCACAAAATGTCAATGAAAGTTGGTTTTTCAATTTGACGTACAAGTTTTTTTACACTGTAAGCTTTTAAAAGCTTTCAACACATATACACTTACTAGCTGGCACCAAGGCTCGCTCCGCGAGCCTTCGCACCAGCTTCGTATGACCCGCGCTCGTTTCCTCTCCCGCTACAGGTTGATATTGGGCAAAAGTAGTAAAAGTGGTAAAGTAGTATGTTTTTAAATACTCTAGGTTTTTATTCATTCTTTGTGTGAAATTTAAACATTATGCTATAAATTTTTACTTAAACTACTATCGACTAATAATTTCTCCTCTCTTACGGAAACGTGGCATTGTTTTATGTACTCAACTGTGAATATAATAGACTTAATATTCACTGAAATGCGCTTACTCCCGATTTAAATAAAAATAAATTTTTTTTTATGATTTAAAAGTTTGTTACATTAAAATTTTAAATAGCTTGGTGAATTCGTATTTTTTGCCCAAGCTTCTTTGCTGCTTTTTCATTTTAAATAACCTAGATACCGACTGCAGCGGTAAAATTATTCCCCTATATAATTTGGGGAATAGCTGTTATCCATCTATCCATCTAACTATCCATCTATCCACCGCACAAAAAGTAAACAAACGGCTACTTTGACAGCGTGCCATCGGAAGACGATCTTCAAATTTTCCGTTCAAAATTGTAGCTTGAAGAACATTGCCCATTATTTTTGTTATGACTAATCGTGTACCGTTGCATAGCTTAGGTGCATTTAAATTGCGAAGCAAAATGATAGGTGAACCAGTGTTAATCGTATGTTATGTGGTGGCATTTCTGGTAAATCCAGCGAATTCAAAAATTCAACAGGATAGTTTACTGCTTCGTCAGGATTGGTAACAGCGTCGATTGATTTGAACAATATCTGTTTGCCGGGCAATGACTGTTGTATTTTAAAGTTAATAGCGTCAACATCGATATTTTTTGCAGCTAAAATTGCTCGTTCACGAAGCCACGCATGATTAAGATAATTAGCTCTTAAATCTGGAAATATGCTTTCAATCAAAGCATTTTTCGCATTTACCATGTTGCAGAAATTTCCTGGCAATTTGATGCATCGTGTGTCCCCATGCAATGGTATTGTTCCATTTCCAATGTTGAGCAATTGCTCGGAGAATGATAGTTCCAATGGATCGTTTTGCAGTGGAACACGTATATTTGTGTTAAAACATAATGTACTGACATTTCGCCATAGATGTGATTGTTTTGTACACGCGTTGATTTCATCCGCATATGTAGCGCGGGGAATAACGGGCAATGTCTGTCTAAAATCACAGGACAGCAGCAGTACAGCACCACCGAAAAGCCTGCTTTGCTGCCCTTTCATTTTAAATAACCTAGATACCGGCTGCAGTGCAATCTCGGTAAAATTATTCCCCCATCTAATTTAGGGAATAGGTGTTATCTATCTATCCATCTCTCTATTCATCTATCCATCTATCTATCCTTCTATCATCAATCTTTCAACCTATCAATCTGTCAATCAATCAATATTTCAATACATCTATCCATCAATCTATCAATCTGACATTCTATCAATCTGTCAATCTATCAATATTTCAATATATTTATCCATAAATCTATCAATCTGTCATTCTATCAATCTATCAATCTGTCAATCTGTCAATTTATCAATTTTTCAATCTATCAACCTATCAATATGTCAATCTATCAATCTATCAATTTCTCAATCTATCAATCTTTCAATATATTTATCCATCAATCTATCATTCTGTCAATCTGTTAATTTATCAATCTTTCAATCAACCAATCTATCAATCTGTCAATCAATCAATCTTTCAATCTTTCTATCTATCAATTCTTACAACTCACAAAAATGCTGATATCTCACGACACACGCACCAATGTCGCACGCGCACCAATGTCGCACACGCACCAATGTCGCACACGCACCAGTGTCGCATATAGCTTAAAACATTCAGGCAGACTTCACCTTTCAAACAAAAAAAACTGCATGCAAATCGGTTCAGCCAGTGCCGAGAAAGTTCAACACAAACACATTTCGCAACATTATTTTATATATTATATATAGATGCGTATGTATCGTGCCCTGACAACCTAGGCTCTGATCTAGACGTTTCCCTTTTGGTCTTCGTACAAGCCTTAATCCGTCGGATCCCTTGATGTTAAATTTGGATTCATCAGAAAAGAGAACGGTTCGCCATTTCTGAGCAGTCCAGTTAGCGTGGGATTTCGCAAATTCTAGTCGCGCCTTCCGATTCTTTTCAGAAATAAATGGCTTTTTTAGGCTTCTATAAGTTGATAAGCCCCCTTCGACCGCTCGTCTCTGGATAGATCTGCGCGATATATTCAAGCACAGTTCCTTTTCCAGTGAACTTGCTATAATATGCTATAATGATATAAAGGGATCTTTTTTTATAGCCCTTATGATTGCCTTATCTTGGCGTTCCGTTGTTTTCCGAGGTCTGCCACCTTTATGGAAAGTTTCAAGGGAGCCAGTGGAACGAAAACGTGATATTGTTCGCAAAACTACGCTGTGATGAACACTAAATTTTTTAGCAATACTAGTAATTGGGTCGCCCTTGTTGTATTCCACTACAATTTTTTCTCTAAACACAGCCGAATATTTATTTTGCCCCATTTTAAGAAACTTATGGCTTGATAGTCTTGTAGCTTCGATCAAAGATCACCAACGACTAATATTGACAGTGAAATTATTTGTTTTGTTTTTAAAATTCTCAGCTTGCAATTGTTTTGCATCATAGTGGTTTTTTTTTTTTTACATATTTCGTCGCCCGGAGATTCATGTGCTCTATACGCCATTTTAACGAATTTGAGTTAAGGATGCCATCCCCCATTTTCAATGCCAAATTTTTTAAATCCGCAATCTATTTTTGGCTATATCTTCTAGTTACTGAGATAACTCATCTCCATTTTGCTCTATATCCCTTGAAACACAATATTTTTGTGATCTTTTGCCCTATACGCCATTCAAATCGAAGTTTTTCAAGATATTTTGATGAAATTTGATATTTGAACATGTTTACAGGCAAGTAATATGATTTCCAAAAATTGTGAAAGTGGGCGTGGCAGAAAGGAATTTTTCGAAATTTATCTCCTACACCCGAAATTCAAATGGAACTTGACCGAAATTTGGCACTCATGCTTCCTTTGTAGCCATAAACATCCTCCAAAAAAATTTCCTTAATCGGTCCATTATTAACGGTACCTCCAGTACTAGGGTCTGTCACAAAAATCCCAAAACTGCCTTAAAGTCTGACTTTTTTGAAATATTTCAATGAGAATTTGAGAGTACCTATATTAAACCTCTGATTAGAATTTAAAAAAACTTGGAAAAGTGGGCGTGGCAAAGGGACGGTTTTTATAAAGAAATTTAACAAAAGTCGGTATATAGGGCCCCTTTTGGCCTTAAACACCTCTTGATATTAAAAATTATTTGAACATGTGTCTGTGTCGGGTATTTTATTGTCAGGCTCGCCTGACTATAACACCCTTACTTGATTTTGAATTATAATTGGAGGCTTAAATATACGCTCAAATTCTTAGTTTCATTAAAATATCTCGAAATATTCCGAAATAGTCAGGCAAATTTTTGGGGAGGATATTTGTGGTTAAAAAGAAGGCATAAGTGCTAACTTTCGTTCAAGTCCCATTTGAATTTCGGGCGAAGGAGACAATTTTCAAAAAACTCCCTTCTGCCACGCCCACTTTTCAAATTTTTTAAAATCATATTACTTGCCTTTAAGCACGTTCAAATACCGAATTTCATCAAAATACCTTGAAAAACTTCGATTTTAAAGCAGTTTTTGTGATTATCGTAACAGACCCTAGTACTGGAGGTACCCCTAAAAATGGTCCGATCGGGTCAATTCTCGAACTTGTTCTTTCTCATGTCCCGGTGAGCTCGTATACCAAATTTTCTCAACCGATTTTGAAAGAAAATATTTATATTGAAAAATTTTTTTTTATGTCACTTTGCTCTATGTATTACATTTTCACCGAAATATGTTTGAAATGGCGTATAGAGCAAAGTGGATTTTTTTTAAAGCCATAAAATACCCTTTTATGCGTTACGGTAAGGATTCGAAAATATACACTTCGAATAACTATTCTCGCACAAATTAATAGTGAAACACACAAAAAACCTTATCGTACAGTTTTTGAAAAAAATAGTTTCAAACTTCAACTTCGATTTACTCGAAATGTGTTTTTTGCACGTAGAGCACATGAATCCCCGGGCGACGATTTGTTATTGTTTTTTGTTGAAATTATGAGCATTTAAATTCATGTGCTTTTGTTTTGTCGAGTCCAATTTATACCTGGTGGCACAGTTTTTTTTAACTGTACTTCTATTTTTACAAATTGCACTTATTTTTATTTTGGTTATCAAAACCAATACTATGAATTAATATAAATAAAAAAGAATGACAGTTTCATCAATAATTGTACACGTAATTAAAATTTTTGTAAACAATGTGTAGTTCGTGCTATTGTTTTGTCCGACACTGTATATATTCTTGATCAGGATCAAAAACTGATTCGATTAAGACATGTCCGTCTGACCGTCTGTCCATTCGCTTGTGTTCGGATCTCCTCCGAAACGGCTGGACCAACCAAGTCGAAATTTGGCACACAGGTATATCGGGGTCCGAGTATGACCTTAAGTAAATATGGGAGACATCCGCCCACTGCCACTCAATACATTGATATTTGGTGTACTCGTAAACTACGTAAAGGGACATATCCTGGGAAAAATTGGACGTCGTCCTCCTCGAGCCACGCCCACAGATAAGGGTTTATCGCAACTTGTGAAATAAAAGGCGTAGAAGCTTCAAATTCACAACATGGGTTGGCCAAGGCAAATGAAAGGCGTAGGAAAAAAATTTATGTGGCCCGCCCACTGCCACGCCCACAAATGGAGATTTATCGTAACTTCTGTAGTAAAAGGCGCAGAAGCTTCAAATTCGCAACATAGGTTGACCAAGGTGAACGAAAGGTGCAGGAAAAAAAGGTTATATGGCCTGCCCACTGGCACGCCCACAAATGGAAATTTTTCGTAACATAGTTCGCCAATAATGTCATGACGCTGGGTATTTCAAAGTCGGGCCTGACTAGTCAGCTATAAAAGAATTTTCCTTTGTTACAAAAGTTAAATATGTTTTTTGTTAATAAAATTAATATTTGGACGGCGTTCTTTTAAGCGCCTTACAAGTGTTGTTAAAGACATTCTGATATGTTCCTCAAAAAAAATCGGGTAGGAGCATTTTTCGCGTAAGTGCATAAAATTTTCTGGAAAATAAGTGAATGCAGCTAAGCAGAATATACTGTACAGTAGTTTCGCTATATAAGAAACTCGTATATAAAAAAAACCCGCTTTTAAGAAAGGAATCTCAAGGCACCAAGTCTATTTATATTAGGCTCTGTACAACAATTTTTATATTTATGAAACTCGGATGTTAGAAAAACTCGCCTTTAAGAAACTGTTTACCAAAACCAAAAACTGTTTTTGTATGTTAAAAATTTTTATATAAGAAACTTTTTTCAAATATCGGTAGTTTATACAAGAAAAAATTTTCTTATAAACGGCTTTTTTTTATAAGAAAGAGTTTTCTTATAAACGGGTCCTTAAATAATAAAAAATCGGATATAAGAATAAAATGTCTTGGCAAAATCGACTTTTTATATAGCGAAACTACTGTATCCCATTTTCGCTTGTGAAAAACAGTTGAAAACAACAAACAGCTGACAGTTTAAAATTTATCACCATTAAGAATAAAAATACGCACTTATTAGTATAATTTTCTGCACAACAGCAGAACAATAACTTTCGATTGTGCATTTTTATGTTCAAAAACACAAAAGGAATGAAAAAAAGTGTTTGCTTATGGCCGTCTTGTATACATATATTTTTCGATTAATAAAAACAATTGTTTTTTGCGAAGAACCTTGCTGCTAATTATATTTACTAACATTTATAAATACCATAATGAACTTTGTTCTTATATGGTGTCCTATAACACAACTCCACTTGTTTATTTTAACAAAAGGAAAATTCTTTCATAACTGACTAGAAATAAAAAAATTCAATAAAATGAAATGAAAAAACAAACACGTAAAGTAGTTTACATCGGCTAAGCCGATTGCACACAAACCTTTTCCTCAGCCCAAAATATAATATATAGTAAATGACTGTAAATTTCTTTATAGCAACTATTTAAGTGTTTGTAAACCAATGAGTTCTCTTACAAAAGAGCAAATGAAAAACTTAGCGGATAGTTCAGTATGTCATATCTGTAATGAAGATCTTATTAATGATCGAGTTGCAGATCACTGTCATTTTACTGGAGATTTTCGTGGAGCAGCTCATTCAGAATGTAATATGAAATATCAGATATCGAAATTTATTCCAGTTTTCTTTCATAATTCTTCCGCCTGCGACTGTCATTTGTTTTTAAAAGAACTCACTTCCATTCCCGGAGACATAAGAGTAATTCCACTCAATAAAGAGCTTTACATTTCACTATCGAAATACATTCTAATGGGGGATAATCTCAAGAATGAACGCATGGAAATTCGTTTTGTAGATTCCTATAGATTCATGACAGCAAGTTTAGAAAGCTTAGCAGCTAAAGATATTGAATTAATGGAATACTTGTAATGTTTTATAATTATCAGATATTATCAAATTATAAATAAAAGAAACTTTTTATGTATTTAAAATTGATATTTTATTTAATTGTTGCATGATTGTGAATACAAAAACTTTAAACACAAATGACCACAGTTATGTATATGAATTGTTTTGCTGATGTTGTTTATAGTTGTATCTTAAATTATGTGCACCGAGATATTTGACAACTTCTTTCGGTGGTGGAAGGTTACCAAAACTATCAAAATATTCCTTTGCAGTGTCATTTTTAAAATATGCTACCCAATGAGTACCATCTCCATCTGATGAATCCAGATTAATTATTCCACATTCAATCTTATGAGGACGTCTTAGTAAAGTATTTCGCATAAAAACTCCTCTGAAATATTTCAAGTTTGCGGCATATTTTCTTAGGCGACCTCGGTTAGGGCTCTTTTGGGTAGAGTGCTATTTAGTTTTTTGAATAAGGATGAAGATAGAAACCATATCCATTTCTATAGGGTTTTAAATAAAGCACATTTCCAATGGCAACAGGTTCCTTGAGCTTTTAATCCTTTGCAGATGTTAAATTTTTTTATCATTTTTGCAATAGACATGCCTCCCGATACTATTCCTCCAAGTTTTGCAATACCCGCTAAAATTGGTATTTATGGTAAAAATCCACCCACATTTGGTACAGGGATTATGCGAGGTAGAACTTTACGATTTTTCCTCTAAAGAGTAGATGATAAAGATTTCTCAGCAATTTGAATAGCATCATTCATATCAATTGGTTTTGCATTTTTTAAAACTTTTGTAGCATTTTTTTATTGCAGTAGTGAAAATTTTAGTACAGAATTTCTTCTTTTTGTTCTTCACAGTCTTTAGTTTTCGATTATTGTTTTTTTCGAAGACTACCACCACCTATCTTCAGTTTGGCTTTCATTGCGTTGGTAACAAACCAAGCGTTTGCCTTTTCTGCGACACTCGAATCTGGAGCTTTTACTCTCTCCCAAACTCTCTCAACTAAAATCTTATCGGCAATGCGGCGATAAGGTAAGTCTTTGAATTTAGAGTAGGCAATATCGTGTTCTCTACATGCAGAATCCAAAAGATTTATACCCTTGTCTCCTTTTGCTAAACGTTTTTCGAGTTTAGTTCCCGGTCCACAAAACCGATAGCCTGGTAAATGAAGTTCAATTGGCAGTTTATTAATAAGGTTATTTATTAATCCTTGTCCAACGGCTTTACGTTTACGACTAAATACTTTTTTGCTGCTAAGAAGCATTTATAAATTTTTGTTTGTTTGTATAGCATACAAATCAACGGTCAAAAGCTTTCTGAGCAAAATAGTATAAAAGGAATCGCTTTTGTATCATTATTGTTAGTTAAAAGCGTAAAATGCGTTTCATAAAACAAATGAATATTTCGGTGAATAATTTAGACCTAAAAACGCTTTCAAATGATAAATTGTCACAAATACGTCATAGTTCATTGCTACCAAACACAAAACGTGCACTAATTGTCGGACCATCGAATTGTGAAAAAACCAACATTTTGTTGAGTCTTATTGAAAGTCTCAATGGTCTTAGATTTAAAAATGTATACTTGTATTCAAAGTCATTGCATCAACCGAAATATCAATATCTTCAACAACTTATAAAACCAATAAAAGGAATGGGCTTTTACACCTTCTCAGATAATGAAAAAGTTCTAGCTCCAGAAAAAGCAAAATCAGATTCTATTTTTATCTTCGATGATGTTGCATGTGAAAAACAGAACAATATACGAAATTATTTCTGTATGGGTCGGCACAATAATATTGATAGCTTTTATCTATGCCAAACTTATACTCGAATACCAAAACATCTGATTCGTGACAATGCAAACTTAATTATCATGTTTAAACAATATGAAACGAACATAAGACATATTTATAATGATCATGTTGGTACTGATATGTCATTTCAAGATTTTTTAAAAATTTGTACTGAATATTGGAAGGATAAATATGGGTTTCTCGTCATTAGCAAAGATGATTCATTAAATAGTGGACGATTTAGAAAAGGGTTCAACATATTTATTCATCTATAACACCAGAGTGTATGTACAACAAAATATTCAGTTTCAAAAACAGATCAAGCAGTTCAACAACAATGTTTGGAGTCAAGCAACAATCTGATCAGTTCAATAGTCTTCCTTCTTCATCGACAGCAAACAGCCCTGTTCATTATGGAACAGACCCGTTCCATAAGCAGATCTGTTCAACAGCAACAACAATAAACGGACCTGTTCATCGAGGAACAGACTCGTTTTGGCCACCATCAATCCAGAGTGTAAAGAATGTTGAACCTTTGGATATGACCGATCGAATGTGCTATGAGAGCGAGCGCCTAAAAACTTTCGAAAATTGGCCTTTGGAATGGATACAAGAAGGCTTGCACAGTTTGGAATATTTTACACTGGCAGTGAAGATATTGCAAAATGTTACTTTTGCACAGTGAAAATTTGTAAATGGAAAATAAATGATGATCCTCTAGCAGAACATATACGCTGGTCGCCTGATTGTCCATTAATATGCTTACGTCATACCAACAATCATACTATTCATCATACTATTCATCAAGATGAGTTGAATGCAATATTGCAAATATCACAATTTATTCTACGCCTTAAAGCAATAGTATATCCACGATGCAGTAGCAAATATGTTTTTCAAAACGATATATATACAGTTTTACATATCGCACCCTTGCTAATAAATCGGCACAATTCAAAATTTTTTTAATGGATTATTTTATGTTCGATTGCATTTTTCTGTAAGAAACGTAACACCTAATAAATTGACGCTTATATTGACTCGTGCAGCAGTCGATTGAGAGTAATATAAGTTTAGAAAAAATATTATTTCTCCTAAGTTTCAAGAGAGATTGAATGATTTTCGAGAAAAGCGAAATTTTGAATTGTGCCGATTTATTAGCAAGGGTGCGATATGGTCAATGCATTATTACAACTGCAAACTACTGTACCCGATTGAAAACTAATAAAATATATTTTTTAAAACTGTATACAATTTTATTTTTTCTTTTATATAATGAATAGAGATTCGAGAGAGAGAGAGTTATATTTTATCACTTATTTCCCTTTTAGCTGCAATGTAGAAGTTACAGTGAAAGAGAGAGAGAGAGAGAGAGAGAGAGAGAGAGAGAGAGAGAGAGAGAGAGAGAGAACAAATATGATTTTCTAAAGTTTCTACCTGTGTCGAAAGCTAAACATCTCGCTTTGAGCCTATAGATGTATGACAACGACATACTCCTTACCACTACGCCACGGAAGGTGGCAATTAAATTGAGGAAAATTTATAATATAAAAGATGTCATGGACACTTAAATGATCTAATTAATGTTTTAACCATTAATGCAAACACTTCATTGAGAGCGTTATCAGTAGCAACAACAAAATCATGGATGATAAATTGCTTTCCAAAATTATTCCGACGAGGAAAGTTTTGAGGGATAAGTTCAAAGCCATTAAAATAAATGATTTAAGCGCAGCAGAAAGTCTGGAAAAAACTTTTCTGCCAATCAGAGCTCCAATTAAGGATTTGCTTACAGAAACTAAAGTTAAAAATGAAATAGTAAATGATTTGGCTGAAAACTCTAAAGCAAATATTTCAACTTTCGACAAAAAAAGTTTATTCAAAAGACCGATGAAAAAAGAAAGAAGGACGAAAAACATTAATAAACTACCAAAGATTGAAACTAGTACACCAAAAAGGTCTAATGGTGTTGATTCTGTTCAAGATTATGATAATGAAGAAAGCAATGATCAATTTTATACCAATGATGATGATGATAATAAATCTAAGACTCTTAAAGCCATGGAAGAAGAAGAAGGAGAAGTCAGTAAATTGTTAAATGAACCGAATTTTGATCTACTAGAAAAGCAAAACAGTCTAGATAGAATATTTGGATTGAATTACAATTCGGAAAAGCAATTGATGTTTGGAGACTCAAAAATATCATTCAAAAGTTCTAATGAAGTTCAAATTGGTGATGAAACATTTAAAATGACACCAGGACTTTTTCAGTTAATGTTCACAAAAAATCCTATCGAATATACTGAACCGGATTTAAAATTGTATTAGAAAAGTCTTTTGAAAACTAATGCCTATAGACGTGGCTATACATCTCGTGGTCAAGTCAATGGAAACAAAGGACCCAAGTATCTAAACATTATTCAATTTTTAATCAAAGATGTGGAGAGTAAAGGGTCAAAGTCGAACTTAAGGCTCAGTTACTCTTGATTGAACGTTACTTGACTTAACTTATAGAAATCTGTTTTCCACAGATTCTTATCTTAAGTCAAATTAAGTTTTCAGTAAATGCTCCCATAGAAAATGTACTAAACACATCAAGTCAGCTGATTAAATAAGTAAAGTAAAGTTACGTTCAATCAAGAGTAACTGGCCTTTAGATGTGAAGAAAGAAGGATTTGGTTTAATGAATTTGAATTTGAATCCAATCAACTATATATATTGGGATAACCCAAATGAATTGGTTAATCGTTTTCGACTACTCATAGCATCACAATCTGCAGGACATAATAATCATAACAACGAAACTATTTCAATTATTGAAGAGCTTAAAGAAGCTGCCATAATTGAATGAAAACTCGACGAAAAATAAAAAGACGAGCGTGGACAAATTCGGTCGATATAATAACAATACATCCAAGTCAAAAAGTTTTAATACGGCATTGACTCTAAGCGATAGCAGAGATCACCGTTTCAACGCTCATTTTAAACGCATCAGAAATCTTAAAGATCCAATAGTAACGGAGGACGCTGCAACGAAAAATTTTGTAATTCTAAGCCTTGATGCGCATCGAACTGAATTTCAGGATTCAATTAAAGCTTATGAAAGTCACCGTAATAAAGAAATTGAAACCGTTTATGAAAAAATTAAATCTATTGAACGCGATATTGATGAGAGGTTTAAGGTGTATATGAAATATGTTGAGAAGCGTTTAGAAGGTACGGAACATGTTTTGTTTTTAATGATTTCTAATGAAAACATTATTCAAAAACCAAACCAAAACCACACACTACCATCTTCAAGATGAGTCGATATGAAATAGTTGAGGAGCTCCATCGACAGGCACGACGAAATTTTAGACGAAGATATTGCTGATCTTTGGCAAGCTGATTTAGTGGAAATGAGTAATTACTCTACATTCAACAAAGGGTATCGCTACCTACTCACAATCATTGACACTTTCTCCAAATATGCCTGGACCGTTGTGACAAAGTCGAAAACAGCTCCTGATGTTACCAAAGCAATGAAAAGTGTATTTGAATGCGGTCGAAAACCTAAAAATTTGCAAACAGATGATGGGAAGGAATTCTTCAGTAAAGAGTTTCAACTTTTATTGAAACAAAACAAAATAAATCATTACTCTACCTATAGTGTAATGAAAGCATCGATAGTTGAACGATTTAATCGCACTTTGAAAAATATGATGTGGAAGGGCTTCAGTAATCGCGGTTCTTACAAATGGATTGATGAATATCAAAAATTGACTAAATAGTACAATGGAAAAGTGCACAGAACAATAAAAATTGCACCCGATAAAGTGAATTCTTTCAATGCAGCAACAATTCTAAAAACGATTTACAATCGTCTGAAAGTATATAATAAGCCAAAATTTCATGTAAACGATTACGTTCTAATAAGCAAATATAAACATGTTTTTGAGAAAGGTTACACACCTAATTGGACAAAGGAAATTTTCAAGATAAATAAGATTCAAAATACCAATCCATGTACTTATATCCTAGAAGACTATCAGGGAAATGTAATTAAGGGTGCTTTCTATACACAAGAATTGCAAAAATCACGTTTTCCTCACATGTATTTAGTTGAGAAAGTTAAAAAAAAGCGTGGTGATTAAGTGTATGTAAAATGGTTGGGGTTTTCAGATTGTCACAACTCTTGGATAAATAAATATGATATACAATGAAAAAATTTTATAAAATGGAGTTTTATTTCTTTGATTGATTCAGTTTACTTTACTATCTCAACCCCTCAAGATGTCAAGAACATTGACTTTGACTGGAAATTCCTCAATTCTTACAGCAAATTATTTTCCTCCCATAGAGCTTAAAAAGGAATATGTTTGTGGACTGATTGATTTTCATACATATTACTCAATACCGAATATTGATGAAAAAAATAACCTTTTTCACATTGGCAAGCATGTAATCGAGCTTCCTATCGGGTCATATGAGTTCGATGATATTGTTAAACATATTTTAGACGCACACGAAAATCAAGAAGCAGCAGCAGCTAGTGCTACATTAAGTATAAAGGCCAATAATAACACATTAAAAGCTGAAATCTTCTCTGAAAAAGATATAATTTATTTTTGATTTGATTGATTGATGAATTTATTAGTAAAAAAGAATTTACTTTAACAACACCCGTGATATATTACATAACTAATTATAACTAATTTAACAGAGTACATCACATCAAGGTTCATTCTGACCATTATACAAAATACTTATTTTCAACGTTAACTCTTACTCAATATGCTCATTCTATCAATTCTTGTTTGACGTATGTTATACACTTTGTTTTGAAAACATTAAAATTTCTTTCATTTTTTATAAATAATGGTAATTCATTGAACAATCTTAGACCTTTATAGAAAATTGAATTTTGTGCACTTGTAGTTCTATGTAATGCTAATCTAAAATCTCCTGCGTTCCTTAGTAAATAATTTTGAGCGTCTGCTACATACGTTACACTTTCAGTCATATATTTCGGAGCCAAGCTGTGTTTTATTTTAAAAATTGACATGAGAGTGTTTAGTTTGAGTCTTTGTTCAATACTTAGCCACTTCAGTGCATCGAGCATAAATTGAATTCCTGCGTATCTGTTTAACTTCAGTATTGACCTCATTGCTTTATATTTGATAGAGAGAGAAGCATTGGATCGCTTTTGGGATTTTCAAAGCGTCAACTTAAACCTTATGAAACACATATATCGGATACAAGTTAAATGATTACCGAAAACAATGTTGTACGTATTGAGTGCAACATTGTGGGCGGTTCATATGTTAACAGTAGCTTAGCACACACCTTATATGAATTCCCTATAAATGTTGAATCGGGATGCAAAATAGACAGTATTCCAAATAATGTTATCTATTTGCCTGTGATCGTCGAAACGATTACATTAAGTCTCCACTTGAAACCTGTTGAATAATTAGCATCAGCTATGATTATATTTAATCAAAATGGTGTGAACGATTGTTATTCTATCAGTTTATCTTCATCTCTTGTACATAAAGCATCAAGAATAAGCAAAGAAAAATTTCTTATAAAAAAGCCATTAAGTATTAAAAATAGAAACTTTTTACAATCATTGGGATTTACTTACATTAAAAAGAAATGAATAATATCTTGAGAGTTGGAGAACAACCCGTCTTCGATGAGTCTATTACGAAGAAAGAATTTCACACATATCAACCATATTTGCAATCCTTTAACAACAATGATGAGATACGGATAGCAATTCAAAATCAAGACTTCTACGTTCTACATCATGAAAGCTTACTGTACACTGAGGGGGTTGTTTCAATTGGTTCAGAAAATGCAGAACCCAAAGGAGTTAAATTTTGAAATAATTGTATTGCATATCTATTTGAGGAAATACGTTATGAAATGAATGGTGTGGAAATTGATCGCACACGGTACTTGGGTCAAACTTCTACTTTAATAAATCTTGTATCCTTAAACAAAAATACAATTACAATGTTGGAAAATGCCGGTTGGTCTCCGGAAGAAAATATTAAACCAGCTGTAAAAAATGGCTATTTCAATTTTTGCGTACCACTACAAATGTTGATGGGCTTTGCCGAAGACTTTGATAAAATTATGAAATTCAAAACATGAGCTTATCTTGCTACGTTCTAGATCAAATGATAGGTCTGTCTATAGTACGGAAGAGAGTGAAAAGGATAAAATTAACTTAAAACTCTTAAATGTTGCTTGGAAGGTTCCTCATATTAAATTATCCGATGCAGCCAAATTGAAAATCTTTACAACTATTAAAGAGGATATTCTTCTACCTATATCATTTCGTAGTTGGGAATGTTACTTTTATCCAGAGCTACCTCAAAGTACAAATCATACATGGAACATAAAAGTAGGAACACAAAGTGAGCGTCCTCGTTTTATTCTTATCGCTTTCGAGAATGGAGAAAAGTTTACAAACTGTAGCTAAACCGATTTAAAAGTACATTTAAACTCTGTTTCATATCCATACGATGACCTAAATGTAAATTTGTCTCGTAATCGATATGCTCTCTTATATGAAATGTATGCAAGGTTTCAACAAAGTTATTACGTGATTGAGTCACACCCACTTTTATGCTGCAAATAGTTAAAAGAATGTCCAATAATTGTTATTGACACGTCGCATCAAAATGAAGAAACTTAAACAGGTGCTCTCGATATTCGTATAATGTTCAAAACTCTTGAAAACATTAAAGCAAACACTTCGGCATATTGTGTTCTCATACATGATCGTGTCATTACATACAAACCGATGACTGGCGAAATTGTAAAGCACACTTAATATAAAGCATTGATTTGAAGCACATTTTATTTATTTCATCATAAGCCTTTGAGCAAAAAACTTGTTCACGAAAATAAAACCCGGATAAAGGAAACATGCCTAAATTTGTTGTCTTCGATCGTCAAGCATTCCGACTCACTAATAACCAATTTATTTTTAAGGAAGTCGCTTTTTGCTTCAGCGATAAAAAGTATATCCATTTTCTTATAAAGTCACCATTTAATTTCAATTTATTGAACAATGCCGAGAAAAAATCAGCAATTTGGCTCAAAAACAACTACCATATGCTCGACTGGGACTCTGTTGACTTCACTTTGAGTGAAATGAAGAAATATATGAAATTTCTCCTCAAAGGCTATCCAATACATGTAAAAGGCGAAGAAAAAGCAATGTGGCCAAAGGAACTTTTGACAGTGATGCTGCGTGTCCTCTTACCTCTCTAAGCCACTAATTGCTTAGCCTAAGTTGCAACCCTTTGTGTAAAATATTCACCACAACCTCTGGCTGGGTGACGCTCATGTTTAAGTTAAGTCAGTCATTCAATTATCGCGTAACGACGCACATCTTCGCTTATCAATAATAAAGAAAATTTTACAAAATAATACAGTCCACTTCGTCTCAACATAATTTTTGGTCCTTCGAGCCGGATCCAAGGATCTTTACGGGAACTCCTCATCTTCGCTAGCGTGGGCCCGTAATAACGATTCCCTGCTCCATCGGCTCCAGTTGCTCGAATCGCAGATCGCGAGCCACCGGTAAGGGATCTCAAGACTACATAAGGGAAGCTTAAGGAATAAATTACAAAACTGGTCAATTTATTAATTGAATGACTCTGGTTATCATTACAACCACGTGCATAATTGCATCATCAATCCAGGTATATGCAATTTCTATTCGTTGACCTGGATGCATGTGGTGAGCTTGTAAGTTAAATGCAACTCTGGTAACATTCTTTGGATAGCCTTCGACTCCTAATGTACAAGCGACTCACCAGTATTGCAATCATCGTTTCTAGTTCTGAATGGTACTCAGTGAACGCAAGTCGAATGCGACTCTGTGTTGATCTACATGTTTATTGGAAAGACCTCGGCTCCTAATTGTTCTTATTGCTTGTGCAATCACATTGCATCATTGCAAGTGACGTAGTAAATTCTATCTCACAGAATTTGCAATTATATGCAACTCTGAACGTATTTGTAAATTGATACGAGGCAAATTAAACAGCTGTTCTGCTTGAACAGTGTATCGTGCTATTTCAGCACATATTTAACTGAAATACACACCGGAAATGGCGGCCATAAAAATCCGAGATTCGGCGAAAAACGCTATCCGACGTTACATGCTTTCAAGTGAAGAGGAAACGCTTGACAAGGAACGCGCTGAAACCCTTCTCCATTTGATGCACGAGCAGTGGGAGCGCTTTAAGGAAGCGCAACAACAGCTTGAAGTAACCACCGGCGCAGAGGGTCAGCACGTGTTAGAAGAGGAACGATCTCAAGCGGAGGATTGGTTCGTTCTGGGAGAATCAAATTTGAAACGAGTCGTTCGCAGCTTCGCCACCGAGTTTCCATCTCCGAAATCTTCAACAGCCGCGGACGTTCGACTACCCAAGATGGATCTTCCTACATTTCACGGTAAGCCTACTGATTGGATTGCTTTCCGCGATACCTACCTTGCACTAATTCACAACAATGAGGCCTTATCGGGCGCGCAAAAAATGCACTACCTTCGAGTCTGCTGTAAGGGAGATGCATTAAAGGTTATCAGTCAGTTTCAAATCACTGACGGCAATTATTCGGAAGCTTGGGCAATGATGGAAAACAGGTTTCACGTCGAAAGGATTCTCGTCGACCATCATTTAACTGCAATGACTTCAATAAAAAAGGTGACGTTTGATTCAGCTAGCGCTATAAGAAGCGTAATGGACAGTTTGTCTCACCACCTCCATGCACTTCGCGTTTTGGGCAGACCGGTAGAATTTTGGGACGATTGGCTGAATCATTTAGTGCTCTCAAAATTGGCCTACGAAACCCGTAAACACTGGGAGCTGTCCATTCACCACGAGCAATCCACATCATTTGAGGAACTGCGTAACTTTCTCCTGGCCCGCTGTCGTTCATTGGAATCCCTAGGCATCGTAAAGGGAACCAACGAGAAATCGGCCGCCAACGTTTTACACGTCTCAGAGGCACACACTGGCGCGGAGAATAAAAAGAAGCCGAGTAAGCCGTATCGTTGTTTACATTGCCAAAATGACCACAAAACCATGAATTGTCTACCTTTTAAACAACTTTCTTGCTTCCACAGGCGTCTTGTAATAAAGGAAAAGGGTGCCTGCTTTAATTGTTTAAGCGCAGGTCACAGGCGGGACAAGTGTGCCAGCACCCAGTCATGCAAAATCTGTAATCGACGTCACCATACTCTCCTGCATCCATCTTTGTCGGCATCGCAATCGCTAACTTCGATCGAATCCGTTGCGTCATCGACGGATGTCCCAGATGAAACGGCGGGTATCGCCGAACCTGAAGTCGTAACACAAGCACTGGCATCTTCCGCATCGACGGTTAAACCTATTCTTCTAGCAACTGCGCAAGCGCGCTCAAAGGATAGCTCGGGGCGATGGCAGCCTATTCGGATTCTATTGGACAACGGGTCTCACGTGTCGCTCGTCTCCGAGAACTGCATTCAGCGCTTGGGCCTCCCAAGAAGGCATTCTTCGATTATAGATACTGGAGTCGGAACTGCAGGCGGTGGCCTGGTCCGCGGGGAGAGCGCAATTACGATTTCGCCATTAAAAACGGATTGCTCGCACACTATTCGTGTTTTGATTCTTCCGAAAATTACAAGCAATCTTCCTGCTAGTGATTTCAATCATCCCCTTTGGACGCACGTCGAGGATTTGGAACTTGCTGACCCACAATTTGCAGTTTCGGCTCCGATTGATGTGCTCGTGGGCATGGATGAAATGGAGAGGTTCGTTAAGCCCAACATGCGGATGGGTACACTGAACAGCCCCATGGCGCAGCAGACAATATTTGGTTGGGTCTTGTCTGGACGCGTTACCGAATCGACGCCAGCGTCTTTATGCGTATCCGCTCTACATTGCGACTCTCACTTAACTGCAGTCATAGCTAAGCTCTGGGAGCTTGAAAATTTCGACGTTAAACGGCATTTAACCATCGAGGAAGAGGCCTGTGAGAAACATTTTGCGGAGACGCATCGCCGAGGACCGGATGGACGGTTTATTGTCGAACTACCGTTCAAGGATTCCGTCATTTTGGGCGAGTCGAAGTGGCAAGCGGAGCAGAACTTCCTGAGAATGGAGAAGCGACTACATAGGAATGCTGATATACATAGGCAATACACTGAATTTATGCAGGAGCTGCTTGATATGAACCACATGGAGAACGCATCAGAATCAAACAGTTCCGTGTATTACATGCCACATCATTACGTCCTCAAACAAGGAAGCCTCACTACCAAATTGCGAATAGTCTTCAACGCATCGATGAAGACGTCAAACCAAAATTCTTTGAACGACGCCTTGCTGGTGGGACCGCAGTTACAACAGGATTTGTTTTCTATCCTCGTCCGTTTCCGCTCACATCGCTACGTAATGAGTGCAGACGTGGAGAAAATGTACCGGCAGGTGCTGGTCAAGGACGAACATTGCGACTATCAGAGAGTTTTGTGGCGATCCGATCCTTGTGAAGAAATCAAGTCTTACCGTTTGCTTCGCGTAACGTATGGGGTGGCCTCTGCATCCTTTCTTGCCATAAAGGCATTGCAAGAGACCGCTTTGCAATCTTCAAAGGCCGACGAATTGACGCGTAACGTGCTCTTACGAGACGTCTATGTGGATGACGTTTTGACAGGCGCTTCATCAGAACAGGAACTTCTATGCTTGCAGCAAAAAATATCTAATGTTCTGGATGAAGGAGGCTTTCGTTTAAGGAAATGGGCTTCAAATTGTAGAAATTTTATGAACGAAATGTCGCGAGTCACAACTGAAGTGGAGCATTTCCTCACCAAAGAAGAAGAGATCCACACGCTTGGGTTAAGATGGAATATTCAAAGTGATTTCCTATGCTACTCAGTTTCTCTTAAGGAGCTCGTGGAGCCATTTACAAAGCGGAGGTTCCTATCTGACGCTAGTTCGCTTTTTGATCCGTTGGGGCTGCTCAGTCCTTGTACCGTGCGAGCCAAGCTGTGGTTCCAGGAATTGTGGCATCCCTTGGTAAACTGGGATGATCCGGTACCATCGGACATCGCGAACAAATGGGTTGCTCACCGGAATGATTTGGTCGCCCTTGCCGCATTAAAATGCCCTCGTTGGACGGAATTGGATATGCATGAGGCCGCCCTTGAACTACATGTTTTTGCCGATGCGTCGGAGAAGGCTTATGCAGCCGCCGTATACGCGCGTTGTATTCGTAGTAACGTCGTTTCGGTTCATCTGTTAGCCGCCAAAACAAAGGTTGCTCCTTTAAAGCCCGTGACGTTGCCACGCCTGGAGCTATGCGCCGCGCATTTGGCGGCGAAATTAATGGAACATGTAAGCTTCGCTTTAAATGGCTGGACCTACGCTAAGTTTGCCTGGACTGACTCCATGGTCACATTGGCGTGGCTCCAAAACCATCCCAGCCGTTGGGTAACATTCGTCGCTAACCGTGTTGCAGCGATTCATGAGGTCCTCCCATCGGAAATTTGGTGCCATGTTCCTTCGGAGAGTAATCCAGCCGACTGCGCTTCCAGAGGCTGTTCGGCATCGGAGCTTCTCGCCAATAATCTTTGGTGGCAAGGCCCTAAGTTCTTAACTAACAATTCGAATAGTTGGCAGGTAGTGCCTCCTAAAGCAAATACAGAGCTCGAACTTCGCAAAGTGCGGCAAGCAGTTCTCATTACTGAAGCTGAGGAAATCTGGGACCTCTTGTCACGCTATTCTTCATTTTTCAAACTAAAACGGATTATTGCGCTCACGAGGAGATTCATCGCAAATCTTCGTTCCCGAATCACAGCAACGTCCATGAACGTGGGCCCTATTGGAACCAAGGAAATCAAGGAAGCTGAGACATGTCTGCTGCGTTACGTGCAGCAGTTTTATTATGAGAAGGAGATTCGGGCTTGTAGAAATGGTGAATCTGTGCCGGGCAATAGCTCCTTATGTAGGCTGCTTCCATTTTTTGACGAGTTTGGATTGCTCCGTGTGGGTGGACGACTACATAAGATGAATATTGACGTGGATGTCAAACATCCGATCATATTGCCGAAAAACTCACCTATCAACAAACTTATTATAGCCGATGTACACGTGATGACACTCCACGGAGGCCCGCAAACGATGCAAGCGCTAATACAGAGGCGTTTTTGGATAGTAGGATTGAGAAATCTAGTACGGATGGAGTACAGGAAATGCGTTAAATGCAAGATTATATCACGTCGCCCATTACAACAACTTATGGGTGCCCTCCCGAGAAGTCGAGTCACATTGGTCAGGTGCTTTCTCGAATCTGCAGTGGACTGTGCTGGGCCAGTCAACTTTAAGTTTTCAGCTGGTAGGGGCGCAAAGGCGGTCAAGGGGTACATATGCTCGTTCATTTGCATGGCCACTGGTGCAATGCATCTCGAGCTGCTATCTGATTTGTCTACGAACGTCTTCCTCCACGCATTCAAGCGGTTTACCAATCGTCGCGGACTTTGTCGCCATATTTTCTCCGATAATGGCACGAACTTCGTCGGTGCAGCTCGCCAAATTCACGATTTATTCAGTAAGGCCGTCCAAGAAGCAGCGAACCAGTCAATTTTCGCCGATCAAAGTGTCGTATGGCATTTCAACCCGCCTCACGCGCCCCATATGGGCGGTTTTTGGGAGACCGGAATAAAGAGAGTGAAGTACCATTTAAAACGCGTCTGCGGTTCTGTGCTCCTTACGTACGAAGAATATTACACTTTACTAACGGAAATAGAAGCCTGCGTCAATTCACGCCCTTTGTGTGTATTTGCAGCCGATGCAACCGATCGAGACGTCCTCACACCAGGACATTTTTTAATTGGCGAACCGCTTAGAACGTTGGCTGAGCCAGAAACCGACATCGAAAGGGGCACTCTTCCCAACCATTGGCGGTTTATCTCGTCCATCCGTCGGCATTTCTGGAGGCGTTGGCGCGATGAATACGCTTTGTCTCTTCAAAGGCGTGCCAAATGGTTGCGACCGACAGCGAATCTAAAGATCAATGATATCGTTGCGATTTTGGGGGAGAGGACGCCGCCATTGAAATGGAAACTAGGTAGAGTAGTCGAATGTGCGGCAGGACAGGATGGCCTAGTGCGAGTGGTGAAACTCCAAACATCAGATGGGGAGATGTTGCGCCCGATACATCGACTATACTTGCTGCCGACCGAAGCCGATTTACAAAAGGCCTAAGCCAATTGCTTCTTGAATTGTTGATTTAAATTGTTATTTTCTTGCTTTGCTGAATTTGTTATTTTTTCGAATTATTTTTTTTCTTCTTTGAACGCACTGGTTCAAGGCCGGGGGCATGATGCTGCGTGTCCTCTTACCTCTCTAAGCCACTAATTGCTTAGCCTAAGTTGCAACCCTTTGTGTAAAATATTCACCACAACCTCTGGCTGGGTGACGCTCATGTTTAAGTTAAGTCAGTCATTCAATTATCGCGTAACGACGCACATCTTCGCTTATCAATAATAAAGAAAATTTTACAAAATAATACAGTCCACTTCGTCTCAACAGACAGAGTGCGCAATTTCTGGCATAAAAGACATCGATTGTAATTATTCGCTTAAGAACATAAGGCACCTATGTGATTCAGATGATATAACATGTAACAATCATTGTAATTTTTTGATAAGAAAAAAGAAAGCTTGCGCTTGCGCCCTTAAAAATTCTTTAGCTCTAAGAAAATTTGTTCAAGATTATGGTTCAGCTATGTCATAAGTTTCTCTATTCATTTATTAAATAAAAGATTTAATTATTCTTTTAGGAATTGAAAACAAAATTTATTTTCTTTTATTTTTGAAAATTTATTTTTACATATTTATTAGAATATTTTCCTTTTCTTAACATTTATAACATCATCAAAATCATCATCATTATCTTCCTCAATATCATTGCTTCTTATATTAGGTGGGGCGTAAAAAAGGTTTTCATTGAACAAATGATCATGAACGTTAAAATCTATGAAGAGTGGTTGAGAGTTTGGAATGCCTTCAACAATGTGTAAAGTATAATTTTGCTTAGACCCTCTCCGCATTAGAGAAAAACTTTGATCTTTCAATAGCTCCTAGGTTTCTTCCTTAAAATCGTTGAACATTGCCGGTAAAAATATTACTCCTTTGATAAGTTCCAATAAAATTCGTTTGCCAAATTTTGTTTGAACTCTCACAGCCCTAACAATAGGATACTGTTCCCCTTCCGCTAGCTGATTAATAGGGATACTTTCCTTTTTATTAAGTCTTTTGAAGTCCTTAATAGCATTCAGATCTCTCTGACTTTGATCCGTTATATTTATCTATAAACAAGTAAGGGTGTAATTGTCAGGCGAGCCTGACAATAGAATACCCGACACAGACACACATCTTCAAATAATTTTGAATATCAAGAGGTGTTTAGGGCCATTACGGGCCCCATATACCGACTTTTAATGAATTTGAATTTCGGGTGCAGGGGACAATTTTCGAAAAACGCCCTTCAGCCACGCCCACTTTTCCAATTTTTATAAATCATATTACTTGCCTTGAAACATGTTCAAATATCAAATTTCATCAAAATATGTTGAAAAACTTCGATTTTGGAGCAGTTTTTATGATTTTCGTAACAGACCCTAGTACTGGAGGTACCCCTATAAATGGTCCTATCGGGTCCATTCTCGAACTTGTTCTTACTCATGTCGCCGTGAGCACGCATACCAAATTTTGTCAAGATAGCTCAACTCCTTCGATAAGATAACTGTATACAGACCAGAGATGTTCAGCGAACCATTCGCATAGACGAATGGCAGCGCATAATCGTTGCTTTTGTGCTGCTTCCATGTGCCGTTAGCCAGAGCGAACGCTGTAGTGTAGTGACGTTGAGTGTTTGCTCTCATACGTTGCTTTTACTTACCATAGTACTGCGCCAAAAACCACTCGCTGCCTGAGCGAATGGTAGCGAATGGTTGTGAATGGTCAGTATAGGAAGCTGTTTGTGTTGTTTTGTATACCTACGAGACGATCTTGCATTACGCTAATGAGAGAGCGAGCGTAAAGGGGTACGCGTATGGAAAATACCGTTTTCTAAAAAACGAGCGTCCATAACATCTTCCATTCTGCTTCTGCGCACTTAATTATAAACCATTCGCGTCGCAGGCAGAATCGCTAATGCTTTGATGTAGTGCACTGCTTTCAAGTGAATGGTATGTATGCAGCATTCACGCTCTCACTGAACTGCTCTAGCTCGCCATTCGTTTTTGAGAGAGTGTTTCATCTCGCCAAATGAATGCATTCATGAACTTCTCTGATACAGACAGACAGACGGACATGTCTAACAGGTTGGCTGATAAGTCCCCGGTCTAACAAAGAAAAACACATTTTTTTTGTCAAAATTCGTTTTTATTATTCAACATAGTTCCCTTCAAGAGCGATACAACGATTATAACGACCTTCCAATTTTTTGATACCATTTTGGTAGTACTCCTTCGGTTTTGCCTCAAAATAGGCCTCAGTTTCGGCGATCACCTCTTCATTGCAGCCAAATTTTTTCCCTGCGAGCATCCTTTTGAGGTCTGAGAACAAGAAAAAGTCGCTGGGGGCCAGATCTGGAGAATACGGTGGGTGGGGAAGCAATTCGAAGCCTAATTCATGAATTTTTGCCATCGTTCTCAATGACTTGTGGCACGGTGCGTTGTCTTGGTGGAAGAACACTTTTTATACCCAGCGTAAGCGGGGTATATTAGTTTTGTGCAAATCTTGTAACAGGGAGAATTAAGCTCCGGAGATATAGAAAAATATATATAGAAATGATCAGGATCAAAAACTGAATCGATTTAGACATGTCCGTCTGTCCGTCTGTCCGTCTGTCCGTCTGTCCGTCTGACCGTCTGTCCGTCTGTCCGTCTGTCCGTCTGACCGTCTGTCCGTCTGTCCGTCTGTCCGTCCGTCCGTGGTCGGATCTCCTCCGAAACGGCTGAACCAATGAAGTCGAAATTTGGCACACATGTATATCGGGGTCCGAGTATGATCCTAAGTAAAAATGGGAGACATCCGCCCACTGCCACGCCCACAAATGAATTTATTGTGTTTTCAATAAAATGCTTGTAACTTGCGAACCACTCAACACATTCCATTGATATTTGGTGTGCTGGTAAACTACGAAAAGGGACATATCCTGGCAAAAAATGGACGCCGCCCTCCTCGAGCCACGCCCACAAATAAGCCCAAAAATAAGGGCTTATCGTAACTTGTGAAGTAAAAGGCGTAGAAGCTTCAAATTCGCAGCATAGGTTGACCAAGGCAAATGAAAGGTGTAGGAACAAAAATTTATGTAGCCCGCCCACTGCCACGCCCACAAATAGAGAACTTTTATAACTTCCGAAGTAAAAGGCGTAGAAGCTTCAAATTCGCAACATAGGTTCACCAAGGCGAATGAAAGGTGTAGGAAGATTTTTTTTGTGGCCCGCCCACTGCCACGCCCACAAATAAAGATTTTTCGTAACTTCCGAAGTAAAAGGCGTAGAAGCTTCAAATTCGCAACATAGGTTCACCAAGGCGAATGAAAGGTGTAGGAAGATTTTTTTTGTGGCCCGCCCACTGCCACGCCCACAAATGAAGATTGTTCGTAACTTCCGAAGTAAAAGGCGTCGAAGCTTCAAATTCGCAACATAGGTTCACCAAGGCGAATGAAAGGTGTAGGAAAAAATTTAATGCGGCCCGCCGACTGCCACGCCCACAAATGAAGATTGTTCGTAACTTCCGAAGTAAAAGGCGTCGAAGCTTCAAATTCGCAACATAGGTTCATCAAGGCGAATGAAAGGTGTAGGAAAAAATTTTTTTGGCCCACCCACTGCCACGCCCACAAATGAAGATTTTTCATAACTTCCGAAGGAAAAGGCGTAGAAGCTTCAAATCCGCAACATAGGTTCACCAAGGCGAATGAAAGGTGTAGGGAAATAATTTATGTTGCCCTCCCACTGCCACGCCCACAAATAGAGAAGCAAAACATAGTGCGCTCATAATGTCGGGACGCTGGGTATTTCAAAGTCGGGCTTGACCGACTTTAGCTTTCTTACTTGTTTCTTCTTCATATGGGGCCGTTTTGCCGATTTCGACCTTCAAACGCTCCAATAACGACATATAATAGTCACTGTTGATGGTTTTTCCCTTCTCAAGATAATCGATAAAAACTATTCCATGCCCATCCCAAAAAACAGAGGCCATTACTTTGCCAGCGGACTTTTGAGTCTTTCCACGCTTCGGAGACGGTTCACCGATCGCTGTCCACTCAGCCGACTGTCGATTGGACTCAGGAGTGTAGTGATAGAGCCATGTTTCATCCATTGTCACATATCGACGCAAAAATTCGGGTGTTTTGCGAGTTAACAGCTGCAAACACCGCTCAGAATCATCAACACGTTGTTGTTTTTGGTCAAATGTGAGCTCGCGCGGCACCCATTTTGCACAGAGCTTTTTCATATCCAATTATTGATGAATGATATGACCAACACGTTCCTTTGATATCTTTAAGGCCTCTGCTATCTCGATCAACTTCATTTTACGGTCATTCAAAATCATTTTGTGAATTTTTTTGATGTTTTCGTCGGTAACCACCTCTTTCGGGCGTCCACTGCGTTCACCGTCCTCCGTGCTCATTTCACCACGCTTGAATTTTGCATACCAATCAATTATTGTTGATTTTCCTGGGGCAGAGTCCGGAAACTCATTATCAAGCCAAGTTTTTGCTTCCACTGTATTTTTTCCCTTCAGAAAACAGTATTTTATCAAAACACGCAATTCCTTTTTTTCCATTTTTTTCACAATAACAAAAGTTGCTTCACAAAAGACGCTCTATCTCACAAACTAATTGACTTACAGACGTCAAATTTTGACACGAATCATTTGAAGGTTGCCACTATATAAAAATAATATGCATTTAATACTAGCGACGCCATCTATGTGTCAGACCGGGGACTTATCAGCCTGTTAAATCGAATCTCCTGAAGACGCTGATCATTTCTATATATATTTTGTATGGTCTATCTGGACTGGTTCTGGGTGTTACACACAACCACACAAACGCAATATACCCTCGACACAGAGTGTGTCGGGTATAAAAATAAAAGGACATTATTAATTTAATTTAAAATAATTTTTTTCCCTTACCTTTTTTGTATTTTTGTGCGTCGCAAGGTTACTACTATATCAGTATCTGTTTGACTTCACTTGTAAGACTGATAGCGTCAATAGAACAAATTTTATTTTTATATCTCACCCCTTCAATGATGCTCAATGCGAACCTTCTCATATTGAACTATATATGCTCTCCTACCGCACACTTTTTCACCCCCTCACCCCTTCCATGAGGCGCAATGCGAACCTTCTCATATAAACCACCAAAAATTTCAATGCGAACCATCTCATACAAACCACCAAAAATTTCCAAAGACTTAAATGTGTGTCATTTCATACAAACCTCCAAAAATTTCCAAAGACTTAAATGTGTGTCATTTCATACAAACCTCCAAAAATTTCCAAAGACTTAAATGTGCGTCTTTTCATACAAACCAACAAAAATTTTCTAAGACTTCAATGTGCGTCTTTTTCCGATTTTTCATACAAAAACAAGTAAGAAAGCTAAAGTCGGTCAAGCCCGACTTTGAAATACCCAGCGTCCCGACATTATGAGCGCACTATGTTTTGCTTCTCTATTTGTGGGCGTGGCAGTGGGAGGGCAACATAAATTATTTCCCTACACCTTTCATTCGCCTTGGTGAACCTATGTTGCGAATTTGAAGCTTCTACGCCTTTTACTTCGGAAGTTATGAAAAATCTTAATTTGTGGGCGTGGCAGTGGGCGGGCCATATAAAATTTTTTCCTACACCTTTCATTCGCCTTGGTGAACCTATGTTGCGAATTCGAAGCTTCTACGCCTTTTACTTCGGAAGTTACGAACAATCTTCATTTGTGGGCGTGGCAGTGGGCGGGCCGCATAAAATTTTTTCCTACACCTTTCATTCGCCTTGGTGAACCTATGTTGCGAATTTGAAGCTTCTACGCCTTTTACTTCGGAAGTTACGAAAAATATTTATTTGTGGGCGTGGCAGTGAGCGGGCCACAAAACATTTTTTCCTACACCTTTCATTCGCCTTGGTGAACCTATGTTGCCAATTTTAAGCTTCTACGCCTTTTACTTCGGAAGTTACGAAAAATCTTCATTTGTGGGCGTGGCAGTGGGCGGGCCATAAAAAAAATTTCCTACACCTTTCATTCGCCTTGGTGAACCTATGTTGCGAATTTGAAGCTTCTACGCCTTTTACTTCGGAAGTTATGAAAATTCTCTATTTATGGGCGTGGCAGTGGGCGGGATACATAAATTTTTATTCCTACACCTTTCATTTGCTTTGGTCAACCTATGCTGCGAATTTGAAGCTTCTACGCCTTTTACTTCACAAGTTACGATAAGCCCTTATTTTTGGGCTTATTTGTGGGCGTGGCTCGAGGAGGCCGGCGTCCATTTTTTGCCAGGATATGTCCCTTTTCGTAGTTAACCAGCACACCTAATATCAATGGAATGCGTTAAGTGGTTCGCAAGTTACAAGCATTTTATTGAAAACACAATTAATTCATTTGTGGGCGTGGCAGTGGGCGGATGTCTCCCATTTTTACTTAGGATCATACTCGAACCCCGATATACCTGTGTGCCAAATTTCGACTTGATTGGTCCAGCCGTTTCGGAGGAGATCCGACCACGGACGGACGGACAGACGGACAGACGGTCAGACGGACAGACGGACAGACGGTCAGACGGACAGACGGACAAGTCTAAATCGATTCAGTTTTTGATCTTGATCATTTTTATATATATTTTTCTATATCTCCGGAGCTTAATTCTCCCTGTTACAAGATTTGCACAAAACTAATATACCCCGCTTACGCTGGGTATAAAAATTGCACACCCAGAACGATCATATCTCCCCTGCTGAAGATGGTTGAAAGATTAATGGTCACTTCCGTACGGGAAGTCGCATAAAGTTGAAACTTAGAATGTAGATTGGTCATGATAAATATTAGGTGTAGTAAAAAGAAATCCATTATTTTTCCAATAGATAGCGTTATTTATCTGCATCTCGCGTTGTATAAGTCCGATCGTTTTCCGCTAGGGGGCATTAGAAAGATGACAGTTCCGACTAAAAAAGCTTTTTTGACACTTTTTTGATTGATTGATTCAGTTTTGTTTGAGAGCTTGTCAAAGATGGACATCAGCAAAGAGAAAATTCGCTACATTTTACAGTTTTTCTTCGATAAGGGAGAAAACGCAAGCCAGGCGGCTGAAAATGTGAATAGCGTTTATGGACCTGATACTGTAACAGCCAATCATGCGCAATTTTGGTTTCGTCGATTCCGTTCCGGTAACTTCGATGTCAAGGATGCACCACGCACTGGAAGGCCAATTGTCGAAAATGTCGATAAAATCATGGAAATTATCGAGTCCGACCGTCATGTTAGCACTGTTTCGATTGCAAAAGAGCTAAAGATTGCACAAAAAACCGTTTGGAACCATTTGAATAAGGCTGGATACACAAAGAAGCTCGATGTATGGGTGCCACACGAGTTAACGCAAAAAAACCTCATAGACCGAATTTCCATCTGCGAATCGCTGCTGAACCGCAACAAAATCGACCCATTTCTGAAGCGGTTGGTGACTGGTGATGAAAAGTGGGTCACTTACGACAACGTCAAGCGAAAACGGTCGTGGTCGAAACACGGTGAACCGGCGGAAACGGTGTCCAAGCCAGGATTGACGGCCAGGAAGGTTTTGCTGTGTGTTTGGTGGGATTGGCAGGGAATTATCTACTATGAGCTGCTCCCATACGGCAAAACTCTTAACTCGGAACTCTACTGTCAACAATTGGACCGTCTGAAGGAAGCAATCGCCCATAAGCGGCCAGATTTGGCCAATAGGAGAGGATTTGTGTTCCATCAGGACAACGCCAGGCCACACACATCGATAGTGACTCGCCAGAAGCTCCGGGAGTTTGGTTGGGAGGTTCTTCTGCATCCACCTTATAGTCCGGACCTGGCACCAAGTGATTACCATCTGTTCCTGTCCATGGCGAACAATTTTGCTGGTGAAACATTCGCTTCAAGAGAGGCTTCTGAAATTCGACTGTCTCAATTTTTTGCTAATAGGAACGAGGGCTTCTATGAGATAGGCATAATGAAATAACCTTTAAAATGGCAACAAGTTATCGAACAAAACGGCGCATATTTGACCTAAATCGGGTCATTCTAACTATCTTAAATAAAGCCCTCAATTTAATGCAAAAATAATGGATTTCTTTTTACTACACCTAATAAATGGTGGGCGCGAAAAATGGATGTGTTCCGCCCACTTGCATGCCCAAAAATATAGTTTTTTCGCAACTTCCATACGGAAGGACGTAGAAGCTTCAGATTCAAAATATAGGTTGACCATAAGAAAAATAAGGTGTGTGGGAAAAATAGGCGCGCTTTGCCCACTGCCACGCCCACAAATATAGATTTTTCGTAACTTCCATACGTTCAGCCGTAGAAGCTTAAAAATCGAAATATAGGTTTACCATGAGGAAAGGAAGGTGTGTCGGGAAAATGGGCGTGGTTCACCCCTGACACGCCCACAAATATAAATTTTTCGTAACTTCCGTGCGGAAAGGCGTAAAAGCTTCAAACTCAAGTCATATGTTTCCCATGACGAACGAAAAGTGTATGGGAAAAATATGCGTGGTCCGCCCACTGCCCGCCTAAACATTTTACTCGTATAAATAAAAATTCTAAGAACTCTATACTCACTATTTTCGATTGCTTTTTGGTATGTGGTTAAAAGACAAGAAGGAACATATCTCCAAAAACTCGGTGTGATCATGATAAATAAAAGGTGGGTGCGTGGTTCGACTACTGCCGCGCCCATATTTGTTATTTTTGGGAATGATTAACTAAAAAGCGACAAATAAAAACCGTTTGAAAAAACAAAAAAACCGACTTCAAAAAAACGCACTAAAAAGTGATAAATAATTTTTGTAGTCGGTGCCAGCCAAGGCTTGCAGTGTGTTCATGTCTAATGTTCATTTTTTATCAGTTGAAATTCTGAGCGTAGTTTCTTAGGGGCTTTCCATAAATTACGTAGCCTTTTTTACTGCTCGTGTCTTAAGTCTTGGCGCTGTTTATGACAGAACTGTCGTGCAAAGACTTAAGACACGAGCATTAAAAAAGGCTACGAAGTTTATGGAAAGCATCTTATTGCTCAGTGGAATTTCCAACATAAGAGTAGAAGAGTAAAGAATGTAAGTAGGGAATGAAATGTAAGTAGGAAATGTGCGTGTCTTATTTTGGATGTGCTCTGAACTCATGACACCAGGGACCAAAATTAATAATTATAGCTATAAGCTAGGGATGCAGTTCTGCCAGAAATAAAAAACTTCATAAAAAAAGTCAGAAAATTCCTGACAAAAAATGGACGAGGCATTTCTGAGCAGCTGGCCGCAGTTCAGTTAAAAAGTATCATATTATTGTAGTACGTTTTTACGTAAACAGTGCATATCGCAACCCAGGCTTTTGGAGGAGAAATAATTCAACTTCTATTGTTTCGCGCTTGAATTGGCATATGCCAGCAAGAAATGCTACTAGTGAATCATTAATGACGAGGTAGTGATGATTTTAATGCCACAACTCCCCTTACAGCGCGTTATTCTTGTGGGATTTTGTTGGGACATGGCTGCTAAAACAGTCCGGCGTATTGGATGAGTTGTTTTACAGGACAACCTCACAGGAAATGCATTGAGAAATGAAGTAAACATCTCCTATTCAATGGAAATTTGTTTGATTTCGTATATATTTATGCTTATAAATTCATTGGAAAGACACCAATTATCATATTTGTGAATAAAAATTAAAAAAAAAATCCGTGATGAATATTTTCATGGATTACCTCATCCACTTGGGTATATTTCGAAGGCGGGAAAACATATGCAACGTAAGGACTGTCCCAGAAATAACTGTCCTTTTGTTTTTAGGCTATTTATAAAAAAGTGTTAACTCTATAGCAACATATTTGGTACCTAAATAAAGTATAAATATTGCAGATTAAAAAAAAATACTCATTCTTAAAATAAAAGAGCTACAGAAAAGATGTCGTCTTAACAAGAAAAAAAGCGGAAAGCAATTATTTACAAACACCTGGAAAATACAAACACCACGTACAAAAAGATCGCTAAGGAAGTTGGCGTGTGCGAAAAAACTGTCGGTAGGACCATAAAACGATACAGACAGCTTACCCCTTTATCAAAAACATCAGGATCAGGGAGAAAAAGTAGTCCAGCGAACCAAGCGGTGGCCCAGAACGTTAAGCGGCTGTTTACTCAGAATCCAGGCACTTCGGTTCGTGATATGGCAGCAAAAGCGGGAACATCGAAGTCAAGTGTTCAACGGATTAAAAAATTGTACAACCTAAGGAGCTATAAAGTACAACAAGTACCTGATAGGTCAGAAGAAAAGGACGCCGAAGCCAAGAGGAGGGCTCGAAAACTGTATCGCGATTACCTGCCCAAATTTGATTGCGTGATCATGGACGATGAAACGTATTGCAAAGCGGATTTCATGCAGTTACCGGCACACGGATATTATACAGCGGTTAGAAGGGGTGGAGCATCCTCTAAATTTGGCCATTTGCAAATGTGGCCTTCGAAGTAAGGAATTTGTGACGGATAGCACAATCAACACCGAAATTTACATAAGAGAGTGTCTGGACCGGCGTTTGCTGCCTTTTATACGTCAACACCAAGGTTCAGTACTATTTTGGCCTGACCTAGCAACATCTCACTACGCCCAGAGAACGATGGATTGGTACCAAGCCAATAATGTCACTGTGGTCCCAAGAGAAGCAAATCCTCCGAATTGCCCTGAACTTCGTCCACTCGAAAAATATTGGGCTTTATTGAAAAGGAACCTTAAGAAGACCAAACAAACTGCGAAGAACATTGAAATATTTCGACATAAATGGCGTCAGGCATACACTAAGGTGAACGAAAGGTCGGTAAAAAACCTAATGGAGGACCTTAATAAAAAAGTGTATAATTTTTTTAAGTGTATTTTTTTCAGTGTAATTAAAATTTTTATTTATTTTGTAATGTTCACTTAATAATAACCTGAAAGAATTTTTAAAAAAACATCATTGGTTTTTTTGCAATAAAAAAAAAACAAAAGGACAGTTATTTCTGGGACAGTCTTTATTTGCTTCAAACGAAATCAATTGTTTTAGAAATTAGCTTTGCAGACTTAGAACAACTCTCGGAAAAGCCCACTACTCCAAAAAACAAAACTTTGATATAATATGAAATCTAATTTTCCATTTTTAATTCAATTCAAATCAGCCGTTCACGTCAGGGTTGCCTGTACAAATTTCATGATTCTTTTTTTTTCCTTTGCGAAATAGCCAAGGAATTTCCGCAGGTATTTCTAGCAGAACTGTAGCCTTATGGCATTGATTTTCAACCAAAAAATCATTATGAAGCAAATGAGTAATGAGCAGCGCTATAGCAAAATGATTTTTATTTCGATTTTTTCAAATAAAAATCAATAATAAGATTTATTTTCATATTTCATTTTTGATTTTCAAACTAAAACTAAAAATTATTACGGTGGTTGATTGAAAAATTAAGCATTAATACTAAAAAATATGATGTTATTATCTATCTTATATAAATTTTTGTTATGTTTTAATTATCTGTAAAAATTACTACCATTTTTGTCAAACTGAATTTTGGGTTCCTCCTTTTAACAGGTCGGAAAATGGGTATGGCATCAATTTCCGATTTTTGTGCCGAAGACCACAAAGTATACCAAAATTTTTGAGACTAAATCATTAAAATCCGTTAACGTTATCTATTCATAAATTTATATTAAAACGAAAAAAAATTTTCTTATTACTTTATATGCAACAAACCCAGCAAAAAACTGCTACCGAAACTCACTAACACATATAAGCAAATGTTGCAATTACCAATACATATACAGATCAATTTTTTACACATTTTTGCAGTGCTGCCATTTTGAAATAAGTACCCAGTTATGACTTACAGGTACTTTTAATTTATTTATTAAATAATGAGTCATTATGATTGATTAATATACTAAATACAGTATTATATATAAGTTACATATACATATTAAAGCGTTTTTATAAATATTAAGATCTCAATTGATATAAACGCAACGCATTGTTTCCTTTGGATTCAAGAACTTATTAGAATACTCATTGATCAACTCAGTCCATCATTGCTCTTATGTTTATTCATCAATAATAGGTGCCATATTTAAAAACATTTTTTGTTTGTGGACGCTTGTTTTTTGTGTTGCTGGCCGCCGAAGAAAAGTTAAAGGTTGTATTGTTGCAAAAACCGTGAGTAAAATATTGAAAAGATAACATTTTTATAACTTAAAGTGGCAGGAAAGAAAAAATATGCAAATATGCGTAAAAATGAAGTTGTAGGAGAAATAGAAAATCCTTTTCCCAGTTCCGTGGAAAATTGTGGAGAAGAAAACAGAACGGATTTTGAAAGTGTCTGTCCGATGGAACGAGAAACTCAGTCTGGGATAGTTGACAATGTCGACGACAAAAGTGAATTGTTAAGAAGTGAATTAAAGATGTGGGCACTAAGAAATAATGTTCCTCATAACCATGTTACTGACCTTAAATCCTTAAAGAAAGTTGGGATACCAGGTCTGCCAGCTTGTGCAAAAACTTTGCTTAAGGTATCTGATGATCTTCCCTGTATTCGGCAAATGAATCCCGGCGAGTTCTGCTACTACGGCATTCAAAATTTTTTTTTTTAAATAACTTTGAGTTCCTCATTGGGGATGAAAACATTAGTATTGATATAGGAATTGATGGTTTATCCTTACTTAAAAGTTCACGGCTTACTCTTTGGCCTATGTTAGGCTCCATAGTTGGATAATTAAATATAAAACCATTTGTTATAGGCTGTTATTCAGGAGAAAAAAAGCCACTTCATATTGACGATTTTTTAAAAGAGTTTTGTGCCGAAGTCAAAAATTTGCAAAATGAAGGCTTGCAAATAGGTAATTCAATTGTTAATCCATTTTCCATTAGACTCTTCACCTGCGACTCGCCTGCACGTTCCTTCGTCACGGGTGTCCTCTCCCATACAGGCAAAAATAGTTGTCCGAAATGTTTCCAAATGAGCACATATAAGATGAGAAGGGTTTGTTTTTCAGAAAAAATAAGTAAGCTCCGAACAGATATTTCTTTCCGTTTAAGAAAAGATCCATCACATCATTTGCCACAATTTCAAAATAAGAAACACATTTTAGAAGAATTAGGTATAAAAATGGTTACTCAATTTCCTTTGGATGTAATGCATTTGATTGACCTGGGGGTAACCAAGAAGTGGCTTGCGCCAGATTTAAAAAAAGCCAATATAGATGAAATGAATAGGAGGCTTTAGCTCCTTTCTAAATGTATTCCCTCGGAGTTTGGAAGAATATGCCGTCCTTTGACCGATTTGAAAATTTGGAAAGCAACTGAATTTCGCCAATTCCTTCTTTACACTGGAATATATGTATTGCATAATTGTATTGATAAAAACCTGTACTATAATTTTCTTCTTCTACATACCGGTATTCGATTGCTATCTTGTCCGAAAACATGTCAGTCTGAACGAAATACCGCTCAAGAAGTTCTCGCAGAGTTTGTCCCAGTGTTGCCAGGTTGAGGGATATTTCCCATTTTGAGGGAATTTTTGCACCAAATATTGGCAAAAGGGAAAAGGGGATTTTCTTTGCTTTGTTGAATACGATAGAGGGATTTTTCAATAATCGATACAAAGCCCTAAGTGGATCATCCACATTCCAGCAATCTTCTGCGAGCGGCTCGGATCGATGCAATGCTCGATCGTATGTGGTAATGTTGGTTGATGAATTGGCTCGCTTACATGACCTATTACGATCGAGCATTGCATCGAGCCGAGCCGCTCGCAGAAGATTGCTCGAATGTGGATGTGATAACGAACTTTTAGTACGTATTTATTGTTAATATGTATATACATATATCATATTCTATATTTCACTTTGGGGTTGTAAAAGGAATTTTCAAAAATTAGAAAGTTGGGCGCGGCTGAAATTCATCTGAAATTTAAATGGGACATAAACCAAATTATTCATGTATGCTTGCTCCTGGTAATAAACATCCTCTCTAAAAATTTTAGCGATCGGCCTATAATTATAATTAGGGGGGGAAAAAGGGTAGTTCTCATGAAGAAATTGAACAAAGATGAGACCCTTAATGGCCTTAAAAATCTCCCCACCAACTTGCCTTAATAGCAGTAGTCTTGGGGCCATTTCAAACGTACTATTTCTTTAAATACAATATGTAATTTTACGAAGCTACCTTAAGGTTTTAATGTTAAGAAATATAGCGATTATCAACATTTTATTACGGAGAAATATGTTTTTGTTTGAGGGGATTTTCGTGGGAAATTTCTATCGGTCACTGAGGGAAAAAAGGGACTTTTGTTTGGTTTTCGAGGGAAATTTGGATCTGAAGTACTGGCAACACTGGTTTGTCCGAAATTTCGCTGAAATATTTGGGAACCATTTAATTAGCTTCAATTTACATGGTGTCCTGCATTTATCCGATTGCGTAAAACTTTATGGCGCATTAGATAATTTTTCAGCGTTTAAATTTGAGAATCGTTTGCAGTATTTAAAAAAAATTATAAGAAAGCCGAATCAGGTCTTGCAACAAATTTTCAATAGAATGGAAGAGTTAAATTCAACACCCAATTATTATTCGGAACAACTATAATGTGCATTCCAAATTGATGGAATAAAAGGAAAAGACTGCTTTTGCTTCGTCAGATATAAAGGTCCATTTAAAATTATTACTTCTGGCTTCAAAAATGGGAAGAAAGCAGTTTGACAAATTTAACAATATAGAAACATTTTTTGAGGTACCAGTAAATACGATTGATGCACTGGGAATTTGTTCATGCAGTGAGCTGGCTGAAAACATGTGTTCAATCTTAGAAGAAGAGATCGCGTATAAATTCTTTTCCATTCCCTTTAATAATCAAAATATTTTAATACCTATTTTTCATAATTTATTTCATCAATTTGTTTTACAGTAAATACAATGAGTGATTCCAACGACACAAGTTTTTCCCAGAATGCAAAACGTTTCTGTACTCGTGGGACATACAACGAAGTAGGTATTTCAGATTTTCATTAAATAAAAATTTATTTTAATAATATGTACTTCATTCTCATTTAATTACTACAGAAAATGTATTTACCGAGGCGAGCCAAAATAATGTCCAAATAGTGGATCTCTTGAAACAAATTTGTTCTAACCAAATGGCCTTGAAAGATCAGTTAAAAAAGTTAGAGGAGCGCTTGGACAACGAAGAAAATACTTAAGTAGCAAAGATGTTGCGAGAAAATCTTGTTGTGACGAAACAAGTTTATAAGAACACTCAACGACTCTTTGGAGAGTCATTATCTAAAGTAGAGGAGGAAGTTGGAGCTATGCTTCCCTTGACGTCTATAGAGGAAGTAGAGGCATTGGAACAAAAACTGAAAGAAAAGAGTTATGAAGATGGAATGGTAAGTTCATGACATACCTAAAAATAAGAAAAACAAATAAATATTTTTTTAAATTCTAGCGAACTTACCTGGTAAGCAAAAAGGGCAATCAAAGTTTGGACAGAATTCTTCGTAGCGTTATTGAGGATGAATGCCTATTCCACTTCAATTGGGATGGACGGTGTGGAAAGCGGTCTATGTCAAAATATGTTATATTTGACAAAATACTAAATGGTTATATTTTATAATGCTTTAAATTTATTAAAGTTAATGAACAATTTGTTCTTTTCAATATTTAGAAGTATTTCTGAATTTTGACCGGACTGGATATCTCATACAGCTAAAAAAAATCCGCAGACTTGTCTCACAATCGGCGCAAACAAAAAGTTCTGAGGGAAAATAGAGTCACCGATAGCCCAATCTCGTCATTACTTTTTAAACTGATTCCTTTTTAAATACCTTTTTTTCAATATTTTTCATTTATTTATTTTTATTTCTAAAGCAATGAATGCTGTGATTTTTTAACTAAGAAATAAGTTTTATATTTTTTAACATGCCCAAGGAGGGTATTTTTTCAAAGCTATTTTTGAATAAGTATACTTTTACGTTTTATTTTTTAAAGCAATGAATGCTGTGATTTCATTTATTCGAAAGTAAGTTTTATTTTCACTGTGCACAACTAAACTGCATTTTTTTATATTTCTTTATGATAAACCATTTCTTATAATATATATTTGACTGAAAGCGTGATACTAAAACTAACGTGCCTTAAGTTTAAAAGTTTTAAACTTTTGTAAAAAGTACAATAACAACTATTTTTTACAACATATTATATATTATTTTAAGATAAAAATGTGATATATAATGAATAAAAAAAAATTATAAAAAATTAATCTGAACTTTTTTTGTTACAAATAGCAGATTTGTAACTGGCTGCATGTGTAAAAAAGCATTTTCATATTTTTCAGGTATTAATAATTCCGAACTAACAAGCAAAGAGTATTAATATATATATTAATACTCTTTGTAACAAGTTATAAGAACTGCAACATTTTCCACAAACCCAACGTAACAGAAAGGGATAGACGAATGTATATTATAAGGCAACGGACAACGATGGTTGCTACATGTACGCAGTGTGCGCAACATTTTTTCAGCTACATTGCGGTATAAATCTCCTTTTGCCCAAAAGCGTGTAACGAAGAAAATACCGCAACATCTGGTACCCGTAGCGGGTACGTAACTAGTTATGTAACCGTTACGATTTTTGCTGGGAATGGTAAAATACGCATAAAACAGACAAGTGGCAGCACCGATGAAACTGTGAACAGCTTTTCACTTTAGTAGGATGACCGCGGAATCAAACACGTCGTTAACGTTTGCTTGTCACATTTATTCTGACGCTTGTTTGTTTTTCTTTTCCTTTTTTCGTATCAGTCCCGTTATCGTTTGTACAGTGAGACTTCAAACTTATGCTATTACAGTAAGGCCAGGTTAATCATGGTTCATACGATTTGAAGAGTGTATAAAGATAATCTTAAATATTAATTTTGTATGTTGAAATAATTGTTTATACAAATGAAGTGCTTAAATACAATGTTAAATAATGTATGCTGCTATCGTTTACAATAAAGTACCCTGTCTACTACAGTATGCTACTAACGCTTATACTACAGTAACATATTTACTACAATTCGGCCATTCTGACACTAGGATCGTCCCGATCATGTAGTATTTTGAAGGAGCTATCTTGAAGCTTGAGACCTGTAGTTTTTTATCTTTTCTTTTTTTCTCTTAGCCACGGTTTGATATTTGCTATGGCCCAAACTCCCTTATAAGGCACCCTTGCTTGTTGAAATCCGTCAACATCTTGTAATAAATACCTGTCGTTTCTTAAAACTTTTGCTACTTTATAAGGTCCTTTAAATTTGGGTAACAGTTTTTTGGATATACCTGGTGTTGACTCGAAATTAGTGACCACAACATAATCGCCCTCCCCGTACCTTGGTGGTTTCTTACGTTTTTTATTTACATACTTTTCGTTATATGATTGAAGTTTATGCCGTTCCCTTTCAGCCTCTAATCTTATTTTTTCTAAACTTTTGGTAAAATTTTGTTCGTTTTCAATTAAGTTTTCTTTCAGTTTATCTATTACACTGCCTCTTTGCTGAAATCCAAACAGCATAATGGATGGGTGTTCTTTTATACTTCTGTGTACTGTATTATTTAAAGCAAACTCTATTCTCTCCATTACTGACTCCCACTGCATATTCTCACTAGGCTCGAGCAGTTTAGCGATCATTGGCCCTAAATTCCTGTTTACCCTTTCCACTTGGCCATTTGCTTGTGGTGACGCCGTAGCAATTTTAATATGTTGTATATTGTTTTCTTCTAAAAATGCTGAGAATTCGTGTGATGTAAAGCAGCTTCCTCGGTCTGAAAAAATGCATCTAGGGCGGCTATACGCTCTAAAGAAATCTTTAAAAGCCTCTATTGCTTCTTTAGAACTTGTACTTTTAACGGTATATAAACGTAGAAATTTCGTAAATCCGTCAATTACTACTAATATGGGTCTTTTCCCTTTTCCCGAATCTACAGGGCCATAGTGGTCAATATGAATTGTTTTAAGAGGTTGGTTTTCTTTCGGTATACTGTGTAGGTATCCTTCCTCTTTTCCTTGCTTAGGCGAAAAAGTAATGCATTTCAAACAATTGTTTATGTGTGTGGACACCTTACATTTGATTTCCGGGAACCAATAATTTCTTAATATCAACTCGACCGTTTTGTCTATACCAAAATGACCCATTTCATTGTGATATTTATAGATGACATGGTCTTCCATTATTTCAGGAACATAAAACAAAACCGTATCCTTGCATTTTCTATAAAGAATTCCATTGCGCATTTCATAGAATTTTTGTTCTGATTTTTCCAATGATTTTTTAATTGAATCTATTTTTTCATCATTATTTTGACATATGACAAGATTTTCTTCGAACGTATTTGTTTCAATTACCATAATGTTTGTACACCTACTTAGCGCGTCTACATGTTGCATGCGATCTCCTTTTCTGTGTTCTACCGTATAGTCGTAATTTTGTAAATCCAATGCCCATCTCGCTATTCTAGGATTCAATTCTTTTTTTGCTTAATGTGAGAGTTAGCGAATTGCAGTCCGTTACTATTTTAAATTGCTTTCCTTGTAAATAAACCCTAAATCGTTGAAGAGCATAAATAATGGCTAACGTTTCAAGCTCAAAACTATGATAACGCGATTCTGTATCTGTTGTTCGTTTCGAATAAAAAAAAATTGGGTGTAATTTTCCATCTCCTTTTTTCTGTAAAAGGATTGCTCCGAACCCGATTGTACTCGCGTCGCAATGTAATTCTGTGGGATCTTTCGGATCGTAAATTGCTTAAACTGGTGTACTAGTTAATTTTTCTTTTAATGATTCAAAAGCTTTTAATTCATTTTCTCCGAAGTCGAACTTTTTGTTTTTCCTTGTCATATCGTATAGGGGCTTAGCTATTATTGAGAAATCTTTGATGAACTTTCTAAAGTAGGAGCACATACCAATAAACATTTGTACTGAATGAACGCTTTTTGGAACTGGAAAGTCCCTAATCGCTTGAATACCCTGTTCATCCGCTTTGATACCTGTACCATTTATAGAATAACCTAAATATTTTATTTCTGATTTAAGGAATTCGCATTTATCCAATCGGAGCTCAAGTTTGTTTTCTACTACAAGTTGAAATACTTCCTTTAAAATTTCTATGTGTTTTTCATAATTTTCCGTTGCAATCATAATATCATCCATATAGACGATGGCTTTGTTTTCTTTGATTATTTTAGAAAAAATTTGATTAATGAAACGTTGAAAATTCGCTGGTGCATTTTTTAAACCGAAAGGCATTCTTAAATATTCATATTGGCCCAAAGGTGTTATTATAGAGGTATATTTTATAGATTCGGGATGCATGTGAACGTGAAAAAATCCGTTTTTCAAATCTAATTTGGTAAACACTTTTTTATTTACTAGCCTATCAAATAAGTCGTCAATTAACGGGAGAGGATAATTGTCTTTGACTGTCATTTTATTTAGCGTTCGGTAATCTGTGCATAATCTCGTTTCTCCGTTTTTCTTTACCGTTAATACTATTGGGGAACTATACTCGGATATGCTAGGCCTAATGTAACCCTTTTCTATATACTCATCTATTATTTTTTGAAGTTTTTCTTTTTCCGCATATGATAGTCTTCTTGGAGTGTAGCTAAACGGTTTAAGATTTTCAAAATTAAATTTCATTTCATTTTTAACGTTTGACTCTTTAGGTCTTTCCGCTTCAAGATAGTACCTTTTAAAAATTTGATCGAACTTTTGTTTATATTTATAACTTACATCTTCATCTATTGAATATTTTACTTCTTCTGTATTGACATTAATAAGCATAATTTCTTTAACAATTTCCTCTTCGAGAGAGGAATCTTTTTTATCATTTTCGGTTTTAGTTGTGTTTTCAACATTTTTTACATTTTCTGTTTTGTCACAGATTTTTTTCAGATTTACATCAGCATTTAGTTTATTTTTCGGGAAATCATTATCATTCAACTTTTCAACTATTTCACCTTTTAAAAAGGTTTTCGTACTTTTCTCATACTTTGAATTATTTGATTTATCTAGGTCTATAATTGACACCATGTTTTCAGACATCGTCAAATTGCTTACATTTTCTTTGTTTAGAAAGAATTTATTTGCTTGACTTTCTTTTTTATTTGAACTTTCTAATTCACAAAACATCCGAATTTTCGCATTATCCATAAAATCTTTGCCAAAAATGGCATCATGACTCATTGACTCATCGGATACCACCATAAGGCTTAAGTGGACTTTTACTTGATTAATAATTACAAACTCATTAATTTTTCCGAATATATTCAGCGCACTTTTATTTAACCCAAAATAAACATCTTCTTTGTCTAACGAAAAATTAAAATTTACTTCAAAATTTTGTGGCAAACACCGTTTTCTTATAAAACTTATCGGGCTTCCGGAGTCTATGAGGCATGTAATAAAAAAATAAACTTTACAATTTGAATTAGAGAAAAACTTAAAATTTCTTACGTAATTGTCTTTTTTATTTTCTTGAGAATTTCGTCCCTTATGCTTTGGACAGTCTACCGCACGGTGTGATAACTCGTTGCATACAAAACAGGCTCCATCCTGACGTTTTGGTTTACGACACTCTGCAGTCATATGCCCAAGCGAATTACAGTTGAAACATTTGATTGATGCATCCGTATTACGACCTTTGAGTTCGACCCTTGAAAAAGCTTGCAGCAACAACAGTTCGCTTGAAAAACATTGTAGATGAGCCTGAGATCGAAGTTGAAGATCAGGGATCCCTTCAATTAAACAGTCAATCAGTTCTTCTTTTTCCAAGTTCACCCCTTGCGCCAATGTCATCTTAGCATTGTAATAAGATGTAAATGTTTCATCGCGTGACCATTTGCGTTGTTCGAATTTTTTACGTAATGTTAATTTAGTTTCCTTCGAGCCAAATATCATTTGCATTTCGCACAACAAGTTGTTCACAGATTCCACTGCATAATCAAAGAGTATAGATATAAAGAGACTCCAAAGTCAATTTCTCGCTCACTAAGCGCTTAAATGTGCGGTGGCTATTAGCTACCGAACATATAACAAGTTCGAGAAGCTGATTTTGTTGCATAGAAAGTTTTGATTTTCAGTTCGCTTGCAACTGAATGAGTATTATATTTTGTTTTGTTTTTAGTCCTCTTGAAGTTTTCCGTTCTTCGTACGCTGATTGAAATGGGCAAAAGTAATTTGGGATTTTCAATATGCTTTTTCGACTTTGTTTGGATTTTTTTAAGCAGCCGAGAATCTGTATTGGTGTGAGTTTTGATTATCTGTGTGTCAACTAGCGATTTGAAAGGCGTTTTGCAAATATAAATGAGGAAAGCAATTTTTTCGTTTCTCGGAAAGGACCGTCCATATATTAAGTCAGCCAATTTTTTACCATTTTAAATCCCCCTCCCGCCCCACTGTATGATGACGGAATATATGGTCGGCCACTAAATATTATTTTTATTAACATTCATAAATCCTTGCACATGAAAATAATTTTACCATCCCAATTGAATGGAAAAAAGTGACAATTGAACTTCGTTTGGAATTTTCGTTGGTTGTAATTAAGTCCTTCGTTTGCTATAAAAAAAAAACTAAATACTTTCTACGATCCGACAGGGCTCGAACCCGAGACCCTCGCATTCCAAGTCGTGCACCTTATGCAATATGCCACATCATGCCTTACAACAGTTGAGGAAAATACATGTCTAATTTAAATTCAATTTAGTACATTCAAAGGCGAAAAATTATTTGGTCGGGTAATTTCAAAAGAAAATAGTCGTCTGACCCAAATGAAACATCGATTGTATCGAAGGAAGTTTTAAAAATATCAGTTTAATGCAAATGGAAAATTGCATTAATTTCAAACTTTTTAATGATTTCCAAATAAAAAGTTCGTTTAGATGTAATGTAAGCATATTGAAATTCACTAGCCACGAAATTTCACTTCTACCAAAATTTTCATATTTCCGTTAATTTTATTGAGACGCTCCAATATCATAAATCAGTAATAGCAATATATACAGTAGAACCCCACTAAGAATGTCACCTTGCATTTATTATGCGCTAATTTCTAAGAACTGCGGGCATTCAAGTTTTTGGCTTTTGCCTGTACGAATATGCGAAAATTGAAGAGGTGTCTAAATATAGCCGTAGGCATTCAATTCTTACGGGAGTGAGTAGAAAAGCGAATATTTTCTGTTTCTATTTATCTACGTTGCCAAATTTCAACAAAATCAAACGGTCAGTTGTAATTTATGAATGAATTCCATAATCGCGCACACTCCCAAATCTTTCCTTCATTTAGCTACGCTGCCAAGTTTCAGGCGAAATGGGCATGCGTATTTAATGAATGAATTTCTTATTCGCGCATTCTTCAAATTACTTCTTCGTCCTGCACACACTTTCGAGCTAAGCCAACGTGTCGAATCAAACGCCCAAACACGCAATCGAGCATGTTGCAGCTCGGTAGCTAATAACCACCGCGTATCATTAGAAACCTTAAGAGAATCGAATCGCTACTTTGGAGTCTCTTTATATCTATACTCTTTGGCATAATTGGATTTGGAAAATAACCATAGTTGTGCACTTTTCTTTAATTTGCTTGCCATGAGTATGCGAGCCATATTTTCTTCGACCGAAAAAATATTCATAACATTTTTAAATTGGATTTCCCAAATTTCGAAAGAAGTTGACCCATCATATTCTGGAACCAATTCTTTAATAGAGTTAAGTGATTCGTTTTTAGAGATTACATTTTGCGGAGTCGTTACTGTAGCTACATTTAACTGCGAAAATTTTTTCAATAGCTCGTTCTCTTTTTCCAACAAATTTTTCTCTTTACGTAAGAGCGCATTTTCTCTTTTCATAAATTCCATTTCTCTCTCTTTGTCCGACTTATCTTTGCTCACTTCGTCATCGTCGTTGTTACTCTTTTTGTCTTCTCTTTCTTTTTCTTTGCTACATCCTTTGCTATGCTTTACGCTTACATTTTCGTCGCCGCTTTCAATTGCTGTCTCTCCGTTTTTGTCGTTTTCATTTGAACTGCCTTCGCCACTCACATTGTCTTGATCGTTGTTGTTGCTGTTGTTGACTTCGCCTGAAGCTTTGCCACCGATTTCGTTTCGGACGTTGTTGTTGCTTTCGATTGAACTGACGTTGCTGCTTACTTTGCTTTGGTCGTTGTTGTTGTTGCCTTCCTTTGAACTGCCGTTGCTGCTTACTTTGCTTTGATCGTTGTTGTTGTTGCATATATCGTTGGTTTCATCGTCTATACTTTCAATAATATAACTTAAATGACATGCACCAACATTTTGGAGCTCCAAAAGTGGGGGAGTTCCTCGATGCTCCCATGGAACGTTATTCAGCCGTTGAATTAGCACATTCTTCGTTCCCGTTGTAGGTAGCCCTAAGTTGAAAAGCCACTCTTTCAATTGTGCAACGGTATATTGACCGCTAACTTCGCTCATTGTTGTACACTTATAATTATTTATAAAAATTTCACGCGTTTAAAATGTTTTTTCGTTTTATAAATTTAAAGATTGCTTTGAATTTTAGGCGTGTAGGTTTTAGAGAAAAAAAATTTTATTTTTTCCGTATCGCGCTTCCGAAAATTTTAGTAGGATGACCGCGGAATCAAACACGTCGTTAACGTTTGCTTGTCACATTTATTCTGACGCTTGTTTGTTTTTCTTTTCCTTTTTTCGCATCAGTCCCGTTATCGTTTGTACAGTGAGACTTCAAACTTATGCTATTACAGTAAGGCCAGGTTAATCATGGTTCATACGATTTGAAGAGTGTATAAAGATAATCTTAAATATTAATTTTGTATGTTGAAATAATTGTTTATACAAATGAAGTGCTTAAATACAATGTTAAATAATGTATGCTGCTATCGTTTACAATAAAGTACCCTGTCTACTACAGTATGCTACTAACGCTTATACTACAGTAACATATTTACTACATCCCTAAACTAGAGTGCATTGTTACACGGCAAAAGACATATTTTCCTCAATACAATATTTCTCGTAAAAAGTTTTTTTTATTAAAATAAGAGATGAATCTTTGTATAAAATGATTATTTTATGTTTAATCTCTCTCATATTTACTTTTGCTCGACGACAGCAAAACGTAAACAGATTGTGTCCTATTGATTAATATGGCGTCCGCAAGAGGGACTACTTAGGGCAGTGTTTAGTTTTGTACGAAAGAATAAAAAAAGAGAATGAAAAACAATAAAAACCATTTGTAAGCATTTAATGCATTTAAGACAAAAAGTCATACGTTGAACTCAAAAGATATCAAATTTCGTTTCGCTCATACGTAACCAATATATTTGTGCATAATATTCGATTTAATTAAACAAACAAAATATTGGTCATAAGAATAGCATATTAAGCAATAAAATTGTATAAAAGAAGTACAAACGATCAATAAAAATAAGTCCAATTCTAAACTCTTGACTGATCAATTCACTTAAGCGTTCATATTGACTTCGAGTATCAACAGTTCATGTGCTGTCTGATACAAGTTAAATTTAAAATATCTGCAGTTTATGTGCTGCACGGTAATTGGATTTAGCTCCCCTTTTCTAAACTTAAACATTGGTAACCCCGACGGTCCCACATCATATAAAAGTGTGGACCAAGATCCACCAGGATCAAATTGATCACAAAACGCGGAATCATAAAAAACCGTTATTTCATAGTGAATGTTGTTTAGTTCGTCGCGAATCAAACCGTTTCAACGCGCGCATCAATATTCGGTCAGACACCGATAAAGGATACGTTTTGCTACATATTGGCAAAAATCAAACATCAATTCATCATTCAACAAAAAACTTCAATAACACGTTGGACATAAGTCAACAGAAGAAGAAAACCGAAGATACATTACACGATGGAGCAATTCTCAACATCAATAGAATCTCAAAAAACGTTAACAGACAATATTCATAGAATCATACAGAATTACAAAAAGGATTCTAAGGAGAGAAAGCAGACTCCAGGCTACTTGGAAGAGCGACTAAAGCGGTTGGACGAAGCATGGACTCGTTTCGAATCCAATGACAACCAAATGAGACTGATGAACCCCATTCCTTCCGACGAAGAGTACTTTAAGGACGATTTCTATACGAAAATGCTGGATCTTGTTTTTAAATTCAGAGAAGAAATTGAGTCCTCAATGAGTAAGCTAAATCCAACACCACAAGCAACTCCACTACAAAATGTGAACCAAGGTGAGGAACACATAAGCAGGCTGAGCCCAATCATGCGTAAACAAGGAGCAATGATTTCGTCACTGAGGCGTCTATTGAACAGTAAAACAAATTAAGAAGCACCAGAACAAGCTGTAGCCGCAATCAAAAAGCTATGGCAACAAGTAGAAGATGCAAACTTTTTTATTTGGGGAGAATGCTCTGACCCAAGCAAAGAAGGATACAATATGGACACATATATCCAGATCGAGGAATTGGTGCAACAAAAGTTGGCGATGCTGTCAAAAAATCGAATGCAAACATCAGCGAATAATAGAAGACAGCCAGAAGTCAAAATGCCGAAAATTTCTATAGACAAGTTCGATGGGGACTATTTAAAATGGCAGACATTTTCAGATCTGTTTGTGAGAATGGTCCATGACCAAGAAATACCAGCGGTACAAAAAATTTGGTACTTGAAATCGAACGTGACGGGGGATACTGAGAGATTAATAAGGCACCTATCATTGACAGAAAACAATTATGAAACTGCCTGGGGTATCCTGCAGGACAGATTTGAAAACAAAAAAATTTTGATATCAACGTTAATAAACAAAATTTTGATGCAACCAAAACTGACTGCTGACGCAAGGGAAATCAAGGAATTCCACGACATTATGATAGAAGGTCTGGCGGCCATCAACAACATGGGTATCGACACCTCTCAATGGGATCCATTACTCTCCCTAATCCTAATTCAAAAATTAGACAAACAAGGCCATCTCTTGTTCGAACAATCTCAAAGGGATCCGCGAGCTATTCCAACGACGGAAGAGCTGCTCTCCTTCTTGCAAATTCGGTTCCAAACTCTCGAAGTCGTCAATGGAAAGCAAAAACTAAAGCCTTCTACCTCAGCTGCAGCAAGCAAGGTCACACTTTGTAAAGTATGCTCCAAGGAGGGACATCCAATTTATTACTGTGGAAAATTCCTCAAAATGAGTGTTGCAGAGCGGCTGAAGTGGACACAATCACAAAAACTCTGTGTTAATTGTTTCAAAAATGATCATCGTGCAAAAGAATGCCAGTCTCGGTCTTGCGCCAAATGTTCCAAAAAACATAACACACTATTACATTTAGAAAATTCAGCTAAGGGAAATGATTCAACAAAAATTTCCGAAAAACAATCCATCACAGCATCTACAGCGACATCGTCAGAAAAGAAAACTTGCACGGATGAAACAACCGAAATGGCAACAGTAGCGGCTTCAAATCAACCTTAACCCAGCCATAAATACGTCTTGCTAGCCACTGCTAGAGTCATAATTACCGGAATCAATAGACGAAGCTGCGAGTTCCGAGCACTGCTAGACGCCGGCTCTCAAATAAACATCGTAACAGAGCGACTGATGAAGAAACTAGCGTTATCACTGGTTGAATCATCGCTATGCATTAAAGGCATTGGCCGAGCCACTCGAAAGGCGAACCAGTGAGTAAATGTACAGCTAAATTCGACACATGGCAAGTTCTCCACCAGAATTGAAGCAGTGGTTCTTCCTAACATAGTGTCACCGCAACCCACGCAAACAATCGATACATCAAAATGGCCACTCCCTCAGAACATAAAGTTTGCAGATCCAAACTTTAATCACACCGACAGAACATCTATTAATTGGAGCCGAATTCTATCATCAGCTAATGCGACCAGAACAAATCAAATTTAACAACAGTTTGCCGATACTACAAAATACTGCATTAGGATGGGGTGTTACTGGAAAAATAGATGGAGAGCCTAACAACTCCGCCACGTGTGGAGTTTTTGTGGATAATGACACTGCGATCTCTCAAATTTTGGAGCGATTCTGGAGAATCGATGATGCGGATGAGCCACAACGACAAATGACAGTCGCAGAAAAGGAATGCGAGAACCATTTTGACCAAACTATAGCCCGGAACCATGACGGCAAATACATTGTGCAACTACCACGGTTAGAGAATGCATCTGCTTTGGGCGAATCACATCAAGTTGCCCTTCAGCATTTTTTTGCACTAGAAAAACGTCTTAGTAAGGACAAAAACATAAGAGAAATGTATACTGAGTTCATGACCGAGTACGAAAGACTTGGACACATGAAGGAAGTCGACATTAAAAACGTCCCCGCACCAAGGTACTTTATACCGCATCATTGCATCCTGAAGCCCGAAAGCACCACAACGAAATTACGTGTTGTTTTCGATGCTTCGACAAAAACATCAACTGGACTGGCACTTAATGATGTGTTACAAGCGGGTCCTACGGTTCAAAGCGAACTCTTTTCAATATTATTATGGTTCCGCATGCACCGTTTTGTGTTCACATCAGACATCGAGAACATGTATCGGCAGATCCTGGTACAAGATGGTGACCAAAATCTTCAATTAATTATATGGAGAAAAGACCCATCGGAAGAAATCAAATATTACAGTGACATATGGCACAACTTCGGCCCCATACTTGGCAACCAAATGTCTTCAACACTTAGCCAACAAGAACATGGAGAGATATCCACTAGGAGCCACCATACTACATGATGATTTCTATGTCGACGACTGTCTCAGTGGAGCTGATAAACTTAACACACCATTGGAAGCAAAAACTCAACTGACTGCAATACTTCGAGAAGCCGGATTCAACTTAAGAAAATGGTGTGCGAATCATCCACAACTCTTAGCTGGAGTAGCTGCAAAGGATCAAGAGATTAGTCTCGATTTCAATTCGGAAGCAAATCCGGCGCAAAAGGCCCTGGGAGTAATATGGCTCCCAAAAACTGACCAGCTCTGTGGCAGAGCATACATACAAACAACATCGAGGCCACAAACAAAAAGGTCTGTGTGCTCTGACCTTGGAAAATTATTTGACCCTCTCGGAATGTTAGGACCGGTACTCGTAATGGCAAAAATTTTCACACAGCAATTGTGGCAACTAAAACTAGCTTGGGATGACGAGCTACCAGAAAACCTGCAGCATGAGTGGAGGCAGTTTCAAAAAGGCATAATTACATTGAACGACGTGAAAACTCCTCGGCATATTTTCAACCACAATCTAGTTCAGCCGGACCATATTCAATTGCACACGTTTGTGGACTCATCCGAACAGGCATACGGCGCTGCAATTTACATTCGGGCATGCACTAAAGATGGCACGATCATAGTCAATCTGCTTTGCGCCAAGTCACGAGTGGCACCAATAAAGAAACAAACCTTGCCACGCCTGGAATTGTGTGCAGCTGTCTTAGGGGTTGAATTAACGCAAAGGGTAAAGCGCGATCTAAAAAGGCCAGATATAGCAACCTTTCTCTGGTCCGATTCAGAAATAGTGTTGTTGTGAGAAGTCACAACAATTTCAATAGCTTACATTTTTTATATCGTATTAATAATATTTTTAGTTTAACCATGATTACTTTGCTTTCTAAAAATTTACTTTTCTTTATTGTTGATTTGTTAAAAATAAAATATAGATTCGATATAAATTCAGTTTGAATATTTATTTTATATATTGAGCTGAATTCTTGAAAAGGATCTTATACTTCGTAATAAGGAATCAAGAATCCTAATAAAGGATCAAGGAATCAATATCCTTTTATTGGGATCACTTGATATCATTTCCCTTACATTGGTGACCCCAAACATCGAACGCTCCGGATCAAGTCCCGAACATCGAACGCTCCGGATCAAATCCCGAACATCAAGGATACATATAGGACACAGAATGCCTGTCGAAAATTCGCCAGTTCGAGAACCAGACGCAAACGATTCGATGCCAACGGCTACAATGAATCGATTTTCAAATCTTCAAGAAGCTGCTACGATAGCAGCATTAAAGATTCCACCATTTTGGAAAGGAAACCCCATCCTATGGTTTGTCCAAGTTGAGACTCTTTTCAGAGTTAGCAGAATAACACGCGGTGACACGAAATTTGACCACATACTATGCAATTTAGACATGGGTACTTTGGAATTTGTAAGCGACATCGTCCTATCTCCACCAGCAGATGGCTGTAAATATGAAGCTTTAAAAAGAAAGCTTATCAACACATTTGCCGAATCCGACGAAAAGAAATTAAAGAGGTTACTCACAGGTAACGCAATTGGAAACCAGAAACCTACGCACTACCTCCAATTCATGCGCAACTCTGGTGGTAGTCACGTAAGCGAATCCATCTTAAAAGCGCTATTTATGGATCAAATGCCTGAGAACGTACGCGCCATTTTGGTCGGCAACAAAGGAACACTGGACGACATTGCAGAACAAGCAGACAAAATTCTGGAATATATTGGTCCATCAATTTCTGTAATCTCGAGTGACTCTACTACATCTAGCCTCTTAGCTAAAGTTGAAGCACTAGAAAAACGTTTTGACGAATGCTCAACAAGATCTCGTGCAGAATATCGTCAATCTCGAACAGATTCTCCAAACCAATCGGTAAATCGTCAACGACGTCGTTCAAACAGCCGATCAAAAACTAAAGGCTGGTGTTGGTATCACAACAACTTCAAGGAGAAAGCCTTGAAGTGCATTAAACCATGTTCATTTTCAAAAAACTAAACAGTGATTCGGACCACGCGGCATCGGAATGTTCCACAATCAATTTCAGCCGCCTTTTCATTCGTGATCGTAACTCAAAGCAACACTTTCTCATCGACACTGGTGCGGACCTGTCAGTTGTGCCCAAATCTTTTATCAAAAAACCTGTCTTCATCTGCAACAATGATTTTCCAATAAGCCTATATGCGGCCAACGGTACACAAATACAAACTTTCGGTACCATTACACTCTCTATCGTTTTTGGTACGTTTTTTTAGCAGATCTAACACAACATGAGCACCAAGGCCAACTGCTTTGTTATGCGGTTGCGACGCTCCACCGTAAGGAGTAAAAGAAAAAACAAAGCCAGAAGATGACGACAGTACCCACATTTTAAAGCCGAATCTTACAGGTTTGTTACGGATGAACATTTTGCAACTATGTCGTCCGAAATATGGAACCATCTGCTCATCGATTGACAAATGTTCTTCGAAAACTCCAAATTGCAAAAAGTTTTTATTTACCAATTCAATCACAGGCCTGACTTTTGCAAATCGATCCTTTTCGTCAAGAGCCGTATTGTCGGCAAGGTGTAGGTAGCGCTTTATTCTTCGGAAATCTGAGCGACTCAGATTCTTTTTCACTAAGTCAACACCAATATCAGGGGATTTACTCCAATAGCAATCTGTTGCTGGTAGAGTGTGGTACCTAGAAAGTAGAAGGAATCCAAGAAACCTATGCATAAGAACGTCATCGCAAACTGAAGTGGGCACTAGACTGTTTCTTATTTTGAAAATTTTGATCGATTTCAAACCGCCGGGCGGAAAATGTTTCCATTTGGCACAAAACTGACTGGTTTCAAATTTGGCGCCGATCGGAGCTGATTTGATGGGCGCGCTAGGGCTCTGAAATATGAAAAAAAAATTTGTATGGGATTTAGTGTGGCCATCCGTGGCTTATGATAATTTTTTTTGATTTGGATTCTGCGGGAAACGGTCTAGAAATTTGACTTTGTAGAGAATAGATTCACCGTTCTTTTAAGACATAAAACAACAAAATCGGTTTATATTGGGCCGACCTGGGACGTCTTAGAGTCAAAATTTTGAGGGTTTTAAAAGATACATCCGCTTGGAAGCCCTTGGTTGCCGCCGGAAAAAGAATTAACATATTTGCTATGCATTTTCGAAAAATATACAAAATTAGCATTCAAACGAGTCTAGTATGAAGGATATTTAATAACTCTTTGTTGTTTTAATTATCTGTAAAAATTACTACCATTTTTGTCAAACTGAATTTTGGATTCCTCTTTTTAACAGGTCGAAAAATGGGTATGGTATCAGAAAATTAAATTTTCGATTTTGGTGCCGAAGACCACAAAGTATACCAACATTTTTGAGACTATAATCAATAAAATCCGTTAACGTTATCTGTTCATAATCTTATAATTAAAACGAAAAAAAAATTCTTATTACTTTATATGCAACAAATGGTAAAATACGCATAAAACAGACAAGTGGCAGCGCCGACGAAACTGTCAACAGCTTTTCACTAAACTAGATTGCATTGTTACACGGCAAAAGACTTATTTTCCTCAATATTATAATATTTCTCGTAAAAAGTTTTTTTTATTAAAATAAGAGATGAATCTTTGTATAAAATGATTATTTTATGTTTAATCTCTCTCATATTTACTTTTGCTCGACGACAGCAAAACGTAAACAGATTAGTGGTATTCAAGCAACAGTGCAAATCGCAGTGTGCAATATTTGCACTGCTTTTTTTGTACGCAATTTGACAAGTGCAAATATTGCACACTGCGTTTGCACTGTTGCTTGAATACCACTATTGTGTCCTATTGATTTATATGGCGTCCGCAAGAGGGACTACTTAGGGCAGTTTCCTACCCCTAAATACAGACTGATTGTGCAAATTTCGATAAAATTTAAGTTTTTGTATTGTCTCACAAATTAGTTTTTCCAGCACATTTTTACCCGTGCTCGACTTATACATAAATTTAAAACTCTAAATGCAGGATTTACACAGTTGCAAATTTATCATTACCCTGATCAAATTCCTGCGCACGCCTTTGTTATTAATTTCAATGCGCACAGCTGTTTTGTTGGTTTCATCAGCGTTGCCACTTATCGGTTTTCTGCGTATTTAACAAATTGTTGCATATAAGGTAGTACAATTTTTTTTGCGTTTTAAGTGTAAAATTATGAATAGATAACGTTAACGGATTTTAATGATTAATGTCTTAAAAATTTGGGCAAACATTGTGGTCTTCGGCATTTAAATCGAAAATTTAATTTTTTTATACCATACCCATTTTTCGATCTGTTAAAAGGCGGAATCCAAAATTCAGTTTATAAAAAAAATTCACAAATATTACATATTATTAAAATGTAGCAAGAAGTTTTTAAATACTCTTCATACTAGGCTCGTTTAAAGGCTTATTTTATATATTTTTCCAATATGCATAGCAAATGTGTTAATTCTTTTTCCGGCGGCAGCCAAGAGCTTCCAAGCAGATGTATCTTTTAAAATCCACAAAATTTTGACTTTAGGGTGTCCCAGGTCGGCCCAATATAAACCGAATTTGTTGTTTTATGTCTTAAAAGAAAGGTGAATCTATTCCCTACAAAGTCAAATTTCTAGACCGTTTCCCGCAGAATCCAAATCGAAAAAAATAATCATAATCCGCGGATGGCCACACTTATTCCCATACAAATATTTTTTCATATTTCAGAGCCCTAGCGCGCCCATCAAACCACCTCCGATCCGCGCCAAATTTGAAACCAGTCAGTTTTATGCCAAATTGAAACATTTTCCGCCCGGCGGTTTGAAATCGATCAAATTTTTCAAAATAAGAAACAGTCTAGTGGGCATATTAGTTTGTTTCGCATTCATATTAGTATAAGTCACCAGAAGCTCAAAAAAATTGTTATCGGCAAACTGTGTAAACAATTCAAACGGTGACATCCCGCCTAAAAATGGGCAAAATATAAAATAAAATAACCTTGTACGATTTGATAGATTCTACGAAATCCTACCAAACCGTTCAGCCAGGCGATTTTGATGATTTAAAATTTCGGTGACATCATGAACAGCCGAAGTATATTTAGGATTCTTAATTTTGCGCCAAACAGGTTTTGGATATTCCTCTCTGAGTTTAATTGTATCTGAACTTGAGTTTCCACGTGAATCGCCTTTGATTTCGAGTTCGACTTCGGCCTCACCAGCAATTTCTAGCGTTGGATTTATGTCTCCGCCAATTACTTCATCGTTTATACATTCCTCATCGCTTAAAGGGTCTGTTTGGGGTGGTATATATATACTACAGCGGACATCGATTGAATTTTCAGTTTCCTCGCTCTCAAGAAATTCGGCAACTTCTGACATTTTCAGCACACGTTTAGAAAGTATGTTTTGGCTAAAAGTTTTGTAAAACAAATTAAAAAAACGTTTACAACACAAAAAAAACATTCGAAATTATTCCTACCCCGACATTTTGTGTAAAAAAACCTTGTTTAAATTCCACTTTTATAAACGTTTATGCACGAACTTTTCTGAAAATTAAAAATATCAGCTGTTCTGTCGACAGAAGACATTTCAGTGTTGTATACGTGTATTGAATACACATTCTGCTTTTGGTCGATACATCGACCACCTTTTTTTAACTCCTTATAAAACTACTAAAAATAATTTTTTTTGTTTTCAGAATCTTTTCCAAATTTTATTTGAAATTTGTTCTGTTATTTAAGAAAAAAATTACATTTGAGTTAATAATTTTTCTTTTGGCAAATGGCTTCGGAAAAAAATTTTTAAAATGGCTTATCCAATTGGAAGGCCCATACCAAAATCCAATTGGGAAACTTTTTGTAGGTTTGACCATCCGTTTGTTCTCCATAGACCAGCCTATCATTAAAAAAAAAAATTAACACTTTATTCGTATCCTTTGATTTTTAGGATTTTTTAAAAGTTGTTGGTCGAGATCTCGACCGCCAGGCAGATAATGTGTTAAGGACTTATCAAACAACATACCCAGGTAATTAAGCTTTTGACTCCAATCAATGTCCGTGCCAGAAAACCTTATTTTCCTTTGTGGCAGATTTCTAGATGATCTACATCTTGAGAAGCACATAGCTTGTGTTTTGTCAGTATTGATTTTAATTTTCCAATTTGTGAAAAATTCGAAAATGTCGTTGAGGCTAGCTTCAAAGTTAGATAGGAACTGGTCGGTCAGTTTACCTGCTGCGTAGACACATGTGTCGTCTGCAAAAAGTGCAAGATTTATGGCACTAGGCTTTGGGATGTCAGAAACATAGATGAGGTACAGAATTGGGCCCAACACCGAACCCTATGGAACACCTGCTTCGACACTAAAAACATCGGAAACGACATTCTCCATGTGTACAGAGAATTTTCCATTTGTGAGGAAGCTTTTTATAATTCTGCATAGATAATTTGGAAACTCAAAATGGATCATCTTGTGTATCAGCCCATCGTGCCAAACGCAGTCGAAAGCTTTTTGTATATCTAGAGCAGAGCTGCCCACCACTACAGGCGCAATGATATTGCATGTATCTGTAGTGATACAACAAACACATAAAATAAAAAATGCTAGAGAGTAAAAAAAAAGAGCGACATAGGTCCTACCTCGCCGAAAGTCTATAGCATACTAAACTCTCAACGCACTCTAACCAAAGAGTATAGATATAAAGAGACTCCAAAGTCAATTTCTCGCTCACTAAGCGCTTAAATGTGCGGTGGCTATTAGCTACCGAACATATAACAAGTTCGAGAAGCTGATTTTGTTGCATAGAAAGTTTTGATTTTCAGTTCGCTTGCAACTGAATGAGTATTATATTTTGTTTTGTTTTTAGTCCTCTTGAAGTTTTCCGTTCTTCGTACGCTGATTGAAATGGGCAAAAGTAATTTGGGATTTTCAATATGCTTTTTCGACTTTGTTTGGATTTTTTTAAGCAGCCGAGAATCTGTATTGGTGTGAGTTTTGATTATCTGTGTGTCAACTAGCGATTTGAAAGGCGTTTTGCAAATATAAATGAGGAAAGCAATTTTTTCGTTTCTCGGAAAGGACCGTCCATATATTAAGTCAGCCAATTTTTTACCATTTTAAATCCCCCTCCCGCCCCACTGTATGATGACGGAATATATGGTCGGCCACTAAATATTATTTTTATTAACATTCATAAATCCTTGCACATGAAAATAATTTTACCATCCCAATTGAATGGAAAAAAGTGACAATTGAACTTCGTTTGGAATTTTCGTTGGTTGTAATTAAGTCCTTCGTTTGCTATAAAAAAAAAACTAAATACTTTCTACGATCCGACAGGGCTCGAACCCGAGACCCTCGCATTCCAAGTCGTGCACCTTATGCAATATGCCACATCATGCCTTACAACAGTTGAGGAAAATACATGTCTAATTTAAATTCAATTTAGTACATTCAAAGGCGAAAAATTATTTGGTCGGGTAATTTCAAAAGAAAATAGTCGTCTGACCCAAATGAAACATCGATTGTATCGAAGGAAGTTTTAAAAATATCAGTTTAATGCAAATGGAAAATTGCATTAATTTCAAACTTTTTAATGATTTCCAAATAAAAAGTTCGTTTAGATGTAATGTAAGCATATTGAAATTCACTAGCCACGAAATTTCACTTCTACCAAAATTTTCATATTTCCGTTAATTTTATTGAGACGCTCCAATATCATAAATCAGTAATAGCAATATATACAGTAGAACCCCACTAAGAATGTCACCTTGCATTTATTATGCGCTAATTTCTAAGAACTGCGGGCATTCAAGTTTTTGGCTTTTGCCTGTACGAATATGCGAAAATTGAAGAGGTGTCTAAATATAGCCGTAGGCATTCAATTCTTACGGGAGTGAGTAGAAAAGCGAATATTTTCTGTTTCTATTTATCTACGTTGCCAAATTTCAACAAAATCAAACGGTCAGTTGTAATTTATGAATGAATTCCATAATCGCGCACACTCCCAAATCTTTCCTTCATTTAGCTACGCTGCCAAGTTTCAGGCGAAATGGGCATGCGTATTTAATGAATGAATTTCTTATTCGCGCATTCTTCAAATTACTTCTTCGTCCTGCACACACTTTCGAGCTAAGCCAACGTGTCGAATCAAACGCCCAAACACGCAATCGAGCATGTTGCAGCTCGGTAGCTAATAACCACCGCGTATCATTAGAAACCTTAAGAGAATCGAATCGCTACTTTGGAGTCTCTTTATATCTATACTCTTTGCTCTAACTGAGTCAAAACTAAAAATTTTACGAAAAAAGGATTAAAAAATTAAAACAGAGCGACACATGTCTTCCCTCTGCGAAGTTCATCATAGCACTGATTTGAAAGATTGACGTGACTTCGTTTTTTGGCTCGCTTCGGTTGTTCGCTTCGCTTCTCGATTACAAGTGAAATTTTGCTTTAATTTCGATCGTCTTTTATACTTTTTCATCTCCCGCTCACAGTTTCTATGCGTGTGAAAAAATGCTCTCTTTTACGCTCATTCACACTTGGAGCTAACACTTTGGACACCTCTGATCTAGAGTGACAGCTATTGTACTTCTTTTTTCCTAGAGACTTTTTTATAAATTGAGTGAGGCGGGCTAGCTGGTGTGTGGTTGAGTGACCTGCTCGAAAACCAAATTGTTCGTTTGGTATGAGGCACAATCTATCAGAATGAATATAAATATATTTTTTGATTATCTTTTCAAGGATCTTGCTTAAGCAGCTTAGAAGGCTTATTGGTCGATAGTTTGAGGGCCACGAGGGATCTTTTCCTACCTTAGGAATTGCTATTACTTTAGCGTGCTTCCAAGACTCTGGAAAATAAGATAGGCGGAGGCAATTTTGATAGATTTTACACAGGGATCTTACTGCAATCCTAGGGAGTTGTTCAAGTTGTAAGTTTGATATGCAATCAATTCCAGAAGCTTTTCTCTTTTTTAAACTTTTTATATGCAATGATACAACTTCGAATTCAATCGGAGGAATGGTTTCGATGTTTTGTGCTAGGGTTAAATCATGCACCGATGCAGCTACTAAGGCTTCAGTTGTAGGATTTGACATATGCCTGTTTGCTGTATGGGTCATTGCAAAATTTTGACCAAGAGCATTAACTTTTTCTAATCGAGTTATAGATAAAGTGTTATTGGGTTTGAGAGTTGGTATAGTGAAGCTTTTGTTTTTGAAAACTTTAGTAATATTCCATAATTTACGTGACCCTTTGTTAAGACTACTGAGGTATCGATTGAAGTTTCTGTTTCTGAATTCCTCTAGAGCAATCTTAATACATTCGTTACGGTAATCTAACAAATACTTGATGGTGATGCACCGACTTCTTTGCCCCAGTCTTTGTATAGCTTTACGATCCCTAAACATTTTTTTATGTTTTGGGGAATTTTATTTTTGACTTGAATTTGCTGAACTACACGAGGGACCGCTATGTCGAAGCTGTTTTTAATGGCAGAACACAGGCATGCGATTTCATCATCGATGTCTCCTTTCGTAACTGTTTCTTGATAGAATAGATTTGAAGAGCTGATTGTATTTTTGATACTTCTTCTGTACAGTTGCCAGTTCGCCTTGCTGAGGTCATATTTTGTGCGGTGCGAAAGTAGAGGCTGCTCATTTATAGAAAAGGCGATTGGTTTGTTGTCCGATCCCAAGGTGTCAGTACATATTGGCTGGGTGCATACCTCTGCGCAATTTATCAGCACTATGTCTAGCACGGAAGGCTTAGAGGTTCTAGCTGCAGGAATATATGTTGGGTCTGGAGGGTACAGAATGGAAAAGTTTCCTCTAGAAAAAAGGGAAAATAGTAAGTCGCCCCATTTGTTTTTCTTGATGCAACCCCAATGTTGGTGGCGGGAATTTAGATCTCCACATATTATGATTTTGGTTTTTAGTTGAGTTAGCCTATTGATGTCACCTTTAAACATTCTTGATTTAATTGTCATAATTTAATAATCATACGCGCCTCCAGGAAAGTAAACTGAAACTTAAGTTAGGATTTTGCCGTTTGAAAGTTTCACATCCACTGCAATGGCTTCAATTACATCGAGCTTAGGAAGGAACTTCAGTCCATGACATAAACCTTTTTTAACCGTTATAAGTACTCCTTACTTAGTATATTTTTCGACTTTGCATACCAAATATGTTAATTCTTTTTCCTGCGGCAGCCAAGGGCTTCCAAGCGGTTGTATCTTTTACAACCCTCAAATTTTTGACTTTAAGACGTCCCAGGTCGGCCCACTATAAAACGATTTTGGTGTTTTATGTCTTATGTCAGCCCCTCAGTTCTCAAAACATGACCTGATATACATGACTTTTGATTTTCTGATAAAGGTCGAAACACCGACTTGATCTTTTCGGAACTTTAAGAATATTGACATGGTTGGGCTCCATCAGGAATGTATAGAGTGCGTATCTATCCTTTTTTTCGCATGATAGTCCGTTTTTATTAGCCTAAATCCCGCGCCCCGTGAATAGTTGGGAAATCCCGCTAAATCCCGCGAATCTCCTTTTTATACCCGACACACTCTGTGTCGAGGGTATATTGCGTTTGTGTGGTTGTTTTTAACACCCAGAACCAGTTGAGATAGACTATACAAAATGTATATAGAAATAATCAGCGTCGCCAGGAGATTCGATTTAGCCATGTCCGTCTGTCTGTCTGTCCGTCTGTCTGTCCGTCTGTCTGTCCGTCTGTCTGTCCGTCTGTCTGTCTGTCCGTCTGTCTGTCTGTCCGTCTGTCTGTCTGTCCGTCTGTCTGTCTGTCCGTCTGTTTGTATACAGTTTTCTTATCGAAGGAGTTGAGCTATCTTGATTAAATTTGATATGCGTACTTACAAGCACATGAGTAAGAACAAGTTCGAGTATGGACCCGATCGGACCATTTTTAGAGGTACCTCCAGTACTAGGGTCTGTCACAAAAATCTCAAAACTGCTCTAAGATCGAAGTCCTTCAAGATATTTTGATGAAATTTGATATTCGAACATGTTTAAAGGCAAGTAATACGATTGTCCGTTTTTCGCCGTAGCCGCAATGGAGACGAGCCCTTATTCAGAACTATTTTAACGAAACTTTACTCTCTCTGGTTCAACAGTTCGAACGCCAGCGAGAGCTCTTCACTGTTTTTTCGATCGTCTTGCCAAACGCGCGCTGCACCGCTCCGCATCTTAAAATAAATAAAAAAAATTCTACTCGTGCACTCCAACAAAAGCGAAACCCCCAAAAATAAAAAAAAACCACCGAACACCTATTGATTTTTATGGCGTCCGCAAGAGGGACTACTTAGGGCAGTTTCCTAACCCTAAATACAGACTGATTGTGCAAATTTCGATAAAATTTAAGTTTTTGTATTGTCTCACAAATTAGTTTTTCCAGCACATTTTTACCCGTGCTCGACTTATACATAAATTTAAAACTCTAAATGCAGGATTTACACAGTTGCAAATTTATCATTACCCTGATCAAATTCCTGCGCACGCCTTTGTTATTAATTTCAATGCGCACAGCTGTTTTGTTGGTTTCATCAGCGTTGCCACTTATCGGTTTTCTGCGTATTTAACAATTTGTTGCACATAAGGTTGTAAAATTTTTTTGCGTTTGGATTATAAAATTATGAATAGATAACGTTAACGGATTTTAATGATTAATGTCTTTAAAATTTCGGCAAACATTGTGGTCTTCGGCACTTAAATCTAAAATTTAATTTTTAATACTAATTTTACACCTGTTAAAAGGCGGAACTCAAAATTCAGTTTATAGAAAAAATTCACAAATATTTCTTATTATTAAAATGTAACAAAAAGTTATTAAATTCTCTTCATACTAGGTTCGTTTGAAAGCTTATTTCATTTTTCATTTCATTTTATTTGCACCACGTTTGTCAATTTCATTTGGAGTTGTGGCTTAATTGTTAAATTCATAATTGGAGGTTTGGATTTCCTTTCCTCACTTAAGGAACATTTCGAGATAAACAACCCAGTCGGCATTTTAAATTGCTACAATATTGCAGCAGTATTGCTTCTGCAATATTGCACGTTGCAGTTATGTTGTAGTAATGTTGCTACAATATGTGAATGTCCGCCTTTTCATTATATGTGTATATATATTATATTGCTACAATATTGCAGCATTATAATATTGCTCATTGCAGTACTGTTGTAGGAATGTTGCAGATGCATTGCTATAACCTTGCTGCAATATGTGAATGTCCGCCTTTTCATTATATGTGTATATATATTATATTGCTACAATATTGCAGCATTATAATATTGCTCATTGCAGTACTGTTGTAGGAATGTTGCAGATGCATTGCTATAACCTTGATGCAATATGTGAATGTCCGCCGTTTCATTATATGTGTATATATATTATATTGCTACAATATTGCAGCATTATAATATTGCTCATTGCAGTACTGTTGTAGGAATGTTGCAGATGCATTGCTATAACCTTGCTGCAATATGTGAATGTCCGCCGTTTCACTATATGTGTATATATTATATATTATATTGCTAGAATATTGCAGCATTATAATATTGCTCATTGCAGTAATGTTGTAGGAATGTTGCAGACGCATTGCTATAACCTTGCTGCAATATGTGAATGTCCGCCTTTTCATTATATCTGTATATATATTATATTGCTACAATATTGCAGCATTATAATATTGCTCATTGCAGTAATGTTGTAGGAATGTTGCAGACGCATTGCTATAACCTTGCTGCAATATGTGAATGTCCGCAATGTGTCTACAATATTCACGCAATATTACAGCAATATATGAAAGTAATTCCAAATATATCGCTGAAAGGTAAAAATAAACGCCCTTGTTGTGAAATGCACATTTTTAAATAAAACTACAATTTTTTTAATGTACTAAATATTTATTGATTATATTGTGATTAGTTATTTATTATATTATAAAAATTAAAGCAGTTGTTGGGTAATATTGCAACGTTTCCTATACGTGCTGTTCTCCACTCTCTCATTCTTCGTCGTTCTCTACGCGACTTTGCTGACGTTTGTTCCTGTAAAAATTGTGAGCTTGAAAAAAAATAAGTAAAAATGTTAAAAATATTTGTTTACCGTGCTCTCTTCTCTCGGGTAGGAGCCTGTGCCAACCAAGTTGCAATGCAACATTTTTTTAAAGAGTCCTCATCAAAATGCACTCCAGGACTGTTGGATTCCGATTTCTTGCGGGCTGCCTCTACAATAAAATGTGTATAATTATTAAACATCAGAATATGGTATAGTTATTTGCTAACTTATTATTGCTTTGAGCAAACGCGTCTCCGCAAATCGTCTTTTGAAGGGTTCTCCTTTTCTATTTTTTTCCCGCCATATTAAAATGTAGAGCCAGATTGTCGGACAAAAATCGCTTTAAAATATTGCAACTTAGCTCTTTGTAATTTGCTCCTCCTACCGTTATCATAAACGAAACCTATTTTGAAGATCAATACGTAAAGTTTTAAAGTCTTTTTTTCAGATTCAAAATACTCACAGTAGATGCAAAAATATTTGCGTCGCCTAATTTCTCCTCGAATTCATCGAACTCTTTTTCCGTTGAAAGCACTGGGTCGTTATCCAACAGACTATCCTCTTTTACTCCTCCCATACTTTCATCACGATATGAAAGGGATTCCTCAATCGCTTCGATACGTTTATTAATAGCATCTTGATTGCATAAAACCTTATTGACTTTTTTTAAAAGTTCTTTCGATAATGCTGAAAATATTGTATATCCGAAATTGTCTGTAGAGGTTTCTGAAGCAAATTAATTCACCTATATTAGCTTGCATTAATTGTTGCGTCGACATCTGCTGTTCGTCGTCGGTATTATCCGAAGCACTTTCAATACACTGATCTTGTGAACCATTATTCTGCTTAACCGTCAATATTGGCATAAAGCCAGATGGTGGTTGCGGTGGAGTTTCTTTCCTTTCCTGTGTATTTTGGTTTTTTTGTGCTTTATTCTCCTGTGCCCTTTTTGCGTATTGTATGCTTTTTGCCTCCCGCTTCCTTGATTCCATTTTTAATTTTTTTTTTATTTTAAATGAAATACAATATGATAGCTTTTTCAAAGCAGTGGCATAGACAAATTATAATTGTTTAGTTTTATGAAAATATTTTTAATATATGTATAAACAAGTAAAGAAGTTTACATCGGCTAAGCCTATTGCACACATACCTTTTCCTCAGCCTGAAATATGTTAAAACATTACCTTAACAAAACTTCCTGCCGTTTTCGTTGTTCTAGCTTGGATATCTATTTACACCTTATCTGTACTTCGCTTTAGCTTCTAAAACTCGAGATTATTATTAAGCACAAAATTTTCGCGGATGGTGAGCACGGTCAAGTTTTAACCGTTAGAGGACATTTTGTCTAGCTGCGAAATACTCAATTCAAAATAGCGAAAATAAAATTTTTGCGAATTTCGCGAATGGTGGTCATGGTCAAAATTTAACCGTTAGAGGACATTTTGTCTAGTTGCGAAATTCTCAATTCAAAATAGTGAAAACCAAATATTTGCAAATTTCGCGAATGGTGGTCATGGTCAAAATTTAACCGTTAGAGGACATTTTGTCTAGCTGCGAAAACCGCAATTCAAAATAGTGAAAATCAAATTTTCGCAAATTTCGCAAATGGTGATCATGGTCAAATTTTAACCGTTAGAGGACATTTTGTCTAGCTGCGAAATACTCAATTCAAAATAGTGAAAATAAAATTTTTGTGAATTTCGCGAATGGTGGTCATGGTCAAAATGTAACCGTTAGAGGACATTTTGTCTAGCTGCGAAAACCTCAATTCAAACTAGTGAAAATCAAATTTTTGCGAATTTCGCGAATGGTGGTCATGGTCAAAATTTAACCGTTAGAGGACATTTTGTCTAGTTGCGAAATCCTCAATTCAAAATAGTGAAAACCAAATTTTTGCAAATTTCGCGAATGGTGGTCATGGTCAAAATTTAACCATAAGTGACGACTTTATTTGGCGGCAAAATACACAACCAGAAGAAGCAAAAAAAAAATCATTTTTGTATTCAGATATGAGAATAAGAGAAAGAGTGTTTTTTTCTAATGTGTAGGATGATGACCATAGTTATAGCGATGTCGCAATTTTTTTTCAGCGAAAGCTTAAGTCTACATGGTAACTATAAACACACCAAATTTCAATAAGCTGGGATGTATAGTAAAAAAGTTATCCACGAAAAACGTTAAAAATCGTGATTTTTGAAACTTCTGAACCACTTCCCACGACCCAAGAAGGGACTACGAAAAAAAATTGTATGCAGTTTTTCGGACATTTACCTGGTTCAAGTCCATGCCAAATTTTAATATGATATCTTTCATGGCTTAGGAGTAAATAACGAAAAACTAAAGTGTGACCGACAGACAGACAGACAGACAGACAGACAGACAGACAGACAGACAGACAGATATGGCTAGATCGACTCCTCTTGTCACCCTGATCAAGAATATATATATATGTCTATATCTATCGCGACTCCTTTGGCATGTTACATACTCCGTGCCAAACTTAATATACCCTTTCCTTCGGAAAAGGTATAAAAACCAGAGACATAACAGTTATAAGAAATAAGGAAAAAAATTGGACTATAACTATTAAAGTTTGTATTTAAAAATATTCATTTTAAGATAACAGTTTCAAACAATGAAAATATATTTCATTTTTCTATAACAGTTATTGATGAAAAATTTTTTTTTCCGTTGCTCATAATTTTTATCGTTCGATAAATATTTTTTACGTTGCCTCATAACAATTATTAATGAGAAAAATTTTTTCCCGTTGCTTATAACACTTATTTTTCAATAAATTGTTTTTACGTTGCCTAATAATGACCGCGATCAGCAGCGCTATTAATGATATCAGTAGAATGGTATCACCAGTATACCACTATACATATATTTTCTCTCTTAACGAAATAAATTAAAAACTATTAATTGAAAATAAAAGCTTATAAGAAACGGAAAAGTTTTTTTCTCATTCATAATCGTTTTGAAGCAACGTAAAAAATATTTATTGAACGCTTAAAATTATGAGCAACGGAAAAATTTTTTTCTCATTCATAATTGTTACAAGGCAGAGTAAAAAATATTTATCAAAAAATAAAAGTTTTGAGCAACGAAAAACAAAAAAATCCCAATCATAAGTATTATCGACTAACGTCAAAAATTTTCGTCGTTTTAAAAGCAATTTTTTCGATTCTAAAAAAAATTTAATAGTTATTTAGGATCTCTGATAAAAACACACTAAAAATATATATGATGAAGCGCAGCAGCAAAAACGAGTACACGGGTAGACATCAACGTCGCCTAATACAAAAACAAACGAACACGGAAATTGCGAGCATTATGAAAAACGTTCTAAGTTCTCGAAGCTTCCGTGATCAAGAATTCTTGGCCGAAACAGAAACTGAGCAGGCATCATTTGTTGCGCCGCCAATAACTCCCAACCAACATCATGATATGGAAGAACCGTCGGGATCATACTCAGAAAAAAATTATAGCCCAACATGTGAGCATACCGTTAAATCTGACGAGGATGAGAGCAGCAGTGTGCATAGTTTTGAAAAACCAGTTTCAATTGCAAGTGACGAAGAATCTGGTACTGAGATTGAAAGCGCTAATTTTATGGAAGCCATAAGTGATTGGATGACAAAGTTTCAATGTTCAAACCACGGACGTAATGAATTGCTGCGTATTTTGAATAAATACACACTTTTCCGCTTTCCTAATGATTGTAGAACGCTTTTGAGGACCCCGAAATGTACGACAATTGTTCCTCTTTGTCAGGGAACATACTGGCACAGTGGATTGGAAAATGCCGTCCTTAGAATTTTAACAAAACGAAATCATTTACAGATTGCGAAAGAGCTTGTTAATTTATATATCAATATCGATGGCGTTCCTTTAGGCAAATCCGCGACAAGATGCCTATGGACAATTTTATGTGCTGATGATATAATTAAAAATGTTGATGTTATCGGAATTTACTACGGGGAAGGCAAACCGACAAATGCAAATGAATACTTACGTCAATTCATTAACGAAACTGTCAGATTGATCAACAGCGGTGTAACCTATAATAACAAGGTGTACCAAATAAGAATTCAAGGGCTCGTTTGCGATGCACCAGCAAAATCATATATTCTGCAAATATCTGGTCACTCGGGCTACAGCTCGTGCACGAAATTCATGATTCGCGGGGAATATATTGAAAATGTTGTGTCGTTTCCCGGACAATGCGAAGATAATAGAACAGATGAAGCATTTGCCAAGTACAAGTATAACTTGGATTATCAGAAAGAATTAACGTCTCTCGTTAAAATACCGTTTTTGGGTTTGGTGTCAAATGTTCCCTTGGATTATATGCACCTCGTATGCTTGGGAGTAGTTCGCAAACTGATAAATCTTTGGTTGAGTGGAGCCACCAGCAAAGGAATTCGTTTAATGTCGAATGACGTCAAATCAATTTCTGATCATTTGCTTGCGTTAAAGAATTGGATACCAAAAGACTTTAACAGAAAACCTAGACCCCTTCAGTGCATAAAATATTGGAAAACCACTGAATTTCGATCGTTTTTATTATTGGGTGTAGTAAAAAGAAATCCATTATTTTTCCAATAGATGGCGTTATTTATCTGCATCTCGCGTTGTATAAGTCCGTTCGTGTTCCGCTAGGGAGCATTAGAAAGATGACAGTTCCTACTAAAAAAGCTTTTTTGACACTTTTTTGATTGATTGATTCAGTTTTGTTTGAGAGCTTGTCAAAGATGGACATCAGCAAAGAGAAAATTCGCTACATTTTACAGTTTTTCTTCAATAAGGGAGAAAACGCAAGCCAGGCGGCTGAAAATGTGAATAGCGTTTATGGACTTGATACTGTAACAGCCAATCATGCGCAATTTTGGTTTCGTCGATTCCGTTCCGGTAACTTCGATGTCAAGGATGCACCACGCACTGGAAGGCCAATTGTCGAAAATGTCGATAAAATCATGGAAATTATCGAGTCCGACCGTCATGTTAGCACTGTTTCGATTGCAAAAGAGCTAAAGATTGCACAAAAAACCGTTTGGAACCATTTGAATAAGGCTGGATACACAAAAAAGCTCGATGTATGGGTGCCACACGAGTTAACGCAAAAAAACCTCACAGACCGAATTTCCATCTGCGAATCGCTGCTGAACCGCAACAAAATCGACCCATTTCTGAAGCGGTTGGTGACTGGTGATGAAAAGTGGGTCACTTACGACAACGTCAAGTGAAAACGGTCGTGGTCGAAACACGGTGAACCGGCGGAAACGGTGGCCAAGCCAGGATTGACGGCCAGGAAGGTTTTGCTGTGTGTTTGGTGGGATTGGCAGGGAATTATCTTCTATGAGCTGCTCCCATACGGCAAAACTCTTAACTCGGAACTCTACTGTCAACAATTGGACCGTCTGAAGGAAGCAATCGCCCATAAGCGGCCAGATTTGGCCAATAGGAGAGGAATTGTGTTCCATCAGGACAACGCCAGGCCACACACATCGATAGTGACTCGCCAGAAGCTCCGGGAGTTTGGTTAGGAGGTTCTTCTGCATCCACCTTATAGTCCGGACCTGGCACCAAGTGATTACCATCTGTTCCTGTCCATGGCGAACAATTTTGCTGGTGAAACATTCGCTTCAAGAGAGGCTTATGAAATTCGACTGTCTCAGTTTTTTGCTAATAGGAACGAGGGCTTCTATGAGAGAGGCATAATGAAATTACCTTTAAAATGGCAACAAGTTATCGAACAAAACGGCGCATATTTGACCTAAATCGGGTCATTCTAACTATCTTAAATAAAGCCCTCAATTTAATGCAAAAATAATAGATTTCTTTTTACTACACCTAATATTATATTATGGCCCTGTTGTTTTACAGAAAATATTAAGACCGGAACTGTACGACCATTTTATGATCCTGCATTTTGCTATTACGATTTTGGTTAGTCCCGCTATGTCGTATGTGAATGCAAACGTAATATACGCAAATCAACTTTTAAACCATTTCGTGTCAGTGTTTGAGAACTTGTATGGTCCAAAGTATGTTTCGCACAACGTACATAATTTGCGACACCTTGCAGATGATGTTACGAAGTTTGGCGCGTTAGATGAATTTAGTGCCTTTAAATTCGAGAATTGTATAGGGATACTTACGCGGCTTGTGAGGAAGGGAGAACCCCCACTGCAGCAAATACATCGCAAAATCGAAGAAACCAAAAAATTTTCCAAATTACCGAAGAAACAAAATTCACGTGTCAAGTTAAGCAGTTATCATGCATTTGGAATCCTACCAAATTGCTATAATTATAAAACAACTTTATTTTTACAACAGTATCAGATAATGGAAAAAAATGATTTCTTTGTGAGCTTAAAAGATACTAAAAACAACTGCGTTATTTTGAAAGATGGAACTTTCGTCAATGCTTTAAATTTTGCGAGTACACAAGACAAAAACTACGTAGTTGGCAAAAAACTTAACATAATAAGAAATCTCTACACAAATCCCGTTGCATCATCAAATCTAAGTATTCATGTCGTTAAAGAAGCTAATGTGATTCAACTTTGGCCGTGTACAGATATCGTTGGAAAAATGATTAAATTACCCTATAATAACGTCAACGACGAATTTACAATTTTTCCTATTATACATACGATAACCGGTAGGGAAACTAACTAACGTTTGAAAAGGGAACAGCGTGGATGGTGTTATAAATCATACGAGAAAAATTAAACACAGAACGGGTAGGTAATATAATCATTAATTAATTTTTGAATAGAGAAATCTCTTCACATCCTAATTTTGTAGAAACGGAGCCATGTCACCTGAAACAATGGTTTTGTTAACGTTGCGATTCTGTGCAACAGGATGTATGCAAAGAACTTGTGGTGATTCAAGCGGCGTCTCAAAAATCTCAGCGTGCCGGGCGATAAGGAAAGTGTGCCACAATTTTGAGCTTCTGAGGCAGAGGTTTGTGCACGTTCTGATTGAAGTAGAAAGCCGCAGAAAAATTCAGGAATTCACACCACTTCGGTTTTTATGGGCCACCCTGTATTTCAGGTGGTGAAGATGCAGAGGATAGATTTTTCACGCCCAAAGTCAACATAGACTACACGGATGTATCAGGTATCTTATTGTCAGACTCGAGTGACTATAAGACCTGTGCTTTTTTTGAATATTTGATTTTCTGCAAAGGTTGTATTTTTTATTCAAATTTTTGGCACAATGGGATCCTTTTATAAAAAAATAAAACAAAAACATTATTTTTCTCATAAAATAAAATATAATAAATATCACTTCTTGACTTTGACTAGAAAATTGTTTTTAATTCTTCACTTCAATTTTTTATGCTCTCATTTCAAGTTCATGCTTCTCTTGCAGAAATCGGATTTTCATTGGTTGATAGTCTATTTATATAGTTCTGTCATATGAGCAACGCGTAACTTAAGTTCTGCACTTGTTTCAGCAACATTAACTTTTTAATATGACAGGTGCAATATATATATATACAAGAAAATCACTCCCACGCTACACGTACGAATTGAAAAATAAGAGATGAGCAAAATATTACGACTGCAGTATATATGCATTATTGCAGCAATATAAAATTTATGGTATTGCAGATATATTACAAAGCAATGTTTCACCAATATTAAAATTTTAATATTACAACTGCAGTATATATGCATTATTGCAGCAATATAAAATTTATGGTATTGCAGAAATATTACAAAGCAATGTTTCACCAATATTAAATTTTTAATATTACAACTGCAGTATATATGCATTATTGCAGCAATATAAAATTTATGGTATTGCAGAAATATTACAAAGCAATGTTTCAGCAATATTATTTTTTCAATATAACAGGTGCAGTATATGTGCAATATTACAGCAACATTTTATTATTAATATTGTAAATGCAACACTGCTGCAACATTAGAGCAATGTTACACTTTCAATATTACAACTTTTAGATTGCTATAATATTATATTACTGCAACATTATTCTTGCAGAAGCAATATAACATGCCGTGTGGGAAATTAGTAGGATAAAGATTTAATATACAGGTATGAGAGAAATTTTTTTTTTTTTTAACTCAAAATATATAAAAAACAAATATATTTATATATAATATATAAAAAATATAGCTTTCTGTTAGGGAAAACTAAAATAAGGGCTACGCTAAGTTTTACTTAATTAATTCTTATCTATACATTAACTTATTTATTTTTTATTTTTCAGTCATTTTGAGGGAAAAGGTTTCTATTTTCAGCTTATGCACAACTTCTTATAAAGTTATCCTTATTAGTTTCGATATAATCTTTGATTAGCATTACATTTGTAGTATGAAGCCCATTTGTAGAAGTGTATCTAGGCAAGTTTGCCATAATCTTTAAGATTTTGTTTTGCAAGATTTGAATTTTTTTAATGTAACAGTTTGCCGTGTTTGCCCAAACTGGAGACGCATATATTAATGTGGGCTGAAAAATCATTTTATATATAAGTCCGCATCTTAAAATAAATAAAACATTCTACTCGTGCACTCCAACAAAAGCTTTACCCCCAAAAAGAAAAAAATCCACCGAACATATAATTTACGTGAAGAAACCAAAAAGAGAAAAAGAAAATAAAGAATATATAATTTAAGTGACTAAACCAAAAAGTGAATTCATTATAAAAAGGAACTACCCAAGAAGGTGACTTTAAGTTTGTGTTTTCCTCCTTTTTTCTTTTTCGTAAATCGCCAAGAAGGCAAGTTTATTTTTTTTTTTTTGTTTCATCAAATCCATTATAATCGAATTTTCGCATCGTGGAATCGACTCTCAAAACCGCCGCAGAACCCATCACATCGGCCGGACATCAATACGAACTCAAGCAGCGTTCCGGAGAACCACAGGTACGTCCCTTTCTTATTCTCCCTCACCTCAACATTTGGCGATCCCGTGCCAGGAGCCTGGAATCGGCTTCGGTGGACCAATCTTAGTAGGAAGTGAGAAAGTGCGCCACGTGCATCACGCCTCTGACCTTCAGTCGCCCTGGTACAGTTTCAAGGGCACCAACTAGTGGTCACAGCACATACAGGGTAGCATGCAATAGAAGCGTGGACGATCCCCCTTTCCCCTCGACTACAGCATTTCATATTACTAGCATACCCGTTTGCCTGTCAGTGTAAACGGTGGTTTTTTGTGCAAGGCACGCTAGTGTGACTACAATAGCAACATTGTAGCCAGGTGACTTGCGGCCTAGTTGTCGTTTTCTCGTTCCCTGTAGTTGAGAACGAAGAGAGAGAGTCGGCCGGCGAGCGAATTGGTTTTTTCCTTTTTTTTCGGCTCTCTGAAGGGCTTCGCGAAAACGGTTTATTGCTTTACTTGCTCTTTCTGCGTGAGAGTTTCGTTGTGACTTCAAACAAAGAACACCGCGCAATTGTCCTTAACAAGCGCCCGTGCATGCGAGCTGACACATCTTCATATATGTATACATATATACATACGTGCATCGTGAAAAGCACACCGTCGTATTTATTGCGTAGGTCAGCTTCGCCACAGTGTGTCGAAGGTTGCGACCAATCTCTTAGGCAGTAGCGATCGAACATCGAACATATATCGGTCAAGCGTGCACGCTCGAGACAAGACGGAAAGAGTTTCCAAGCACGTTGTATGTTGGCGCCGCTGTTTGACGGACGATAACGTATCCGTGCATTCTACAGCACCTAGGTATATGCGTCGATATTGCTGCGCTGCTATCATTGCGTACAGAAGTCGGTCACGCAGGGAGTTTGAAATTTGTATGCAAGCTTTGCTTTTTGAACAAATAAATTAAATCGAATTTGAAAATTGATGATTTTATGCAAAACCTTTGCGAATAAATAAAAATATTGAAGTTTGGATCTTGTGGTGATTTTATTTATTATATTGAAACGATTTGGTTTTCTCTTATTGAAATTGGGGTTGCAGGAAATTTGTGGAGTGTTGCGAAGGTGAAGGTAAACAAATTTGAGGTACGCTACAGTCGGCATTGGTCGCATATACGCACTGCGGTTGCCATTTCTATAACTGAAGTGACCATTCCTTTTCTGCCGAGGTTTTTATCTCTTTTTCACCACAGGCATCCAGCTCACATCAAACGCCGGCGGTAATTTAAGTTGCTTTCATTCTTTACGGTGGATTTGATCGAGCTTGCATTGAATTCTTCGGACAGTTATATCGTCAGAATCGGGTTTCGTGATCAGCATCCGTAAACAATATGGATCCCTTACGGCATTTTAACTCCGCGGTAGCTGAGCTCAAGAATATGTGCGATGCAGCCATGAACAGCGATTCGATGAATCAAAGCGAGAAATTGCTGGAGATTAAAATCGAACAACTGGTGTACGATTGGAATGAAGTGCGTCAAACGTATCGAGCAGCGGTCGATAAAGGAGCTTGGATTCCAGAGGCGGCCGATCCAGCGGAAATTAGTTATCACGAATGTCGCGATCTTCAGATGATATCCAGAGCTAGGCTTAAAGAGCTGTTACGAGAAATCACCCCCCAGCATCCACCTCTGACGAGCACTCGGGTAACTCCTCCACCTAACGACTTTCATGGAGAAGACAATTTTATCAGGGTACCCCCGTGTGATACTGAAGTTTTTTCTGGTGGCTATAGTGAATGGCCGGCATTTCGAGATATGTTCACCGCGGTTTATGTTATTCATCCTCGGCTGCCACCGGTGCAAAAGCTATACCATCTGCGCAGCAAGACGACAGGAGTAGCGGGCGCTATAGTTAAAGGCTATCCGCTGTGCGGCGACAACTTTTCGCATGCGTGGGAGGCTCTTAAGGCGCGATATGAGAACAAACGCATCCTCGTCGATCATCAATTAAAAAATTTATTCGACCTGCCTGCTATCAAAGATGCAATGCCAGAAGGAATCCTGCGCATACAGACAACCGTCAACGTCTGCCTTAAGATGCTGAAGAGTCATGGAGTCGTGGATATTTTGGACGCCCTGCTCGTTCATTACTGTTCCAGGCGTCTTCCGGCGCAAACGATCGCACATTGGGAACAGTCACTGGCGTCGCATCGAGAGGTGCCAACGTGGCCACAAATGAATGCTTTTTTGACTAAGCGCTATGAAGTTGTTGAACGTCTTTCCAGCTTTAATGCATTGGAGGCTCCCCATCCTGCTGTTAACCCCGAAGTGCCTTCGACGAACGTGTTTCTGGCCCAAGAACGGACCAACGGAGTCTGCGTCCTCTGTCGCGGCAACCATCCTCTACGTCAATGTGATGTATTTTTCAAGGTGTCGGTCGACGAACGTATCCAAGCTGTTTCGCAGCACCATCGATGTCTCAACTGCCTCTCGGCCGGTCATCAAAAGACAAAGTGCAATAGTGCCTTCCGTTGCGCAAAGTGCAAAAAATCGCATCATACGCTTCTTCATTTTCCGAATCCAACGGCTACACAAAAGGGTCAAGGATCTTCACCCACCCCGACGCCTCTTCAGGCTGACGGCCCGTCCACGACGAGCCATCCGGCGCAGGCTTCCGCGCCACCGAAGACTTCGAATTTTGTAACCGCCGACGGATCCTCTACTTCGCAAGCACATGCGCACGTATCGATTAGCCAGACGCAAGTACTTTTTCCGACCGCGCTCACACACATATTGCATCAAGGAGAGCGCTTTTTAGTGCGAGCCCTTCTCGACCAAGGATCTCAAAGGACATTTATTACGGAGAGGATGCAGCTCCAATTGAATCTTCCAACTACGCCCAAAGTGTGCAACGTATCCGGTATGGGCGGTCAATGCACCCAAGTTGCAAAAAAAGAGTGTTCCATCATGCTCGCATCGCCTCGTTCTACGTTCGAGGAGCAGATCAACGCCGTGGTGTTACCAAAGTTGACGAATTGGCTTCCAGCCAAACGGGTATCCAACATGGATCCCCAAGAGCTTTCATCGCTTGAGCTCGCCGACCCCCATTTCATGAAGGGCCGCATCGATATGGTCATCGGCTCCGATATTATGCCCAAATTACTACGATCTGGAGTCAAAATGAATGTCGGAGGGAGTCTCGTAGCACAAAATTCAGTGTTCGGGTGGTATTTGAGTGGGCCCATCGCCAGCGAATCCACCGAAGCGTTTACGACGCAGGTCTCCTCCGGAGACACCCGCGAGTCGCTCTCCGAGCTACTCAAGTCGTTTTGGGAACAAGAAGAGGTTCCAATTTCCCCTCCGCCTCTTTCAGAGGACGTTTATTGTGAAGAGCTTTATGCTCAGACCACCGTAAGAATTCCAAAGGTAGATATGTCGTACGTCTACCATTTAAGGTCGAATTTTCCAAATCCGCCAATCCGCTTAGGTGCATCGCGATTCGGAGCGCTGACGCAATACCAGAGCCTGGCGAGAAGACTTGCGAAGCAGCCTCTTATGCGCGACACTTGTAATTCCGTGTTAGCGGAATATTTAACATATGATCACATGGAGGCCTGCTCCAACTCTGAAATTATACGTGAAAATAATTTCCTTTCGTTTTATCTTCCCCATCATGCAGTGATGAAGCCAGAGAGTACATCCACCAAAGTGCGCGTCGTTTTCAATGCGTCACAGAAAACCTCGTCATCCTTATCGTTGAACGATGTGCTTCATGTCGGACCGGTGCTCCAAGCGGATTTGGTCATCCTTTTGCTCAACTGGAGGCTCTATCGATTCGTGTTTAACGGCTACATAGAGAAGATGTATCGACAGATACAGGTGCATGAAGAGGATCGAGCATTTCAACGCATCCTATTTCGCGAGGAAGATACTGGACCGGTCAAGGATTATGAATTGAAAACCGTGACGTTTGGAGTCAACTGTGCTCCATATTTGGCCATTCGAACGCTTCATCAATTAGCAAACGACTTGGCGCACGACGCTCCTCAAGCAGCATTCATTTTGAAGAATAAAACGTACGTCGACGACGTCCTGTCAGGGGGCCATACACTCGAAGCAGCCTGTACAGCAAAAACGCAACTCATTCGCACGCTCTGCTCTGCGGGATTTCCGTTGAAGAAGATGACCGCGAATCATGCCGAACTATTACAGGATGTCGCATCTTCACACCTGCTGGATGCCGAATTTTTGAAATTTAAATCTGCCAGCGACGCAAAAATGTTGGGGATCCGCTGGAATGCCATTGCTGATCGTTTTTCATACAAATTGAGCGCTCATTCTGCCGCATCATCGACGACCAAGCGACAGATCCTGTCTGATATCGCAAAACTATTCGACCCAGCAGGATGGCTTACGCCGATCATCATCCGCGCCAAGGTTCTTATGCAACAGCTGTGGCTCGAAGGCACGGAATGGGATCAGCGGGTGTCGAATGAGGCTTTAGAACGCTGGAACGCTTTCGTCATTGATTTGGCATTCATCGAGCAAATTCAAATTCCGAGATGGGTGCACTTCGATCCTACGGTCACAGTTAAGCTCCACGGATTCTGCGATGCATCGGAGCGAGCATATTGTGCAGCACTCTACCTCCGCATCGAGAGTCCCAACCAAGTTTATGCTCACCTGCTTACGGCGAAATCTAAGGTGGCTCCGTTGCAAACTGTCAGCCTACCGCGCCTCGAGCTCTGCGCCGCCATTCTTCTGGCCAGACTAATTAAATCGATTAACGCTCAGCTTCATATTCACGAACATCAAACGGTTTTATGGTCAGACGCCTCGATCGTCCTGGCATGGCTGAAACGTCCTCCGAATGCATGGAAAACTTACGTCGTCAATCGAATTTCCCAAATTCTGACCAACGTTGGCAACACTCCATGGCGTCATGTGCGATCGCTGGACAATCCAGCTGATTTGGGTACCCGAGGGATGCTAGCTCAGGATCTCTGTAAAAATTCGCTTTGGTGGCAAGGCCCGTCATGGCTCGTAAAATCGCCAGAGGAATGGCCTCAGTTTGAACCCCCATCAGCTACAACCACTAAAGAGCGGAAGGCGGCCGCATTCACCGTCACGACAGAATCAGAAGACGTTCTCGCTAGATTTTCATCATATGATCGAGCGCTTCGAGTCATCGGCTACGTAATGCGTTTCTACAGACAAGCGCGAAAAGAGATGGTACCAAGTCCCAACACACTTATACTGTCACAAGATGAGCTGACGATGGTGAGAAATCGTTTAATTTTATTTTCACAAACATTTCATTATCCACTCGAGTATCAGGATCTCAGTGAAGAAAAACCACTCGGAAAGAAGAGCGAGCTGTTATCGGTGAACCCTATGCTTGACGATGATGGGCTCCTGCGCGTTAATGGCCGACTTATTCACGCAGATCTTACGATAGACGAGAGATATCCGATCATCATACCTGCCGCCTCTACGTTTTGCCGCTTGTATTTGGACTTCGCACACATAACGCTCCTGCATGGCGGGGCTCAACTCAAGTTTCGCATGGTGCGACCGAATTTTTACATCGCGCGATTAAAACGAAAAATAAAAAGCTGCATCACTCGCTGTCATACGTGCACCATCCATAAACAACGAGTGAAGACTCAGATGATGGCCGCTCTGCCAGCTGAAAGATCAACGTTGTCGCTACCGTTTACGCATACCGGCGTCGACTTTGCCGGACCGTTTGATATCAAAACCTCCACTCTTCGAACGGCACCATATCTCAATGGCTTCGTCAGCGTATTTGTGTGTTTCGCCACTAAGCCGGTTCACCTCGAATTATGCTTGGAGTTGTCCTGTTATGTCGTTCCGGGCCGCATTCGATCGATTCGTAGGGCGCCGGGGACTTCCAAAGAGAATTTTCTCCGACAACGGCCGAAATTTTATTGGCGCCAAAACTGCTTTAGATGCCGAATTCGCTAAATTCGTTTCGAGTGCTGCTGACGACCTTCAACGAAAGTATTCCCTGCAAGGGTTCGAATGGCATCTGATCCCGCCCCACGCACGTCATATGGGCGGATTATGGGAGGCGGCGGTCAAAAGCTTCAAGATCCACTTCGTCAAGGTAGCTGGTCCGCACAAATTCTCGTTTAAAGAGTTCGTCACATTGTTGGCACGAATCGTAGAAGTCTTGAACTCGCGTCCGCTCACGCCAATGTCAGATGATCCTTCAGACCTATTAGCACTGACACCTGGGCACTTCCTCCGAGGAGCACCACTTACCGCTTGGCCTGAAGAATCACACGCTGATTTGCCGCTCACTACGCGATGGGAGAAAGTAAAAATTCTATATCACCGCTTCGCTCAACGGTGGAAAATGGAATATCTCCTAAATCTACATAAGAGAGATAAATGGAAGATGCCGCAGCCGAATTTAAAGGTTGGCGATTTCGTCGTCCTCCTGGATGCTCAGCTGCCACCATTTGAGTGGAGAAAAGGAAGAATCGTTCAAGTTCACCCGGGAGATGATGGTCTTGTGCGCATTGTAGACGTCAAAAAACAATTTGGTATCATCACAAGGCCGATTACAAAGCTCTGCCTCTTGCCAGTCGAATTACCAGAAACATTATGACTAGTATTCCTCATCCCTTCGCAACACTCCCCCTTCCCCCTCTCTTTGTTTATCATTTCGCATCTGCTCATCCGTGTCTCCTATTCATTTCAGAGTGCCATGGAAAGACGACAGGCATGTGTGGTGTGCGATAGGGCCCACGGTCTGAGTCGCTGTCGCCGCTTCCGCCGCTGGGTCGTTGAAAAACGATTGCTGATGGCCCAGCAATCCAAATGCTGCTTCCGCTGCCTATCACCATCCCATCTCCGGAGGGATTGCGTTTCGGAGAGAAGTTGTAAGGTTTGTGGCGAGCAGAACCACACGCTTCTCCACCAGACGCCTCCATTGCCGTCGCCCATGGATTCCAGCCCGTGGCAGCCCCGGAGGGTCCGGGATGAAGATCGTCCAGCGATTCCGAATCGCCGGCGCCGATCACACCGACGTCGCTACCGCTCCTATTCGGCACGCCGCCACCAAGATGAGCTTAGGCCAACACGGCGTCACGCTGGCTCGCCATCAGAAATCCCAAGTGTGGGACGTCGTCGCCACTGCTCCAGCACCGAGCGATATCGAGCCACTTTAGCTTCCCGACCTCACGTGCCTCGCGCCCGCTCGCCATCGCCGCCACCGTATCACCACTATAGAGCGTCAACGTCAGCCGTCCAAGGAACCTATAGCAGCGGAGGCACCAGATCAGGTGCTCGCCGGCGACGCAGAGTGCAATTTGCCACCGATCCCATCCGCTTTCCCCCTGCGTCCCTGTCTCCACCATCCGACTGGGAGCGGCAGGTCCCCACAGCTGCGGACCGGGCCCTCGTCCAGGAGGTGATGCAGGAAGTCAGAGAGTTCCTGCGCAGCCGGCGCAGGTAAGAAAGAAATATCTATTGCGTAGCGCAAGGCGGGCAGTATGTCCGTTTTTCGCCGTAGCCGAAATGGAGACGAGCCCTTATTCAGAACAATTTTAACGAAACTTTGCTCTCTCTGGTTCAACAGTTCGAACTCCAGCGAGAGCTCTTCACTGTTTTTTCGATCGTCTTGCCGAACGCGCGCTGCACCGCTCCGCATCTTAAAATAAATAAAAAATTCTACACGTGCACTCCAACAAAAGCTAAGCCCCCAAAAAGAAAAACAAACCACCGAACATATAATTTACGTGAATAAACCAAAAAGAGAAAAAGAAAATAAAGAATATATATTTTAAGTGACTTAACCAAAAAGTGAATTCATTATAAAAAGGAACTAGCCAAGAAGGCGACTTTAAGTTTTTGTTTTTCTCCTTTTTTCTTTTTCGTAAATCGCCAAGAAGGCAAGTTTATATATTTTTTTTTTGTTTCATCACATCCATTATAATCGAATTTTCGCGTCGTGCAATTGACTCACAAAACCGCCGCAGAACCCATCACATCGGCCGGACGTCAGTACGAACTCAAGAGCGCTCCGGAGAACCACAGGTACGTCCCTTTCTTATTCTCTCTGACCTCAACAACGATTTCAAAAAATTTGAAAAGTGGGCGTGGCATAAGGGCGTTTTTCAAAAATTGTCTCCTACTCCCGAAATACCAATGGGACTTGAACAAAGTTGGCACGTATACTTCCTTGATAGCCAGTAACGTCCTTCCCAAAAAAATTTTCGATCGGACCATTATTAAGGGTACCTCTAGTACTAGGGTCTGGCACAAAAATCTCAAAACTGCCCCAAAATCTTATTTTTTCCAAATATTTCAATGAAACTTAGAATTTGCGCGCATATTTAAGGCTCCGATTAGAATTCCGAAAAATTGGAAAAGTGGGCGTGGCAAAGGGGCGGTTTTCATAAAGAAATTAAACAAAACTCGGTATATGGGGCCCCTATGGACTTAAACAACTCCTGATATTAAAAATTTTTTGAAGATGTGTGTCTGTGTCGGGTATTCTATTGTCAGGCTTGCCTGACTATAACATCCTTACTTGTTTTCATTTGGGGAGCCCTCTCTTTTTAATTTCAGCTGATCCTTCATTTATCCTTTTTTTGTATGCTAAAAATCCCGCGAAATATAAAATTTTCGCGGGAAAATCCTTTTTTTTTGCCAAATAAATATACGCACCCGATGTAAACCGGCAGTCTCGTCTTATTGAAACTAACATTTCTTACCTCTTTGGTAAATATGTTCTACTTAAAACAATAACTGTCTCAACAAAGAAACCCTGGTTTAGTAGCCATTTGCAAAGACTCATAAATCAACGAGAGATAGCATATAAAATGTATAAACGCTATAGAACGTCTCAGTTGCTTTCGATCTATAAGGATGTAATGAAATCAACCACATGTGCTATAATTCGTGCGAAAAAAGAATACGTTTACTCAAAATTTTCTAGGGCCTTAAGCTGCAAAGACAAGTGGAAGGAGATTCGAAAGATTGGTATAACAAATTTAGCACAAAACAGTTCTTCCGACCTTGATCCTGATGAGCTTAATGTTAAATTTGCTAGTATTTCTTCACCGGATAATGACTTTTCTGTTTGGAACTCTGACCACACGTTCAGTTTTAGATGCATTGATGAGATTGAAGTATTTCATGCTTTAAGGCCCCATCTACACGATGCAAGTTTTCACTTGGCAAGTCACTTCTGCAAGTACTTGGCAAGCATATTGCATCGTGTAGAATGCTTGCAAGGACTTGCGGCAGGTTTTTCAATACTTCTATGCAAGAACTTGCCTAAAGAAAAATAGGATCGTGTAGAAATACAATCTTCCAATTTGCTAGAAGCTTTTTTTTTACTTGCATGCTTACAAACTGTCAGGTTCAAGATACTCAAAAAAGTAACGAGTGCGATGTTTCAATATTTATTATTTTCTTCATAGCTAGCTATTTATTGAATTAAATTCTTCGCATTTTTTTTTTATCAACATGGCTGTGTCAGAGGAGCAAATTGAAATAATTACTGAAGAATACCAGCAAAATGAGTGCTTGTGGCAAAAGTCACACATGGACTACAAAAACAAGCATAAACAAGTAAAGAAGTTTACATCGGCTAAGCCGATTGCACACATACCTTTTCCTCAGCCTAAAATATGTTTAAACATTACCGTAACAAAAATTCCTGCTGTTTTCGTTGTTCTAGCTTGGATATCTATTTTTACCTTATCTGTACTTCGATTTAGCTTCTAAAACTCGAGATTATTATTAAGCACAAAATTTTCGCGGATGGTGGTCATGGTCAAATTTTAACCGTTAGAGGACATTTTGTCTAGTTGCGAAATACTCAATTCAAAAAAGTGAAAATAAAATTTTTGCGAATTTCGCAAATGGTGGTCATGGTTAAATATTTACCGTTAGAGGGTATGTTACATACTCCGTGCCAAACTTAATATACCCTTTCCTTCGGAAAAGGTATAAAAAGAGGCAGCTTTCGAAGCCATTGCCGAAAAAACAAATTTGTAAAAGCTGGTTATAAAGGACAAATTGCATTCATTGCTCTGGAAGCTCTAGGGGTAAACCAGTGAAATGGAAGCACTTTGAATTGTTCACGTTCATTTGATAGGTCCTTCATTGAATTCTCATAAAAGGGATTTATGTCTCCTCTAAAAAAGAATTTGCGTGCCCAAATTGTTCGTTTTGGTTTTTTTCTATAATTTTCTATTTCTTCCAAAATGGGCACCGCTGCTTGAACTTTCTTTATTTATTTATTCATTTTTGCTATTTTAGGTTAAAATATGATTTTTTATAGCAACTGTCAAACTTGCGGCAAGAACTTCTACTTGAATGTAAAAACCTTCAAGCTGGCAAGCTACATGTTCTAAAAAAATTGCTTCTGAAAAGCAACTTTTAGTAACGCCGTGTGGCTATGTGCCAAAGCACTTGCGTGCAAGTCATCTTTAGATTACTTTCAGGCAAGCTGCAAGCTAAAATTTACTAGCATCGTGTGGATTGGTCACGCAAGTTCTTGCACACAAGTACTAAAACTTGCCAAGCGAAAACTTGCATCGTGTAGATGGGGCCTAATGCTTAATAAATCAAACGCGATCGGCTCAGATAAAATAGACCCACGGTTCGTCAAAGTTATACTTCCATTTATTTTACGATACATCACCTTTATTTTAAACACTGATCTAACGACATCAACCTTTCCTGATGCATGGAAAGTTGCAAAGATTATACCGATACCCAAAGGACACAATTACTACCGGCCAATATCGATTTTACCTTATTTTGCAAAAGCACTTGAGCGATTAATGTTCAATCAGATTACGGAATTTTTTCGAACAAACACATTAATATCGAGCTTTCAATCAGGCTTTCGGGTAAAGCATAGCTGCACTACTGCTCTTTTTAAAATATCAGAAAGTGTAAGAAAGGTCATTGATGACAATGGCGTCTGTATTTTAATGTTGCTCGACCATAGGCATTTGATTCCCTAGATCGTCCTTTACTACTGATAAAATTAAAAAATCTATTTGGCTTCTCAACTAGTGCCTGTAGCTTTGTAGCAGCTTATTTATCCAACCGCCTCCAAAAGGTTTGTTTGAATAATCGAATTTCGAACTGCATATCAATTACGAAAGGAGTACCACAGGGATCAGTCTTAGGGCCTTTACTTTTCCTTGCTTATATTAATGACCTACCATTTTCTGTTACTGAAAGCAAAATCCGAATGTACGCAGATGACGTCCAACTATACTCATCTTGTAAAGTAAAAGAACTAGAAAATCAAATTATCAAGTTAAACGAGGAACTAGCTTTGGTTAACAATTGGGCTCAATCCAACGGGTTATCTTTAAACGCAGAGAAATCCAAATGTCTTATTATCTGCAAAAAACATATAAAAACTAGTGAGCTCCCAGTAGTAGAAATAGAGAATAATTCCATAGAAATTGTTAAAAACGCAAAAAACCTTGGTATTTATCTCAACTCAACTCTGAGTTGGGATACTCATGTAAATATTGCCATTGGTAAGATCTATATACTTATGCGTCCTCTGTGGACAACGCAGTATTTCTTACCTCTAAAAGTAAGAATGCTGATTGCTAAGACGTACTTAATGCCAGCCCTGACCTATGGGTGTGAAATTTTTTCTAACCTTGACTGTATTACTAAGCACCGATTTAATGTGTTGTTCAATAATTTAGTTCGATACGTGTTTTGCCTAAAAAGAACAGACCATGTTTCCGAATTCGCATATATATGATATGCCAATATTTAACCATCTTAACTTCAGAGTGCTTTTGTTGTTGCACAAAATAATATATGACCGAGAGCCTTATCATCTTTATGAAAACCTAACTTTCTTAAGGTTAGGAAGAGTTTTCAATTTACGGTTTATAAGATATAAAAGCTTGGTCTCTGAAAGACAATTTTTGAACATGCTATCCGCCTTTTCAATGCTCTACCTAATAGCTTAAAAATTATAAGGAATGCATCGCAATTTAAGTCAAAACTTTGAAACGAACACAAGAATGCTTACAGTTAATCAGACGTAATCGTCTAATTTTACATAAAATTTTTTTGGTACACTGAGCGAACGTAACCATGATTTTTTTAAAAGGACGCATTGTTATTCACAGTCCTTTTGATTTTCGAGCAGAACAAAAATTTCAAAAGAAAAATTGTTGATTCAACAATATTTTTGGTTGATTTAAAAGGAAATATGTTTAATTACATTTCTTTTCGTTCGTTATAATTCTCATTTGTTTTATAAAATAGGACATATAAGATATGTATTCATCTTAAAACTTTTTAAGCATTGCGAAAGCAGTCACGACAACGGAGTGACCAAATCGGATGAAGTCCATCCGATGGCTATTTTTGGGATTATGTTCAGCAGAGGGCATTGTGGCCATTTGCTTTGAACGTTAACTAAATTTGTTTTGACTTTTCTTCTTTTATAGGTAGTTGTTTTAGAAATTTTTTTTTATTCTAAAAATTATCTTGTCATTTCAATTACGTCCGTGGTTAGTTCAACAATTTAAATTTAAATCCATTTTTGAAAATTATCATTTAAATTCAACCTGAAATATGGTTGATTCAAAAGGAAAATTTTTAATTTTTCAACAAGAAAAATTGTTAAAATTAAAAATATTCCTTGTTGAAGCCGTTTTGTATGTTTTTCCTTTTGATTTAACCAGTTTTCTGGTTGATTTTTTTCTCTGTGTACACGCTTGTGTTAGTTTTAAGTCTTTTATTACCGCTAAAAGTTATATAAACTAATTATATTTTACGAATTTTATGTTAATTCTAAGTTTTATTGTGAATTTTCGAATTGAAATTGTACTGACCAGCTAGAAAAAGATTTTAAATCTTATTTGCTGGGATCAACTAATAATAATAATAATAATAAAGGTGAATCTATTCTCTTCAAAGTCACATTTCTAGGCCGTTTCCCGCACAATCCAAATCGAAAAAAATAATCATAATCCGCGGATGGCCACACCAACTCTCATAAAATTTTTTTTCATATTTCAGAGCCCTAGCGCGCCCATCAAATCACCTCCGATCGGCGCCAAATTTGAAACCAGTCAGTTTTATGCCAAATGGAAACATTTTCCGCCCGGCGGTTTGAAATCCATCAAAAATTTTAAAATTAGAAACAGTCTAATGTCTATATCTATCGCGACTCCTTTGGTCTGTTACATACTCCGTACAGTGTCGCGTCTCCATACATCTCGTGGCCAAAAATAGAAGGAGTTGTACTAGAGCAATGAAATTTGGCATGGAGGTTTATTTTCATAAAATTACGAAATTTTGAAAAAATTTTGGAAATCGAACCACCCCTACCCCCATGTAAAGGGGGGACCCAAATTCCGCAAATTTAGTCCTACAGACTTTTCAGAACAGAGTTTACTGTTGTGCTCCAAAATTGAAAAAACTAATTTAAATTTGCAACCACGCCCACTTTTTGTGCTATGCCCACTCAAAGTTGGTGAATAGAGTACTTTTGAAACTCCTGAAAATCGCATAAAAAGTCAGAAAATATTAATGAATGATATTTATTTGTAAAATTTTAATGTGCATCATTTAGCACAAAAAATTTAAAAAACACGGTCCAGCCCTAGGGGATGTCTTTTTATTACGAAGGATTTCAATCCTATTTTCGCGTTTGCATCTTAAGTCTTTGCGTACACAGTTCTAATATAAAAAGCGAGAGAGATAGAGCAAAGACATAAGACGCGAACATAGTCTTTCGTAATAAATGTATAACAATTAGGAGCTTACAAGAGCAAAAAATTAGTTGATATTAACGTTGCTAATTTCAATTATAAGTGTTATAACAACAACAAAAAAACGTTTTTCTAAATATCTATACAAATGTAAAGTTTGAATAAGTACTTTTTTAACTCCTATACGACACTTGTTTTAATCGTATTTTATGCACCCTGAGAAAAACTCTCATAACTTTTGAATCTGCAGGGTTTTCAACTAAATTTTTTTTTTTAATTTTTCGATCGCACTGTCAGTAACAATATACAGTGAAACCTCCACTCTGCGGGCACTCCCATATGCGGACACCTCTTATAATCGGACAAAATTTTAAAATCTTAGCTTTGCGAGCTTCTTTCAGTACAAACTCACCTCTCATATGCGGACACTCCCAAATGCGGACACTCTTTAAAACGGACAGGAATTTTTCAAATTTTTGGTCTATAGCACCTCTTATATACGGACACTAAAATGACAATAAATCTAAAAAAACCTTCGTAAATAGTTAAATTCTAAATTACTGATTACTTTGTACTGATTACTTTATATGTAACTGTATTTAGCTCAAAATCCAATATTGCGTAACATTCAATCATATAGCTTAGGCTCCAATATTTTGCATTGCGAAAGCTGGATACGGGGAAATTTCGAAAATTTAATATTTCTCGTTGCGAGGTAGTTTTCAAATAATGATGTAGGAACTTCTTAAATTTTAGCGGTGCGATTTTACTCATTCTAAAGCAGAGCGTGCAAACGAAACAAATAACGTTCGGGTTATGGTTTTGGTTATGAAATAATTATGGTTTCGATTACGGTTTCGTTCTGAAAAAAACTATTTTGGTTTCGGTATCGTTTCGTTACGGTTTTTCAAAGATTTTAAGAATCGCGCAAAAAATACAAGATATTAATCTCTTGCAAAGCAAACCCTAAAATTGTTAAATTTCCAACTGTCGTGTCAGTACAAAAAAAATCTTGACTACGAAATGTAGACTTCAAACGCACCTTAATCTTTCAGGATTCAGTAAGCAATTCAGTACCGTGTTGGGTTCGCTTTATAGACCATTGATATTCACAGCACAAAACTAAATTTGGCGTTGTCAATACGCATTTACACGTTAAAAAATTTCAATATTATAGAGTCAGACTCATGAACAAATGTTTTGAGAAAATTAAGTAAGTAAAGAAACACGTAAGAAGAAAAGAGACGGTGTTTGTTAACTGTTCCGGAACACAATTCTTCATACTTCAATCAATGCTTCTCTATCTTTCCCATGTATTCAAATGGGATAATTACGAAACATGTTTCAGAAATCTGACCCTCGCGCCTGGCCTGCAAAATATGTTTTTCGTTATCGATATGTATTAACGTGTAAATGCGTACAAATTTTATTTATTATGTTTGTGCCGAAAATCTAAAAGCTTCCAAAAGGTGCATCTTTGGCTGTAGTTAGGACATGGTGTAAGATGTGGCTATTTAATCGTCATTTACCATGTTTTCACGACCCGCTAGATACGTGTTCACCCGACACACTTAAGTCTATCTGTCTCTGTTTGCCCACAAGATTTTTACTGGTGGCAAAAAAGACAAATAGTCTTTAACGTGTCGAGTAAATACGTATCAAGTGGTCATGTAAATATAGTATGTAATTGATTAAGGCCCGTTTTCTGAATGTCCGGTTAAAGTCTAGATTAACTAACCGGCAGTTAAACTAATCGAATGATTAAAAGTGTCGGTTAACCATTTCGTTTTCTCAATGTCTAAATGATTTGTTCTGGTTAATAAACGAGAAGTTGGCAACGCGTTCAAAAAACATCTGTTTCTCAATGTCAAAACGACTGAGAAATGTTAATTTGTAATAAACGAATGCTAAATGTGCTATAACAAAGCTACTAGATCTAAACACCAGCTGTTTCTTACAAATAAATTTAATCGGCAGATGAGCGTCGGTTAAGGTTTGTGCCTTAATCGTATTTTGAGAAAACGAAACTTGATTTTTTGTTAAAATAACTTCCGGTTACGGTTAAACCGGACATTCAGAAAACGGGCCTAAGAGTCACATAAACATTGACTGAATGAGTCAGTTAAGGCTGGGTGTCGCATACAGCTAAAACTGAAAACTGAAACTGAATTCCATACAACAGCGACTGAAAAAAACTGTGACTGACTTGTTTCAGTCGCTGTTGTATGGAATTCAGTTTCAGTTTTCAGTTTCAGCTGTATGCGACACACAGCCTTTAATTGCTTTTGTGAAAAAAGCACGTGTGCGGCACACCGACACATGAAGGGAAATGTATGGCAAGAGTACATAAACACGCACACGGGTGACTGATCAGTCAGACTGAATGTTTATGTGGCGCATTAATGAGCGACCAAGAAATAAATGAAATTTTGGGGAAGATGTAGGAAATTCTTTCAGAAACCGTTTCGAACCGGTTTCGAGGTTTCGGTTTTGGTTCGGGAACCGGTTTCCAAAACAACAAAATATGGGTTTCGGTTTTATTTCGGTTAGGAAAATAAACCGGTTAAAATCGGTTATGGTTACGGTTCCGGTTGCACGCCCTGTTCTAAAGTATAAATATACCTCAAGTAAGGCATAGATTGGTATTTGGTTCCAATATTGCATTACAAGAAGTGAAATTAAGCTATCAACTGTGTAACGCAGAACTCTAATTGAAAATTGAAATGCACCACGCAAAATATTTGCGTGGACCTTGAGCTTTAAATGGTTTTATTTACACAACACTAATGCTTATTCTCTATCAATTTTTTACAATCCCCTCTCATATGCGGACACCTCCCATATCCGGAAAACATTTTGCTAACCGTCAGTGTCCGCATATGGGAGGTTTCACTGTATAAACAAGTAAGGGTGTTATAGTCAAGCGAGCCTGACAATAAAATACCCGACACAGACACACATGTTTTAATAATTTTGGAACCACGCCCAACAAACAGGACCACTAAGTGAGAATATTCAAGAGGTTTTTAAGGCCATTAGGGGCCCCATATACCGACTTTTTTAAAATTTCTTTATGAAAACCGCCCCTTTTCCACGCCCACTTTTCCAATTTTTTTTTCAAATCTAATCTGAGGCTTAAATATACACTCAAATTCTAATTTTCATTGAAATATTTCGAAAAATTTCGATTTTGAGGCAGTTTTGGGATTTTTGTGACAGACCCTAGTACTGGAGGTACCCTTAATAATGGACCGACCAAGGAAATTTTTGGGAGGATGTTTATGGCTACAAAGGAAACATAAGTGCCAAATTTCGCTCAAATCCCATTTGAATTTCGGGTGTAGCAATTTTCGACAAACGCCTTTCTGCCACGCCATCTATTAAAATATTTGGAAATCGTATTACTTGCCTTGAAGCATGTTCAAGTATCAAATTTCATCAAAATATGTTGAAAAACTGCGATTTCAGAGCACGCATACCACATTTAGTCAAGATAGCTATGAACGCGTTTCAATACAAGTAATACGATTTCCAAAAATGTTTAAAATGGGCGTGGCAGAAGGGCGGTTTTCGAAAATTGTCTCCTACACCCGAAATTCCAATGGGACTTGAACGAAATTTGGCACTTATGCTTCCTTTGTAGCCATAAACATCCTTCCAAAAAATGTCCTTGATCGGTCCATTATTAAGGGTACCTCCAGTACTAGGGTCTGTCTCAAAAATCCCATAGCTGCCTCAAAATCGGACTTTAGCGAAATATTTTAATGAAACTTAAGATTTGAGCGTATATTTAAGCCTCCAATTATAATTTTAAAAAAATTGGAAAAGTGGGCGTGGCAAACGGGCAGTTTTCATAAAGAAATTTAACAAGTCAGTATATGGGGCCCCCTATGGCCTTAAATAACTCTTGATATGAAAAACTATTTGAACATGTGTGTCTGTGTCGGGTTTTCTATTGTGAGGCTCGCCTGACTATAACACCCTTACTTGTTATCTTTTAATTAACATAAGTATAATTTAACTAGTTCCATAGTCACCTGACACGCAAAATAAATTATAGGCAAATGTTATATTTTCGAAAAGTTACATAGTGCATTTTTAAACATTTTAAATAGTTATGGGTCATAACAATAGGAAACAAAAAAAATTTTTTTTTATTTTCAAATAAAAACTTTTCGGAGCATTTTTTAAAAATTTCTTATATGCAGAAAACTTTGTCATTATGTTGATGTATCAGGCCCACGGTATCAGGTTTTGTTTGCCTTTTGTTTTTATTTAGTTGTTGTTGTTCTAAGAACGCCGTACTACTCTCATATAAACTGACGGGTCATAACTATAGGAAATTGAAATAAAACAACAAAAAACACATCAGGTAAGCAACGTTTTGAAGCGGTTTTGGTTTTTTTGTTATTTAATAAATGCTCCATTTCCATTTATGGTTTGGAACATGGATTATTTTAAGGCGGCCGCTCTGGCCGCTCTAGCCACTCTTAATGTAAAATTGGCCACTCTAAATCACAGAATTGGACGCTCTTAAAATATAATTTCGTAATGAAAACTCGTCGGAAATATGACAAAAATTTTTTGGATACTGTCTCAAAATTGATTAATCGACCACTCTTGCGAATATCAGAACTACCAGAGCATTATTTCTCTGGCTGCATCCCTGATTCAAGTTATGAAACGAAAAGACTGCAAAATGTACACATATTAGCGATCGAGACATTTGCTGTTGATGTACATTAGTTCTAAGTAATAACACTTTTTAAAACAGAATGTTTTGTTTATGTTTCTTTTTCTTTTTAGTCAACGACACATTTATGTTCCTTATTTTTATTAAAATAAAATACCGTTTAAGTATGTACAAAATTTATGAAAAAAATGCATTAAAACCTATATTAAAAAAGGTCCGCTCTTAATTTTTCTTAAAATAATCTATGGTTTGGAAGATTCGATCCGGCATTGAAAGAACCATTGTTTTGAGCAGTTCTCGATCTAGGTTCTCCCACTCTCTAAAAATTGCAGCTTTGAGCTCGTTGGTGGTGTCATATTGTTTATTGTTGGCATAGACGGCTCTAGTGAGGATGCCCCAAATGTTCTCTATGGGGTTTAGATCTGGGGAGCAAGCTGGCCAATCAAGGTGTTTAATTTTTTCTTTGCGCAACCAATCCAGCGTTTGCTTACTCACATGGATCGAAGCATTATCCTGTTGAAAAGTCCATTTAATTTGTTGGTGTGCCCGCAAAAATGGAATTAAACTGTATTCGAGCACATGTATGTAATCGACACTTTTCATTTTGGACGAAATCACTTGCAGTTCCAGAGTGCCATCTATGCAAAAAGCGCCCCAAACCATCACGGAACCACCACCAAAGTTTCTCTTCGAAAAATATTGGGGTTCCTTTCGAAGGTCTCTCCAATAATGATGATATACATCAGGGCCGTCAAGGTTCCACTTCTTTTCATCGGAAAAGATTACCTGTAAACCAACAAAATATAAAATAATGTAGTTTTTTGTCAAGTGAAGAAAGCTTACTTGAGACCAGTCAGTACTCATATTTTTTTTTGGCGAAGTTGAGTCGGCGAACTTTGTGGTTGGCATTTAAGCGAGGAGCAGCCTTCAATTTTTGATGGACCAGATGTCCAGTGTAAGAAAGCAACCGATTTATAGTTCTCTTCGACACTTTATTCTCCACAAACGCACCTAATTGGGTAGCGGTCAAAGAAGAGTTGCTTGCTTTTCGTATTATAAGCTGCTCCTCTCGCTTCGTTAACTTCTTTTTACGGCCACCACATTTATTTTTCCCGTAATTTTGGGTGTCAGATAAAAAACTCTTGACTCCATGGAAACTCCGATTAATTTTTTTTGCAATAGCTTGAATCGTCAGGCCTTCATTCCTTAAAGCAAGAATTTTTCCCTGCTCAATCTCACTTAAATATGTTCCACGCGGCATTTTATCACGGAATGACAGAAAATTTCATATTGCAATTCATAAATGGAAAGAGAGCATTTATTAAATAATAAAAAACCAAAACCGCTTCAAAACGTTGCTTACCTGAGGTGTTTTTTTTGTTGTTTTATTTCAATTTCCTATAGTTATGACCCGTCAGTTTATATGAGAGTAGTACGGCGTTCTTAGAACAACAACAACTAAACAAAAACAAAAGGCAAACAAAACTTGATACCGTGGGCCTGAAACATCAACATAATGTCAAAGTTTTCTGCATATAAGAAATTTTTAAAAAATGCTCCGAAAAGTTTTTATTTGAAAATAAAAAAAAAATTTTTTTGTTTCCTATTGTTATGACCCACACTTAGGCATCATAACTTGCTAATCTGCAAACGAATTCTTTCAATTTGTATTTTGTTTTGTAAAAAATAGTAGTGAAAAAATGTATAAAAAAAATTGGTGTCTGTAAAGTCAATATACGGACGATAGTTTTACGTGATAACGTCATAAGAAAACACTCATTATGTACATAAAATGGACCATTCAAGTATCACGTACGCTATTTTTGACGATTTTTCAAACTCCCTCCCTTTAGACTTATTAATTTAAATGTTGTAACGAACTCTTTTTTTTCGTAGCCGGGGTATTTACTCAGCCGAGTAACCAGACTCCAGTCCCTTACAAAAATTTATACTTGAAGGAGACACACAAACTAGACGTGTAAGAAAAGATGTTTATTAAAAGAGAGGGACCTGCTTCTTTAAGGCCGTCCCAAAATAAAATACAATCAAATAGGTGTATTACTGCCCGTCGCTGAGTGCAGGTGTTGGGCTCCAGCGATGATGATGTTCTCTCAGCGTAGGTGTACGGCGCAACGACGTCGTCTCAGTATGTAGCGAGATGTCGGTATAAACTACCGCCTAACGTCCCTCCAGAACTCCACCGTATTATTAGAGTTAAACCTCGGCCGAATGTCTGCCCAGAATTTGACGCACGCACGCGTAGAACAGGTACAAACGCTTAATCCGCACGTGCGTGAGCAAAGAGTCACGGCAGCGTCACTGACGCGTGGACGTGCGGAACAGGTACAAACACTTAATCCACACGGACACGCTCACTGAGTTACGCACGACAATTCCAACCGTACGCGAACCGCCGTACGTTCGTCCGACCTAGAATGCACTCGTATGAAGACTAAATGTCCGTGAATTGTCCGTCGAGAAAATTGACGCATGCACGCGTGGAACAGGTACAAACGCTTAATCCACACGTGCGTGAGCAATGGGTCACGGCAACGACAGGGAAACGTGGATGTGTGGAACAGGTACAAACGCTTAATCCGCACGGACACGCTCACTGAGTTACGCACGACAATTCCAACCGTACTCGAACCGCCGTACGTTCGTCCGACCTAGAATGCACTCGTATGAAGAATAAATGTCCGTGAAATGTCCGTCGAGAAAGTTGACGCATGCACGCGTGGAACAGGTACAAACGCTTAATCCACACGTGCGTGAGCAATGGGTCACGGCAACGACAGGGAAACGTGGATGTGTGGAACAGGTACAAACGCTTAATCCACACGGACACGCTCACTGAGTTACGCACGACAATTTCAACACTATCCCCCTTCAGACACAATCACTAACTACGATCGTCACTATTTACGTTTCGGCGAAACGCTTACCCACGTATACTATGTACCAAGTATACTTACCTACGTTTCAAAACGTTCCGAAATGTCTTATCGGTTGGCGTTGCTATCTTCAACACGTGGACTAAAACTTCTCGTTAGATGCGAATGTTGCGTCTTCCTTCGGGCGTTGTTCACTTCGTGGAGATTACTGGAAAACATATAGTACTATAGGTCTAACTCTTCTTCTTCCTAATCCCTGCAATGTGTTAGAGCTACGCTGCTTCAACATAGGCATATTGCATGAGGAAAAGAGAAGCACGCTATGGCAGCGAAATCTGTAGCTCTGCTGTGGTGAAATGCATTGCCACTTTTATTTTTAATTTTGGGAGATTTTCGAGTTCATTACATATAAAATATCTACCAAAATCATAAAATGATATGAAAAGCTTCAAAAACATAAAACTAATCAAGGAAACTCAATATCAAGGAGACAAATAAATTGTGTTTTCAGTTCTACCCTGTCCACTTAACTTTTTGATCACACTGTTTCAGCGAAAATACTAAATTCTATGTGCAATCAAATTCGTAGCCGTAGTCAAAAATGTTTGTCAATTTATTACAAAATGAACACATTCGTGCACATTGAGCAAAAACATATCGTAATACATTTAGTAAAGTTTCAATTATGAACTTTTCAAGCAATATAAAAAACAGAGCCGACGCCGTGTTTCTTTTATAATTTTCTTGCAGGTGGCATCATAGTGCCACTTGTTGTCTGCCCGTATTGTTGTTGGTAGCTTTCTGGTGAATTTCTCGAAAGAGTTGAATTTCCTATTCCTGCTTAAGGCTTTTGTTGGTAGCTTTTTGGTGAATTTCTCGAAAGAGTTGAGTTTCCTATCCCTGCCTAATGGGGAGTTTCTTATTAGCGGCAGAGGCCTTTCGACGTCGACAGTTAGACCTATAGTACTATATGCTGGAAAAAGAGAGCGATTTCTGTGCTGCTCGCGCTTTTTTTTTTTTTTTAATTTAAGTTACTTCTTGGCTTCTTGGCTTCGAAGGATTATTTGGCCCGAATTCCTTACGGAATTATAACGCCACTCAAATATGCGTCTTTATAAAAAACCGTTTATATGACCGTCGTCAATTTTCAAACATGCGGAACTGAGTTACAAAATGGTGGTTAGAGCCAGCCATGCGCGAATCCATACGCGCTCAACCTTCTTAACCGAATCCCAAATTGCAACTGCTGCTCGCGCTTTTATCCCAGTGTTGCCATGTTGAGGGATATTTCCCATTTTGAGGGAATTTTTGGACCAAATATTGGCAAAAGGGAAAAGGGGATTTTCTTTGCTTTGTTGAATACGATAGAGGGATTTTTCAATAATCGATACAAAGCCCTAAGTGGATCATCCACATTCGAGCAATCTTCGATACAATGCTCGATGCAATGCTCGATCGTATGTGGTAATGTTGGTTGATGAATTGGGTCGCTAACATGACCTATTACGATCGAGCATTGCATCGAGCCGAGCCGCTCGCAGGAGCATGCTCGAATGTAGATGTGATAACGAACTTTTAGTACGTATTTATTGTTAATATGTATATACATATATCATATTCTATATTTCACTTTGGGGTTGTAAAAGGAATTTTCAAAAATTATAAAGTTGGGCGCGGCTGAAATTCACCTGAAATTCAAATGGGACATAAACCAAATTATTCATGTATGCTTGCTCCTGGTAATAAACATCCTCTCTAAATATTTTAGCGATCGGCCTATAATTATAATTAGGGGTGGCAAGAGGGTAGTTCTCATGAAGAAATTGAACAAAGATGAGACCCTTAATGGCCTTTAAAATCTCCCCACCAACTTGCCTTAATAGTAGTGGTCTTGGGGCCTTTTCAAACGTACTATTTCTTTAAATACAATATGTAATTTTACGAAGCTACCTTAAGGTTTTAATGTTAAGAAATATAGCGATGATCAACATATTATTACGGAAAAATATGTTTTTGTTTGAGGGGATTTTCGTGGGAAATTTCTATCGGTCACTGAGGGAAAAAAGGGATTTTTGTTTGGTTTTCGAGGGAAATTTGGATCTGAAGTACTGGCAACACTGTTTTATCCTCTTTTTCGAGCTAGCGATGAGCTCCTTAGTTCGATGTATTGTCCGATAATTCCTTCAGCTGATATCGATCACTTTGCCTGGCGTATTTTAGAGGTGTGTCACACGGTGCATTGTCGACGTCCACACGATTGCGCATTTTAGAGGTGCGTCACACGGTGCATTGTCGACGTCCACACGATTGCACATTTTAGAGGTTAAACATTTATTAAACCAAAGAAAAAAAGCATAATTAAACGAAAAACTGCAACCCCGCGTTAATCAATAATATGTGAGTCATCACAATGTAAGTGCTCGGATTACTACCACTTTGATGGTAGATCGACCACTATTTTCACTTTTACCACGCTAAGTCCAAATCTACCGATTTTTTAAAAAAGTTATTTATGCCTGATCATTTAGAATCACTGAGAGAATAAAAAATGTGCTTCAATGATATGTGTTATTGAAAAATATGTTGGCAGCTTCCTATTGTCAAGAATGTTGTCAAGAATGGCAGTATTGGCGGTTGACGACATCCAATAAATATTGACACATTTTTTTTTTAAAAGGGAAAATCGTGGACTGAAAACAACAGTTTCAACATGATGCAAGAAAACAAGATAGCGCCACTTCAGTACCGCTATTTTGAGGCTCTCTCTGAGAGCCGAAAATTGAGTTTGTGACGTCACTGAGTGATAAATTGTTGTTGTTTCCCATGCTATTCAATGATTATCTTTAAATGGTAATATTGATGGTGTTTTTAATTATTAATAACCAATTTTTGCAGTAACATGTAAAGAAATATTGAAAGAAAAATTATAAATTCGGGTTTTAAGAAATTATAACTTTTTCATTTATAATTTCTTGTACAAAGTATCGTGCGTTAAAAGCTCATTCGGTCTTGGTCTGCCAAGCCAATCACATCGTAAGCGGGGGTGCGGTCGTTTGTTGCGCGTTTTCGCACAAAAGCTTTTATACAAATGAAATGAAAGCTTTTTGTATTTAGCGCTGCCATGTACAGTGGTTTCTGGTTATATTAAATGGTTTAATTTTTATCTCGCAAAGACTTTTATTTTTGACAAATATTTGTCTCAGTTTAAAAGTTATCGTTTGACTAGAAACATAGAAGTCAATATATAACAATAAAATTTTTTCAAGTAAAATAAAATTCAAAAATTGTCTGTTTTTTTTAAACTTTTATTATAAAAGTTATAATAGTTACGGTCCCTGGTTTTTTTCGCTTTCTTCGTTTACGAGTTTTCAAGGTTTTGAAAGCAAAACCCCTAACTAAGAAGTTTTTTCTTTCTATTGCTTAAACACTACTTATATTTTAATATGTTATACTCCGTTTATTTTATAAAAACTACCATTTCAAAAACATTTTGCTACTCTCTAATATACGAAAACGACAGCACTGGTCCCAAGTTGAAGTGATCGCATCAAAGCATATAGGACTATAGGCAAAGAGCTTCGATATATATCGAAGCTCTTTGCTATAGGTCTAACTCTTCTTCTTCCTAATCCCTGCAATGTGTTAGAGCTATGCTGCTTCAACATAGGCATATAGCATGAGGAAAAGAGAAGCAAGCTATGGCAGCGAAATCTTTAGCTCTGCTGTGGTGAAATGCATTGCCACTTTTATTTTTAATTTCGGGCGATTTTCGAGTTTATTATATTACATATAAAATATCTACCAAACTCATAAAATGCCATGAAAAGCTTGAAAAACATAAAACTAATCAAGGATTTTCAATATTAAGGAGAAATAGAAATTGTTCTTTTAGTCCTACCTTGTGCACATAACTTTTTGATCACACTGTTTCAGCAAAAATACTAAATTCTATGTACAATCAAATTCGTAGCCGTAGTTAAAAATGTATGTCAATTTATTACAAAATGAAAACATTCGTGCACATTAAGCAAAAGTATATCGTAATATATTTATTAAAGCTTCAATTATAACTTTTAAAGCTATATAAAAACCCGAGCCGACGCCGATTTTAGAAACTGAGCCCTGTCAATTGGTATCAAATTTATTTAAATTGGAGCAACGGTTTATTTGTTATTTGGCAAAGCCTTTTATTTTTGCCAAAAAAAATATTTGGCCCAGTTTAACTGTTTTTGTTTGACTGAAAATATAAAAGTTAATATTTTACAGTAATATTTTTTCAAATAAAATACAAGTCAAAAAACAATTTTTTTTTTAACTTTTCCTATAAAAGTCCTAACTGGTTCGGTCCCTGGGGAAAATACCTAAAAACATGTAATTTTCCCAATTTTTTACATGATCAGTTGAGATATTTTCCTATACATATTAATATTTTAAGCAATTTTAAATCCACAACTTTTTATACGAATCTACCCCTTCTTCTTTAAAAATTTACCACCTTCAAATATTTTCAAATCCGAGCACTGATCCCCATATAGTACTATAGGTCTAACTGTCGACGTCGAAAGGCCTCTGCCGCTAATAAGAAACTCCCCATTAGGCAGGGATAGGAAACTCAACTCTTTCGAGAAATTCACAAAAAAGCTACCAACAAAAACCTTAAGCAGGAATAGGAAATTCAACTCTTTCGAGAAATTCACCAGAAAGCTACCAACAACAATACGGGCAGACAAAAAGTGGCACTATGATGCCACTTGCAAGAAAATTATAAAAGAAACACGGCGTCGGCCTTGTTTTTTATATTGCTTGAAAAGTTCATAATTGAAACTTTACTAAATGTATTACGATATGTTTTTGCTCAATGTGCACGAATGTGTTCATTTTGTAATAAATTGACAAACATTTTTGACTACGGCTACGAATTTGATTGTACATAGAATTTAGTATTTTCGCTGAAACAGTGTGATCAAAAAGTTAAGTGGACAGGGTAGAACTAAAAAAACAATTTATTTTTCTCCTTGATATTGAGTTTCCTTGATTAGTTTTATGTTTTTCAAGCTTTTCATATCATTTTATGATTTTGGTAGATATTTTATATGTAATGAACTCGAAAATCTCCCAAAATTAAAAATAAAAGTGGCAATGCATTTCACCACAGCAGAGCTACAGATTTCGCTGCCATAGCGTGCTTCTCTTTTCCTCATGCTATATGCCTATGTTGAAGCAGCGTAGCTCTAACACATTGCAGGGATTAGGAAGAAGAAGAGTTAGACCTATAGTACTATATGCTGATCCCTGCCTTTGTTTTGAAATTTTTTGCAGGCCCGGTTCATACAAAATTAAATTTTTACTTGGAACAGTCTTCATTTATTTAACGTGCAGAGTATGATGATGTAGCAATTGTTCTTTTCAAAAATTAATCTGCACAATTTATCAGTGCGTGAAAAATTTGGAAAAATTTTTTCGGACAATTTTGTTACGTCTTATATGCTCATCCGCATAATGCTTGTGAGAATTGTAGGTTGCAGTAATGTAACCAAAGAGTGTATAACTACTAAGATGTCCAAGGCTGCAATTATAATGAAGCTTATGCTGAAGCGTAGGCTGTCATGTGTTTGTTGTAATTTGTTGTTGGGGAAATACAAAAAGCACATGAAAGCTTCACACTAATTGCAGCCTAACGCTCATACAAACGAACAGCGATACGCAAATTTTAAAAATTTCGATAGAGTATGTAGGGGGAGTGAAAATATTTTGTTGCTCTGTTATTTTCTTTACAAATACAGGATTCAGAAATTTGTCTTTGTTTTTCAAATTTATTTGTTCACAAGAAAGACCACGTTCTATATGAAAACAACGCACACGCTAGGAATTCGTAGAAGGTACCAAGGCAAGAACAAAACAATCGGACTTCTCGCCTCAACACATTGAGAAGTGTTTTTAAGTCTAATTGTTTTTCGGCAGTCCCGCGCTTGTTTGTCTGTGCCTTTTGCATATTTTCGCCTAGTCTGCTTGTGAGAGACGATTGAGACGATTTGCTTTCTCACGAGAGCGAACTCTCTGCCCTAAACCGGTTTGAACTTGTGTATTTGAATGTGTTTGTGTGTCTCGTAAATTGAACGATGAACATGTTGAACGCACATTGAGTTTTCCGGCGTCAGTTTCTCAAAATTGGAGTGTCCTATCATCGACTTAATAGACGTTATCACGTCAAAAACTAGAGAGGTCTTTTTTCCTAAAATATTTTAAATGCTTTTTAAAATTATTGATATTTATTTTTATTGTTTATTGTTCATAGATTTTATTTATTTACAATGTGAAATATAATAACAAATTATTATATTACTTACAATAAAGACAATAACAATATTATTTCTTAATAGGTACTTGTTTATTAGATTAACGTTATATTCCAACATAGGGTGTAGGTGCTGTGGCGGCGTGGACGTTCCGAATATCTGCTGACGCGTAATGGTTAGCTTCTGACAATCATTAAGCAGATGGTCCACCGTGAGTGGGTCGAGATTGCAGAAAGGACAACGGTTTCGATCTTTGCGTGTCAGGAGGTGTTCGTGAGTGATCCTTGTGTGTCCTATTCGAAGTCGTACCATTTTTTCAAATTTAAAGTGCGATGTGATAAGTAAAAGTGCAGGAGGTACGCGGGAAGGATTCAGTCGCTTGTATCCGTGGTCGAATAAGCTCCAGCTGAGATGTTTCTTTTGATCGTGGAACTTGCGGGCCAAAATGAGTAAGTCATTTTGTTCAGATATGTTAACGGTGTATAGTGGTTGGGCTGCGGCCATTTTAGCTTGACGATCAGCAAGTTGTTCATAGATAAGCAACTCCGTACATAGCTCCATAGCTTAGCCTATATTAACGAACAATTTCATGGCGATAACACAGTGTGTTCTGTGCCAGACTGGCAAAAGTTAGTTCAATACAAGTATCCCAGCAAAACACGATACTTGTTTGCACTCACACATTTACAAAACATCATGCTACCCCTTCAAGCCGGATACGCGTATTAAAGTAGTTTAAAACCCGTATCGATACGCGTATGCTCTTAGTCAAACGTAATCAAGCGAATATAGATTTGTAATTGTTTATCTTGTGCACGTGTACCAGCTGTCGTACTCCCAGCGGAAAATGTCACCCTGACATCACCGGTGAAGTCAGGGTGACTTGTCACCCTGGCATGCGTGACAATTCGTAGGACGCCTAGCATGACATTTGTACAGGAGTTGGACAGTGATTTCACCAGTGACATGTCTTCGTGGGATTAGAAAATGTCACTGGTGACTCCTAGCAGGACATGTCATCGTTGGGGGAGCGAAACGAAATGGAAGTGGAACAGAACGGATTTGTTCGTTATTTTCCTCATGAAAATGCAGAAATGAATAAATTTTTTAAATGTAATTTTCAAATGTAAGTTTATTTAAATATCTTTTCTTCCATAGCAGTCTTAAAATTTTTTGATCTTCGTTTAGTTGCTTAAAAAAAAAAAGCTTCTTTCACAGCGTAGTTATAACATATATACATTTTTCGAACTTAGTTCCGTTTCTTTAAAAACTATATTTTAAGGAAATTCATTCTTCATATTTTTTGATCTTCGTTTAGTTGCTTAAATAAAAAAAAGCTTCTTTCACAGCGTAATTATAACATACAGGGTGTCCCACATACTTTTGCATTTTTTTAAATAGCAGATATTACGATTAAAATGCAAAATTTTTGCGTTTACAGATTTTTTTTATGTGTCACCGGTACAGAGATATTGCAATTCGAAGTGAATGCATTTCACTATGTATTTTCGAACATTTTATTTTCGAAATTTTACAGTTATCGTAGAACACCTTGCATTTAACTTTGAAACAACTTGATTTATGAAAGTTTTTTCAAAAATTAAAAATGGAATTTGTTTTTATTTAAATAATTTTGAAAATATGAAAACAAAGTTCAAAGGAATTTTGCTTTTACAAATGCTCGAAATGCGAACCTTCTGCTCTTATGCATTCTTGCAATCGGGGCCTCATTTCTGTTGTTGTGGTTATAATGTTCATCTCTGTTTTTATTGTCTCAAAAGCATTATGAATATTTTGTTTTAAATGTGCATAATCCCGAATTTCCTCCGTGTATACTAATTCTTTGGCTCTTCCCCAAACATAATAATCTAGAGGATTTAGGTCTGGTGACCTTGCTGGCCATTTGATGGGACCATTTCTTCCTATCCAACGTAGATTAAACCTTTCATTTAGGAAATTCGAGACGACGCGACTTGAGTGAACCGGACATCCATCGTGGTGAAAAACCATTTCAGAAATTAAATTTAATGGTACGTCGTCCATTAATCCGTCGATGTCGTTTCGAAACAACGCAAGGTATTCAGTTGCACTTAACCTTTGCGGCAAGTAATACGGCCCTATTAAGTTGTTTCCTGCAGTAGCAATAATTTTTCAACAATGAAAATTCATTTTAATAAAAGTTTCTAAGCTTACCAATTACGCCCGCCCATACATTGACACTAAATTTGTGTTGATGTTTTTTTTGAATTTTTACACGGGGATTCTCACGTGCATACCAATGAAGATTGTGAATGTTTGTTATTCCATCACGATTGAAGGTTAATTCGTCGGTCCACAAAATACATTTTAAAAAATTGGCCCTTAGCTCATCTTTTTCCAGCATTACTCTGCAAAATTCGATTCGACGCTCGTAGTCCCCATCTTGCAGTGCTTGCACGGGTGTGTAGTGGTAAGGGTGCAAGGAGTGAGCTTTGAGAATGCGGTGAACTTGTGATTTTGAGATTAGGGTCCGCTGTGCAATCTCTCTTACGCTTGTAGTACGGTTTTCCCTTACAGCTTCCAGGACTTCATGCTCGTTGTATTCATTTAAACCTCTTGGTCGGGATTCAATCGGGTAGTCTAGGCGTCCAGTTTCCCTTAGACGACTGAAGGTTGCTGAAAAGACCCTTGCGTGGGGAATACGCCTACCTGGTAACGCCGCCATATACAGGCGTTTTGCTGCAGCTGCATTGCCATGGGCCGCGCCGTATAAGTACACCATGTCAGCGTACTCACTTGTGGAGAATTTCATTTTCAAAATTTTTGGATTTAATTTCCAGGTGTGCTACGATAACTGTAAAATTTCGAAAACAAAATGTTCGAAAATACATAGTGAAATGCATTCACTTCGAATTGCAATATCTCTGTAACGGTGACACATAAAAAAATTCTGTAAACGCAAAAATTTTGCATTTTAATCGTAATATCTGCTATTTAAAAAAATGCAAAAGTATGTGGGACACCCTGTATATACATTTGTCGAACTTAGTTCCGTTTCTAGGGGTTAAAAACTATATTTTAAAGAAATTCATAGCATTCTTCATATTTATTGATCTTCGTTTAATTGTTAAAAAAAAAAAAGATTCTTTAACAGCGTAATTATAACATACAGTCGTGTTCGAAATAATAAGAACAACCAAAACTAAAATGCAAATAGTCACATAAACCTCATAAAATTACTTTTGAAAAAGTTTTTTTTTATTGTTCCAATAGCCGAAATATTGGGCTTTTGAAACATAAGAGCCTTAACAGTCTGGCAGCTTTAGATTATTTTAAGCTGGTAACTTTCTTTCCCGCAGTCAAAAAATAGCTGTTCGAAAAAATAAGAACAAAGGCAATAAATAATTTTTTTTTCAAATTCTATTATTTAATGATCTTCAAATGTGAGTTTACGTTCAATATGAAGTTGCTCTCCCTCCATTTTCAATGACTTCGGCGCATCTGGAACTCATTGAGGCTATGAGTGTGCGGCATCTCAAGACTGAGATATTTTCCCAAGTTTTTATGGCTGCTTGCCATAATTCTTCGGAGTTTTTAGGCTTAGCATCTCTGACTCCCTTCTTAACATCCATCCAAAGATGTTCTATTGGATTAAGATCCGGGGATTGTGCTGCCCATTCCAAAACATTAATTTTATGTGACCGAAACCACTCCTTTGCTTTCTTTGAAGTGTGTTTCGGGTCATTGTCCTGTTGGAAACCCCACCGTAAAGGCATTTCTTCTTCAGCGTAGGGCAGCATTACAGTTTGGAGGATATTTTCCACATAATATTTGGCATCCATATTGCCCACAATCTTCACAAGCGGTCCAACGCCATTCCATGAAAAACATCCCCAAAGCATCAACTTCAAGCCACCATGCTTAATTGTCTTTGCAGTGAACTTTGCATTGAATTGTTGCTTGGGAGGACGTCTAACATATTGTTTTTCTTTATCGTGACCAAACTGTACATCCTTGGTCTCATCAGTCCACAAAATATTACGCCAAACTGTGTCAGGTTTCTTTAAGAAAGTGTTAGCAAATTTCAGTCGGCGTTTCAGATGTCCAGTATTCATCAAAGGTACCTTCCTTGGGGTTCGCGCTTTTAGGTTAGCTGCTATCAAACGCTTCCTAATGGTGGATGTGGCAATTGGAAGGTCTAGCTCATTTTTGATCTGCGTGGAAGTAATAAATGGCTGTTTAATAACAGTTCTTGTGATCAATTTGTCCATTCTTTCAGTCGTTTTCTTCCTTCTACCCCGATTTTCCGGACGTTTCGTAAAGTTTTTTGCATTGATTATCATTCCGTTAGAAACACCGAGAATTTCTTTAATAAAAGCAAACGTTTTACCTTCATTTAGCAGCTTTTTTATCGTTGTTCTCATCTCAGGGCTACAATGTTGGCTTCTTCCCATTATTTTCAATTACGTCGCAACGATGGCAACTGTTTACTGTGCGAAATACAATTGTAACGAGGCAAGACTGTAAGCTGGTTGAGTCGGAAAACGAATTTCAAAAATTGAGGACTTTGCAGTCAGAAGAAATGGGTCAATGTGCTTGTGTTCTTATTTTTTCAAACAGCTGTGTTTTGACTGCGAGAAAAAAAGTTACCAGCTTAAAATAATCTAAAGCTGCCAGACAGTTAAAACTCTTATGTTTCAAAAGCCCAATATTTCGGCTATTGGAACAATAAAAAAAAACTTTTTCAAAAGTAATTTTATGAGGTTTATGTGACTGTTTGCATTTTAGTTTTGGTTGTTCTTATTATTTCGAACACGACTGTATATACATTTGTCGAAATTAGTTCCGTTTCTAAAGTGCTTTCCAGACTAAAGCCTAAATCCGAATTAAGCCCCTTAAGTTGAATTTATTTGTTCATATAAATTGAATCAAGGTTCCGTAAATTTAGTTGCTAAAGTCTGAATTTATGAAATTATATCATAGGCAGCTGTGATTTTTTTCAAAAATATTGGAAATGTAAAAAAATACGGCAGTTGAATTGGTTTTTTTTAACAATGGAAACGCGAAAGCGCAAAAGTTGGTCACCACAAGACGATGTCATGCTTTTGGACTTGTGGCCAAATTTTGAGCAGGCGCTGCGCAAAGCCAAAAGAAATTCCCATGTTTTTGTCGATATGGCCCGCAAAATGGGAAACAAATTTACGCCGAAGGAAATATCCACAAAAATACGCAATTTTCGGCAAAAATATAGGTGCATATGTAAATAAAATTATCAAGAGGACATTGTGAAGGTTTTGGTTCTAAAATTATAGATCTGAAAAAAAAAAGCGTCGGTGCTTCAGGAGGAAGCCCCTCTCAGTGGACTTATTATCAGAAGGCATCATGCTTTAATAACGATATTGTAGTTTTTTGGAGCTAAATCAAGGCCTCTTCCAATTTTTCTAAAACGTGCCTTTAGCTGGCCAAACGCATTTTCTATCACTCTTCGGCTTTTGCTCAGTCGATAATTAAAGTTTTTTCACTTTCCGGCTGATTTGGTTGGTATGGATACGGCTTCATCATATACTCTGAAAGTCTAAAGGCAGAGTCACCAATTAAAAGAACTGGTACCTTTGTATTGGTTATAATCCTGCTTTGACGGCTGAAAGTGTCACTGGACTCGTGAAAACGCTTCAGCGAACTGCTTTCAAATATATATGAATCGTTGTTTCTTCCAGCTGATCCTATATTTAAATATGTGAATTTGCAACTAGTGCGTATAAAAGTTAAGAAGTAGGAATATGTCACATATATATATATATATATATATGTATATATGTATATTACTTGTGATCACAAGCAGCCAATAAAACAGTTGAGTACCACCCTTTGTAATTATAAAAATCTACGGCTTACTCTTTCCGCGGCTGTATTTCTATATGACATCCATCTTGAAATAAAAGGATATAAAAGGATTTAATATTACTTTTTATTTATTATCGCACCAATAGCTCCAAAACATTGTGGAAAACCTAGCCGTTCAAATCCTCTTACCACTCTGTTAATTTCCTCTTCAGAGGGTGGGTAAGAAGAAATGTAGCTACCTAGCCCATCGCATACAGCTTGTGAAAATTCTAACACAATCTCAGCAACCGTGATGAGCCCAACGCCAAACAAGTTGGATACCGTTCGATATTCCGCAGACGATCCCAATGCATACATTGCGATAGCCACCCTTTTTTCTCATGCTATTGATGGCTTTATCATAGTATCGTCTTTTACAATTGATTTTACCAACTCGCACAGTTTCTTAAATGCATGCCTGCCAGTGCGGAAATTATAGCGAAATTTAGTTTCATCCATAGCCGGGACTTCTTCTTCCCAAAATGTACTATGGCGATCATACAAAGGAGAAGAATATGGTATAATACATTTCCCAACGAATAATTTTACTACTTACACGTTTCCAAATTCTCCCTTTCGATATCTTACGACTGTACAGTACTGTCGCAGTTGAAAGAATGGGCTTAGTTCGCAAAGAGGACAGGAAATTCAACATTAGCACCATTGCTGTCGATTTGATTTTTCGCGCCCATTGGCGTCGCAAATAAAACAATCCGGCTGCTTTAAAAAAACGGTTTCGGTCCATTTAATAACGACTAAATGCTTTTTGCAACCACATCGACAAAATAAACGAAACATCAAATAAAAAAGGGAAAGCCTTCTTGAAACTTTAAATTCAGTTTTTTATAAATCCAAAACTGCTAGTCTGAAAGGGGTTTTTCTCAAGTCGACTTAAAGGGATAAAGGCTGGGTGTCGCATACAGCTGAAACTGAAAACTGAAACTGAATTCCATACAACAGCGACTGAAAAAAACTGTGACTGACTTGTTTCAGTCGCTGTTGTATGGAATTCAGTTTCAGTTTTCAGCTGTATGCGACACACAGCCTTAAATTCAGAATTTATTCTGCTAGTCTGGAAAGCATATAAGGGTTAAAAACTATATTTTAAGGAAATTCATAGCATTCTTCATATTTTTTTTATCTTCGTTTAGTTGCTTAAATAAAAAAAGCTTCTTTCACAGCGCAATTATAACATGTATACATTTGTCGAACTTAGTTCCGATTCTAGGGGTTAAAAACTACATTTTAAAGAAATTCATAGCATTCTTCATATTTTTTGATCTTCGTTTAGTTGTTTAAAAAAAAAAAGATTCTTTCACAGCGTAATTATAACAAATATACATTCTTTTATATGTTTTTGTTATCAATTAAATGTTAAAATGTAGGAATATTTAAAGAAAATTTAAGTATAAAAGGAGTTATTTGCCTTTCGAGTCCTTAGCTCTACGGATGCACTTATAGTACTTATTTTTGTGAAGCTTAAATGCCGTGCGCAAATCAGAAATGAAGTCAGTATGGGGATACCCATCGATGTTAAGAGCCCCTATGGAAATGGAAATGAAAGGAATTGTAGACCTGAGCGCGAAGATATTTTTTTCTTAAATACTACTTACTATACATGCCACCACACAACGTATTGTACTCCTTGAATTTTTTTTTGCCATGTTGTCCATCGAAATTGAATTGAATAATTAAATTTATGCCTAAAATATTTTCCAAAATCTTCTTGACACCACCAGGCAGTAGCAGAGACCTTAACGACGTTATCTGTAAACGCGTGCCAAGCAAAAACTTACTTTAGAGTGAATGGGATTTGAAAACATGATTGCGGGCCATCGAGGCCTAGGCGGGGAAAATTTCTACTGAAGTGAAGCTGCATTAAAACGCATTGAGATGTACTTACATATATTTGACTATCGCTTTGCTTGTTCGTGTTAAGTATACGAACATCATCTTCCGAACGAAGTGGAAAGTACTTTGTGGGACTCCAGTTTTTTTTCTAACAATTTGATGAACCATAGCAGATGATTCGCTCTGGGTTTTTAATAATACTTCCACTTTTGAACTAATATCTGCAATAAATTTTAAATTTTAAAATATTATTCATTATTCATTACACCCGACACACTCTGTGTCGAGGGTATATTGCGTTTAAGAATTTTAATGTTTATTTTTTCTAATGCTATGGACTATAGAATTTTGAATTGCTGTTTATAATTTACCCTTTATGTCTTTTTCCAATTGATTGAAACGGGGTTCAATATTTCTCAGCAATGATTTTTGCATTTCATCAAAATGGGCTGTGAGACTTGCTAAAGAAAGAGATAGAACAATAACACAGGCACACAAAAAAAAAAGTCATGTGCCAGAAAGAAGACCCACCTATTCCATATATATATATAGATGTATTGATATTATTTGGGCTCCGGTCCAAGCCAACGCATGGATTAGGCTGCCTTTAGTGTGGTTAGTTGCTCAAAGGCTGTTACAGAGGGTAATAGGAGAATTAGTGCTGATAGAGAGAAGGCAGGTCCCGCCTCTTGAGCTGTGTGTGGCTGTTTGTTAATAACAAATTTCTGGCTAATGAGTTCGGATGTTGAGACAACCGAGTGCTGTATTTGCGACTTAATGAAATAAGTTCGTTTTTGACCATCGGGATACAAAGGTCCTTGTGTATGTTTTCGTTCTTAATGAACCATGGAGCACCAGTGATAGTCCGAAGGATTTTAGACTGTGAGCGTTGTATAATGTCTGTTATAGAATTACTCGCTTTTCCCCAGAGCTGGGAGCCATAAGTCCATATAGGCTTAAGTGTTGCGTTATAAAGAAGCACTGTGTTCGAGCCGCAATCTTGACTTACTGTTGACTAGCTAGTGCAGTTTTTGGGTGCGTTTTGCATCAATATGCTTGCGCCATGTGAATCGGCGATCTAAGTGAATGCCTAGATATCTCACTTCATTGGCCTGTGGAACTCGTGTGTTGTTAAGCATAATTGGAGGGCAAGTCTCGCGACGCAGCGTGAAAGTTATGTGGGTGCATTTGCTTTCATTTACTTTTATTCTCCAGTTCGCAAGCCTTCACCAATATGAAGATGATTATTAAGAGCTCGAGAGGCGACCGCAGGGTCGTTGTGTGCATACAAAATTGCTGTGTCATCTGCAAATGTAGATGTGAATAGCTCAGGGGAAACAGGCAGGTCAGCCGTGTATATCAAATATAACAATGGCCCGAGGACGCTGCCTTGAGGTACGCCTGCTGAGATGTGGAAGTCATTCGTCGTGTGAGTTCCATATCTAATTTTGAACTTCCTTTCAGAGAGGTACGATTGTAGAACTTTGTGGGTATTATTGGGTAGTGTTTGTTTTATTTTAAACACTAAACCAGAATGCCAAACCTTGTCAAAGGCTTGTGAAATATCCAGAAATATGGCAGAGCAGTATTTCTTTTTTTCGAACGCGTTTCTGATTTCGGTAGTAACTCTGTTTACCTGTTCAATAGTACCATGGTTTTTTCGAAACCCAAATTGGTGCTCGGGGATTACTCTGGAGCTTTGCAAAGTCGGTAAAATTTTTGCCAAGAGACATTTTTCAAAAACTTTTGAGAATACTGGCAGTAGAGTAATTGGCCTATATGATGATGGCGATGAGGAATCTTTTCCTGGCTTAGGAATCATGATGATGTTTGAAATTTTCCAGGCTCGAGGGTAAAATCCTATTCTTAATATAGCATTAAATATGAAGAGTATTAGTCTTGTGGCTGCGGCCGGGAGTTGTTGTATCATCTGTGGCGTGATAAGATCAAAGCCTGCTGCCTTTTTTGGGTTTAGCTCTTTAATGATAGTTTGAACGTCTTTATGCTGAAATGCACGTATATTTTCGTTAAGACGTGGTTTAGTTTGTGGTAAACGGTAAGGGTTGGTAGGTGGATTAAGCTTAAAAACGTTTTCTAGGTACTTAGCAAAAAGATGAGCTTTTTCTTCATCCTTTCTAGCCCAACTTCCAGTGTTGGTACGCAGGGGTGATATGTTTATTTTGGATGCCTTCACCTTTTTGTTTGTTTTCCATAGAGAGTAGTTATTTTCGGGTGTTGGGCTCAATTTTCGTGTGAAGTTTTCTAAATTAGTTCTCAGATCATTATCAAGAGCTTCTCTTAGGCGCTTAGTTGCTTGTGTTAAGTTTTACTTTGCGGAGGGTGATCTTTGACGCTGCCATTCTCTTCGTAGGCGTCTTTTTTCTCGAACAAGGGTTTCGATCTCGCTTGAAGTATATCTTCGAGGTATTTTTGGGTTTCTGATTGATTTTGGGGTAGCGTGAACTGCGGCCGATATTATGATATCGTTTAGTTCTGTTATGGCTTCCTCAATATCACTTTCGCTCCGGAGGATCGTGTTCTCGTTCATATGAGAGCTAACATATTTTTTAAACTTGAGCCAGTCGGTTTTCTTTGTTATAATTCTCCTGGGTTTTCAGTTAGTGTGGGTACGCCCATCATTGTTATTATAATAGGGGAATGATCGGATGACAGATCGAAACTGGGTTCAGCATGTAATTCGCTACGATCAAAGTTTTTGCTGCCTGCAAAATCAATGAGGTCGGGTTTTTTTTGCAAGTCGGAAGGCCATTAAGTGGGTTGACCTGTTGAAATACAGTCAAAATTTTCACGACTATTTATTATAAGTGAATATTATTGTCGCCCTTTGGGGTTAATTAATCTAGAACCCCAGTGTGGGTGCTTAGCATTATAATCCCGAGCTGCTATAAATTTGTTGCCAAGCTTTTGGAAGTACTCTAAAAATTGTGTACCAGTAACAGAAAATCTCGGTGGGCAGTAAACTGCACTTAAAGCGATAATGCTGTTACCATAATGCAATGAAATAGAGGTTGCTTGTAAGTAATTTTGGGAAAATGCATTTATTAAATTGTGTTTTATTCGAGTTTTAATCAAAACACCGGTGCCGCCGTGTGCCTTTCCATCTGGGTGATGAGTGCCATAAAACGTATAATTTTTAATAGTAAAATTATTTTTGCCTGTAAGGTGGGTTTCACTGACGAGCATTACGTCAATTGAATGTAATTCAAGAAATGTTTGAATTTCCAGCTTGTGTTGTCGAATGCCGTTAGCATTCCAATGACAAATTTTTAAGACACTCATTTCTTTGCAATTAGAATTTGCATGAGTTGGCTTTGAGCACGCATCATCTCTTGCAGCATTGATTGCACAGTTGAAGTGAACTGCATCATGCAGTTAGTCAAATTCGAGATCATTGATTCCAAATTTGATATGGCACCTTGAGGGTGTACCGCAAAGTTCGACCTGACAGCGTCAGCGTACGAAATAGTCATAGGAGATTGTATATTGGACGGACCTCGTTCTTTTTTAGTTTTTGGGAGGTAGCTGAAGGATCAAGCTCAATGCGATATAGGGGTTGCGGAATATTTTGTTTGTTTTTAATATTAAAAACGGGTTTCGTTGGAAAACCTGCAGCTTGCAGAGCGCCTTTGATCTCTGCTGGGTCAACTGAGGGCTCGATGCCTTTTATTACTACCACTAAACCTTTGCTTGCTTTAAGCTGGTAGGTATAGTAGCTTTTTTTGAGTGCATCAAAGTGGTTCACCAGGTTACGATAGTGGATTTCCGTATAAATTTGTATTTTAGTTTCTTTCACGTTACCCCTTTTAATGGAAACAACGTGAAAGTTGCTACTGCCAATGGAACGAGCGATAGTTGCTACTAGAGCGTTGGAACATTCCTCACGCAAGTAGATTGGGGGAGGCTTGATTTTCTTGATGGCGTTTGGTGTAGATGATTCATTATCATCTTTGCTAGCAAGCAGCGCAAATCTATTTTGGCTTGGGCTAGTAGCAGTACTCGTTGATGCATTGGGTTTCAATACTTTTAGAGCCTTCTGTCCTTGCATTTTTTGGGGACTCAATTTCCGCTTAATGTTCACGTAGCGATCCATGCCTGTCTGCGCTGCCGACCCTTTTTGCTTTTCGTGGACGCCAACGTTTTTTGCTATAGCGGCAGCGGCGCTAGCATTCACTTGAGCAGTTTGAGCAGCAATTTCGTTTTGTCTGCTGTATTCTTCTTTTGACTTAGTGTTCGTCAGTATGTCGGTTATTTCTTCGTTTTGCAGTGATGCTGTTGTTGTTGAAGAGGTAAGGCTCGCAATAAGAGCAGAAACCGTTGACGTTGTAGCTGTGTACTAAGGACTAGCAAAAGTATTAGTTGGCGTATTTACTGCGATCGAGCAGGGAGTATTGGAGCTTGTAGGCAGAAAGGGTAGTGCATTTACTGCATTTGTTTGCTGCGGTGTGCGGAAAAGCTTGTCTGAAGTCACCGAGTGAAGGCTCTGCAGAGCATTTTGTTGTTGGAACAATTCGGTTACACTGTGCGAGCGACGTCGGCCGCACGGCGGCGAACGTTGAACACTTATTTTATTTTCAATTTTTTTTTCTTCTTATTATTTTAATTTTGATTTAATTCGGTTGATTTATTTTTTTTATTTAATAATGTTTAATTTTGTGTTTGTTTTGTGTTATGTTTATTTTTTTGTTTTTTGTTTTTCTTTTTTTGTTTTTTTTACGAAAACTGCGGATCAAAGTAAAAACGAGTCAGACCGAATCGAGCGCTTGAACGTGATTGAATCCAAAAATGACCTTCAAAAGTTTTTTTTTCATCGTTCAATTCCCCGCCATTCACCCCCTTCAACCCCCTAATGACTCAAAATCGGTTTTTTTTTAAACTCGGAAAATAAGCGAATTTTTTGCTTTCTGATCCTCAGAAATAAGTATTGATTAATAAAAAAATATTTGTTATTAATTTTCTACGCCCCAATACCCCCTAAAGTGATGGGGTGATATTCCGTGTTCACGTAAATCCCAAATAAATAGACATTTATGCATTTTATCTTTTTTCTTTGATTCGTTGCACCCGAAAGTACCATATAACAATAACCATGACAATTCACAACCCCTTCACCATTACCTCATTTTTGGGGAGGGGGTGGTGGGTTTTGGGGTGAAATATATTTTTTGTGAAAACCCGAGTTGTATATCAATTTTTATGTTTTCCGGTACGCTGATTCCGAATATGGAAATGATATATGATTTTGATGCCTCGCTTGGTAGTAAGGAGTCACATTTATATAGCAATGATGATGATGACTATGATGGTGATGATAATGATGTAGTAGTAACATGACTAGGAACTATTAATCTACTTCTTCCTATGGTAGCGAACTCTCTTACTATTGAAAGACCTTCTTAAAGGTTTTCTCTTACGTTCTCTCTTCGTTTCGGGTAAGTCTCTTTTTAAATTCCAACAATAGTCAGCCAACATATGTTTATCCCATCTACCTTGATATCGTCTTTCCATTTCCTTGATATCTTGGTGGAACCTCTCACCTTGCTCCTCACTAAAGTCTCCCAAGTTATCAGGAAAATCAGTTCTGTTCGGACTGTGTTTGAATACGTTTGTGCTAATGACCTCGCTGTGCTCGTTCTGTGATCGCGCTGATGCAGATCTACAATGCAATAGTTGCAAAAAATTTTTTCATTCTGTGTGTTTTGATATAAAAGACAATAATATTCTTGATGTTGTTAAAACATATAAAAACATCGTTTTTAATTGCAATAATTGCATGAATTTCTCGTATGAAATGTCCGAAAAAATCCTGAATTTTGTCAGTGAGCTTAAAGTCATAAATTCAAAATTTACGAAATTCGTCGATGAGTGTTCTGAGCGTGGCTATTTCTCAGCTTCGTCGAAAAATCTAAAGTCAATGCCGAAACCATCTGTAAACTCTCCTCGTGTAACAGTACCAAGTTCAGGTCGCTCTCTCGTCAGTAAAAAGACAGTTCTTACTCGATCGCAGGCAAAGGCCAATGATTCTTCACGTCTCACGACTGTTAGTGCCAAGAGTCTTTCATCAAGTGGCAATACTGTATTAAACTCTTTGTCTAACGCTACTCCGCTAATTTCTCACAAAAATGCTGGATCACCTGTGATTCATGCTGATTTGGATCGTGTAAGAAGCTCTTCGTGTTCACATCTCGGCGTTGTTTCTGCAGTCACACCTCCAACTTCGTGTAATTATGACTCTCTGGCCTCTGTAGCTGACCCGATTGCTGTCAATGTCTCCCAAGATGCTCTTAATAACAACAACAATGATATGGGATGAACTGAAGTAATAAGCCGAAAGCGTATAGGGAATACAATTGTTGTTGGCTCTAATTCGAATACGGAACTCAATGTTGTAGCTCGTAAGAAGTGGCTGCATTTATCATCGTTCCTCCCAGTCGTCACTGAGAATGATATTGTTGACTATGTAGCTAATCATGGTAGTATTGATAAGTCTCTCCTATCGTGTTATAAATTAATCAAAAAAGGTGTTTCTCCTGAATCGCTAAAAAGAGTAAACTTTAAACTCGGAGTACCTACTGCTCATTTCGACAAGCTCTTAGTTTCTTCTCTTTGGCCAGCTGATGTGCGAGTCAAACCGTTTCGTTTTTTAGCAAAATCAAGAGAACCGCAGATTCTGTCGTAGCCTCTAGTGCATCAATCTCTTTGAATTCTACCTCTAAAATTGCTAATCAGCTGTTTACTCTGCGTAATAATTCTAATTCTCTTAATGATAATTCTAGAAATAATAATAATGATAATAATAATAATAAATATAATGCAAAAAGCTTATTAAAAATCTATTATGAAAATGCTGCAGGTATACGTACAATAGGGTGGGTCGTTCTTATATGAAAAAAAAAAAAAAGGTGTATGATCGCGTTGGAATAGTAAAATTATGTTTCCTTATGTATAAAAAATAATTTTGTGTAAAAAAAAATTCAAAATAAGTTGCATCTTCATACCGCGCAAGCGGATTGAAAGTTGGAAACAAAAATTTATATGAGATTTTTCCGACTTCAATGATAAAATTTAGAATTTCTCAGCTTTAATCTCATTTTTTAAATACATTATGTTCCCAGATATTTTTGGTCATAAAATTATCTTTCAAAGGAAAGCAACGAAACTACGATCGACCAAAATTTTACGGAGATATGGTCGAAGAAACTCAGACCTGAGGAAATTGCTCCAAGACATGCCAAAAATGTGTTCGAACCTATCAATTTTGTAACCATTTGGAAGAAGGCATATTGCCATTTCAAAAAAATCTTCCTTGAAGAAAATCGGTTATTTCATAAGGTTGTTATAACAATTTATATATTTATCTATTTATCGGTTTCATTTCAGAACGTGCCCTGAAAAAAAAGTCTATGAAAGTTTAAAATCCTTCTACTTGAGCTCGAACAGGAAAAAACAACGCTCAATTACGATTATAGATTTTTTAAATCGGTTCACAGAAACCAAAGTTGCACGGCTTTGAAATTGGACAATTAATTATTTTTTAAATCCTGTGTTAGTTAAAAAAAATGCCGAAAAGTATACTACATTTTTTTTTGATTCGATAATGAGCTCATGTTTGGGAAAAATATATCCTCCAGTACAAACGTCTGTTATGAAAATCACGAAAACTGATCTATTTGTATATATGTGATATTTTGATTAAATTTTCAGTTTGAGCTTATTTACAAAATTTTAAAAAAGCGGGCGTAGCTAGAGGGTTGGTTTGGAGAAATGCCTCCCACATCCACAATTTACAAGAGTATTGAATTAATACTTATTGATTAAAAAAGTCAAGCAATGCTGAATTTTTGAGCCTCCCAAGCGGTTTAAAGTTGAAGTAAGTTGACTTTGCTATATACAGGAGATTTCCGATTTAACGAGTATTCGCTATAGCGAGTTTCGCATTTAACGAGCATTTAAATTCGTTCCATTGAGTATCTTATATAACGAGCAAAATGGCACAAAAATTTTTTTTGTGCACTCGGTTTAGCGAGCAACATAAAAAATCAGTGAAAAAGCATAAAGGGAAACAAAGAGGAATCCAAGAAATAGTTAAGCGAGGAGTCTAAAAGCGCGTGTGCTGCGCCAACTGCCGCAAGCAGTCAATGTATGAAAAGTAATGTTCAATTTTGCATGACCTGCATGAAATCGAAAAAGCGCAGGCGCTGTTGGACTTACCGCTTTAATTGTGCACAGTTGTTCAGTGATGTCAATTTTTAATCCCCCACGTAAGCATACGTTAGTAGAAATCAGTCGCGTACCAACCTAGGGGCTAGGAGGGGCTTTTCCCACCACGATTCTTGGTCTTAGGTGGAAGGAATTACGAAAATTCAAAGGAAAAAATTGTGGAAAATTCTTTGCCCCACCCGGGGGAAGTTGGATTGCTACAGGTCTGGTATAAATCAGACTCGCCATGTAATCAAGCAAAAGATTTCTCAAACCCCTCCCCCTTTTTTAACGCAAAAATATATTTTTCTACTGGCAACACTGCAGTTGTTTACTTATCATCATTACTCTTTGACAGTAAACTCTCAATTCAATTCATCAAATTTTCTTTGAATTTTTGTTAAAAAACGGATTTTCAGCAAACTTTAAACTAACGGTCTTCCATAAATAAAGCATTCTGAGAAATATTTTGGACTACATGTTGAATAATTTCATATCTAGAAGCTGTAAAAAATATCGCGCAATTGAAAAGACCTAGGTTAATTTTCCCCCTTTTTTTGTTCGGTTTATAAAAGAATGCCCCATATTACCTATGTATTTTATAATTTAAACAAAACGTGATCTCATAAGTTTTTTACTCTGTTTACATAGACGTTATGTATATGTTTAATATGAACCAAAATGAAGAGTTATGTTTTTTTTTTTTTTTTTGTTATAATAATTCTTTTGAAATAAAAAATTGTTTATAAGCCCAATTTATAATTTTAATCTCTTACAATAAGAAAAAAAACGATTTTATGATGGTACTCAATTTAACGAGAAATTCGATTTAACGAGAAGTGCTGGCAACATTGAGCTCGTTAAATCGGAAATCTCTGTATTTTTCCCAAACATGAGCTCATTATCGAATCAAAAAAAATGTAGTATACTTTTCGGCATTTTTTTTTAACTAACACAGGATTTAAAAAATAATAAATTGTCCAATTTCAAAGCCGTGTAACTTTGGTTTCTGTGAACCGATTTAAAAAATCTAGAATCGTAATTGAGCGTTGTTTTTTCCTGTTCGAGCTCAAGTAGAAGGATTTTAAACTTTCATGGATTTTTTTTTCAGGGCACGTTCTGAAATGAAACCGATAAATAGATAAATTAATAAATTGTTAAAACAACCTTATGAAATAACCGATTTTCTTCAAGGAAGATTTTTTTGAAATGGCAATATGCCTTCTTCCAAATGGTTACAAAATTGATCGGTTCGAACACATTTTTGGCATGTCTTGGAGCAATTTCCTCAGGTCGGAGTTTCTTCGACCATATCTCCGTAAAATTTTGGTCGATCGTAGTTTCGTTGCTTTTCTTTGAAAGATAGTTTTATGACCAAAAACATCTGGGAACATAATGTATTTAAAAAATGAGTTTTAAGCTGAGAAATTCTAAATTTTATCATTGAAGTCGGAAAAATCTCATATAACTTTTTTTTTCCAACTTTCAATCCGCTTGCGCGGTATGAAGATGCAACTTATTTTGAATTTTTTTTTACACAAAATTATTTTTTATACATAAGGAAACATAATTTTACTATTCCAACGCGATCATAGAACTTTCGTAAAAACGACCCAGCCTAACGTACAAAGTCTCAGCTTATTCTAGCAATTACTTATCATTTAGATTTTGATGCTATCGTTATCACTGAAACGTGGCTCAACTCAAATTTTTTTGATGAAGAGTTCTTTGATTTAAATCAATATCAAATCTTTCGTAAAGATCGGGACAATGATAAAACTGCCTGCTCTAGAGGTGGCGGTGTTCTTATTGCTGTCAAACGAATCTTCTCAGCTTATATGATCAACCTATTTAATGATGACTCTTTGTTTGACCAACTTGCTGTGGTTATTCGTGGGACATGTGGTTCCTTATCTTTAGTCGTCTCGTACATCCCACCTAATAGCTCTTTTGAACTTTACAAAGCGCATATGGATAATGTTCTTTATATTTCTAATAAAAACTCGCGTGATGATCATCTGTGCGTAGTTGGTGATTTCAATTTAAGCAAACTAATTTGGAATCGTGCCACAAATAAATCTGGCTTGATTCCTTTTAATTTGTGCACTGACATTGAAGCATATGTGGTAGATAATTTTTCGGATATTTGCCTCGCGCAAGTTAATAATTGTTTTAATAAGCTTGGTAAAATTTTAGACCTAGTTTTTATCAGTAACAATATGCACTGTAATGTAATGCCATCTGATATTATAATTTCGCAAGCTTCCATACATCATTTGCCCTTATCTATAAACTTGGAGTTTTATGAATTTTTGCCTCTTGCTATCGAAAATGTAACTTCTTTAAATTTTGATTATAAAAATTGTAATTTTGACATTTTAAATCTTAAAATTAATAGTTTCAATTGGGACACTCTGCTGCAGCCTTTAAGCCCTGATATTGCCTTTAGATACCTTAAGTCAACAATTCTTAACATATGCAATGATAATATTCCGCGTTTTTCTCGCAAAAATTACAGCATTCCATGGGCTACACCTGGATTAAAGAAATTAAAAAACTTGAGGAATAAATTTTACAAAAAGTATGTTTCTACTGGGAATTCAGACTTTTTCAACAAATATCGACACTATATGCGTGAATTTAATTTTCTCGATAGGTTTTTATTTATCAGATACATAACAAAAATTGAATCTAGCATCAAATTAAACCCCAAGGAGTTCTGGCGGTTTGTCAACTCGAAGAGGAAGAGTTCTTATATTCCCAAAAATTTGTTTTTCAACGATTTTATTGCCACTTCATCCTTAGAGTCAGCTAATTTGTTCGCTTCTTATTTTAAATCAAATTTTGCTCCTCCCACGAATATTTCTCAGTGTGAGTGTGGTCATAGCGCAATAATTGATTTTGGCTCGTTAAGTTTGACTGAGGAATCCATTATTAATGGTATTTCTCAATTGAAGTCATCAACCAAAACTGATGTAGATGGATTTTCAGGCACCATCCTTAAATCCTGTGCTTTAAGTCTTGCCACGCCCCTAAAAATTATTTTTAATAAATCCCTATACGATGGTATTTTTATTGACGACTGGAAAGTTGCATCGATTACGCCGATTTTCAAATCCGGTAATAAGAATGATGTGTCGAATTACAGGCCTATATCTAAACTTTCAAATGTTAGTAAACTCTTCGAAGTAATAGTAAAAGATAAAATGTACTTTGCGACTAAGAGCATTATTTCGCCATACCAACATGGTTTTGTCTCGGGTAGATCAACTGTTACTAATCTTACTGTTTTTGCAGAATACTGTATAACTGCCTTTTCAAAAGGATCACAGATTGATGTCATTTATACTGACTTCTCTAAAGCTTTTGACAAAGTATCACATCGTATATTAATCAATAAACTTGCTTCAATTGGATTTCACTCCAACTTTCTTTGTTGGTTAAAATCATATTTGTACAACAGAGTCTCCTTTGTCTCCATAGATAATGTTCCTTCTGATACCTTCATAGCTACTTCAGGCGTTCCGCAAGGTAGTATTCTTGGTCCACTCCTCTTTGTGCTGTTTATTAATGACATAACCGACTCAATCAATAGCTGTAATTGCCTAATGTATGCTGATGACTTAAAAATTTTCCGTTTGATTGACAATTTACAAGATTCTTTAATTTTACAATCAGATGCAAATGCTGTTTTGGATTGGTGCGCCAAAAATCAACTGCATCTAAATTTTGAAAAATACACTTTTGCAAATTTTTCAAAGTCGGCTAACATCCTAAATACCTCCTACTTTCTGGAGGGCATTCCTCTTAAAAAAGTTATGGTTGTAAAGGATTTGGGTGTTGTTTTTGACTCCACATTCTCATTCACGCAGCATCTCAACTACATTATTCCGAAGGCTTATCAGATGCTCGCATTTATCAGACGGAATAGTACAAATTTCCGTGATCCATATACTTTTAAATCGCTTTATATTTCTCTAGTGCGCTCTAGATTGGAGTATGCTTCAATTGTTTGGAATCCCTACTATGCTACGCATATTGCTCGTATGGAGCGTGTTCAAAAATCCTTTAGTCGTCTTGCTTTACGTTCTTTCAACTATGAAAATCGACCTCCTCCGTATAATGTTCGTTGTGCCCTTATTGGTCTAAAATCCCTTGAAACTAGGCGAGCTATGCTTTCTGTGCTTTTTGTTGCTGACATAGTTAGTTCTAGAATCGACTGCCCAGACCTGCTTGAACTTATCAATTTCAATGTGCCTGCAAGATCTTTGAGACACACTGATATTTTTTATCTTGGTTTGAGACGAACAAATTATGCCTCGTTTGCTCCTATTCACAGGGCTTTAACAATCTGCAACAGAATGTCCACCAACAGTTCGTTCGATTTATGCCTCTCTAAAGATACTTTAAGGGTGTTACTTAATATGTTATTGTAATTTAAGAGCATAGTAGTCTGTAAGAAATGTATTTCATAGACCTAAAAAAAAAATAAATAAATAAATAAATAAATAAATAGTCAAGATGAGATTCCAGGAAGTGTAGTTTTAAATTCATTAGACAACCTAACTTTTCGTAGTTTTTGAGTAACTTTTTTTACCTCTATTCTATAATTTGAACACTTATTATTCCCTAAGAAATCATTTACTACCTTCTTAAAGCTCATCCACGCATTTTTCTCTTTAATTTTCATCATCATCATCATCATCAGCGTTACAGCTCGGGGTGAGCTTTAGCTTCATCAACGATTTTTCTCCATTCATCCTTATTCCTTGCTCTCTCCATCCAGTTTCGTATTCCCATTTTATTGACATCACCTATGACGTCATCTAGCCATCTTATTCGGGGTCTGCCGGTCGCTCTAACATTATACGGTGTAAAGTTTAGTAACGCTTTCTGCGGCCTGGTGTCTGGCATTCTTATTACGTGCCCTGCCCAACGTAATCTTTGCGCTTTTATAAATTTCACCGCATCTTCGCCATTGCATAGCTGCAGTAATTCCTCATTTGTGCGCCACCTTCTCTCGCCGTTCTCCATTCGCACGGTCCCATATATTTTGCGTAGCATCTTTCTTTCGCATCCTCTTATTATTTGTTCCGCTGCTGTTGACAGCGTCCACGCCTCGGAACCGTAGCATAAGACTGGGCGTACGATTGCCATATACGCTCTCATCTTTGCACTGCGTGAAATGATTTTCGATTTAAATATTTTCGCGTGTCCATAAAAACATTTGTTTGCTGCCATGATTCTGTCTTGAATACAGTCCGTGATTCCATTGTTGCTATTTATTAACATGCCGAGATATTTAAAGTTTTCGACTCCACCGAACGTATACTCCCCAATTTGTATATTTTCTGCATGTCTTCTTTCCTCTTCTTTACATACTTTCATGTACTTTGTCTTTTCTTCGTTAATACAGAGCCCCACCTCTTTCGCTCGTGCTGCTATCTCATTAAAGATTTCGATCATGAATTTTTTTGACCTGCTTACTATCGCGATGTCGTCCGCATATGCAATTGTAATCGCAGTTTTTGAAAATAAGTTTCCGGTCTTTGCAGTTTGTCCAATAGCATAATGAAGCACCAAATAAAAAATCGTAGAGGATAGTGAATCTCCTTGCTTCACACCGCTTTTAATTTCAAAACCGTCAGAAATTTCATTTTGCACCAGTACTTTTCCTCTTGTGTCTTTTAGTGTGGCCATCACCAGTCGAACAATTTTCGGACGAATTCCCAGTGCCAGCAGGGCTTCTTGCATTTTTCCTCTTTTTATACTATCAAATGCTTGTCTGAAGTCGATGAACAGTATGTGTACTAACGCCTTATACTCATAGCATTTTTCCAGGTTTTGTTTTAGTAAAAAGGCCTGGTCAGTTGTTGCGCGATTCGCTCTAAATCCGCCTTGGTACTCTCCTAGTATATTCTCTGCAGCTTCCCGTAGCCTCTTGTTTAAAATGTGCGCAAATATTTTATAACATACACTTAGCAATGTTATCCCTCTATAGTTCTCACACTTCATTTTGTCGCCTTTCTTGTGCAGTGGTACTATGACACCAGTCAACCACGCTTTTGGAAGCTCCTCTGCTGTCCAGGCCCGCATTATTAGCTTGTGGATTTCCCTCGTAGCCGTTTCGCCGCAGAATTTTATTAATTCTGCAGTTATTCCGTCTTCACCTGGTGATTTATAATTCTTCATCTGCCGTATACTTTCTTTCACTTCTTCCAAAGTCGGTTCGTTTTCTGCCCCTTCTTGCCCAGCAGGTTCTATGCTGTTCGCACTATCCTCATTAACGTTGTAGAGCTCTTTAAAATATTGCTGCCATCTATCCACAATGCATTCTTTTTCGACTATGACTTTTCCGTTTCTATCTTTGCACATGTTTATTCTCGGTTGGAAACCTTTCGACTGTTTCTTTATGTTGCTAAAAAAATTTCTAGGGTTATTTGCAATAAACTCATTGTTTATTTCCATGACCTCCAGGTTTTGCGCGTTTTTTTTCTTCCTCTTGCATAGTTTATTGGCAATTCTCCGTTTGCTATTGTAGTCCTCCTGGTTTTCTATGGTGTTGTTTTCCAGCATTTTCTTCCTTGCACTATTTTTTCTGCTAATAGCTTCCTCACATTCTTCATCGAACCATGTTTCTCGTCTTTGCGCCTCTTCTGTCCCTATTACTTCTTGCGCCGCCCTCGTTATAGCGGTGGCTATTTTTGACCATTGCTCGTCAATGTCGTTTCGCTCTTCATTCGTTTCCATTAGTTCGTTGATACGAGTTTTATAACCACGCACTCTCTCGCTACTTTTCAGTCTATTGACGTTCCATTTTCTCTTTCTCGTTTCCCGTGTTCGTTGTATTTTCTGACATGTCTGTCTTAATTTCGCCTTCACCAAGAAATGGTCACTATCAATGCTGGCGCTTCTACAGCTATGTACATCAAGTATTTGCGCTTGCTTTTCCTTGTTGATTAAAATATGGTCTATCTGGTTTGTTCTCGTCGATCCCGGAATTTTCCAAGTCCCCTTGTGAATCGATTTGTGTTTGATTTAATTTAATTTTCATACATTTAGGAAATTCATTGTCCAGTAGAAGCTTTCGAATTTCTGGGCCATCAAAAATTCCTTCCTTTAACTTTGCTTCGGATTTATTTGGAAACTTCTGTTGGATATATCGAAAAGTATCACCCTCTTTATCTAATGCTTTTATGAATTGTTTTATTAATCCAAGCTTTATATGGAGCGGTGGAAGAAGGACTTTCTCAGGAGGTACCAAAGGTTGGTTAAGAACATTTTTTGAGCCCGGAACTAAGGAATCTCTGGCAGTCCAGTTTTTGTTCTTGTAATGATTCTCATAATCCCGACTATCCCGAAGACACAGAAAACATGGGTACTTCGTGAATCCACTTTGCTGTCCCAAGAGAATGGTTAATATCTTAAGATCTCCATAAATTTTCCAGTTGTGTTCTTTATACTTGATTTTTTCCATGATAAGTTTCATCGTTTCATAATCTTCTCCCATATTTACTGAGTAAGCAACTGGTATTGATGCCAATTCATTGGTATTGTGCAAAAGAACAGCTTTAAGGCTGCGAGCTGAAGAGTCGATGAATATTCTCCATTCTTCACTCCCATAAGTATTCGGTTCTAAACCATCCATAACACCTGAGATATCATCAAAATAAACAAGGGAAGCATCTTCTTTAAAAAAGGGTAAAAAGTCCTGCTCTCGGTTTCTGTAAATTGAAACAGAAGTACCTTTAGCCAAAAGTCCATCTCTTTTCAGATTTGATGCAAGGAATTGTGCAGCATCTTTTGCCAAGCCTAAATCTCTCACCATATCATTCAATTGCTCCTGGCTCCACGGATTAATATCTTTATTTTTGGATCGATCCCATTCTTCATCGCAGTCTGAATTGGATTCTTCTTCAATTCCTTCTTCGACCGAGTCCTTCATAGAATCATCGATTTCCATTTGACTTTCTTCTGCATTTATGGGGGTGTCATCCATTTCAACGGATTGTTCTGATATATTGAGTTCATTATAAATGGGACGGGTAAACGAAATAGCGTTTCCATATTCTACATTAGCAGACGGGATGTTACCTTTGAAGTTGGTCATGCAAATGTAACACTCTGTTGTGCTTTTGGGCTCCTTCCATATAGCGGGGAATTTCATGGGGAGTGGTTTATCAGCATTTAATGAACTGCGGAACAACAATATTCTGCATTTGGGACAAATGCTAGTGGGGACCCATGTTTTCTCGGTGCCACTTATAACCTGCAATTTGAAAATTTTTCCATATTCATCCGCACAGGTTGAAAAATCTCTAGAAGTTTTTTTACTCACAAAAATAGCGCAAACGTAGCAAAACATAGAGTTGCTCTTGTTGCAGATATGTGGGGACAAGTTTATAGTTTTATTTTGGACACCTGAATCACTTGATCTAGTTATTCTTCTTGACACATTTACTCTAAAGTAGCCAAGTTACCCACCATTTTAGAGCTGCGGTCGTAGGATAACGACGCCTGCGGGCCGGCTTGCTCACCCTGACCAGCCGCCGATACTGGGGTATCCCTCCCCTGCATCGTAAACTCTCTTCCTATCCTTGCCATGAAGGCAAAAATTCTGAGATGTATACAGATCTTATATGACAAATTTTATAAAACGAATGAGAATTATATCATATTTCATTTCCATGTTCGGAATCAGCGAACCGGAAAACATAAAAATTGATATATAACTCGGGTTTTCACTAAAAAAATATTTCACCCCAAAACCCACCACCTCCTCCCCAAAAATGAGGTGATGGTGAAGGGGTTGTGAATTGTCATGGTTATTGTTAAATGGTACTTTCGGGTGCAACGAACCAAAGAAAAAAGATAAAATGCATAAATGTCTATTTATTTAGGATTTACGTGAACACGGAATATCACCCCATCACTTTAGGGGGTATTGGGGGGTAGAAAATAATTCACAAATATTTTTTTATTAATGAATACTTATTTCTGAGGATCAGAAAATAAAAAATGCACTTATTTTCCGAGTTTTAAAAAAAACCCCGATTTTGTCATTAGGGGGTTGAAGGGGGTGAATAGCGGGAAATTGAACGATGAAAAAAACTTTTGAAGGTCATTTTTGGATTTAGCGCATCAAAATACATAGGAATAGGTGGGTCTTCTTTCTGGCACATGACTTTTTTTTTTTTTGTGTTCCTGTGTAATTGTGAGTACAGACATATGAAGTAAAAAAATCGTACTTACTTTCGATGAAGTTTTTAAATTGAATGTTTGCATTTTCGGGAATATTCCCATTTTCCTCCGGATGAATATTTTGGAACTCAGAAATTTTTGAAAAATATCGTTTTCGCACAGTATTTGGATCGTTCATGTTTCCTGATTTGTAAAATTGGTATATTTAAATAAGGTTATGTGTGATAGGAATCATTACAAATGAAATTTTATATTGAAGGCACACATTTTTATATTGATTTTCCTCAAGGGAAAACATATCTTCCATATCAGAATTTTCTTGAGCTGTGAGCAGTATTCCTAACATTTCCTTGAAATCTATGGGCTCCGTAAATAAACTTTGGACGTTTAGAAATCTTTTCCCTATGACGAAGCATTTCCCATCTATTTCGTTGAAGCCAAGTATTTTGAATGGAGTGGAAGGATGCTTACAGCAATAATTATTTGGGTGGTGTAAATTCAGCTTATATAATTCATTGGAACATGAAACTATTTGACCTGTTCTATTTCGCCGCAACCCGTACTTTTTGATATCAGTGTATAACGACAGTTGGCTAAAATGTTTGTTTATTTGTTCCAGTATTTTATTGGGATTTTTTATTTTTCGTTTAACTTTTTGGAGAAAATTTTCAAATTTGTAGGCAGAGAATTCGTGAAGAAACCCCAATTCTTTGACAGATAGCGTAATATGCAATAAGTTGTGCACATTGTAAGTTACATGTTTACTTAAATACACTTTTGGGAAGAAATGAACAAAATCGCTCAACATACTTTCAGCTGCTTCTAAGTTTGAATTATAACTTCTCCTTGAAGAAAGTAGGCGATAAGCGCAGTGAAGTAAGAGAAAATGATAATACATATCATCATGAACAATTCCATTCAAAACCACTATGCCAGTGTACAATATGAACTGTCTGAACTCGGTTGCCTTCCATAAATTTATTTCATCAATACCTCTAGGCTTTCGAGCAAACTCTACAGGCATGAAAGAGGATTGCGATAAGAGTCGCAAAGAAATTTTCCTTCTATCTTCCGGCTTTAATTGGAACTTTGTATGATTTTTCTCAATGTTGGTTAGCATTTTGCGGGTAACACCCAAATCGATCAAATGCATTGGATACAAAGCGAACTGAGTTACCATATTAATGCCCAGTTCTTCCAGCAAACATTTTTGCAATTGAAATTCCTCCAGGTGGTGTGTTTTATCATCTCGATTGAGGAAACTTTCATTCGTTCTTAATGAACAAATTTTTGTGCTTTATGTTACAACATTCTCTGTCCTTCTTCCAATTTGTTTGCATTTGCTACAGCCGTGTAAAGAGTTATGACCTTTAACGCCACACAAGAAAGCACGAGCTGGAGCATCACATATAAATGCACGAACCGATATTTTTATATATCGGCCACCGCAGCTATTTCCACTGACCAATAAAGTTTTCATCTCTTCTACAAATTTCTTCATGTATTCGTTGACACTTTTCGGCTTGGATTTTCCTAAATAAACGCCAACTAGCAAAACTTTGCAGTTCGGAATATTAAACGGGTGCACAAGAATTGGCCAAATACATTTTTTGGAACTTTTATAAAGAGGGAGACCATCAATTCCAACGTCTAGCGCAATATTTCTAACAACTAAATCTCTTGGCAAAGACACTATTAGCTTTTGCAGTTGCTTTTCAACCCCAAGATGCAAATAAGTTCCTGGCTCGACTACACTAACTTCACCCATCTCTGTGTGTCCTAACACTATTCGTCATATAGGACGAAATGAACACATTCGTGCACATTGAGCAAAAACATATCGTAATACATTTAGTAAGGTTTCAATTATGAACTTTTCAAGCAATATAGAAAACAAGGCCGACGCTGTGTTTCTTTTATAATTTTCTTGCAAGTGGCATCATAGTGCCACTTTTTGTCTGCCCGTATTGTTGTTGGTAGCTTTCTGGTGAATTTCTCGAAAGAGTTGAATTTCCTATTCCTGCTTAAGGTTTTTGTTGGTAGCTTTTTGGTGAATTTCTCGAAAGAGTTGAGTTTCCTATCCCTGCCTAATGGGGAGTTTCTTATTAGCGGCAGAGGCTTTTCGACGTCGACAGTTAGACCTACAGTGCTACATGCTATTCGTGCTGAAAGAGGTACGTCTAGACCCTCTTCATTCAAAATTTTTAAAAGTGCTTCGAACGAAACTCTGCTAGGATTATGTTGAAAGAACCACTGCTTCAATTTTTCCAAAAAAGGTGCGGAAGAAACGCCTTGAACGGGAAATGTATTTGAATTTTGAGAAGGTCGCGGCGATGTTGAATTCCGAATACCGAAAAAGCTACTACATCAGGCAGTCACGGCTGTTGCTGTTATTTTATTATTATTGTTATTATTATTTTATTTATTATTAATAATTATATTTCGTTTATATTATATGTATATTATTTGTATTTATTATTATGTTATTTACTACAAAAGTATTAATTTTACACACTTTTAGTAATTTTAATGTTATGAATGCGCCCGTTTACACATACCGTCAACATCGTTCAACAAATCGCCATTTGTGGGAGAGAGGAGAGCGGGGATTCCTCTCACCTTAGTGAAAAGTTCAGGATCATAGCTGCTTAAATAAAAAACATAAGTTTATGTCCCTAAAAATGAAAAACCGCAGTGTGCACACGTGAAAAATTAATTTTTATAAAGTTGGTAACATGTGAACCACTGCGTCGTTTCGATTGCAAATTAGCACAGTGACCGTAGATGTCATGCATGATACTATCACCTATATGTCACCAGTGACATCACTGGTTTATATTTCCAATTTTTTGCTGCGTAAAAATTTACATTCTTTCGAAACAATACGTCAATGAAACCGATAGTCGTAACAAAAGTATAAAGAAGTAAGAAACAGAACTCCAAAAGAAGAAGCACCATAGTGTGCGTATAAAAGTTGCTGAAAATTTTATAACTTAAACCAAACCAAACAATCATTGCTGATTTTATTAATTAATAGTTTTAATAATTTTTTACAATCAGAACAGAGTTTACCCGAGAGGGTAGTTGATCGAGAGTGTGTTTTGCTGTGGTTCAGTGGTATGGAAAGTTCCAACAAAATCGACATACCAATATCAAGTACATTAAGAGATAATAAAAATATTATTTCATATTACACATTTAATAACCAAAATTTACACTTTATTTAAAAAAAAAAAATCTTTAAAACTTCTGAAAGTAGTCGGTGAATATAGTAAATCCCGCTACTTGGTTAAGTCAGATTGTCTTAATTTATTTTTTCGATCTCAAAATGTCACCAAAAATAAATTTTTGGACTAATATTGAAAAACTTTCGTGATATTCCTACAGAGTGAAATATTTACTTGAAAAATTTCGAGTGGGTAAAATACCCATGTAAACGGCGTTCTGCCGTGCCTGTATTTGATTATCTGCATACACAACTGCACATAAAAAGTTTACGATTGCGAAAAAATTCAAAAATAATCGGGATTATTTGTGATTAATGAAAAAATTCGAACTATTCAAAAAATAATACGAATATTTTTTTTTGTTGGGTAACATTTAAATGATGCAATGGTGCTCAAAATTTGAAACGGAATTTTGGGTTTAACACCCAAAACTCCCCCCTTGGCTACGTCCCTGCACGTAGGATATAACTTCTCGCTGGGCTCTGTTGAATAAAATCATTAGCATATGTAAGTGTAGCACGATTTTTCGTAAGTGTGTGAGTGCAATCGAGTATCGTGCCCCTGTAGAAAGCTGTTGGGCAATTTGCTTAAAAGAACTAGTACTTTTACCAGTACTAAAAGAACTAGTGCAATGTTTGGGTAAGTTTGCACCATAGCTATACTAGTGATCAGTGGAATAATTGCATTCATTGAGGCGTTATAAATATATAATTAATACACAACCGAATGGTTTTATTTTAATATAAATATTTATTTCCATTATGTACTTTAAAAAAATCAACGATTCTGTTACCTTTTTCCCGTAAACATCACTAGTATTGAACTGGTGCAAATTTACCCAATTGAATCGAAAAGTACTAGAATAATTCTGGTGCATACTGTACTAGTGCTTTCCTGTACAGATGTTATACTGATTTTCGACAGAATTTTATATGGACAAGGGTATATAAAATAACAAGTACTGGTGGATTTTGCACTAGTAAAGTCCTAGTACGGCACTAGTTAAAATTCCTACAGAGGAATTACAGGGTACACTCATACTTCTTCTTCTTCTTCTTGCGTGTTTAACTATCCCGGTCTATCCCGGGGTCCGCAAAACGCGACCAGTTCTTCCATTTTGTTCTGTCGGTTGCATCATCCGAGGTAAGTCCTACAGCCTCTAGGTCCCATTTTATGTCCATCCAGCGCTGTTTCGGACGCCCCCGTTTTCTGCATCCTTGAATTTCCAGTGCGTAGCCTTTTTTTCCTCATTTGTTCTCAGGACGTGTCCATACCAGCGTAGCCTTGCTTCTCGCATTTTCCCAATAATTGGCGCAACTCCATAGCGTCTACGGATGTCATACATGTTAATAATTTTAGTCGAGAGAGTGCGAGAGCTGCTATTCGTACACAAGATAAACAAGTATAAATCTATATTCGTCCATTTACGTTTGACTGAGAGCATACGCGTATCGATACGGGTTTTAAACTACTTTAATACGTGTATTTGTTTTGCTGGGAGAGAGCAGTTACAAGTAAATCTAATTAAATTCATTTATGATGAGTTCCCTATACTTTAAACAAATTAAGATATAGCTTACAATATTAGAATGATCTAGGGATGTCAATTTTACAAAAAAAACATCGATGTTCGATGCATCGAACGGCATTGATTGGCTACATCGATGTAACTCGATACATCGAGATAAATGCATCGATACATCAGTACATCGAGTACCAATTTTAAAAATTATTTTTCCTATTCATATATAAATGTATCTTTTTATACCTTTTCCGAAGGAAAGGGTATATTAAGTTTGGCACGGTGTATGTAACATACCAAAGGAGTCGCGGTAGATATAGACATATATATATATTCTTGATCAGGGTGACAAGAGGAATCGATCTAGCCATGTCTGTCTGTCTGTCTGTCTGTCTGTCTGTCTGTCTATCTGTCTGTCTGTCTGTCTGTCTGTCTGTCTGTCTGTCTGTCTGTCTGTCTGTCGGTCACACTTTAGTTTTTCGTAATTTACTCCTAAGCCATGAAAGATATCATATTGAAATTTGGCATGGACTTCAACCAGGTAAATGTCCGAAAAACTGCATAAAAATTCGTAGTCCCTTCTTGGGTCGTGGGAAGTGGTTTAGAAGTTTCAAAATTCACGATTTTTAACGTTTTTCCTGGATAACTTTTTTACTATACATCCCAGCTTATTGAAATTTGGTGAGTGTATAGCTACTATGTAGACTTAAGCTTTCGCTGAAAAAAAATTGCGACATCGCTATAACTATGGTCATCATCCTACACAATAGAAAAAAACACTCTTTCTCTTATTCTCATATCTGAATACAAAAATTATTTCTTTGCTTCTTCTGATTGTGTATTTTGCCGCCAAATAAAGTCGTCCATTATGGATAAATTTTGACCATGACCACATTTCGCGAAATTCGCAAAAGTTGATTTTCACTATTTTGAATTGAGTATTTCGCAGCTAAACAAAATGTCCTCTAAGGGTTAAAATTTGATCAAGACCACCATCCGCGAAATTCGCAAAAATTGATTTTCACTATTTTGAATTGAGTATTTCGCAGCTAAACAAAATGTCCTCTAAGGGTTACAATTTGATCAAGACCACCATCCGCGAAATTCGCGAAAATTTGATTTTCACTATTTTGAAGTGAGTATTTCGCAGCTAAACTAAATTTCCTCTAAGGGTTAAAATTTGATCAAGACCACCATCCGCGAAATTCGCGAAAACCTGATTTTCACTATTTTTAATTGAGTATCTCGCAGCTAAACAAAATGTCCTCTAAGGGTTAAAATTTGATCAAGACCACCATCCGCGAAATTCGCAAAAATTTTATTTTCACTATTTTGAATTGAGGTTTTCGCAGCTAGACAAAATGTCCTCTAACGGTTAAATTTTGACCATGACCACCATTCGCGAAATTCGCAAAAATTTAATTTTCACTATTTTGAATTGAGGTTTTCGCAGCTAGAAAAAATGTCCTCTTACGGTTAAATTTTGACCATGACCACCATTCGCGAAATTCGCAAAAATTTTATTTTCACTATTTTGAATTGAGTATTTCGCAGCTAGACAAAATGTCCTCTAACGGTTAAAATTTAACCATGACCACCATTCGCGAAATTCGCAAAAATTTTATTTTCACTATTTTGAATTGAGGATTTCGCAGCTATACAAAATGTCCTCTAACGGTTAAAACTTGACCATGATCACCATTCGCGAAATTCGCAAAAATTTTATTTTCACTATTTTGAATTGAGGTTTTCGCAGCTAGACAAAATGTCCTCTAACGGTTAAAATTTGACCATGCTCACCATCCGCGAAAATTTTGTGCTTAATAATAATCTCGAGTCTTAGAAGGTATAAATAGATATCCAAGCTAGGAACGGCAGGAATTTTTGTTAAGGTAATGTTTTAACATATTTCAGGCTGAGGAAAAGGTATGTGTGCAATCGGCTTAGCCGATGTAAACTTCTTTACTTGTTTTCATTTATTATACCTTTTCCGAAGGAAAGGGTATATTAAGTTTGGCACGGTGTATGTAACATACCAAAGGAGTCGCGGTAGATATAGACATATATATATATTCTTGATCAGGGTGACAAGAGGAATCGATCTAGCCATGTCTGTCTGTCTGTCTGTCTGTCTGTCTGTCTGTCTGTCTGTCTGTCTGTCTGTCTGTCTGTCTGTCTGTCTGTCTGTCGGTCACACTTTAGTTTTTCGTAATTTACTCCTAAGCCATGAAAGATATCATATTGAAATTTGGCATGGACATGAACCAAGTAAATGTCCGAAAAACTGCATACAAATTTTTTTCGTAGTCCCTTCTTGGGTCGTGGGAAGTGGTTCAGAAGTTTCAAAAATCACGATTTTTAACGTTTTTCCTGGATAACTTTTTTACTATACATCCCAGCTTATTGAAATTTGGTGAGTGTATAGCTACTATGTCGACTTAAGCTTTCGCTGAAAAAAAATTGCGACATCGCTATAACTATGGTCATCATCCTACATATAAGAAAAAAACACTTTTTCTCTTATTCTCATATCTGACTACAAAAATTATTTTTTTGCTTCTTCTGATTGTGTATTTTGCCGCCAAATAAAGTCGTCCATTATGGATAAATTTTGACCATGACCACATTTCGCGAAATTCGCAAAAAATTGATTTTCACTATTTTGAATTGAGTATTTCGGAGCTTAACAAAATGTCCTCTAAGGGTTAAAATTTGATCAAGACCACCATCCGCGAAATTCGCGAAAATTTGATTTTCACTATTTTGAAGTGAGTATTTCGCAGCTAAACTAAATTTCCTCTAAGGGTTAAAATTTGATCAAGACCACCATCCGCGAAATTCGCGAAAATTTGATTTTCACTATTTTGAAGTGAGTATTTCGCAGTTAAACAAAATGTCCATTAAGGGTTAAAATTTGATCAAGACCACCATCCGCGAAATTCGCGAAAATTTGATTTTCACTATTTTGAAGTGAGTATTTCGCAGCTAGACAAAATGTCCTCTAACGGTTAAAATTTGACCATGACCACCATCCGCGAAAATTTTGTGCTTAATAATAATCTCGAGTTTTAGAAGCTAAATCGAAGTACAGATAAGGTATAAATAGATATCCAAGCTAGAACAACGAAAACGGCAGGAATTTTTGTTAAGGTAATGTTTTAACATATTTCAGGCTGAGGAAAAGGTATGTGTGCAATCGGCTTAGCCGATGTAAACTTCTTTACTTGTTTTTTATTGAAGGGAAAAAAAACTGCTTTGTCTATAATGCTTTAATAAATGTAGGTGCCAAATTTTCTACTAATATTCGTTGAGCTACACTGTATTTAAATAAACTTCATTTCTAACAGAAATCAACGGGCACAAAGTTTCTGACAATGGTTTTTGTGACATGAAACGAAATTAACATATTGTTTTCGAAGAAGTGTTTAATTCTTATCTGCCGTCCAATTTTACCAAGAATATTTTAAAAAATTTTTAAAGAAAAATTTGCTTTTGGTTTTGACCATTTCAATTAAAAAAAAAAAAATTTAAAATATTTTAAAAAACCTCGGCACTGCGTTTAAATATGACATCCAATTTGAGTTCGATTTTGAAAAACCAGCTGTTTTGAAAAATTCAAAGAAATAAATTTCCAAAAAATATGCAGTTTATAGTGCAGAAATATCACAATATGATAGACAGGATCAAAAGCTTTGGAGTCACAGGGCAGAAATTTGGAGTACGAAACAATTGTTAAAATTTATTTATTATACCCGACACACTCTGTGTCGAGGGTATATTGCGTTTGTGTGGTTGTGCGTAACACCCAGAACCAGTCAACATAGACCATACAAAATGTATATAGAAATAATAAGCGTCACCAGGAGATTCGATTTAGCCATGTCCGTCTGTCTGTCCGTCTGTTTGTATACAGTTTTCTTATCGAAAGAGTTGAGCTATCTTGACGAAATGTGGTATGCGTGCTCACGGCAACATAAGTAAGAACAAGTTCGAGAATGGACCCGATCGCACCATTTTAAATGTTACCTCCAGTACTAGGGTCTGTTATGAAAATCACAAAAAGTGCTCCAAAACCAGATTTTTACAAGATAGAATTTTGATAGTTGAACATAATTGAAGTCAAGTTATTCAATGTCAAAAAATTGGGCGTGGCCGAAGGGCGTTTTTCGAAAATAGCTTCCTTCACCCGAAATTCAAATGTGACTTAAACGAAATTTGGCAGTTATACTTCCTTTGTAGCCATAAACATCCTCTCCAAAAATTTCTTTGATAGGCCCATTATTAAGGTTACCTCCAGTACTAGGGTCTGTCACAAAAATCTCAAAACTGCCCCAAAATCGATTGTTTTGGAAATATTCCACTGAAACTTGGAATTTGAGCGCACATTGAGGCCTCCGATTAGAATTCAAAAAAATTGGAAAAGTGGGCGTGGCAAAAGGGCGGTTTTCATAAAGAAATTTGACAAAAGTCGGTATATGGGGCGCCTTATGGCCTTTAACACCTCTTGATATTAAAAATTATTTGAATATGTGTGTTTGTGTCGGGTATTCTATTGTCAGGCTCGCCTGACTATAAAACCCTTACTTGTAATATATAACATTTTTTGAAACACAACTTACAATTTGAATTGCCATTGCTTGTTCTTTCCAAAAAATGCCACACACTGCTTTTTGGTGGCTTTATCAGGCGTGTAATAGAATCCGAAAACTGACGGAATCGGAGTTTCAGTCAAATGAAATTTCATATGGGCATTTCCACGAAAACATACCCTGTGCAACCGCAAAAAAATTACACTTTAACACATTTTTGTTCTTCTTATTAAAACATATTAGGTGTAGTAAAAAGAAATCCATTATTTTTCCAAGAGATGACGTTATTTATCTGCATCTCGCGTTGTATAAGTCCGATCGTGTTCCGCTAGGGGGCATTAGAAAGATGACAGTTCCTACTAAAAAAGCTTTTTTGACACTTTTTTGATTGATTGATTCAGTTTTGTTTGAGAGCTTGTCAAAGATGGACATCAGCAAAGAGAAAATTCGCTACATTTTACAGTTTTTCTTCGATAAAGGAGAAAACGCAAGCCAGGCGGCTGAAAATGTGAATAGCGTTTATGGACCTGATACTGTAACAGCCAATCATGCGCAATTTTGGTTTCGTCTATTCCGTTCCGGTTACTTCGATGTCAAGGACGCACCACGCACTGGAAGGCCAATTGTCGAAAATGTCGAAAAAATCATGGAAGTTATCGAGTCCGACCGTCATGTTAGCACTGTTTCGATTGCAAAAGAGCTAAAGATTGCACAAAAAACCGTTTGGAACCATTTGAATAAGGCTGGATACACAAAGAAGCTCGATGTATGGGTGCCACACGAGTTAACGCAAAAAAACCTCATAGACCGAATTTCCATCTGCGAATCGCTGCTGAACCGCAACAAAATCGACCCATTTCTGAAGCGGTTGGTGACTGGTGATGAAAAGTGGGTCACTTACGACAACGTCAAGCGAAAACGGTCGTGGTCGAAACACGGTGAACCGGCGGAAACGGTGGCCAAGCCAGGATTGACGGCCAGGAAGGTTTTGCTGTGTGTTTGGTGGGATTGGCAGGGAATTATCTACTATGAGCTGCTCCCATACGGCAAAACTCTTAACTCGGAACTCTACTGTCAACAATTGGACCGTCTGAAGGAAGCAATCGCCCATAAGCGGCCAATAGGAGAGGAATTGTGTTCCATCAGGACAACGCCAGGCCACACACATCGATAGTGACTCGCCAGAAGCTCCGGGAGTTTGGTTGGGAGGTTCTTCTGCATCCACCTTATAGTCCGGACCTGGCACCAAGTGATTACCATCTGTTCCTGTCCATGGCGAACAATTTTGCTGGTGAAACATTCGCTTCAAGAGAGGCTTCTGAAATTCGACTGTCTCAATTTTTTGCTAATAGGAACGAGGGCTTCTATGAGAGAGGCATAATGAAAATTGCCTTTAAAATGGCAACAAGTTATCGAACAAAACGGCGCATATTTGACCTAAATCGGGTCATTCTAACTATCTTAAATAAAGCCCTCAATTTAATGCAAAAATAATGGATTTCTTTTTACTACACCAATATATACATGCATCATTTTTTCATGTAGAGTAATATTAAAAAATATATATGGTTTGTATACAAATTAATTTTGAAATAGTGCTATTTAAACATATCGCAAACAAAACAAGTAAGGGTGTTATAGTCAGGCGAGCCTGACAATAAAATACCCGACACTGACACATGTTTAAATAATTTTTTTACCACGCCCAAAAACAGGACCACTAAGTAAGAATATTCAAGAGGTTTTTAAGGCTTTTAGGGGCCCCATATACCAACTTTTGTCAAATTTCTTTATGAAATCCGTCCCTTTTCCACGCCCACTTTTCCACTTTTTTTGCAATTCTAATCTGAGGCTTAAATATACGCTCAAATTCTAAGTTTCATTGAAATATTTCGAAAAAGTCCGATTTTGAGGCAGTTTTGGGATTTTTGTGACAGACCCTAGTACTGGAGGTACCCTTAATAATGGACCGACCAGGGAAAGTTTTTGGGAGTAAGTACGACTTAAAAGGAAGCATAAGTGCCAAATTTCGTTTAAGTCCCATTTGAATTTCGGGTGTAGGGGACAATTTTGAAAAAACGCCCTTATGCCACGCCCACTATAAAAATTTTTGGAAATCGTATTACTTGCCTTGAAACATGTTCAAATATCGAATTTCATCAAAATATGTTGAAAAACTTCGATTTTAGAGCAGTTTATGTGATTTTCGTAACAGACCCTAGTCAAAGAGTATAGATATAAAGAGACTCCAAAGTAGCGATTCGATTCTCTTAAGGTTTCTAATGATACGCGGTGGTTATTAGCTACCGAGCTGCAACATGCTCGATTGCGTGTTTGGGCGTTTGATTCGACACGTTGGCTTAGCTCGAAAGTGTGTGCAGGACGAAGAAGTAATTTGAAGAATGCGCGAATAAGAAATTCATTCATTAAATACGCATGCCCATTTCGCCTGAAACTTGGCAGCGTAGCTAAATGAAGGAAAGATTTGGGAGTGTGCGCGATTATGGAATTCATTCATAAATTACAACTGACCGTTTGATTTTGTTGAAATTTGGCAACGTAGATAAATAGAAACAGAAAATATTCGCTTTTCTACTCACTCCCGTAAGAATTGAATGCCTACGGCTATATTTAGACACCTCTTCAATTTTCGCATATTCGTACAGGCAAAAGCCAAAAACTTGAATGCCCGCAGTTCTTAGAAATTAGCGCATAATAAATGCAAGGTGACATTCTTAGTGGGGTTCTACTGTATATATTGCTATTACTGATTTATGATATTGGAGCGTCTCAATAAAATTAACGGAAATATGAAAATTTTGGTAGAAGTGAAATTTCGTGGCTAGTGAATTTCAATATGCTTACATTACATCTAAACGAACTTTTTATTTGGAAATCATTAAAAAGTTTGAAATTAATGCAATTTTCCATTTGCATTAAACTGATATTTTTAAAACTTCCTTCGATACAATCGATGTTTCATTTGGGTCAGACGACTATTTTCTTTTGAAATTACCCGACCAAATAATTTTTCGCCTTTGAATGTACTAAATTGAATTTAAATTAGACATGTATTTTCCTCAACTGTTGTAAGGCATGATGTGGCATATTGCATAAGGTGCACGACTTGGAATGCGAGGGTCTCGGGTTCGAGCCCTGTCGGATCGTAGAAAGTATTTAGTTTTTTTTTTATAGCAAACGAAGGACTTAATTACAACCAACGAAAATTCCAAACGAAGTTCAATTGTCACTTTTTTCCATTCAATTGGGATGGTAAAATTATTTTCATGTGCAAGGATTTATGAATGTTAATAAAAATAATATTTAGTGGCCGACCATATATTCCGTCATCATACAGTGGGGCGGGAGGGGGATTTAAAATGGTAAAAAATTGGCTGACTTAATATATGGACGGTCCTTTCCGAGAAACGAAAAAATTGCTTTCCTCATTTATATTTGCAAAACGCCTTTCAAATCGCTAGTTGACACACAGATAATCAAAACTCACACCAATACAGATTCTCGGCTGCTTAAAAAAATCCAAACAAAGTCGAAAAAGCATATTGAAAATCCCAAATTCCTTTTGCCCATTTCAATCAGCGTACGAAGAACGGAAAACTTCAAGAGGACTAAAAACAAAACAAAATATAATACTCATTCAGTTGCAAGCGAACTGAAAATCAAAACTTTCTATGCAACAAAATCAGCTTCTCGAACTTGTTATATGTTCGGTAGCTAATAGCCACCGCACATTTAAGCGCTTAGTGAGCGAGAAATTGACTTTGGAGTCTCTTTATATCTATACTCTTTGCCCTAGTACTGGAGGTACCCCTAAAAATAGTCCGATCGGGTCCATTCTCGAACTTGTTCTTACTCATGTCACCGTGAGCAGGCATACCAAATTTCATCAGGATAGCTCAACTTTTTCGATAAGATAACTGTATACAGACAGACGGACAGACAGACGGACAGACAGACGGACAGACAGACGGACGGACATGTCTAAATCGAATCTCCTGGTGACGCTGGTCATTTCTATATACATTTTGTATGGTCTATCTCAACTGGTTCTGGGTGTTACACACAACCACACAAACGCAATATACCCTCGACACAGAGTGTGTCGGGTATAAAAAGTCTATTCAGTAACAAGAAACCAAAATCGTGTGATAAAAAAACAGAAACTTTTAAAAGCAAGTTATTTAACGGAAAACGAATGAAGCTGTTTCTACGAAAATACTACGTTGATATTTTTTTTAATAGTTACAATGAAATATATTTTAAAAAACTCGTCTTCCTCATATAACTCTTATTTCAATTTGTATTGTCACACCCGTTACTTTTTTCTGTCACACCGATTACTTTTGTAAATTGGTATAAAACACATACGAATACCAATACATTGTAAGTACCCAGTGGGAAATGTCCCGCCGACATCCCAGATGATGTCCTAGTGACTTCGGAGCCGGAATGCATGCTATTTCCGGTGACACTTTGTATGACATTTACACAGGAGCTGACAGGGTCTTTAGTGGTGACATTATCACCGGAAGATTAGAAAATGTCACTGGTTATGCTAGAGGATGCGATGGCGAAAAAAGCATTTGAGAGCAGCACATTGCTCTTTTCTCTCTAAATGTCAATTTATAGAAACCAGTTTAATAACGCTCTTCTTCTTCTTCTCTTTGAATGTTTCGAAAATTTTTAAAAATCTATTTTTAACAATTTTTGTTCGCCTCTGCCAAGGATCGAACGCGCGATCTTCGGATTCTGAGTCGAGCACTCATCATCTACGCCACTTCATGCTAACGCTCAACTGACGCTAAAACCTTATTTAAATTTCAGTAGCCAATGAGATTCAAGCGCATGAACAGCGTCCCTCCACGATGACTTGTCCGCCAAGGTGTCATGCATGACAATGTCACCTATATGTCATCGATGACATCAATGATGACATTGTCATGCATGAGATAATTTCCCGCTGGGTAAATACCTATTCATAGTCAGAATACTACTTAGAACTGTTGGTTAAACATTATTTTGATATGTTTCCTGGAAAATTTTACAGAATCGATTAATGAACACAAATAACATAAAAACCCCCATTTTCTAACGTCACACCCGTTACCTCCTTTTGAAGGTTTTTAAGGCATTAAAAGTCATTTTTAACGGATTCTTTGAAATGGTAGAAATACTTTAAAAATGGACGCTTCAAAAATATGCAACACTGTTATCGAAGGGTTGATGGTTTTAGAGAAATTTAAAGAATTCGCCTAAATCTGTCACACCCGTTACTATGGAAATGCCCATATATATCTCATAGACAAAATAGGGCTCTGTGCAGTTAAGAACCAACAATATCTGTAAATTATATATAAAATTTTGGTCGGGGTTTATTCCGATTCCGTCAGCTTTCGGATTCTGGCATATGCCTATATATATTATTTTTCAGAATTACAATTGCCACTTTACGGATTGAATGCTAGACGTGAATGAGAATTGGCGGGAATAGTGACGAGTGTTTTGGGAAAAACACCGATGTATCGATGTTATCTAGCTCTTCAACATCGAGTACAAAAACATCGATGCATCGCAGTAAAACACCGATATTTTCGAAGCATCGATGTTCAAACGACATCCCTAGAATGATCTGGTGTTATGAGTCAAACAGTAAAGCAGCCCATATTTTGACTGCTAGCGACAACAGATGGCCGAAAAGGCACGCTGGCGTTTCGCACCTCCATACAAGCTTGCCAAGTGCAACGTTACATCATAGGTGACCTTACGCAGAATCGCCGAGTATTCGAATTTTGCGAGTATGAGAATCGAATGTTCGTGGGAACAAAACGACCAACAAAACCCGGAAGCACACCTGCACAGATCAACATGCGTCAGCAGGCCCATGACACCGTTCCCGAAGAACACACCAGCGTCTGCAGAGCGCAGACCTAGGTGAACAATAATTAGTATATAAGCTGTGTATTTTAAGACTAAGCGATGAGTGGATCAGTTGTTCAGTAGTTGATAAGTAAAGAGTTGATAATTGATAACACAGGCCAACAAATTATATATTTTCGTTTGGTGCAGCGATTTCGTTCATTATTACGGATAAGGGTTATATCGGTAATATCAAAAATATTTTTTTTAACTTTTGCCTAGGTGTAGTTTTGGAGCTACCATCAATTTTGTGTGAGGTCTTCAGTTGTTCCGCTTTTACGGAAAAATATATATATTACTGCTTTGTTAACTTATCATGGTTGATATCGTATCAAAGCTTAAACCACGGCCTATAAAATGACACCCTTTTCATGAAGATAGAGCTTGTAGTTTTTACGGTACGAGCTTCGCAATTGTACAAAATGAGAATTTTTTAAATTTTTCTTTCATTTTTGGAGCTTTTTTGACCTTTTATGGCATGAAAAAAAATTCTTTAAATATTCTTTTTGTATGGTTTGAAAGGTGTTTCTTTATACTAAGTCCTGTAGCAAAATTTTTTGATTTCCGATTTATAATGTGGAGGATATGGTACGAATTGTTAAAAGAATTAAGCTCTCATTTTTAAAGTACAAAAAACAACTCCCAAGATTTTCAAATGAATTGATCTAGTAGTTTACTCTCCCTTTTATACTTTACAACAAATTTTGATTAAAGAGCCAGTCCTTGTAGAAACGTATGTTCGTTCGCACGAGAGAAAAATAACATACAAACGTTTTCTGTTATGTGAATGTTTCTAATGTTATTGCACTGTAAATATTAATGTTACATAAATGACAATTTAATTTCATAAGATTAAATTTTCAATAGCGTTGTGTGTTGTTACTGATGATTCCAACTCGGGAGGAAACAGACTCTGTAAAAGCTTTTCTTTGGACTCCAGATTGTGTTGAGGCAACGCTTTCTGCGGTTGAATATAAAATCCGTTAGCGTAGTTCATTCAAAAACGGCCTTATTTTAGCCTTTCGTGAATACGAAGTGTTCACGCATTCACGTTGTTTACTCCAACAGTAGTCTGCCATCATATGACGATTCCATCGTCCTTGGTACCTTTCTTCCATGATCTTAAGTTCCTGGTGAAAACGTTCGCCCTGTTCTTCGCTATATGACCCAAGATTTTCTGGGAATTTATCAAGGTGACTATGAAGATAGTGCAATTTTATTGACATGTTACATCCTAATTGTTTGAAACTATCGAGCATATCGTTCACAATCTGAGCATAATTATCGGATTTATGATTCCCTAGAAAATTTTGTATGACTTGCACAAATGAATTCCAGGCATATCGTTCCAAATCGTTCATTGAGCCTATAAAACCAGAATCATTGATTAATTTTCTTATCTGGGGACCATCGAAAATTCCGGCTTTTATTTTTTCCATGCTCAGACCTGGAAACTTTCGTTTTATATAAGAAAAACATTTTCCATCTTGGTGTAAGGCCTTTACAAATTGTTTCATCAGACCTAATTTTATGTGCAAAGGCGGCAAAATGATTTTTTCTTTTGAAACCAAAGATGGATTAATGATGTTGTGCTTTCCAACTTCCATTGCTTCACGGAGGGACCAATTTCTTTTTTTCCAATGGTTTTTCTTATCACGACTGTCCCACAGACAATAAAAGCACGGGTATTTGGTGTAACCACTTTGCTGTCCCAAGAGAAAATTCACCATTTTTAGATCAACACAAATACTCCACTCGTGATCTTTGTACTTAATTTTATCAAGGACAAGTTCGACATTGTTATATTCCTTCTTTAATTTTGTGGAATGCGCGATGGGAATAGAGCCGTATTTTTTGCCATTGTGTAGTAACACACACTTAAGGCTTCGCTTAGAGCTATCTATAAATAGACGCCATTCATTCGGCATATATTGTGGATGGCCTAATTCTTAAACAACCCCTTTGACATCTGCACAAAAAACAATATCGTCGTCTGATTCAAAATAACGTACAAATTTTTTTTCTCTAGTGCGATAGTATGTTACTTTAGTGGTTGATGCTAACAAGGTTTTGTCCTTCAGCCTGGAAGCCAGTATCTCTGCAGATTCTTTTGAGAGTGCCAGATCCCTCACTAGATCATTCAATTCTGATTGGGTGAAAGGAATACGCTCGTAAGACGCTTTGTCCTCGAACTCGCTATCACTTTTCATGTTGTCACATAATTCTTCATGTTGAGGTTCAAGGTAGGAAGAATGTGATGTGTCCTTCGCATATGGCACGGGTCTCTTAGCTGATTCCAAATTTGGATAGAGCATTTTGCGTAAATTAACGCTAGGTAAATTAACGCAACAGAAGTAACACTCGTCCTAGTGATGATTTTTTTGTTCCTTCCATTGCATTGGAAATTCGAACTTCATACGGCGTCTTTTGCCAGTGACGCACTGTCTCAAATGCTCACAGCATGTTTTACATACACTTTGGGGAATCCAGGGCTTATTTCCATCTTCTATTTGCAATCCAAAATAAGAAGGATACGTTTTCTTTACGTAATCCGTTATGGGTTTTCTAAATTTTTTGACGGTGTATTCACCACAAACATAGCAAAATCCATTTGGATCATTAAGACATTTGCGTCTCGACGAATTTATTTTAACGAAGACTGGCTCTTTAATCAAAATTTGTTGTAAAGTATAAAAGGGAGAGTAAACTACTAGATCACTTCATTTGAAAATTTTGGGAGTTGTTTTTTGTACTTTAAAAATGAGAGCTTAATTCTCTTAACAATTCGTACCATATCCTCCACATTATAAATCGGAAATCAAAAAATTTTGCTACAGGACAGTATAAAGAAACACCTTTCAAACGATACAAAAAGAATATTTAAAGAAATTTTTTTTCATGCCATAAAAGGTCAAAAAAACTCAAAAAATTGAAGAAAAGTTTAAAAAATTATCGTTTTGTACAATTGCGAAGCTCGTACCGTAAAACTACAAGCTCTATCTTCATGAAAATGGTGTCATTTTATAGGCCGTGGTTTAAGCTTTGACACGATATCAACCATGATAAGTTAACAAAGCAGTAATATATATAATATATTTTTCCGTAAAAGCGGAACAACTGAAGACCTCACACAAAATTGATGGTAGCTCCAAAACTACACCTAGGCAAAAATTAAAAAAAATATTTTTGATATTACCAATACAACCCTTATCCGTAATAATGATCGAAATCGCTGCACCAAAACCACTGTTGACCTGTGTAATTGACATTTAAGAACGTTTCATAATAAATCGTCTGAGTATAAAAACATATAAGAGCGTTTCCGTGTTCGCTCAAATATTAGGTCCGATAGGCGAGTGCAGGATTTCGGAAAAATCCGCACAACACTGGACCATTTAAATATTAATAACCTCGGTGCGTGACAATAAACGGTTGCCAAAAAAACGATGCCTGTAGGCAGAGAAAATTGGGCAAACGCCAATAAAATGATACGTGTTTTCTGTACTATGTAAGTTAAGGTGCTTGTACACGTTCAACAAAAATTTCGTCAACATTTATATGTTTCCAGCGGCAATATTGCTTCCCAGTTTACACTAGCACGACAACATTCGCCTTGTCAACATTTTTTTCTTGCCAGGCAACAATTTTTTGTTCGTTGCCGTCAATGTTGTTCAAAGTTATTGCCGAAGTGTTTACACCGGCAATAGAAACATGCTGATGTCAACAATTAGAGGAACATTTAAAAATTTAAACGTAAATTGCTATTGAAGCATTTATTATGCGAGAGCGAGGTAAGAGATAATTATTTCCATTTGTAATTAAAATAGAATTAAACGTATATTTTATTAAGAGGAAATGGATAATGAATCGTCCGAAATAAGCATTGATGCTGAGCAAGCAGCTGCACTTTTATTATTAAAAATGATGCATCCAATTTCAGCGCCGATATCCGTATATGCAGCATTTTTTTTTTTTTTTTTTTTTTTGGGGTAATGCGGTATTGAGCACTGCTGAGCTGCCATAGCATTGGTTTCAACTCGAATAGGGATATGAGTTTGGTCTGTCTTTCCAGAGACAAAAACTTTTCATTTTTTCCCCAGACATTAGTGGCTAAATATTAGTTATTTTAAATGAAAGTGACATAATAATAGAAACTTTTCACTTACATGGGCTACTAGATTTAAATTTGTTTGTTTTGAGTTCATTTTGTTGCCGTCAACATCAAAATGTTTTTGAACGCTTTCATAAACAAATTTGTTGATCGGCAATATACAAATATCATTTTTGTTCATATTTTACATGGTCAACAAAAATGTTGATCGGCAGCATTGGGTGTTGACGAGCAACAATGTTGCCGTCCTGTTGCTATCCAGTTTACATGAGCAACATACGGGCAACATCTAATATTGCCCTAATGTTGACGCATTTTGTTGAACGTGTACAAGCACCTTTACAAATCGATCAAATGCCATTTGTTTCGTCCTTAAAGGCCCTACTTCTGCAGTACTCCCGAAGTGGTGAAAATTCATACTGCGACTACTCGCATTACTAACCCTTACTTCTAATGAATTTTGTTAGGAGATGGTCGCTATTTTCAATACTTAAAAATTCATGTGTTATTTATTAGGTAAATCAAAGTATGACCCTGGTCCGCATGAAAAGTGCACGTGCTGGCTGGCTAAAATGGACTCAATGTGCATGATTATTTCATTTGAAAATAAAGTATATGCTGCAAACATGAATCATAATATCATTCTGAACAAAGACAAAGATGGTGCCAACGTTAATGAGAATTTCATTTGAAAAAATTGTATGTATACCTGTTCAGGACTGTTCACACTAATTCATTGAGAAAGTAGAGACCCTGCTGCTCGATACGTTTCGTATAAACCTCCGATAAATTTCTGATTTTGACTCTGTATTATCGATCTAATAGCTTGAGAGTGTGGAAAGACCCACGTTTCTTTTGTTTAGTAGAATTATAAATAAATTCATGATTAAAGGTTTCTCGACGATTTTTAATAAAAGTAAACATTTGGCATCCCTTGCGGGAAACCTTTTCTCTACGCTAGAAAAAACCAGTTGGTTCAAGTTCGTGGATGTTAGGAAGAACTTTGGATTAGGAAGTTCACGCATTGTCTTCATCGCTGGAGTCCTTTCCTTTCGTCGCATCAGTTGAATCTACGCAAAATTAAAGGTCAAGATGGCATTCGACCGAGAAGAAAACGTTGCAAGATTAATTGCGAACTTTATGATTAATACCCGGAAGACTGCTAAGGAAAAGCAAACTCAAGGTTATTTTCAAGCTAGAAAATCATTGCTGGAAGAATACTGGGCACGATACGTTCAAGCTCGGGAAGATATCATCAACCTCGAAGAGACTGAGGACAACCAAGCGGCACGTAGTAAAGCACTAAGTGAGGGCCGCTTTATATCAATCGAAAGCACCTATTGTGAAGCTATGGGCGAACTCATCGACAACGTTGATGCGGTTGCTCAAAGGCAATCACTGGCTACTTCTACAACATTGGCTGCAGGCGCCCCGCATCCACATAGTGTTATATTGCCGAAGATTGAGCTTCCTAAATTCAACGGTAACCTCCAGGAGTGGCTCAACTTCAAAGATTTGTTTGAAACTTGCGTCATTAAAGAAGAATCGTTGGGTAATGTGCAACGTTTACATTATCTAAAGGCAAGTCTCAAAGGGGAGGCAGAGCATCTTCTACGTAATATTTCCGTGACGGAGCACAATTTCCAGATTGCTTGGGAGATACGAACGCAACGTTATGACAGTACCCGGAGACTTATAAAATCACATCTCAGAGCCATCACTGATTTACCTAAAATGAGCTCGGAATCTTTCGGTCAAATGCGGAAGCTTTTAGATGTTGTCAATGAAACTTTCCGGGCTCTCACACATCTCGGGCGTCCAACTGAGCACTGGGATGATTGGCTAGTCTTCCACATTACAGAAAAGCTAGACTCAAAGACAGTGAGAGACTGGGAAATCTCCTTGGATACACCGGGGAAAATTCCCACTTATGATGACCTTACTAAATTTCTGCAATGCCGAGCGCAAGGCTTGGAATCTGCCAGTACACCATCGAAAGCAAATGTTTCATCATCAACTCCAGTGCGCAGTCACCAAACGAACATAACTCAGTGCGTTCTCTGCTCAGAAAAGCACATCTTAGCTAGTTGTTCCTTTCGTAAACTTTCTCCAACAGAAAATATTAGCATCGTCAATAAACACAAGGTTTGCGAAAATTGCCTTAAAGTGTCGCACAATGCCGAACAATGTACATCAAATATACGTGCAAAAAGTGTAAGGGCAAACATCACACGGAACTACACGACAGTATCGCTCCCACAAGCATTGAGGTTAACCACAATCGCCTTCAAGAGGATACTAAAGTTACAGAAATCGGCTTGCCTATTGTTTTACTTGCCACAGCGTTAATTGATGTGCGTTCAGCTACGGGGCACCACCTTGAGTTACGTGCACTACTAGACCCGGGCTCGCAAGCGAGCTTTATCAGCGAATTCGCTGCACAACAAATCCAGTCACCACGAAAACCTATCTCAGTGCCAATCACTGGCGTAGGCAGTAAGGTAATCGGCAAGTCGAGGGCCGTTACAGAATTCACCTTCGGCTCGCTACATGAATCTGATTTCAGCCTCAAGTGTTCAGCACTTATTTTACCTCGTCTGGGACATCTTATGCCTGCCATAAACATCAACGCACACACGGTCAGCGACTTCTATGATCTCACCTTAGCAGATCCTCGTTTCAATGAGCCAGGCTCGATTGATGTAATTATTGGCGCAGACATATATGGCTCCCTACTGTACGGCGAGATAAAAAGGTCAACAGACAATGCGCCTGTAGCACCCACCTGGGCTAGGTGGTGTATGGACCTCTTCCACCAAACACTTCTCAGCGTTTATGTAACCCGTTGTGTGCTGCAACTACTTTGGAATTGAATGACTTAATTCAACAAATGTGGACGTTCAATCAGCACGATGATCTAATAACCTCCCAGACGATGACAATGGATGAGCTATACTGTGAAGAATTCTTTGAACGGACAACATGCCGAGACCAAAGCGGACGTTTCGCAGTTCGCTACCCGTTCAAAGGTTCTGCCGATCTTTCTGTACTGATTGGTTCAAGGCAAGACGCCTTTCGCCTGTATAATTGTCAACAAAAGCGTCTGCAACGAGACCCACATATGCAAAAGCTGTACGAAGAGTTTATGACGGAGTATATCTCACTCGGTCACATGGAACCGGTGATAGAAAAAGACGAGCCACAGCGCGTTTGCTACCTGCCTCATCATGGAGTTTACAAGGAGTCAAGTTCCACAACTAAGCTGCGAACGGTCTTCAATGCATCGAGATCATACAGCCAAGGCGCATCACTTAATGACTGTCTGCACGCCGGACCAAAACTCCAGAACGATTTGGCTTCTCTGCTTATAAAGTGGCGCTCATTTCGAATCGGATTTATAGCGGACATAGAGAAATGCTTTAGACAAATTAAGGTACACCACCAGGATGCCGATATGTAGCGTATTGTTTGGCACGATCCTCAAGGTAAACTTACAATATTTCGTTTGCTTACTGTGACTTATGGGCTGAACTGTTCGCCGTACCTAACAATAAAAGTGTTGCATACTCTGGCTAAAGAAGTGGAAGCCGAATTTTCTAAGGCATCTAAAATTATTCGCAATGCATTTTATATGGACGATTGCTTATACGGAGCAGACTCTGTGAAGGAAGCCGTGACCATAAAAAACGAACTATAAGCGGCTTTACAGAGGGAAGGGTTTCCCCTCCGCAAATGGAACTCGAACTCAAGCGAATTTTTGAATCAAATTGAAGCTGATGCTGAAAATTCTGAAGAATACTGCGACTTGACCCTAACTCGTGAGGCTAAAGCGTTGGGAATCTACTGGTGCTGCTCGTCTGACTCTCTTGGGTACAAAATCATGCTGACACCATACGATGGCCCAATCACAAAACGCCAACAACTCTCCGATTTTGCCAAAACATACGATCCACTGGGTTTGCTCGCTCCAGTGATCACTTTTGGGAAAATTATGTTTCAGGAATTATGGACTCTCGGCTGCGACTGGGATGATCCCATTCCAGAGCCCTTTCAAGGGAAGTGGTCAAGGTTTCGAGAAGAGCTTCCTCTTTTAAAATCACTTCGAATAAAACGGTGGATTTATACTTATGAGGAATCAGTTGATTGTCAACTTCATGCTTTTGCGGACGCCTCTACCTTGGCATATGCAGCTGTATGCTACTTACGCGTAGTTGATCCTGAAGGGAGCATAAAGGTTTCAATTATGATGGCGAAAACGAAGGTGGCACCACTGAAGAAAATAATTGTGCCATGCTTGGAGCTAAATGCCGCTCTCTTAGCTGCCAGACTTGCTGTCAAGGTTCTCCACGCGCTCAATTTCGGTAACATATCGCTGTATTGCTGGTCAGATTCCAACACAACACTGAGTTGGATCAGATCAAATCCCGGCACACAACGCCAGTACGTCGCCAATCGGGTAATAAAAATTCAAGAGCTTACACCAATTGATTCCTGGAAATATGTAGCTACGTGCTATAACCCAGCCGATGTCGCCTCTAGAGGAATAACGCCATCGCAACTCCCCTGCGTGGAAAAATGGTGGACAGGTCCGTCGTGGCTCAGCTTACACCTGCGAGATTGGCCACATACACCACTTCTACCTGAGAACCCAGAAATTTTCACCCGTCACGTCGTTGGTCATCACTGCATTAGACCCGATGCGAGAGTGTCTACTAAATAAGTACTCGGATATCAACAAGCTACTGAATGTAACATCATGGTGCCGAAGGTTCTTAATGGGGAAGCTGGCGCTGCCGCATAACACTGAGCCATGGTGTACTGCGAGCGAACGAACGGCGTCGCAAAAATTATGGATCAGGTATGTGCAAAATGAACAGTTTTCTGACGAAATTTCGCTTCTCCTTCAAGGTAAACCTGTCCCTTCGAAGAGCAAACTAAAAAGACTGAACCCGAAAGTCGATAACGATGGAATAATTCGGGTAAACGGTCGCCTAAAGAATGCCATCCTATCTGAGGCAGAGCGCTTCCCGATAATATTACCGAAGGAAAACAGATTAACATCGTTACTGATAGCAGAAGCACATGCATGTACCCTTCACGGTGGAGTTCAATCAACACTTAATATTTTGCGCCGTCGGTTTTGGCTGATTGATGCTCGAACGTCAGTTAAAAAATACATTCATCGCTGTCTTAAATGCTTTCGCCACAGCTGTCAACCTACACAGCAAATCATGGGCTCCCTTCCAGCAGCAAGATGTACTCCTACTAAACCATTTTCACACTGCGGTGTTGACTATGGCGGCCCCTACATGGTACGTACAGCAAAAGGACGAGGCTATAAATCGCACAAGGCGTATGTAGCCCTTTTTGTATGCTTAAGTACACGAGCCATACACATCGAGCTTGTCAGCGACCTCACAGCTGAAACCTTTTTGAGGGCACTTCGACGATTTTTCGCCACCAGAGGCTATTGCTCGGATATGTATAGCGATTGTGCTACAACATTTGTCGGTGCGACGACAATACTCAAGACTGATATCGCTCAATATAATAAGCATCTAGAAGCAGGTGCGAAATACGCTTCTGTTCATGGAGTAACCTGGCACTTCATTCCCCCCGGCTCTCCCAATTTCGGTGGCTTATGGGAAGCTGGTATTAAAAGTATGAAACATCACCTAAAGCGCATTCTAGGCGAAGCTACGCTGACTTTTGAAGAGTTTTATACATTACTCAAGGAGGTTGAAGCTGTATTAAACTCGCGACCAATCTCAGCTCTATCTGATGATCCAGACGATCTGGCTGCAGTCACCCCAGCACACTTCTTAACCGGAGGATCGCTAATTGCACCACCAGAGCGATGTTTACTCGATATCAAGACATCAAGCCTCACCAGATGGAAGCAAGTTCAGCAGATGCATCAGCACTTTTGGAAGCGTTGGAGTAACGATTACCTCACGAGCTTACAAGCGCGACAGAAGTGGCAGCAAACTAAAACTAACATCAAGGTCAACGATTTGGTACTTGTTCGAGACGAGAGAGCCCCTCCTACTCAATGGCCACTGGGCCGTGTCATAGAAGTTCATCCGGGCGACGATTCAAATGTTCGAGTAGCGACGATTCGTACAAAATCAACCACACTGAAACGCGCTATATCAAAGATTGTCGTTCTGCCCATCGATCACGATGATCTGTAGCAAACGGTGCGTGGCAAAATTAATTCGTCACGAAGGACGAGGTGGGCGGAATGTTCAGGACTGTTCACACTAATTCATTGAGAAAGTAGAGATCCTGCTGCTCGATACGTTTCGTATAAACCTCCGATAAATTTCTGATTTTGACTCTGTATTATCGATGTAATAGCTTGAGAGTGTGGAAAGACCCACGTTTCTTTTGTTAAAATAAATTCATGATTAAAGGTTTCTCGACGATTTTTAATAAAAGTAAACAAAAAAAAAGGAAAAGTAGGTGTAATTGTACCTTTTTCGGCCCTATTTCACTTCAAAGGTACATTAGGTACAATTTGTCCATTTTAGGTACGATGAAGAAATTTTGTTAGTGAATTAAATGGTGAAAGGTCTTCTGTGGTTATCTGAGTAGTGTTTGCAGAAATTGTTTTATACATTTCCCAAAAAAGGTAGCATAATGCTTCCAGTGCAAACTAGTTGTAAGATATTGATGTTTCACCTTCTTGTATTTTATGTTGGTCTAGACTCTAGAGCCAGACACACAAACAAATGTTCTGAATCAATGAAGTAAGTAGAGAATCATCGAAATTGGAATAGATTACTCCATCGTATCAGTACCTCTCGTTTTTAAAGACAATGTCATCGTTCGGGAGCGAATAACACCTTATCTCGATGACATTGCCATTACACCGAGAGAAAAAGGTAGTTATATGAACTGAAAAAGCAGGTTTAAATAACCGAGTTCACCGTTGATTGTTAGCTTATGTGTAGTAGCGGTCAATTCAACAGTACAAACACAGTCAATAAGGATATAACTACCTGATGGTTGATATAACTGACTCGCGGTTAAATCAACTGTCACCAGCGACTGGGGAAAAAATTTTTGCTTTGACTTTTTTTTTATCTTCTTTTATTAATATATATTTTTTCTATTAAATTATTATAGTTTTTCTTTATTTATTTGTTTCTATTTAAATCTTTTTCTCTTTCATCTCTTTAAATTCAAGTTCGCGTTGGCAACCCTATTCGGGATCATCAAAGTTTACGCGCTCGTCAAAACAAAAATTTAATAATTTAAATTTAAAGTATTAAATAATAACTTATATACATTTCTCTGTCTCGCGCGATTCTTCTCGAGTCCATCCTCCGAAGGAACTGAGGAATTCAAGCTTCGTCGGGTGAGACGTATCATTTCCAAGTCGAAATCTATAAATTTTCCGAACTTCGACTTTCTCCACTCTTTCTTTCTCTTCATTTATCATTTCTCTCATTGTAGCTTTGTTCTTTCGCCAAAGCTGTCCAGAATAAATTTTTAGCCTATACAAGAACCACAATAAAGCTTTGAGCTCTGCCTATTACAGGCTAGACTCAAAGCTAGCCCCAGGGCAGTATTTAAATTTTGAATACTGGTACAACGTATGCAACGCGATAACTTAAAACTTCAGCCTGAAAGAAGGCACTCTTTTAGTGGCTCTAATGCCAGAAATGCTTATTTAATAGTGAAAGCGCCTGAAGTACCGCCCTCGCAAAATCATCCCACTGCTCACACGGAATTATCCAATACAAAAACCAACAAGACTGCGAGATCAACAACAGAGGTTGAGCTTTCTGTTAACAGCGGTTCAAAAGCTCCTGCTAATAACGTAGGTGATCCAGCAGTGCAGACAGGCATGGATCGCTACATTAAGATTAAAAGGAAACTTAGCCCACAGAAATCCAATGTGGGTAAAGCGAAAATAAATAAAACAAAATCTGACGCTAACCCATCGAACGCTTTTAGTGGAAATAGATTTGCGGCTCTAAGCACAGAGCCCACTGAGACCTCTGATACATCAAAGGATAGTGGAGAAAAATCACCAAAACCGCCTCCAGTATATCTTAGAGAGCGTAGCTCCAACAATTTGGTCACGAGCCTGACCCAGTTAATTGGAAAGGAGTCCTTCCACATCATGCCTCTTACTAGAGGAAATGTTCATGAGACCAAAATTCAGGTCTATAATGTAAATAATTACAGAATTGTCACTAAATTCCTTAACGACAACAAAAAAAGCTACTACACGTATCAGCTTAAAAGCAGCAAAGGCCTTAGTGTAGTTATTAAAGGCATTGAATCAGATGTAGATCCTGTGGAAATTAAACAAGCCCTAGAAGAAAAAGGCTTTAAAATTAGGAACCTAATGAACATTTTCAATAGGAATAAAACCCCACAGCCGATGTTCAAAGTAGAACTTAGCCCGGACAACTTAAAACTAAAAAAAAATGAGACTCATCCAATCTACGGACTACAATATCTTCTCTACCGTAGAGTTGTAATAGAAGAACCTCATAAGCGTACTGGCCCTGTCCAATGTATTAATTGCCAAGAATATGGCCATACTAAGTCCTATTGTACCCTACGCATGGTCTGCGTCGTTTGCGGAGAATTTCACAACTCTGCAAATTGTAATAAAAATAAAACTGACAAAAAGTGCAGCAACTGTGGTGGAGATCACACAGCAAATTATAGGGGATGTCCAGTATATAAAGAACTAAAAAATCGTATGTCAGAAAAAAAGCAAGCCAGTCGTAATAATCCGAATCAAAATGCATTCCAAAACCCAATTTTCTCACAACCTAATAAATCCAGCGTTCCAGTGACTAATAAAATGTCCTATGCAAATGTTGCTAGCTCTGCCATAAGTGCCCATTCTGCCCCTCAACAGCAGAACGGTAGCTTAGAATCCATGTTAGTCAGTCTGACACAGTGTATGACACATTTTATGTCGCAAATGCAAAACACACTCCAGGAGTTACTAAGAGCACAAAACCAGTTGCTCCAAATTTTAACTGCACAAAAATGAGTTTATTTATTATATCCTCATGGAATGCAAATGGTATAAATCAGCGTAAGCTAGAATTATCACATTTCCTCTCAAACTACTCTATTGATGTGATGCTTATTTCGGAGACACATCTAACAGATAAAAATAATTTTTCGCTATCAGGCTATAAATTTTACAAAACAAACCACCCCGATGGGAAAGCACATGGAGGAACAGGTATATTGATTCGTAATAGAATTAAACATTTCCCTGTTGAACCTTTCGCAAAAAATTACTTCCAAGCAACTTCAGTTTCTATTGAAACTTGTGGTGCAAATTTCATTTTGTCAGCAATATATTGCCCTCCACGATTCTCAGTCAGCGAAAATCACTTTAATGAATTTTTCAACACCCTTGGAACTAAATTTTTAGCAGCAGGCGATTATAATGCAAAACACACCCATTGGGGCTCTCGTCTGATCTCTCCAAGGGGTAGACAATTATACAACACACTGATAAATAGCTCCAGTACTCTAGGATTTATTTCGCCCGGACATCCCACGTATTGGCCAACAGATCGAAATAAAATACCAGATCTCATAGACTTTGCCATTACAAGAGGCTTTGATAATTCGCGTATCTCAACGTCGATTTGCTACGAAATGTCCTCAGATCATTGTCCTCTACTAATACAAATTTCAGAAAACATAAGAACAACATGCCCCCCTTTTAGACTGACCACTTCAAAAACGAATTGGGTTAATTATAAAAAGTATGTTGCAACACACATACACTCCGAATATACAATATGTAATGAAAGTCAAATCGATGAAGCGGCAGCAACCCTGAATTCAATATTAACTTCAGCGGCGGAGCATTCTACCCCAAAAACCTTTGAGCCTGCCGTTAGAAATTTTCATCATACTAATAGTCATATTGAAAGACTATTGCGCGAAAAACGTAGATTGAGAAGAGAATGGCAACAACATAGGTCCCCTGGCAGTAAAGCTAGACTCAATACAGCTTCAAAGCAACTTAAAACTGCTCTTCAAAAAGACCAAGACAGGAAAAACTATAATTTCATTTCAAATCTTGCTCCTAATAGCACGTCGAAAGAGTCATTATGGCGAGCTCTCAAAATAAAAAATTCACCCATAGAACATGAATCTCCCTTAAGGAATTCAATAGGAAACTGGGCAAGAAGTGATGAGGAAAAAGCGTCAGTCTTTGCTCAACACTTGTGCTCAGTTTTTCTACCAAACCCACCGGTAAACGGCCTTAGATTTCCCCTCTGCGAGGTAAACAACGAAATTATCCCTATAACATTTAATGCCAATGAAATAAAATGCATAATTAAGGAAAATTTTTGCGAGAAAAAATCTCCAGGCTATGACTATATAACCCCAAAAATGATCAAGGAATTGCCTATCATTGCTCTTACGTACGCAGCACGACTTTTTAATGCTATTGTGAGCTTCTCCTACTTCCCTGTGATATGGAAAGAATCGGTCATCATGATGATACTGAAGCCCGGAAAAGACCCGACGACAGCCAGCTCATATCGCCCAATAAGCCTTCTCCCCTGCTTATCTAAGCTCTTTGAAAAAGCTCTTCTTATAAAAATAACGCCATACATCCACGAGAATAACTTAATCCCTGCTCATCAATTTGGCTTTAGAAAAAAACATGGAACTATTGAACAGGTAAATCGAATCACTCGTGAAATTCCTAACGCCTTCGAAAAAAAAGAATATTGTTCTGCAATATTCCTAGATATCGCTCAAGCTTTCGACAAAGTGTGGCATGGGGGTCTTATTGCTAAAATAAAGTCCCTACTCCCTCAAAATTTTCACGAAATTCTTATATCATACCTCCAAAATAGATTCTTTAGAGTAAGAGTTAATGAATTTATAACCGAAAAATTTTGAAATTAAAGCTGGAGTCCCGCAAAGCAGTGTATTAGGCTCCTCTCTTTACCTTCTTCTAACAGCCGACATCCCCACTAGTGATAATATTGTAATGTCAACTTTTGCTGACGACACAGCAATATTGAGCTGCCACCGCGATCCCATGGAAGCATCAAGAATCCTACAAGAACATATGCAATTAATTGAAAATTGGCTCTCTACCTGGCGAATTAATGTAAACGAAGGTAAATGTAAACACATTACATTTACGCTTAGAAGAGGTATAAGCCCTGCTATTCTCCTTAAAGGAGTATCCATCTCCCAAGTAAATAGTGTAATCTACTTAGGAGTCCACTTAGATAAACGATTAACTTGGCGAAAGCACATCGAAGCAAAGAGGACCAATCTGAAACTTAAAGCATCAAAAATTCACTGGCTAATTAACTATCGCTCCCCTCTTAATATGGAGTATAAAGTTCTATTATATAATAGTGTATTAAAGCCAATCTGGTCTTATGGCATTGAGTTGTGGGGAAATGCCTGCGCATCCTCTATAGAAATAATCCAAAGAGCTCAATCGAAAAATCTTAGAATCATTACAGGTGCTCCATGGTACATACGTAATGAAAGCATTCACCGCGATCTGAAAGTCCCACTTATTAAGGACGAAATTGTTCGCCTAAAATCATCCTATCATGAGAAGCTAAGGAATCACTCGAATCAGCTGGCAAGAAGCCTTAACAGTACAACACGTCGAACACGGTTAAGAAGAAAGGACCTTCCGTCCGCTTCTATTATTTTGGAAACATAACACCGATACTCTGTTATCTGCACCTCGCTCGTGCATGTCAGACGTTTGGCCAATTAAGGCATCATACAGATTGAGGCACCTCGCTCGTGCACGCTCAACGCTCAATGCTCCTAACTACCATCAGAGTAGCTGTTCCAGCCAATCAATTTTACGCACCTTGCTCGTGCGCACCGTACGCTTATCCAACCAAGGATTCACTAAGCTTGACGCACCTCGCTCGTGCATGATCAAGACTCATCCTACCAACGGATTCACTAAGCTTGACGCACCTCGCTCGTGCATGATCAAGACTCATCCTAGCAACGGACGCGGCTTAACAGTAATAAGTCCTCAGCAGCCCAGTTTCTCAAATAGAGGCCCGTTGGAATCAAAACTATTATATCTCTGTATAAATAGTTAAGTTATATTTAAAAAATAAGATTTGATTAATTACTGTTAGTTCCTACCCAAAGGAAGATACAGTAAAGAGAAGCAAAGTTTAAATAAAAAAAAAAAAAAAAATCTCTTTAAATATTCTCGCCTCGGCCGAGCCTTGAACCGCTGACCTCCACTTCGCTGGGCGAACTTCTTAACCATTACGCTAAACGAACGAATTTAATTTGTTGGTCAAAATGCTCAGTTGAGTTTATGGTTGCTCAAGTTTTGGGGAACGTGCTTAAGGAATTGTTTCACTTCTAAAAATTTTTGCTTGAAAATTAACCATTAAAAAAAATTATATAAAATAAAACCTTAAAAATTTAGGAGAAAAGTTTTGTCTTCCAAAACAACTACACTCTGAACAAAAAAAAAAAACTGTAATTAAAAAAAAATCCAGAAAAATTCCCGCCGCCAGCAGGGATAGAACCCCGAAGCTCACGACTGTCGAGTCACAGTTTAAAGCACTGAGCTATCGAAAACTCCGGAGACGGTTGATCAGAATGCGAATTTATACGTCTAAGTGAACGAAAGCGAATTTGAACATAAAGAGTAACTGTTTTTCAACTGTTCATTTGACAGCCTTTTTCAGTGCATTTAACGCGGAATACAGTTTATTTGACCACTCTTACTTTAACTGTTCTAAGTAGTTGATTTAACTGTTGTTATTTCTCTCGGTGTAGAATTGGTATGAATAATATCTCCTTTAAATGGCCATATCATCAGATTTGAGAAGTACTCAAATTTTCCCCTTGATGTCTTCGGGAAAACATTTATGAATTTGCCATTTATGAGAAAAATTCCGGCTGGGTATATTATTTGTCATTTATGAAAAAAATCCCACCTGGGTATATTAGGTACACTTTACTATATTTAGGTACAGTTTATGGACCATTTTGGGTACACACTGAAATTTCCATTTCCAACACTGATGTATACGCCGCGGGGATCTGAGAGGAGAACGAAAATAAATTTTTAAAATTTTCTAAATGTTTTAAAAAGCGCTTTCAAACTTGTATTTTTTCAATGAATATTTAAAAAAAGATAGGCGGATATGGCCATATTTCATCACTTCGTGACTGTGACACATTATCGCCTTTGGAAAGACTAAAAAGTTTCAATTCTGAAAACATCTTAAGTACAAAAAAAATAATAAAACTTTTGAGAATTGTAGCGCACAGATTGAAGAACATCTTGTCATGGCAATTTCATAGGATTTTCATTGAAAATAGGAGTATAAAACGCTCTTTCAAATAATTTCATTTGAAGAAGAGTGTGTTGCAATGCACTCTAGCTTCATTGATATTTTCACTAGAAGATCATTTGAAAAAGCATCAATTGGCCTCTTTCGAAATGAATCTTCACTACTTCTGTATTAATGATTTGTTCATGCATGCGATAAAGTCCGGCTGGGTCACATACACAGTATGTGTCACAGTACTCGCGGAAATCCTCAGCCGTTTATTTGACTTGGATACCCTGGGACTTACGCTTTAAATTATTGGCAATCCTCCACCAATCCCGGGAGTTTTTGACGGTATTTAGAAGCTCGACATCACTTTAACACTTTTCAAGCTTCTTAATTTGGCATAGCTGCGCATATCTGGACCGAAGAGCCACATATCGTTTACGAAAGTAGTTCAGATTAAATTTACGGAAAGGGTTTAGCTAGCGTAGCATTTTCTTGTGCATGTTCTCACACTGTCCGTCGTACCAGGCGTTCTTCGGGACAAAACCCTATTGCTAGACTTAGCCGGCACAGCGTTTATTATCTTAGGGGCCGTCCATATATTACGTCAGCATGTTTTTGACCATTTTAGACCCCCACATCCCCCTTATCATCAATCGTCATCGTCCAGAAACACCCCCCGCCCCCCTCGTTTGACATCATCTTTGAGCTCTTTATTATTTCACAAGTAAATAGAAATTAATTTCTTCAAAATATAGTTTTATAGTGTTTTCTTATAAGATAGAGATGATGACGTGATCATTGCGGATTGACCCCCTCCCCCTCATCATCAAGCGTCATCATTCGCGAGACCCCCTCCTCACCCCTGTATGATGACGTAATATATGGACGACCCCTTAGCAGTGAAAACAGTCACTTTATCATCAATATGAGTATTTTCCGAAATATATTCTATGCCCGCGGCAGCGATAATAGAAGCTGTCGGTTCGGCTGGCAGCCCCCCTTAGCTTTGGTGGTAAAACTGTTTTCTCCGAGCAAACTGCATCTGAAATCAAACGGAACGTGAGAGAAAGCGGAAAATTATCAGAGAACTCCTTGGAGAGAACGGAGAAATCACGCAAAAATACTAGCATATCAAAAGAGCAAACATCGTAGTCAATTACCGAGCTGCTAACACCCCTACAAAAGGTGAACTCTCCGCTCCTGTCCCCTCGGGTCCTACCATTTAGGATCACACCACCGCTATCCTCAAAAATATTTAAAAGCTGCCGCCCTTTGCTATCAACAACCGCATCTTTTGAAACCCTGCATGCCGTCAGCTCAGAGAAATTGCTCATAATGTTTGTGTCAAGGCATTGTTCGCAGCCCATGCGTGCGTTAAGGTCGCCAACCAATATAAACGGAGTCGTAATATTACTAATAACTTCCTCAAGGATTTGAAAATCATCTGTCCATCTGGTACAGTTAAGGTAACAAGGTATTATGTAACAACACGTATCGACGGATTTCACGTGGAGAATCGTAAATCCTGACAAGGCGACAAATTTAAAGGAGAATATTCTTTCAGTACTCCTCCTGTAGCCAAAAAGCAACCCACCGCTGGTACGACCCACAGTTCTTGTTATCTTGGCATCTATCCAATGTAGCACAAAATCTTTGAAAAATGAAAAAAATTTTGATCGGTCCTTAGTCACGACATGAGTTTCATACAAAAAAAAAGATATTATGAGAATTTACGAAACTAAAAAATCTAGAAATCTTAAATTTACATGCGTGTTAGCCACGTTAAAAGACAGCAGCTTCAAGTCCTTAGGTTGCTACTGATTTGAGGAGGCAGCAGCATGCGCAATTGAATCTGATGGTTGGAGGTGTGTTTTATCAACAGCTACCCTGTACTCCAGGTTGGCCTTAGCTAGGGTTGATTTCAATTTTTCGGCGTCCACCAAGTTCGTGGCCACGATGTCATCATCTCTCCACCGATATGGACGATCATCAATGAAGATGGAGAACTCACTCATCCGAATCTTTGAGCCATCGTTTAAAGCATTCAATTGCCTGGACAAGGTTCGCAACCTATAGCGCTTATAGCGCTCGTCCGCCGTGTAGTCCCTGTAAATGAATATGGTGCAACCTTTGAGCTTGTTCTTTTGCCTCATCAATGCCTCTTCAAGGTTCGGATCATGAAGCTCAAATATATAAGTGTTAGAGATCTTGATATGTATCAAACTTCGGACGCTCACGGACGTGTTGATTAGCTTTGAACACATAGTGCTGAGCTCACGTTCAGCATCTTGACGGCTACTACACTTCAAGCTTTTTACCGCAATGTTGGTTCGCTTACCGGCTCTTTCCAGCTGTTCCATCCGAGTCATCAGTTGACCAAGTTCCTTGCGTAGGCATTCATTCTCTTTCTGTAGCTCGCTGATTGCAATGTTTCCGACCACAAGATCATCTTTCTTAGCCACGTTGTCTAACTTGCGATCCATCATAACCTCTAATTTCGACCAAGAGAACGTATCACTAGGTGCATTGTTAAGCGAGTCCATTTTCAAGAATGAGGTCGGGGGTGATGTCGAAGGAAGCCATTTGGAAGAATTGTTCTCCAGAGAGTCGGGCGAAGTCAATGAAAATGCGCGTTTGTTTTATTTATTTTTTATTTATTTCAATTTCAGTCTATCAACAAAGTTCTTCCATACTAGAACCTTAAAACTAGAGTAAAAAAAGAAAAACAAAAGTTGTACACATAAGTAATAATAATTTAAAAATAAATGATTGATTAATAATATCTATTTAACATTAGCCGTATGTTCCCTTTAGAATAGGAAAAATCAATGTTACAGTTTGGCAGTATGGAGTTAAAGCATCTAAGGGCTCGATTTATCGGAGAATTGAAAGCATATAATGTGCGACAAAGTCCGATATAAAATACATCAATAGGGGTATTCACAAAGGCGTGTTAAAAACGTTGGAAAGTCGGAAAATCGGAAAATTGCGACTTTTTAAAATTTTTTTAAAGTTTTTTTGTATCTTGCACAACTTTTTAAGCATTTAAAATTTTTCGATTTTCCGACTTTCCTACTTTCCGACGCCTTTGTGAATACCCCTAATGTGTCTAAGAATTCTCGGGGGCACATTAAAATTTATTGAGCACAAAATTTGTGGTCAATCAATTCTGCTACTAATTACATCACATATAACAAGTAAGGGTGTTATAGTCAGGCGAGCCTGACAATAATATACCCGACACAGACACACATCTTCAAATAATTTTTAATATCAGGAGGTGTTTAAGGCCATAAGGGGCCTCATATGTCGACTTTTGTTAAATTTCTTTATGAAAACCGCCCCTTTCCCAAGCCCACTTTTCCATTTTTTTGGAATTCTAATCAGAGGCTTAAATATACGCTCAAATTCTAAGTTTCATTACAATATTTCGAAAAAGTCCGATTTTGAGGCAGTTTTGGGATTTTTGTGGCAGACCCTAGTACTAGAGCTACCCTTAATAATAGACCGATCTAGCAAATTTTTTGGGAGGATGTTTATGGCTACAAAGGAAGCATAAGAGCCAAATTTCGTTCAAGTCCCATTTGAATTTCGGGTGTAGGAGACAATTTTCAAAAAACTCCCCTTCTGCCACGCCCACTTTTTCAATTTTCGGAAATAATATTACGGGCCTCTAAATATGATCAAATATCAAATTTCATCAAAATATCTTGAAAAACTTTGGTTTTAGAGCAGTTTTTGGGTACTGGAGGTACCCCTAAAAATGGTCCGATCAGGTCCATTCTCGAACTTGTTCTTACTTATGTCCCCGTGAGCACGCATACCAAAGATTGCTCAACTCCTTCGATAAGATAACTGTATACAGACAGACAGACGGACAGGCAGACGGACGGACATGTCTAAATCGAATCTCCTGGTGACGCTGATCATTTTTATATATATTTTGTATGGTCTATCTCGACTGGTTGTGGGTGTTACACACAACCACACAAATGCAATATACCCTCGACACAGAGTGTGTCGGGTATAAAAAGCAGGGAAAGTACAATTCTCCTATCTTCGAGACTTTTTAAATCTATGAGCCTGCAACGAGAGATGTAATCAGATACAGGCTCCATAAAATTTAATGTCCGCAGAGCAAATTTTATAAAAGATTTTTGGATCCGTTCAAGACGAACAGTGTGGCAAGTAAAATAGGGGTTCCAAACAATAGCGCAATAGTCCAATTTCAACCTCACTAGAGCGACATATCGTCGGCTTAAAGTGTAAACCTGCTAACTAACAATTTCAAAACTTTACAGGGTAAACAAAAAACACCTTTTTTCAAGACTTTAAAAGAGGGAAGGAGACAGAAAATGTGGATGGTTTATTTTGTTCCTATATGAAGTCTCTTCTAAATTCGATTCTGTGCACCATACAAAGTCTACTTGGAGTCACTTGTTGGTGTTAGCTGTGAACTTTGACCACAGTTGGACTTAGAAGTTTTACTCATCACCAATTTCTCCGTATTTAGAATTTGAAATTAAAAAAAGATATTTTTGCCTGACGATGTAGTGTGCTTTTTTCTTTCGAATGACATCGAAAAGTCGGAATCGGTTAAAAGTGGACTTAGCAGGTTTACACTTTAAGCCGACGATATAATGCTTTAAATGTATATGGATCAATAAAATTTTTGCTATTCCTGCGAATAAAAGCAAGCATAGAATGTGCTTTTGGAATGATAACATTCAAATGCTGAGAGAACCTAAACTTTGAATCAAAGAAAATTCCAAGGTCATTTATTGTTGTGGCTTTAGAGCAGTGCTTGTCAGCACGACCACTAGCACAATTTCTCTCATTCTTCACATGTATGTGTGCTTAAGAGGCTCATGCAGTGAAAAAAAAAACACAGACGCTGTGTGTGAGAAACAACAACAAAGAAACAACAAAGCCGCAATACTCAGTTTTGTATGAAAGAGTATTACGCTGGGAAGCACTGCTTTAGAGAGAAGAGAGATTCCAAGAGTATATGTCGTATCGAGAACATTTGCAGATTTACTAAATGATAAGAAAACACACTTTTTTTCATTCAAAGCCAGGCAATTTTACGACACTTAAAAAAGACAGCGTTGAGATCAGATTGGAGGTTGCATGAATTCTCAATTTTATCAAATTTGTTTTGAAGATTTTCAAATCATCACCAAACAATAGGTATTGTGAATTTGAAATAACACTCCCTAAATCATTAATAAATAAGACAAAGAAAAGTGGACCTAAAATACTGCCCTGAGACACCCCCGACGTAGCTAGAAATGGCTTTGAAAGCGAATCCTCCACACGCACATAGCAGATTCTATTTTCAAGATATGATTTGATCCACTTCAACATAGTCGAGTGAAAACCCATTTTTTCAAACTTTTGAACTAAGATATAATGAGAAACTTTATCAAAAGCTTTTGATTTTTGTTTTTATGCATACGTAAGCCACATCCCACGCAAAAGAATTAGCAATTAACTAAAAACCAACTTTTATGCCGCACACAGATACCAAAAAAAAATCATGAAAATACCCTAAATTTTCGTGCTCTAGACCAGAAGGTCCCCTTAAAATAAGAAGCCCTAACTGACTTCAAACCAGGGACTGTAAATAACGGTTATCAACAAAATTGTTGAAGAAAAAGTTCGGATGGAACTAATGGTCGGAGCAAATAATGAATGACATCCCTAGAATCCGCATGACTTTTTCTTCCGGAATCCACAATGATTTTTATTTTTTAACTTTTTCCTATAAAAGTCAAATAATAATCATTATTTTTCAGGTTTAATTTTTCAGTCAAAAATTGATTTGATTAAAATTTTTTCGAGCAAAAAATAATCGTTTTTCTGTGATCGTTTTTTTTTCGAGCAAGAATATCAGTCAAAACCAAATTTCTCGAAAAGCACTTCTCCAATTTAACTTATTTTAACCCTATCCGAATAGGTGATAAAGGATTACCAACATACATAAGGCCAATTTATTTAAATCTAGGACAAGCCAATGCAGAATAAATTGTTTCAAAGTGTAAAATTGGACAAGTACTTTTCGAGAAAATTGGTTTTGACTGATATTCTTGCTCGAAAAAAAACGATCACAGAAAAACGATTATTTTTTGATCGAAAAAATTTTAATCAAATCAAATTTTAATCAAATTGACTGAAAACTTAAACTCAAGGAATAACGGTTATAAAAAAAAAACAAGCACTTTTATAACCGTTATTTCGTGATTTTTATAATAAAAATCATAACCGTTACGGTCCCTGCTTCAAACACTTCTTTAAACCAAAATTCCTAACTTAAATACTTCTATTGTGGTAGCTAAATTTCACAATTTTGGACCCATTGAGTTGAACCAGTGCCGTAGCAACCATAGGGGAAAGAGGGGGCTTTGCCCCCCACGCATTTTTGTTTTTGCCCATCAATAAAATTGAAAAAATAATTTTTCCCCCCACGCAAATTGGAAAAATAATTTTTTCCCCCACGCAAAACAGAATTGCTAAGGCACTGAGTTGAACTTTGGAACAGAGCTTACTGCTCTGCCTCAAAATTGGAAAAACTTGTAAGGATCTGTATTTTCCAGCCGGGGTCTACGTCTCAGTCTAGTCACCAGAGGTCTTTCTCTTACAAAAAATTTATTTATTTTCTAAAAGAAACTCTAGGGGATTGAACGATATAAGAGATGTTAAATCAGGAAATACCCGTCCCTTCTTTAAGGGGACAACTTACGAAAGGTCCGTTGGAAATAAACCCAAAACAAGAATTTTTATTTTGTTTACACTTAAACTATCCACAATTTTTATTATTAAAATATAAAGAAAGAAAAAAATTAGTTGTTTGATTTTTTTTTAAATGGAGTAAGTGGAGAGTTCCTTAACCTAAAGTAATGAATAAATGTACGAAGGAACTTTATATAGGTATATAAAAAAATAATAAATGCCTTAAAGAATTATGTATTTTTGTCACTCTTATTTCTGAATATGACTCGTTGCGTATACTACGTTTATCCCTACTTGTGCCTAATCTCCAACTCGTGGCAAATGCGGCACTCGTGTGTAACTCCTCCGGCTATGTTCTGATAGAAATACTACCACTGGTTCATGGGCCGTCGTGTAAATGTTACCATTCGACGTTCCGCCAACAGGGAATCTACCACCGTCGTGTAAATGCTACCATTCGACGTTCCGCCAACAGGGAATCTACCACCGTTGTGTAAATGCTACCACCGTTTTCCCCAGCACTCCCCGTGAGAGATCTACTACAATTCATAGGGTTACCAGCGGTTCGTTCGGTCCGATATCCAAACCCAAACGCCACACTCCACGGAAATCTACCACCAACCGAGGGGATTTCGAGCTCGGGCAATTTCAGTCCGTACGGGTGCACCAGAAGACGTGCCCCTCGTGTAGAAATCTACCAAATACGACGCACAGCTATCTGAACTCTCTGGGTTGGATCTCGACCAAAAGCGGGGAAGTCAGCGCAATTTCACACGCAGTCTTACGCCTCTCACGGAAATCTACCAAATGTCCCAAAATACTACCTAACCTCTCTGGGGGGAGATTTCGATTAAGGCGCGTTAAATCGGCGTGAATACACACGCAGACTTACACCTTTCACGGAAATCTACCAAATGTGCTCAAAATCTACCTAACCTTTCTGTGGGGAGATTTCGATTAAAGGCGCGTTAAATCGGCGCGAATACACACGCAGACTTACACCTTTCGCAGAAATCTACCAAATGTGCTCAAACTACCTAACCTCTCTGTGGGGGGATTTCGATTAAAGGCGTGTTAAGTCGACGCGAATACACACGCAGACTTACACCTTTCGCAGAAATCCACCGAATGTGCTCAAAACTGCCTAACCTCTCTGTAGGGGATTTCGGTTCCCTTCCGTACTATCACATATACGGATCGGCACACCACGTGGAAAATTTCCGGATTCGTATCAAAGTTACCTTTCTTTGGAAAACTATTTTCTTAAATTACTCACTGTACGTTCAGGAGATGATCACACTTACATAAATCAGTTTCTACCCTTGGGGATTCCTCGACGCACGCCGGAAAGGGTCTCTCCGGGAAATCGCTCCTCTGGCTCTTGGGGATTCCTCGGACGGCTTTCCGCGATGCTGCTCCAGAAAATCTCTCCGCTTCTGATTCCTTGCTAATATGCGCTCCGCTTTGTGTGGGGTTGTGTACCGTTTTTCCTTATGACCACTCGGATGTCTTCGGATTGTTATATCGTTTTTGTTTCAAAATGGTCGCGTGGTCCCTTCTACTGTTGCCTTTTTCCGCTTCGAAAAACTTTGTTCTATGCGTGTCGCTGGTCCAAACAGAAGTGAACGAGAATCCCAACTCGCGTCGCTCACGTTGCCCTGGCGATGAGTCTTTTTCCTTTTCTCTTTTAATCGATTGTTATCGATTTTCTCGCGATGACAGTCTCGGTTCACTGCTGGTCTCGACTCGTAGTTAGCTTTGTGGAGGGCCACACACGGATGCATCATTTGTCGTATCCCAAGTTGTCGATACCATTTGTTTTCGTTTCCTAACTATGTGAAAGAGAAATAACTCCTACTTATAGGCGCGTCCTACGGCTTTTTACTAAATACTAAATATCGTGGTGACAACTTAATACTAGGAACGAAAAAATAAAAATAAATCAATAAACAAAAAAAATTCCTCTACATGCGGTTAGTTTTAAAATTATGTACAGAATATATACACGCGGCTGGTCCCGGTCGCTGTCGATTTTCGTCTATTGTGAGGGGTCCTCACACCCCCCCCCCCTTACTTATGAGCGGGTGTATTTCACCCGACCGTCCCCACTCTGCACCAGTCGGTAACGCCACCCGCGGTGGATGCGTGCTGCTCGCACCTTCTTCTTCGCCGGGCGTTGTCCCAGTTGTTTCGCGAACGCGGTCTGGACGGGGGCTGGTAATTCTTCGAAACCTATCCCGGCGCTCGGCTCAGATTCCTTCCTCTCGGGGGCGAGTGTCTCCGGGTGGCCGGTCAGCTGCCGTTCTACGAACTCGACGGCACCGTCTTCCTGGATCTCGAGTACATCGCCGGGTTCCTCGAGAGGCGATGCGTTTTCGTTGTCCCCTACTTCGTCGACGGAATAGATACTGGGGCGTCTGGGCGGATCCTGCCGCACCACGGTCCACGCCGACGTTGGATCCCAGGTGTGATCTCGGAATCGGAGAACGGTGTGGAGGTGTACTTCGGCGTACTTCAGCGCCCCTGCCGCGGATTGCGTGTACTGTGTACGTCGTTCCTGCCGCACCGGAATTTCGTAGCGTGCCTCGCCCTCGCTGTCGCTACTGATGGTGATCGGGGATTCCCTGGGCGTTCCCGCCTCCAGTGCTCGTTTCGGCGCCTTCGTCGGTGGTACCGGACTTGTCTCCTGACTCGGCAGCCGACGTGTTGCACCCCTCTCCGGTGTCCGACCTCGATTCCGGGAAGTCCTGGAACCATACCCGGCCTAGTACCTCGGGAGCAGCAGTCTCCTCGGACCAAACAGGCGGAGGTGGTGGAGTTCCGCCGGGGGACTCCTCCATGTCCCAATCTTCCGCACTAGAGGTCCATTCTACATCGGAGTCCTCCTCCTCTCGCCGCCTCTTCTGGCCCGTTTCGCGCTTGCGTTCGGTCATCTCGAGGGATCGTTTGGTTCGGATGGCACCGTCGTCTGGAAAATATACGTACAGACCTTATTAGTCATATAAATGGATTTCAGTTTAACGGTCATATGTTTTACGATTGACTACGACTACTTGGGTTAACCCCACATTCTCGGCAGGCGAGCATTTTCTATTTAGACAAAGACAAACACCCTCTACTCTATACATTAAAATTTTTTTCCAATGTTTCTACTCTACTCGCGACGTCCCCGTCGTCTTTGCACTAGGGATGCCGGATTGCCTCGGCCCTTCTTCCTGGAAGGCTTTCAGGTCTCCCACATGAGCCCTCTTGGTTTGTCTCTGGCCATCTCGCCCCAACTCTACGATCACGGGTGAGATGAAGCGTTTCACTGTGTATGGACCGTCAAATTTTGGAGCCAATTTCGCGTTGAACCCCTCTATCGCACTTGATAAGGGGTGCGTTTTTACTAGGACCTGCGCACCAACTCCAGGCTTCCAGTCTCGTCTGCGCAAGTTATAGCCCTTGGATTGTTCCTGGTGAGCCAGCACGAGATTTCGCTGCACCATCTTCCAGATCTCCTCGAATTTTTCCCCGCTCTCTTTCCTGGGCTGAGCTGCTTCCCGTTCCTCATCCTAGGCCTCCGCACCTAATTTCTGCTGTAAAAGAGAATTAGTGTCCCTAGTCCCTCTTTTTTCTACTTCATCAAATAACTGTCCTGGTAGCCGTAATTCTCGCCCCTGTACCGTGAACGCTGGGCTAAAACCTGTCGAGGTGGCTACGCTACTATTTATAGCCAATGACAACTCTGGAAGGTACTCGTCCCACCTGTTCTGACATTCTCCCGTATAGGAGGCGATCATGGTTTTAAGGGTTCTATTAACCCGCTCCGTCGGATTCTCCTGGGGAGTGTATGGCGCCGTGAGCCGGTGGGTGGTTCCCCATTCTGTTAACAAGTTTTTGAAGGCCTTACTAGTGAACTGGGTCCCGTTGTCCGTAATCAAAACCCGCGGGACCCCAAACCGCCCTAAGATCCGCTCGCGCATTGCTCTAATCGTCTTCTCTGTAGTGGCTTTTCTCATTGGAACGGCCTCCACCCATTTCGAGAATTTATCTACTAGCACTAGCAACATTGTGTTTCCTCCTTTTGACCGAGGGAGTGGCCCGATGAAATCGGCGCTGACCACCTCCCACGGTCCCTGTGGCAACAATGTGTGCATCTTCCCAGCTGGTTTCTGTTGATCGGGTTTGAACCGTTGGCACACCTTACATTTTCGTACGTATGCCCGTACGTCGCGGTACATACCTGGCCAGTAGTATCGTAAACAGACCCGGGTCACCGTCTTACGCATGCCCAAGTGTCACTTCGTCGTGGTTCCCTCTGAGGATGCGTTCTCTCCAAGGCCTCGGGACGCACAGCTTCCACGCGTTTTCTGGCGCTCCCATCACCGTGGGCACATGGCGATATACCTCTCCGTTCTCCAGTCTATACTCCGGCATCTGGTCGGGGCGGGTGGCTAGTTTTTCCTTCAGGTTGGCCGTCCAGGAACACTCTGCGGCTTCCCCGCTGTCTGCGGTCCCCAGGTCCTCCAACGGCTGTCTAGATAGCGTGTCCGCAACCACGTTCAACTTTCCTCGGCGGTATTCGATGTCGTATTGAAACTGTTGAAGCTCCAGAGCCCACCTTGCGATCCTCCCGGATGGGCTCTGAATGGAATTCAGCCATTTCAGGGATAGGTGGTCGGTGATGATTTTGAATCTGTACCCCTCGAGGTACTCCCGCATTTTGCGCACAGCCCAAACGATCGCCAAACACTCTTTCTCGGTGGGCGAGTAGTTCCTTTCTGCGGCATTTAGGCTGCGACTCGCATATGCGGTTACCTTTTCTTCATTACCGAAGAACTGGGTTAGGACTGCTCCCACGCCGTAGTCACTGGCATCAGTCTGCAGCACGAATCTCTGGGCGAAATCCGGGCACGCGAGGATCGGAGCCTCCACCAACCTTCGTTTCAATTCGTCGACTGCGTTCTGCTGCGCTTCGCCCCCATCGAAATTTCACCCCTTTTTTCAAGAGTTGGGTCAACGGCTGCACCACCCTGGAAAAGTCCTCCACGAAACGCCGATACCAGGACGCCATTCCCAATAGCTGTCGTACTTCTTTGACGGTCTGCGGTGCCTTGATCGCATGTATCGCTGCCACCTTTTCCGGGTCGGTATGGATTCCCCTCTCACTTATAATGTGCCCCAGATATCGAAGCTCTTTCTTAAAGAAAGCACACTTTTCCACATTTAACTTCAGATTGGCCTCTCGTAGTCTCCGCAAGACTTCGCCCAGATTCCGTTTGTGTTCTTCTAGGCTCCTCCCGATGACCACGATGTCATCTAAGTACGCGAAAGCATAGGTGTCCATCTCCGGTCCGATTACTCGGTCGAGGGCTCGTTGAAATGTGGCCGGTGCCGAATGAAGGCCAAACGGCATTACTCGCCACTGGAACAGCCCCCTTCCTGGTACTGTAAACGCCGTATACTGGCGACTCTCACTGGCTACCGGAATCTGCCAGTACCCGTTCTTCAAATCTAGGGTAGAGATGTACTTCGCGTCTCGCAATTTTTCCAGGATGAAATTTATCCTCGGCAAGGGGTACGCGTCTGGGATCGAGTGTGCGTTGATCTTTCGGAAATCAATACACAAGCGCCACGAATCCGGTTTTTTTCTCACCAATACGATGGGGGAGCTATAGGGACTTTTGGAAGGCTCTATACACCCCTTCTCCAGTAGTTCATCGATCTCCTGGTTGATTACTGCTTGCTTCGCCGGATTATAAGTATAGTACCTTTGTTTGATTGGCACGCCGTCCTTCATTTTGATGTGGTGCTCGGTAATCTGTGACACGCCCCTCAGTTGGTCGAACTTGCTCACCTCTTCTTTCACAAAGTCGGCGATCTCTTCCTCCTCAGTCTTGGTTTCCTGGGCCACCGCGTTTCCATGTTCTGGTGGGTCTCCACAGCGCTTCTGCGATGGAGTGATTTTGAGCACTCCTGTCCCCAGTCTAATTTCGGCTTGGACCGCCGACAGAAAATCCATCCCTAGGATGACGTCATCCACTGCATCCGGCATGACCAAAACCTTTAGTCTGGCCCCTCGATCGCCCACTCGAACATCTACGTTAAGGGCCTCTGCCACCGACGTCGGGGATCGATCGGCCAAATGCACCACGACTCTCGCGGCCTCCGAGTTCGTGCTCGTCCGCAACCGATGCGCCACTTTCTCTCGTATAAAACTACGAGTAGCGCCAGTATCGACGACGGCACTCATCAGCTGTCCATCCAGCCAGGCCTCGGCTTGGATGCGTCGACCGTCCGTCGACAAAAACGGTTTTATTCTTTTTGGTTCGGGGATCCGGTCGCGCCGGTCAGACTTCCCCGTTGTGTCTGAGGACGCGGGGCGTTTCCCGCTCGGCAACACTCCCTGGTTCCGATGTCTCTTCGTCCACATTCCCTTCTCGAATGTCCCTCGAGCCCACAACGAAAACATGCAGTCCGCAGATTTACCCTATCGGCCGTCTCGCTCGTGGCTTGAGCGAATGATATACTCTTCTTCGGCGGGGAGGGAGGTGCGGATATTATCCCACCCCGCGCCACTGGTGTCGGGTCGATGTCCTCCTGTACCCGCTCCCATTCGCCAGCAATTTTAATCAACTCCGCTGTAGAGTTTAGTTCGTGTTTTCTTACGTATAGCCCCAATCCAGCAAGACTGTTCTCGTAGAGAAGATCAAGTTTCTCTTCCTCCGACCACGTCGTACCCCTCATCATGTGTTTGACGGCGATAACGTAGTCAACAAATTTCTCCTCTTTCGCCTGTTTTCTTCGCCGGATCTGGTCTTCCAGGTTCTTCCAAAAACGTGGGGGCATAAAAAGGGTTAAGAGCTGTTTCTTGAAACTCTGCCACGTAGAAAATTTCCCTTCGCTCCGGAGCCACATCAAAACTTTCCCGCTTAGCAGCTCTGGCAGCGCTTTTACCACTGTATCGAGCTGGAATCCATAAGCCTCTGCTAACTCTTCGACTCGTTCGATGAAATCCAGTGGTTCGTTGGTGCCATCATACTTCACTCCCCATTTCCGCACCTGGTCGATGATTCGCGCGTGGTTTGTCCATCGTTCTGGCCGTAAAGTTGGTACTGCGACGGAAACCACGGTTTCCGCGGATGCGTCTGAGTCCTGCCCGTCTTGTTGCGTTGGGGACTCGCTTCTGCGGTGTCGTGCTTCCAGTTCTCGCAGCTGTTTCGCTGCCTCCTCATCATGATCGTTATCACTTACGAACGTCGCCATTTTCTGACGTAATTTCTCCAGCGTTCCTGTCGTGCTTAACCCAAATCTGGCCACGATGCTTATTAATTCTTCTTTACGGACTCTATAGATCCAGCCGATTCTTATCTTGCCCTTCGATGGGCCACTGTCTTGGCTTGATCTTCGTCCTCCACTGTTGGTTGGTACCTGCAACGTGTCTTGCGTCGCCATTCCGGAATCGCCTCCAGAATCTTCCGTAAGGTTTCCTGAATTCACGTTCCCCGAGAGTCCCTGCTCGGGCGCCATTGTAAGGATCTGTATTTTCCAGCCGGGGTCTACGTCTCAGTCTAGTCACCAGAGGTCTTTCTCTTACAAAAAATTTATTTATTTTCTAAAAGAAACTCTAGGGGATTGAACGATATAAGAGATGTTAAATGAGGAAATACCCGTCCCTTCTTTAAGGGGACAACTTACGAAAGGTCCGTTGGAAATAAACCCAAAACAAGAATTTTTATTTTGTTTACACTTAAACTATCCACAATTTTTATTATTAAAATATAAAGAAAGAAAAAAATTAGTTGTTTGATTTTTTTTTAAATGGAGTAAGTGGAGAGTTCCTTAACCTAAAGTAATGAATAAATGTACGAAGGAACTTTATATAGGTATATAAAAAAATAATAAATGCCTTAAAGAATTATGTATTTTGGTCACTCTTATTTCTGAATATGACTCGTTGCGTATACTACGTTTAGCCCTACTTGTGCCTAATCTCCAACTCGTGGCAAATGCGGCACTCGTGTGTAACTCCTCCGGCTATGTTCTGATAGAAATACTACTACTGGTTCATGGGCCGTCGTGTAAATGTTACCATTCGACGTTCCGCCAACAGGGAATCTACCACCGTCGTGTAAATGCTACCATTCGACGTTCCGCCAACAGGGAATCTACCACCGTTGTGTAAATGCTACCACCGTTTTCCCCAGCACTCCCCGTGAGAGATCTACTACAATTCATAGGGTTACCAGCGGTTCGTTCGGTCCGATATCCAAACCCAAACGCCACACTCCACGCAAATCTACCACCAACCGAGGGGATTTCGAGCTCGGGCAATTTCAGTCCGTACGGGTGCACCGGAAGACGTGCCCCTCGTATAGAAATCTACCAAATACGACGCACAGCTATCTGAACTCTCTGGGTTGGATCTCGACCAAAAGCGGGGAAGTCAGCGCAATTTCACACGCAGTCTTACGCCTCTCACGGAAATCCACCAAATGTCCCAAAATACTACCTAACCTCTCTGGGGGGAGATTTCGATTAAGGCGCGTTAAATCGGCGCGAATACACACGCAGACTTACACCTTTCACGGAATTCTACCAAATGTTCTCAAAATCTACCTAACCTTTCTGTGGGGAGATTTCGATTAAAGGCGCGTTAAATCGGCGCGAATACACACGCAGACTTACACCTTTCGCAGAAATCTACCAAATGTGCTCAAACTACCTAACCTCTCTGTGGGGGGATTTCGATTAAAGGCGTGTTAAGTCGACGCGAATACACACGCAGACTTACACCTTTCGCAGAAATCCACCGAATGTGCTCAAAACTGCCTAACCTCTCTGTAGGGGATTTCGGTTCCCTTCCGTACTATCACATATACGGATCGGCACACCACGTGGAAAATTTCCGGATTCGTATCAAAGTTACCTTTCTTTGGAAAACTATTTTCTTAAATTACTCACTGTACGTTCAGGAGATGATCACACTTACATAAATCAGTTTCTACCCTTGGGGATTCCTCGACGCACGCCGGAAAGGGTCTCTCCGGGAAATCGCTCCTCTGGCTCTTGGGGATTCCTCGGACGGCTTTCCGCGATGCTGCTCCAGAAAATCTCTCCGCTTCTGATTCTTTGCTAATATGCGCTCCGCTTTGTGTGGGGTTGTGTACCGTTTTTCCTTATGACCACTCGGATGTCTTCGGATTGTTATATCGTTTTTGTTTCAAAATGGTCGCGTGGTCCCTTCTACTGTTGCCTTTTTCCGCTTCGAAAAACTTTGTTCTATGCGTGTCGCTGGTCCAAACAGAAGTGAACGAGAATCCCAACTCGCGTCGCTCACGTTGCCCTGGCGATGAGTCTTTTTCCTTTTCTCTTTTAATCGATTGTTATCGATTTTCTCGCGATGACAGTCTCGGTTCACTGCTGGTCTCGCCTCGTAGTTAGCTTTGTGGAGGGCCACACACGGATGCATCATTTGTCGTATCCCAAGTTGTCGATACCATTTGTTTTCGTTTCCTAACTATGTGAAAGAGAAATAACTACTACTTATAGGCGCGTCCTACGGCTTTTTACTTAATACTAAATATCGTGGTGACAACTTAATACTAGGAACGAAAAAATAAAAATAAATCAATAAACAAAAAAAGTATTCCTCTACATGCGGTTAGTTTTAAAATTATGTACAGAATATATACACGCGGCTGGTCCCGGTCGCTGTCGATTTTCGTCTATTGTGAGGGGTCCTCACAAACTGAACATTGATATGCTGTCATGCCTGCATTTTGCTCCGCGTCCACTCAAAGTTAATAAATAGAGCACTTATGCACCCCCTGAAAATCGTTGTTATTGAATGTTATTTATTTGTAAAAGGGTATAGCACTATAAGCGTAGTGATTCTGCCCCGGAAGCCGATTTCAACTTTAGTTGTTTTGCTGTTTAGGTAAATGCACAAAATTTAATTTTTGGGAAGTTTTCGCTCTCGATCTCTATAGTCCTTGAATATCCTTGAAAAATGTGGTTTTTTAGAGAAAATTTTAAAAAAATCATATCTAAGCCAACTATAAAGATAGAATGTTCATTCAAAAAAATATATGTGTATAGAAAATTACTCAGAAAATATTAGAAAAATATTTTTCAGGTAATTTTGCTAAAACCAATACATGCTCCCGTTGAAGGATATTTTTCCATAACAATTTTTTTGTTGCTCGAGGTATGCTACTAGCTCAATTAAAATTCTTGAAATTAGAATTTCATACCAAGATTAAGTATGCTGGGATTCAATGCGCTCAGGCGCCTGTAACATCCTTTAAAATGCCAAGTTAAAAAAATGTTGCATACTTTTCGGGTATACCTGTGATTGGTATGCATGAATATGCCTTATCCTAACCTGACCACATATTTGTCGGAAAAAATCGGACCAAAAAAAAAGGTTTTCATTTTTTGTCGCTGAACTCGAATCTCCATAAAACAATTCATTAAAAAACGGTAAAAAAATAATTTACGAAATATTTTATTTTGTAATCATACAAAAGCAAGTCAATGGGGGTTGTTACAGGATCTCCTTTATTTTTTTAAACCGCGATGTGAACACTCAGATCGCTCAAAGCAAATGAAGCAGACGTCAAAAACTCGATCGCAGCCAACATCGTGGGAACTTAAATTTTGTCTATATCACACCTTTCTAAATCGGAACAATTCAAAATTTGCATTTAACGCAAATCATACAATCTCTCTTGAAACATATATTTTTTTCGAAATTCATATTATTCTGCATCAGTAAAAGGAAGAGTTAATTTTATAGGTGTGGAGTTTCTTTCAGAAAACTGTAGTCGAACGTATAAGAAATTGATTTAAAAAATTTCGAATTGTAGCGATTTAGTAGCAAGGGTGCAATACGATGAAAAAAAAAAACGGCAAGCCAATATATAGCTTAAATCAGCTGACTCTTTCATCAACTTTTGCTTTCAAAGGTGTCCACCCATCATTTTCGGTTAATCGATATTGATCCGCCGTCAATCGTTTTTGAGAATTGCGTCGATTTATTGCGTTTGTTTAATTTTTTTCATCAGAATATAAAAATACGTTTTTTATGACAAATAAAAACGGATTATTATTTCTCTGACCGAAAAATAAAAATCATACAGTAACTATTATATTCCGAAGTATTTCAAAATTCTCATAGCCCTACGGTCTCTGGCATAATAAGATTTAAATATGCATAGAAACCCGAGTGTTTTGGATAATTCGTTTAGTTTTTGTAAAAATATAACCATATAACAAGTGGGAATTTGTATGGGAATTTTGAAATAAGTAAATTGGAGAAAAATTATAATTTTAGGAATTTTTGAGGGAATTATACTTTGAAAAAAAAAAAAGAGTTTGCTGCACTTACTTTTAAAGTGTCGTTGTAAATTTTTCGGCGCGAAAAAGAATGTGATTGCAAGAAAATGTAATTGTTAGATAAATCGCATTAAAATTGAAACTTAAAAATATAGATAAGTTCTTGATAACAGGCGACAGAGGTATTTATAAAATATTTCCTAACATATATCTGCACGGATTGCATTCATCGCATTTTTTTAGCAAAACAGAGTCATGGAATTTCGTCCCATAGTGCTAGCGGTGAAGTGCTTTCATGCTCCGATTCAGATGAAAGAAAATATCGAATGAAAGAAAACACAGGAAAGAAGAGGAGAGGTATTTCGAAGGTGTGGAAATATTTTCACAGGTCCGAAGCAGGGCCGTAGCTAAAGCTGAAATCAAGGTAGGGCAGAGGCGGTTACAGGTAGGATGGATTAAAAACCTGTCCGTTCAGTCAATGTTTTATTTACTTGATATGTTATTTCTCAAAGCATAAATGTTTTAACCGAATTATTGAAATTCTGGGTTTAGTGAGCTTTTATGTTCCCTTTTAACAAAGCATAAAAACTCCTCAATCCGCTACCACCAATTTGTTCCTTACTGTCTCATGAACTAAATACTAAAAAACAAAACAAGCAAAATTTTCTGTTTCAGAATTTTTTCGACATTACTGATTTCTTTCAACGCAGCAACTACCTGCTATTGCCATTAAATCCTCTAGTTTTAAAATTTTTTAAATAAAGTCTCTTGTTGTGAGTCTCTCCCAAACTCACCTGTGGTCACCTCAAACCGAGAGCAAAAGGCAGTGACCTGCATTTATGAATTTCTACTTCAAGGTGATTCCATGCTACTCAAAAGCACTGTCCAGCGTAAATTGCTGACAAATGCAAACATGCAGTTCGGCCGCTGGTAACAACAACAACACCGGCACAGTATAAGCACGATTGACAAACATCAGCACTACAAAAGCAAATGCACAATTGCAATTCGATCGCTGGCAACAACAAAAACAACTCCACTAAGTGAACGGAAGTAAAGGCAACAACAACAGTATGGCAATGTTGGTACAATTGCAGGTGAAGGTCGCGGTCAAGATTATGCAATATGTTCTGGAAGAATCGACGACGATCGCGGATCATGGGAATATTCAATATTGTAAGATCAGCAATATTGATCTATAAAAACGGAGCTTCGACGACTGGAAGCTCAGACTCAGTCTGAGACTCAACGGGACTTCTTCTACGAGCGTACTCACCCACGGGCCACGACGTCGGAAGCATAGGGCAGTTTCAAGTTAGGATAAGTAATTCTGTTTAGACCTAAGGATTCAAACCTTAAATAAAAGGATTAAACCTTAGATAAAATCTTTTATTTAAAAGGAAATATAGGAACTATTATACGCTCGACACTGTCTGAGCAATTGGTTTCCTATATCTCAGCATTGGAATAAAGGAACGTTTATACGCTCGACCCCGTCTGAGCGCTTCACTTCCTTAGATTCCAACACTCTCAATGGAAGTGCAACATTGTTACAAGTAAGACGTGTTGTCCTTACAATTTTTTTTTAATAGCTTCTTCCATTATTTTTTTTTTATAAGAACTTTTTTTTTTTGGTTTTGATTGTTTTATTAAAAAAATCATGTAGTGACTTTGAATTAAATTGTTACCAAAAAGTGAAAATCCCATTAACCAAAATATTCCGCAATTACTGTACGCCATAAAAAAAGGGTTAACCTTAGTAGCCAAACAATGTTTTGATTACCTGATGGAAATATCGTTAGAACTCAACCATTTTCATAATAGGTACTTCCTATTAATGCAATCTAATTTTTGAGGCCAATATCTGGAGAATATTTATAAATACACACTCTTTAAGAACGAGGTATTAAAATTTCTGTCGTAAAGAGTTTAAATTCTTATGAATTGTAATTTTCCAAAAAGGCATATTTTCTTCAAAGAATTCTTACGATACAATGATATCTTATTCATTGTGGAATTCCTATCCATCACCTATCCATTACCCTTTCGACCTTTTTGAAACGAAGATGTCAGTGATAACGAACTAAAACATAAACGACAAGAATACCTTACATTTCCTAGGTCAAATGTTAATTTTCAGCGGAAAAATTTACTATTTCCCATAGGTTTTTGGGAAAAAAGTAGCTGACAAACCTTACATTTTCCTACTGGGTTATTAAGATTCTCGATATACATACATATGTATGAACAATAATTTTTTTTCCTAATATGAAAAAACAATACTTGCGTTAATAATAAAGGTAGGGCATAAGTATTTTTAGGTAGGGCATTGCCCCTAAATGCCTGTCCCTGGCTACGGCCCTGGTCCGAAGATAAAAAAATAGCCAAATGCATAACTTGCAAGAAGTAATATAAGACAAGCGGTAACACATCCAACTTGAAGGACCACCTCAAAAGGTGTGGATGAAACCTTTTGTTTCTTCATATTTTAATAAAGCCATTCACTACGACAGTAACTCGAAACGGAAAAAGGAAATTGATACGGCGTTAGCCTTAATGATTGCCACAGACGTGCAGCCATTTAATATTGTTGATAATGTTGTGAGTCGAAAAGCGTTACGTCACACTCTAACGTCACGCTGCCAGCTCTAAGCGGGAAAAGTGCCAAAACATGTAAAAACAATTAAATCGCAGCAGAGGAGTTCGACGACACAGCACCAAGCTCGAAATCCGACACCCTTCAGCAAGAACAACAACAAATAAGCAATAAGCAACGGCATAAGCGGTTCAACGTCTTCAAAGGCAGTCCTACATCAACAATAGAAACACAGCAATAAAGCTATTGGTAACAACAACAACAGGCGATCGAGAAGGGCAATCAACGCAACAGAACAACAAGAGCCAGGTGCAACAACAACAAGTGCAACGCAGGCACACCGGCAGGGGAAGTTCGAAGTCACGCTGATGAAATCAGTCAATAGTCAATATTGCTAGATCGGCAATATTGATCTATTTAAGCGGAGCTTCGATCTATGGAAGAGGACTTGCAGTTTGGAATCGAAAGTCTAATCAGATCTCAACTTTGTCGCACCTACTTACGAGCCAGGATGACAAAGTGTGGATCTCAGTGTAGCTAGGGATTAGGGCAGTTAAGTAAGCCAGAATAGGATTGTCATATATAAGAAGAAAAAGGACTTCAATAAACAATAATTGTAACTGAATTTCAATGGCGTTCTTATTTGTGGTATTCGCTTAGACGTCTATCCCCAGCACGCAAGAATAATAAGGGCTTTAGAACATATTCACAAATTTTGGATCCAAGGTATTGTTATGGATCTAGGATCCCATGTTTTTATAAGTTTGAAATTGTACACTCCCTAAATATTATTCGTATGAACATGGAAGTTTTGTTATTTTTAGGAAAATAAGTTTTCCTTTACAATAATTTTATAGCTAAGGATGTTCCGATTTTGGGAAGCTGAACTAAAATATAATAAATATTTTCGTCGCAGCTGAATCTAACTAAATCGTCTTTTGTATTTCTGACCTCTGAAACTCCTTATAAACAAGTCACAATCCTGCGATACGGATACGCCTATAGAAAAGACCAACGACAAGAATCCTTTTTTAGAAATCCGTAACAGTATAAAATACCTAGCAAAACGCAAGTTAGGGATGTCATTATGCAGGAAATGTTTGAGGAGAATGTTGCTAAGTTAAAAATTATATTGAACGGCGTTTCGGATATTGCAGTAACGTGCGATTGTTGGACCTCAAGTGCCAACGACAATTTATTAACAGTATCATGCCATTTCATATATAAATAGTTATAAAATTCAAACAGCGTCATTAGCCGCAACAAAGCTTAAAGACCTAACAAATCACTCTGCGCAAAATATTGCTGACACTTTGCAGGAAGTTTTAACACAATGGAATGTTTTCGAAAAAACAGTCTGTTTAGTAACAGACAATGCAAGCGCAATGCTGAAAGCATGCGAAATTCTAAAACTCCGGAACCTTCCATGTTTTGCGCATAGCTTGAATTTGGTAGTGCAAGACAGCTTGAAATTCGGATATGAGGACTCTGGTTTGACAGAAATTTTTACAAAATGTAAAACAATTGTTCGATATTTTAAACAAAGCACCATCGCGAACGAAAAGTTTAAAAAAGCTCAAGAAGTGGCAGAACCGTATAGCCTTATTCAAGAAACCCCAACAAGGTGGAACAGTTTTTATTTTATGATTGAAAGAATACTGAAAACCAATGATGGAATATCTAAAGTCCTGTTAGCCACTCCAAATGCACCGCTGCCGTTTAATTCTGTTGAAATTTTGATTTTAGCAGACACCCAAAAGATATTGACTTATTTCCAGAACGCAACAGAAAAAATTTCAGGATCGAAATATGTTACTGTGGCCCTTATTATATCTATGGTTTATGGCTTAGACTGCAAATTGGAGCACCTTTCGCCAGTTTTAAATACCTCGGAAGGAAAACTTTTTCAAAAACAACTACTCGAGTCAATAAAAAGTAGCCTTTTTGTATACGAGCAAAGAACGATCACAAGAATAGCCACAATCGTCCACCCCAGATTTAAAAAAGACGGATTTCAGGATAACTTGAATGCGGAGCAAATATTTTTAGAAAACGAGTTGGCAAAATTGTGCCATGAACAAGTGCCGCCCAGCTCTGATTTGAAACTGACTAAAAAAGGTGGTGAGGAATTGTTTTTTGATTTCCTTGAAGAAAAAGCACTGGATAAAACAACAACCAAGCGAAGTGATGCCATAATTATAAAGCGGCAGTATCTTGAGAAACCAATCGCACCACAAGAAACGGATCCTCTTCTCTGGATGAAAGTAAGTTTTATAACTTTTTTAATAACTAGGGCCACCAGATATATGAATCATATAATATGATATTGCATATTTACTTAACGAAGTCATGTTTTATGCACAGAAGCATTTTTCGTTTTTATTAAATAAATATGTCAACATAGGAGGCGTTCGAAAAAATATAATTTTTTTGAATTGTTTTTCATATTTTCTTTGATTTTGAGTTTGAATTGATTTGAATTTTTTAAGGCTTATTTTATGACGAAATAAATATTCCCCCTATTATGACTGTCGATTGTTGGTAGAGAATCGAGAAAGTTCTATCGTCGACGAAATGGAAAAAATGATTTGTAACACAAAATTTCCGTCGACAATAGAACTTTTTCGATTCTCTATCAACAATCGACAATCATAATAGGGGGGAATAATTTGAAAGCATATTTTCAGTTGCCCCATTAATAACATAATTGTGAGAAAATAGATATTTTCGATACAAGTGTCGAAATGAAGCTTTTTTTTGCACGAGTGGTAAATGTTGTAAAACGAGGCGCAGCCGAGTTTTACAATACCACGAGTGCGAAAAAAGCTGATTTTTGACACGAGTGCCGAACAATATTTTATGCAATAAGATTTCAAACTAGATTTTAACCTAAATTTAAGAAAACGTTTTTTTTTTTTTTTTTGTGGAGAAAATTTTTATTTTTATTTGACAGATTCATAATTTGAAATTCTTTATTATACAACTTCGTAGTATGCTCTGCTTATTTTTGCCTTGTATTTTTTGAAATGCGTGCGTTTTGAAATTTATTATTGCACGCTTTGAAATTCATTACAAACCCTGGTAGTATGCCATGCTTTTTGTTTGTTTTAAAATTTTTTTTTATACTTTCTCAAATCTAGTGTCATAATATGCTTCAGTGTTTCACTAGCCGCGTATGCGTATAGTCGTGCGAAATCGGAAAGAGAGTGTCGAATTGAATATTAACAGTTGTAACGTTCAAAGCTCGAAATTGCTTAAAGCGCATCAATTCTTGATTTCATTAATAAATAAACGAAAAAACTGAGAGAAGTAATAAACAATCACAAATTAAAGCAGTGCGTTTTAAGGCACCACTGGTGTCATTATGAGCACTGTCGAAGAGCATGCTGAGATGGAGTGGCAGCAGGTCAGAGCTAAGAAACGACAACTCTCCATTAGCCCACAGACTGTGAGAAAAAAACTCTCTCTCAACCAAGAGAGTTATTTGGAGACCTCAAACCGGTTTGCAGAACTAAGTGGTGACGAAAACAGAGAAACAGGCGAAGCAACAGGTGCCAATAACAACAACAAGGAAGCTAGTAAAGAGCAAGATACTAACGATGCAACGCAAAAGCCGCCTCCAATATTTTTTGCCGATGTTAGTAATATAAACGGTATGATAAATTATCTCACTAAGATAATTAAAAAAGAAGAGTTCAGCTTCAAATCGCAAAGAGACGATCAAGTCAGAGTAATGATTAAGTCAATAGATAAATACAGAGAAGTTGTCAGAACTCTTAAAGCAGATAAAGTAAAATTTCATACATTCCAGCTTAAAGAAGAGAGGGCATTTAGAGTTGTTCTTAAAAATCTACACTTCTCGACTGACAAAGAAACAATAAAGTCTGATATAGAAAACCTAGGACATAGAGTTAGAAATATTTCCAATATTAAAAGCCGCATTACCAAAGAGCCCATGCACATGTTCTTCGTTGATCTTGAACCCGACAAGAATAATGTAGAAATCTATAAACTCAGGTTCATAGGAAATGCAGTTGTACAAACTGAGCAGCCACGCAAAAACAATGACATTGTCCAATGCTACAGATGCCAACAATTCGGGCATACGAAGGCTTACTGTACTAAGCAATATAAGTGCGTTAAATGTTCATTGGATCACCCTACACTCGATTGCCCTAAGGACAAAAATCTTCCCGCTAAGTGCGCCAATTGCAATGAGAGTCATGCAGCAAGCTATAAAGGTTGCAAAATATATCAAACTCTTGTTACAAAAAAGACTGCGCTCGTATCGAATAAAACTCTGAACAGCAACAATGAATTTCGCTATTATGTGCCGCAACAAAATCCATTCATTAACGAAAAAGATCAGCCAACGTATGCACAAGCTCTTCGAAATAACCAAAACGGTGTAATGAACGCAGATAACCCATTTGAAAAGATAGAAGCACTTTTAACTAAGCAATACGAACTGACGAATAATTTGTTGCAAATGATGACACTTCTTGTTTCACAACTATGCAAGTAGATCTACGTATAGCACTATGGAACGCCAACGGTCTAGCCAATCATCTAGAAGAAATTAAAGTTTTCATTAAAACAAACAATATAGATATTTTATTAGTCTCTGAGACGCACTTTACCAATAGGTCTTACTACAAGGTAGACGGGTTTGATTTAATCAACGCTGACCACCCTAACAATAGGGCGCATGGTGGTTCTGCAATACTAATTAAGAATAAGATAAAATATTCCGTTATGAATAATGTTAGAGAAAATGCCATACAAGCTGCCTGCATAAAAGTTCATTGTATGCACACAGATATTGTCATAAGCGCTGTCTACCTCCCTCCGAGATACTTATTAAAACTGCAAGATTTTGAAAGACTTTTTTCGAATATGGGGCCAAAATTTATAGCTGGAGGGGATTTTAACTCTAAACACCCCTGGTGGGGCTCAAGACTCTCAAACCCTAAAGGGATAGAACTTTATAAATGCGTGACTAAACAAAACCTAGCAACAATCTCAACAGGTAAGCCAACTTACTGGCCAACCGACAGGCGCAAAATACCAGACCTCTTAGACTTCTTTGTATACGCCGGAATCAGTCAAGATCATCTTGCCATTGCAGAAAGCTTTGACTTAAGTTCTGATCATTCACCTGTTCTACTCACATATAGCACAGCACTTGAAGCAATGCGAAAAACTTGCAGACTCATCACACCGAAAACAAATATAGAGGCTTTTCAGAGAAAAATTGACAATGATTTACGACTGGATATTTCGCTGAAAAATGGAGTCGAAATTGATGTTGCAGTGGAATTCTTGACCAAAACTATCCACGACGCCAGTTATCAATACACCCCACCATACGCTGAAAAGCATAGAACCAAGGTACTTTACTCGGCTGAAATTAGGACACTAATTCAAAAGAAAAGGCAACTAAGAAAAAAATGGCAGTCTAGTAGGAGTCCAACAGACAAAAGAGTACTTAACAAGGCTTCAAATGAACTAAAAAAGCGTTTACATGAACTAAGAAATGAGGCGACCGCTGAATTCTTAAACAGTTTGGACCCCAATGCTAAGGATATGGAATACAGCTTATGGAGAGCTACGAAATACTTAAAGCGGCCCACTAAGCGAAACGTTACTGTCTCAGATAACAACGGAGTATGGATGAAAAGTGATCAAGAAAAAGCAGACGCGTTTGCCCAGCACTTAAGCACTGTTTTCCAGCCCAACTCTGGCTTTCAAACGTCTGATGATAGAATCATTCATGAATTCCTTGAAGCGCCTTGTCAGATGAGTTTACCAATACGCAAAATCAGGATTGAAGAAATAAAAGAGGAAATAAGTCAATTAAATAAAAAAAAATCTCCTGGACACGATAGAATTGACGGTAACGTTATGAAGAAATTAACTTCAAAATGCTTGATGCTCCTTCGACTGATATATAATGCTATGCTTAGGCTAGATCATTTTCCTAGTCAGTGGAAGTGTGCGGAAATCATAATGATCCCTAAACCAAACAAACCAGAGAATACGTTATCGTCATACCGTCCAATCAGTTTGCTCGTAGCATTCTCCAAAGTATTCGAGAGAATACTTTTGCGAAGATTGCTACCGGTATTAGACAATCTTAACATCATACCGGAACATCAGTTTGGGTTTAGGAGACGACACGGTACACCAGAACAGTGCCATCGCATAACTACTACAATAATGACTGCATTAGAAAGTAGAAAATACTGTAATGCAGTCTTCCTGGATGTTCAACAAGCATTTGACCGAGTGTGGCATCCAGGATTATTGTCTAAGATTAAAGCATGGCTTCCTGCGCCTTATTTCCTGCTCATAAAATCCTACCTTAAAAACAGATGCTTTTATGTGAGACAACGAGAGGAAAGGTCTAGTTTGCATATAATCAATGCCGGAGTGCCACAAGGAAGTGTTTTGGGGCCTATCCTATACACTATTTTCACTGCAGACATACCTACTGTAGCAGGCGTAGAAATAGCAACATATGCAGATGATACCGCAATCATTTCAACAACGTTTGCTTTGAGACCTGGAAATTGTCCCCCAGTGTACCTAAATGGTATACAAATTCCGCATAAAACAACAGCGAAATACCTCGGTATACATTTAGACCGCAGGCTAACTTGGAAAGATCACATCAAAGCCAAACAAAAACAGCTACAAATCAAAATAAAAAAAATGCACTGGTTATTAGGAAGAAAGTCCCAACTCAGTCTGGAAAATAAAGTAAGGCTCTATAAAGCAATATTAAAACCCGTGTGGACATATGCCATTCAGCTCTGGGGGACAGCGAGCAATTCAAACATTGAAATTTTGCAGCGGTTTCAATCAAAGGCTCTGAGAATGATCTCCAATGCGCCATGGTATCTGGCAAACAGCGAAATTCATAAAGATTTAAAAATTGCCTTAGTTAAAGAAGAAATAAAGAGGCTCAGTCACAGGTACCTTGATAGATTAAATGAACACCCCAACATATTAGCAGTAAATCTCCTAGACAATAGTGAAACAATTAGAAGGTTAAAGAGGTATCATGTATTAGACTTACCATTGAGGAGTTGAAATAGAATTTAATTATCGCGCCTTAACATTAACCAAATTGTAAAAAAGTATATAACAGATGACCTCACTGGAGACCATCTGTTCCTGTTATGTCATTCTTAAGCTAGTTATAATATTTGGTTATTGTCAATAAGATAGATTCCAAATTATAATATAATAAAAAAAAAAAAAAAAATAATATGCTTCATTATGATTTAAAAATCGACATCATAATAGGCCTATTATGATGTCGAATTGCATAATAGATATTTTCGATACAAGTGTCGAAATGAAGCTTTTTTTTGCACGAGTGGTAAATGTTGTAAAACGAGGCGCAGCCGAGTTTTACAATACCACGAGTGCGAAAAAAGCTGAGTTTCGACACGAGTGCCGAACAATATTTTATGCAATAAGATTTCAAATTGGATTTTAACCTAAATTTAAGAAAGCGTGTTTTTTGTTTGTTTGTTATTGTGAAGAAATTTTTTATTTTGATTTGACAGATTCATAATTTGAAATTCTTTATTATACAACTTCGTAGTATGCTCTGCTTATTTTTGCCTTGTATTTTTTGAAATGCGTGCATTTTGAAATTTATTATTGCACGCCTTGCCTTGTATTTTTTGAAATGCGTGCGTTTTGAAATTTATTATTGCACGCCTTGAAATTCATTCTTAAAAAACCATGTAGTATGCCATGCTTTTTGTTTGTATAAACAATTTTTTATTCTTTCTCAAAACTAGTGTCATAATATGCTTCATTATGATTTTAAAATCGACATCATAATAGGCCTATTATGATGTCGAATTGCATAAAATAAATTTTATTGTTCGGTAAATTTTCAGGTGAACGAAAACGATTTCCATGGAATTAAAAGACTGATGCAAAAGTATTTATGTGTGCCCGCAACTTCGGTAGAATCTGAACGAATGTTCAGCAAAGCTGGTCAAATTGTTTCAGACCGGACGACGCGTCTCAAAGCTAAAAACGTCATTATGTTATTATTATACCCGACACACTCTGTGTCGAGGATATATTGCGTTTGTGTGGTTGTGTGTAACACCCAGAACCAGTCGAGATAGACCATACAAAATATATATAAAAATGATCAGCGTCACCAGGAGATTAGATTTAGACATGTCCGTCCGTCTGCCTGTCCGTCTGTCTGTTTGTATACAGTTATCTTATCGAAGGAGTTGAGCAATCTTGACAAAATTTGGTATGCGTGCTCACGGGAACATGAGTAAGAACAACTTCGAGAATGGACCTGATCCGACCATTTTTAGGGGTACCTCCAGTACAAGGGTCTGTTACGAAAATCACAAAAACTGCTCTAAAACCAAAGTTTTTCAAGATATTTTGATGAAATTTTATATTTGATCATATTTAGAGGCCCGTAATATTATTTCCAAAAATTGAAAAAGTGGGCGTGGCAGAAGGGGGGGTTTTTCGAAAATTGTCTCCTACACCTGAAATGGGACTTGAACGAAATTTGGCACTTATGCTTCCTTTGTAGCCATAAACATCCTCCCAAAAAATTTCCATTATTAAGGGTAGCTGTAGTACTAGGGTCTGCCACAAAAATCCCAAAACTGCCTCAAAATCGGACTTTTTCGAAATATTGTAATGAAACTTAGAATTTGAGCGTATATTTAAGCCTCTGATTAGAATTCCAAAAAAATGGAAAAGTGGGCTTGGGAAAGGGGCGGTTTTCATAAAGAAATTTAACAAAAGTCGACATATGGGGCCCCTTATGGCCTTAAACACCTCCTGATATTAAAAATTATTTGAAGATGTGTGTCTGTGTCGGGTATTTTATTGTCAGGCTCGCCTGACTATAACACCCTTACTTGTTTTTGAATAAGAATGGTTGGCTATTTAATTTTAATAAGTCTTAAGCAAAGATTGGGCGGTACGACTCTGAACCGAATTTTGGGTGCTTTAGAGAAATATATTGTGCCAATCTAGTCAAAACCGTTTAACCACTTACCGTACGTAACTGCGATATTTAACCTGCCATCTCACCTTTGCTCAGGACTAAAGTTCCTACTATGTTATTTAAACCTTTTGGTTAACAAATGTACAAATTTTCTGTTTTTTTACAAATGTATAATCCTTAAGTTCGTTTTTTTTTTTCAAATGTTTAACATTTCAGTGGTTTTATTTCTTATAAATTGCATAATATTTGATTTGATTTTAAAGACTGATACGTTTGAGTTGCCTTCTTTATGAATACATAATATTTAAGTTGTTTTGGGAAGTAATGTATAACATTTGATCTTTTATATATTTTTGAATTAAAAAGGAACTTAACTGCCTTGAGATTGACTTTTAATCTTTGACTAAAATTTTTTAGATATTTTAATATGTTTAAGGCCAATATTAAGAAGCACATTTAAAAAATTTTTAAATTAAAATAAATTTTATTTGTAATTTCATTTTCAATATGCAACTTTTTTAAGTATAGCAAAATGTGGCAGCGTGCTCCACTGTCAGGGTAGTCAGCTGCTTGAAATATTATTTTTGAGTGTGGAGCCGCGTGCGCGCGATTTTTCATCAGTTTCATATCGCTGTAGCCCGAATCCATAAATTTAAAGATTTGTTTCTTTTGTATTGCACAGTTTTTCCAGTAAAATGTTTGAATTAATATTATCACCTGCTATCCAGCACCTAAAACGGGGCTGTTTCCGTATTTAAAAAAAACTTAAAGGAAGCTTAATTTTAGTCAAAAAATAGTCAAAATATCTCTTACGTAATTAATCGACAGCCCCTAAGCTTCTTTTTATATCAAGTTTTTTATATTTGTTTCCTTTTTGACAGAACTGGAGAGATCCCCTTAAAATGGAAAAGAAAGTGAACTAAGATTCTGGTCGAAGTGAAAAAAAAAACAAATTTTTTGCAAATATATAAACACCAAACCTATTGCCGCAATCTCATATCTTACGCCTAAAACATTACTCAATAAGCAGGGCTGGGCGCAATACAGAAGCAAATATAACCTGATGAACATGTAGTGGTGCAACAACTTCATAAAATACAACTTCGCTCTTCATTTTGCGAAGACGAGCGACATAGGTCTTACCTCCAGAAGCATTCATACCATATAGAACTATAGCTGCAACTTCGGCCAAATTTTGGCGCGTAATGGCATGATTTGGTGAAAAAGTTCAACTGTGGTGAACCACGCCATAAGTCGAGTGTTGTGGTGAACCACGTAACAGAAAGTGTGGTGCACCACGTAATAGCTTTTGGCCGAAGTTGCAGCTATAGTTCTATATGATTCATACCAAACCATATAGGACTATAGGTCTAACTCTTCTTCTTCCTAGTCCCTGCAATGTGTTAGAGCTACGCTGCTTCAACATATGCATATAGCATGAAGAAAAGAGAAGCACGCTATGGCATCGAAATCTTTAGCTCTGCTGTGGTGAAATGCATTGCCACTTTTAATTTTAATTTTTTGAGATTTTCGAGTGCATTACATATAAAATATCTACCAAACTCATAAAATGCCATGAAAAGCTTGAAAAACATAAAAGTAATCAAGGAAACTCAATATTAAGGAGAAATACAAATGGTTTTTTTTTGTCCTACCCCGTCCACATAACTTTTTGATCACACTTTTTCAGCAAAAATACTAAATTCTATATACAATCAAATTCGTAGCCGTAGTCAAAAATGTGTGTCAATATATTATATTACAAAATGAAAACATTCGTGCACATTAAGCAAAAGTATATCGTAATATATTTTTTAAAGCTTCAATTATAACTTTTAAAGCTATATAAAAACCCGAGCCGACGCCGTGATTCTTTGATAATTTTCTTGCAAGTGGCATCATTGTGCCACTTTGTGCCGTATTGTTGTTGGTAGCTTTCTGGTGAATTTCTCGAAAGAGTTGAATTTCCTATTCCTGCTTAAGGTTTTTGTTGGTAGCTTTTTGGTGAATTTCCCCAATTTGTTGAATTTCCTATACCTGCCTAATGGTGTATTTCCCCATCGCAGCAGAGGCTTTTCGACGTCGACAGTTAGACCTACAGTCCTACATGTGCCAAACTAAACTCACAAAGCATTATTTTAACGACTATAGCCCTCTGCTTTGCACTAAAAATCTCTTGTTCGCATAAATTTTTTGACAGACGTCTTGCTTCGTCCGTTTCAAGTATTACAGTATGGGAAAGACTGTCAAAATGCTATTTGGCTCCAAATGGTGTGGTGAAGTTGAGTAAAAATCAGCTGACTGTCAAAAATAAGTCGAAGAATTTGCGATTTTTAAACATGCCGTAGCTTTATATTTTGACCCTTTTTAAGTAAAATTGAAGTTGCAAACAACAAAGTAGAGATGCTCCTTCATTTTAGAGTACATTTGAGTAGCTGCGACCCCAGCAAATCAGTATTCAATATTGCATTTAAATTGAACGACTTCGTCAGCGATGCACAAATACTCTAAGCGCAAAGCTTTTATCGATACTGAACCGAGTGCTCAAAAGAGTTCTTAAAACATAATAAAACCAAATAAAAAGCAAGATAATTCGACATAAAAGGAAGAATTTATATATTTTTAAAATTCATGTTTCAATTTGAAAAAAGTAAGGGTGTTATACAAAAGCGAACCTGACCGTAGAATACCTCACTCAGATAAACAGCTATTAAATTTTTAATCGGAGGCTAAATATAAGCTCAAATTCCTTATTTCATGCAAATATCTCGAAAGATTATGACTTAACAGCAGTTCAGACGATCTTTGAGGATGACCTTAGTGCTGGAGGTACCCTTAAAATTCGTCCACTTAAGTCAATTTTTGTAGAGGATGTCAACTTAACTAAGGATATGGATATGGACTGAATGTTTATCTAGCTTGGGACGGCGATTTCGGACTTTAATATCGATCGATTAGGGCTTATTGAGCAGGGCTGGGCACGCGAGCAAGAAATGTGCAAGTGAGAGCGAAAATTCGTTGCTCGCGTGTACATATTATATATAAAGAGCGCACGCGAAACGAATTTAGTTGTTGTCAAGAAGCGAACCAAGTATTACAGTATGAGAAACGAGCTAATAGGCAATTCAACGAAGCTAATAGGCAATTCACCAAAGGCAACAACAACCACACGGCATACCAGGCAATCCACCACGATGCCTCTTTGGGCATTGTTGTCGTCTCTAGAAATTGGGCACATACAAGCAGTTAGTTTTTTTAAGGGATTTTTTTTTATTTATAAACAGAGAAAATCAGATATTATAAAGATTTTTTAAAGAATGATTGAACCATTTTAAACTGTAGATTTTATTTTAACATTTATTTTTTCTTTTTAGTAATAGAAAAATTCACGTACTACAAAAAACCGATTTCCGAGTTTTTGGTCTTGTTTAATTTAGACAGGAGTATGGCATCCATGGAGAGCAGATGGTGCCAAATGGAACGAGTCAATTGTGCAAATCGATGGTAAAAATAGTAACCGACTACAATTTGAACGTTTAGCTTTTAGAAATGAGACTTTCTGTCTGTCTGATTTTCAAAGGTATCCCTTCGTTCTAGGGTTTGTTATAAATTTCATAAAAGCTGCTTCGAACCCAACATTTTTTTGTATACTTAGTGGAATTATTTAGTTGGATTTAGTTAAGGGCATAAAATGTAGATTCCAAATATAGAAAAGTGGCCGCGCCAAAAGGCGTTATTCGAAAATTGAATTTTACACCCAAAATTCAGATGGCGCTTGAAACAAACACGGCATAAATACTTCTTTTTTAATCTTTGACATCCTCTACAAAAATTGACTAAAGTGGACGAATTTTAAGGGTACCTCCAGCACTAAGGTCAGCCTCAAAGATCGTCTGAGCTGCTGTTAAGTCACAATCTTTCGAGATATTTGCATGAAATAAGGAATTTGAGCCTATATTTAGCCTACGATTAAAAATTTAATAGCTGTTTATCTGAGTGAGGTATTCTATGGCCAGGTTCTCTTTACTATAACACCCTTACTTTTTTCATTCTTAAACATGAGATTTAAAAATATATAAATTCCGTTTTATGTCGAACTATCTTGCTTTTTATTTGGTTTTATTATGTTTTAGGAACTCTTTTGAGTACTCGGTTCAGTATCGATAAAAGCTTTGCGGTTAGAGTATTTGTGCATCGCTGACGAAGTCGTTCAATTTAAATGCAATATTGAATAGTGCTTTGCGTGGGTCGCAGAGACTCAAATGTACTCTAAAATGAAGGAGCATCTCTACTTTGTTGTTTGCAACTTCGATTTTACTTAAAAAGGGTCAAAATATAAAGTTACGGCATGTTTAAAAATCGCAAATTCTTCGACTTATTTTTGACAGTCAGCTGATTTTTACACAACTTCACCACACCATTTGGAGCCATATAGCATTTTGACAGGCTTTCCCATACTGTAATACTTGCTCCCAACAACAACCGAATTAGAGATGCTAGAATGTTTTGAGTACTCACTCAATTTTGTAACTAAGCATTCTTGCATTGAAATTTTTTAATGTTTTCTTTTTAGTATACAACCTTTTAGGTTTTTTATGAAAGATTATGCAATACTGTGCCCTTTTCAAGAGAGGAGTTCGAAAAATAAGTAGTTTTTGTATTCATTTTAGCATGATTTGTTATAAGTACTTGAGCCATTAGTTTGGTATCGAGCTAGAATTTGTTCTACATCACTGAAAAGTTCATATAAGCTGTTCTGTTTTGTAAACAAACATTCGGTCATATTCGTCGCACGAGTGCTCTTCTTTAGCGTTGTTGAAGAACAAAAGGAATATTTCACATAAAGATTTTTGATATTATATAAAAACCATATTTTAGTCGAAAAAAATGAGTTTTAACAAAAAATATTTGACGAACACTTATACATGTATATGAGTTATACCAAACATTTTGGTACATGTTACAAGATTTGAAAAGATTTGTTACACCGGACCCGGAATTTCTCGGGGGCGTGCTACGTTTTTGATTTTGCCATAAGATTGCGTGCAATGGGGGCCTACTTCAACTCAACAACCATAGTTGTTTTAGAGTGCCACATATAGTAATATCCCTGTAGTAAAAGAGCGGTCAGTTTGCAAAATAGGACCCACCTTAGGTGAGACTGTTAGCAACTAGACCATAAAAACTATGGAGCACGTCTAACCTAAGGTTGACCTCTATAGGTCTCACCGCTGACTGTTCCGTAAGAGATCGAGGGGCGGTGAGTTCATTTTTTGTTGTACTCTTGCTATGCGCTTGTTGTTGTCTGCTTTAAGTTCGCATTCTGATCGACGTACCGTCAACAGTTGATTAGCGTAAAGGGTAAGACTCACGCTCAGCAACCACGCAGGTCTAGGTTCGATCCCAGGCTCGGTTGGACATTTTTTTTTCTTCTCTATTGCCTAGAGTTTTTTTTTTATGTTCATATTTTAATTAATTTTTTTTATTAGTTAATTTTGAAAAATAAAAAATTTTTTCTTTAATATGTAAGTATTTTTTCATATTAAAATTTTTTTTTAAAGTATTTACTTTTCAATTGAAAATTTTTTGCTATGAAAAATTCTATTTTATTTCACAAAAACTTGAGCAACCAAAAACTCAAGTCAGCATTTTGATCAACATATTATATTAAATTTCCTTGTTTAGCGTAATGGTTAAGACGCAGACTTACCAACCCAGAGATCAGCGGTTCGAGGTTCGTTCGAGACGAGAAAATTAAAAAAACATAACTAATGTTTAAACAAAAAGATTTAAAAAATAAAAACAAAAAATAAACAAAATGAAAAGAAGAAAAAAAAATAAAACAAAAATTAAAATTTTTTTTACATAAATTAACAAAATCGTCGATTGACCTCCAACTCACCCAAAACGTCTCACCATGGGTGAGTCTTACATGCACTACTCTCTTTCTAATGTAGGCCCCATGTTAAAGAGGTGAGTTGAATGCATGTAAGAGTAAATTATGTGGGGACTAGTTGTGGTCTTTTTGAGGTGCACCAATGGTGAGTAGGGGGTGAGTCTCAATTACTGCAGCGATATGATTCAGTCTGACTGACTGAATTGGTCAGTTAACTGTGTTGGTGTAAAGAAGGATGAATTCGTTACATTCCCTGCAGTAAGTGTCCCTAGCAGTGATGCCAGATTTTATCGATAAAAAATCCCTCATATATTGGAAAAAAACCCATTTTCCCCCATTTTCAAAAAATAAAAACCCACGAAAAAACCCAGAACGATTTTTTGAAAATATGGGCGTACCGATTTCAAAATTGAACATTGGATTTAAACGCAATATTTTAATATTTTAATCAAAGTATCAAGAAAATAACAAAAAAAATAAAAGTAACTTAAAATTGTAGTAGTAAATATACCTTAAATGTAGCATAAATTTCGATATAAAATTACCCATACTTTTCCCCATGTCAGGTTTTTTGAATGAAAAAACCCACAATATGGGGAAAAACCCACAATCTGGCATCACTGGTCCTTAGCGTCTAAGCAAAGAATATGTAATGATATAGAAGACGCATCTAGGGCCTAGATTCTAGGCATAAAATGTACAAATTCGCAACATGAGCTTGTGGATGCGGGCGGTAGGTAACAAGGGAAAACGGCGATGCAGAGAGCATAACGAGTGTCATCATTGCTCGCATATTCAAAGCTCGGCACGCAGTAACACATTTGTCCTCTCTCTCATTTTCAGTGCCGGCCACGGAAGCATGCTAGAAGCAAAAAGAGCGTAAGCACTCGTATGTGCACAAAATTTCTCTCAAATGAGAAGCAAAGCTGAGAGCCAAAAATTCGTTCAGTTGAGTGGAAAACGTCAAGCGAGTTGGAGCTGCTTCGGATGAAGCTAGATGAGAACGTAACATTTTTCAGCCTTGATACACTTCGAAGAAAATGAATTTTTTATACTTCAGGAATTTTTTCATCGTTGTTCTTAACATTCAGTTCTTTTATTATATAATATATATAAATTCAGCACATCATTGATATGTACAATAATTCTCTGCTCTGCACTGTAAATTTTCAATATAAAAGAGCTCAAGATGAGCTGAAAAAGCTCCAAAATTACCCATCCTTATCTCTTGGACGAGGCGTCGAGTTTTTGCGACATATCGATCCAGGGACATACCCAGTTCTAAAAAACAAAATTTTTTGGCTCAAAAAAAATTTTTTTTAAATTTTGTATGAAAACATCCACAACTGTTTCTCGCTGTGTAATGGGCACGCATACAAACGCAATTAGTGAATGTAGTGGTGGCCGGCACTGCTCATTTTGCATGTATTCCTTACGCTCTTCTCTCAGTCTCGTGTACAAACAAACTGAGGCAATGCAAAGACTATGAATTCCTAGTAAGGACAAAGCAAAAACGAAAATCTGACTTCTCGCTTTCAAGCATTGAGAGCCGTTTTCATTCTTATTGTTTTTCGGCATACACGCGGCTTACTGTTATTCCGTCATTTGGCGTGCCGCATTTATGGACATATATATTAGGTGTAGTAAAAAGAAATCCATTATTTTTCCAATAGATGACGTTATTTATCTGCATCTCGCGTTGTATAAGTCCGATCTTGTTCCGCTAGGGGGCATTAGAAAGATGACAGTTCCTACTAAAAAAGCTTTTTTGACACTTTTTTGATTGATTGATTCAGTTTTGTTTGAGAGCTTGTCAAAGATGGACATCAGCAAAGAGAAAATTCGCTACATTTTACAGTTTTTCTTCGATAAGGGAGAAAACGCAAGCCAGGCGGCTGAAAATGTGAATAGCGTTTATGGACCTGATACTGTAACAGCCAATCATGCGCAATTTTGGTTTCGTCGATTCCGTTCCGGTAACTTCGATGTCAAGGATGCACCACGCACTGGAAGGCCAATTGTCGAAAATGTCGATAAAATCATGGAAATTATCGAGTCCGACCGTCATGTTAGCACTGTTTCGATTGCAAAAGAGCTAAAGATTGCACAAAAAACCGTTTGGAACCATTTGAATAAGGCTGGATACACAAAGAAGCTCGATGTATGGGTGCCACACGAGTTAACGCAAAAAAACCTCATAGACCGAATTTCCATCTGCGAATCGCTGCTGAACCGCAACAAAATCGACCCATTTCTGAAGCGGTTGGTGACTGGTGATGAAAAGTGGGTCACTTACGACAACGTCAAGCGAAAACGGTCGTGGTCGAAACACGGTGAACCGGCGGAAACGGTGGCCAAGCCAGGATTGACGGCCAGGAAGGTTTTGCTGTGTGTTTGGTGGGATTATCTACTATGAGCTGCTCCCATACGGCAAAACTCTTAACTCGGAACTCTACTGTCAACAATTGGACCGTCTGAAGGAAGCAATCGCCCATAAGCGGCCAGCTTTGGCCAATAGGAGAGGAATTGTGTTCCATCAGGACAACGCCAGGCCACACACATCGATAGTGACTCGCCAGAAGCTCCGGGAGTTTGGTTGGGAGGTTCTTCTGCATCCACCTTATAGTCCGGACCTGGCACCAAGTGATTACCATCTGTTCCTGTCCATGGCGAACAATTTTGCTGGTGAAAAATTCGCTTCAAGAGAGGCTTCTGAAATTCGACTGTCTCAATTTTTTGCTAATAGGAACGAGGGCTTCTATGAGAGAGGCATAATGAAATTACCTTTAAAATGGCAACAAGTTATCCAACAAAACGGCGCATATTTGACCTAAATCGGGTCATTCTAAATATCTTAAATAAACCCCTCAATTTAATGCAAAAATAATGGATTTCTTTTTACTACACCTAATATATTATATATATACACACGTATGTAGATAAACATCGAATGAGTGACAAAAATGAGAGAGCAACCCAGCAAGAAACCTAAGCGTTATATATGCCGTATATAACAGTTAAAATAACGCTTATACTTTTCGTTAGAGTCTTATGGACGTGTATAGATTTTCAACGGAAAGATTTTGTGTGTATGAGCCATACATCCCTTTCTGTCGCAAGCAAATGCGCATAGCTTCCTCTCTTTTTTACTAATATCACATTATGCGTTAGTGTTTTCGTAATTGTAACAGTTTTATGCGCCGTATAAGTACGGCTAATATAAGCGTTAGTATCATATTAGTGCAAACGTAAAACCATCGACGATTTCTATGATGAAAATCCTGTTCATAAAATAAAATGCAGTGTTTCTATTTTCATAAATTTTGATTTATAAAATTGGCTTAGAATAAAAATATGACAATGGTAAGGCACATCATGTCGATGAATATTATAATCCCTATTTCTCAAATAATAATATTTAGAATACCAAATTTTATAAAGAAATCACAACACACTAACAGCTATGTTAAATCAAACAAATTTTTAAAAATTTTCTCCAAAAAATTATATAATTGTCTCAGCAATATTATTTTCAAACACCAAGCGCACAATCACAATAGTTATGTAAAATTTTGGGCAGTTTGGTGTGAATCACTCAGTAACTGGTAGCTTCCCATACAAACTTTTGTGAGTACTCGGTTTTTTTTTTGAGTACGCAAAAAAATGTTGATCACTAGAATGTGAATGTGTTAGTTGATGCCTCTTTTGACTTATATGGGTTAGTGACTCTTCGTATTAATTTCTTGCTGGGAAGCATCGCCAGAAGCCGACCACGCATGCCAACTAAAAACACACACACACACATGCATAAATAAAGAGAGACAGATTGAATTCAATATTTCTGAAAGTAAAAATAAGGAATTAATTTATAATTTATGAGTAATAAATATTTCTTTTTCTAGCAATGTACTTACTTTTCACTGCGTCGTCGCTGATGCTTACTTCATTAATCTCCAGCACGTTGTTATTGGTGAACGCTTGTGAATAAATTTCTTGCATGGCGGCGTAATCGTTATTGGTCGTCATTGTGAAGAATTGGAAAAAATGCACTTGTGTTGTTTGAAAAATCTGAAAGTAGCATTGCTTTCTGTGAAATCTCGTTTAAATCATGGCAAACAAGGCTGGAAGAGTATTGAATGTTCGGAGTACAATATATTTTCAGTGTTGATGATGTTAGTGGATAATCGAACAAATCGCCAAGATCCAAGACTTTGTAACTATAAATCTTCGGTTTATTTTCAGAATCGAGTGTAATACGTTGAATAGCAAATACATCATTTTGCATGTAATAATAATTGTCGGGACACTTTTTTGAGAAGTAGAAATTTTTTGTTTTGACAAAACTCAAACAACCATTTGTCAATTTCCCATTTTGTGGAACCGATGCAGCTTTGGTGTTAGTAGACATATGAATACTCTCTTCAACAAGTCTGTTGTATATTTGAGTTGCTATATGATTTTTTTTTTTTACAAACTTCTTCATTTTGCCAAGATAATTTTCAAATTTAAAGCAACTTATTCTATCCAATGGTCCAAAATTTGTTGCTTCAGCAGCCAAATGAGTTAGGAAGTGGAAGTTTATCGTAAGTAATGAATCACAATACACATCTGGAATCTCTTTTACAAATTCACAAAGCAGCACGTTGGCATATTCGTTGCTAGTATTATATTTATCTGGATCCAATAAAATTCGAATACCCAAACTTAGTTTGAGAAAATGATTATATTAGGTGTAGTAAAAAGAAATCCATTATTTTTCCAATAGATGGCGTTATTTATCTGCATCTCGCGTTGTATAAGTCCGATCGTGTTCCGCTAGGGGGCATTAGAAAGATGACAGTTCCTACTAAAAAAGCTTTTGTGACACTTTTTTGATTGATTGATTCAGTTTTGTTTGAGAGCTTGTCAAAGATGGACATCAGCAAAGAGAAAATTCGCTACATTTTACAGTTTTTCTTCGATAAGGGAGAAAACGCAAGCCAGGCGGCTGAAAATGTGAATAGCGTTTATGGACCTGATACTGTAACAGCCAATCATGCGCAATTTTGGTTTCGTCGATTCCGTTCCGGTAACTTCGATGTCAAGGATGCACCACGCACTGGAAGGCCAATTGTCGAAAATGTCGATAAAATCATGGAAATTATCGAGTCCGACCGTCATGTTAGCACTGTTTCGATTGCAAAAGAGCTAAAGATTGCAAAAAAACCCGTTTGGAACCATTTGAATAAGGCTGGATACACAAAAAAGCTCGATGTATGGGTGCCACACGAGTTAACGCAAAAAAACCTCATAGACCGAATTTCCATCTGCGAATCGCTGCTGAACCGCAACAAAATCGACCCATTTCTGAAGCGGTTGGTGACTGGTGATGAAAAGTGGGTCACTTACGACAACGTCAAGCGAAAACGGTCGTGGTCGAAACACGGTGAACCGGCGGAAACGGTGGCCAAGCCAGGATTGACGGCCAGGAAGGTTTTGCTGTGTGTTTGGTGGGATTGGCAGGGAATTATCTACTATGAGCTGCTCCCATACGGCAAAACTCTTAACTCGGAACTCTACTGTCAACAATTTGACCGTCTGAAGGAAGCAATCGCCCATAAGCGGCCAGCTTTGGCCAAAAGGAGAGGAATTGTGTTCCATCAGGACAACGCCAGGCCACACACATCGATAGTAACTCGCCAGAAGCTCCGGGAGTTTGGTTGGGAGGTTCTTCTGCATCCACCTTATAGTCCGGACCTGGCACCAAGTGATTACCATCTGTTCCTGTCCATGGCGAACAATTTTGCTGGTGAAACATTCGCTTCAAGAGAGGCTTCTGAAATTCGACTGTCTCAATTTTTTGCTAATAGGAACGAGGGCTTCTATGAGAGAGGCATAATGAAATTACCTTTAAAATGGCAACAAGTTATCGAACAAAACGGCGCATATTTGACCTAAATCGGGTCATTCTAACTATCTTAAATAATAAAATTAATAAAACTCGATGAAAATGTGATCTGTGAACCATCAACTAGTGGAAATAGAAGCATTCGCCCAAGCTCTCCAGATTTTGTTTCGTCAGAGAGCAGTGAAGAAAGTGAACGTGAAGAGAGTGATGAACATTTCTTAGAAAAATCTGCTATTGAAAGCATAAAAAATGATTTGGCAAAATGTTTTATAAAACACCAAATTTCGACTGCTGCTGCAAATGAAATTTTACAAATTGTAGGAAGAGTTGTAGATGATCTACCTAAAGATGTGAGAACTCTCAAAAAAACTCCAACCACGATTGACAAGGTTTCACTTTTTGAAGGAGAATATTTCCATTACGGGTTAAAGGATTGCTTAACTGATTTTTTACTGAGTGAATCCCATGACTCTACAATTGAAATAAATATAAATGTTGATGGTTTGCCGGTATCAAAAAGCTCATTGCAACAAGTTTGGCCTATTTTAATAAATATTAACAACACTCGCCCAGTTTATACAGTGGGTTTATTCTCAGGGAAATCAAAACCGCAAAATGCAAATCAATTTTTAGAACGTTTTGTATGTGAACTTAATGAACTAAGCAGAGATGGATTTATTTTTAACAATAAAAGCTACCACATAAAATGTCGCGCTTTTATATGTGATACGCCGGCGCGGTCATTTATTATGGAAACAAAAGAACATTCTGGATATCACTCTTGTATAAAGTGCATTCAAAAAGGATACTACAAACATAAAAAAGTGATTTATCCCTATCAAGCTCACGATACCAGAACAGATGCAGATTTTCGTAGCAGATCCTGTGTGGAACATCATAACAATTTATTACCAATTGCAATTGAAAATTTGCAAATTGATATAGTCAAGCAATTTGCGTTGGACAGGCCACACACATCGATAGTAACTCGCCAGAAGCTCCGGGAGTTTGGTTGGGAGGTTCTTCTGCATCCACCTTATAGTCCGGACCTGGCACCAAGTGATTACCATCTGTTCCTGTCCATGGCGAACAATTTTGCTGGTGAAACATTCGCTTCAAGAGAGGCTTCTGAAATTCGACTGTCTCAATTTTTTGCTAATAGGAACGAGGGCTTCTATGAGAGAGGCATAATGAAATTAGCTTTGAAATGGCAACAAGTTATCGAACAAAACGGCGCATATTTGACCTAAATCGGGTCATTCTAACTATCTTAAATAAAGCCCTCAATTTAATGCAAAAATAATGGATTTCTTTTTACTACACCTAATATATGTTTTCGTGCAAAACCTTTTTTAAGATGAATGGACCGGTGTATAAAAGAAACTGACGGAATTCAGTGACTTTAAATCGGTCGATTTCTTCTAAATCCCTCGGCTTTCTGCAAAAATCTCTGGGTATTTGATGCTTTAAATATAGGAATAGTTTATTGAAAAAATCAATTTTTATTGGACTTAATGAAAAATGTCTTCCTTTAATTTTAAGCCATGATGACATTAACGTTTTCGTTACACCGAGACACACTACGTGCATATAGTCCAACGCAAATTGCTTGACTATATCAATTTGCAAATTTTCAATTGCAATTGGTAATAAATTGTTATGATGTTCCACACAGGATCTGCTACGAAAATCTGCATCTGTTCTGGTATCGTGAGCTTGATAGGGATAAATCACTTTTTTATGTTTGTAGTATCCTTTTTGAATGCACTTTATACAAGAGTGATATCCAGAATGTTCTTTTGTTTCCATAATAAATGACCGCGCCGGCGTATCACATATAACAGCGCGACATTTCATGTGGTAGCTTTTATTGTTAAAAATAAATCCATCTCTGCTTAGTTCATTAAGTTCACATACAAAACGTTCTAAAAATTGATTTACATTTTGCGGTTTTGATTTCCCTGAGAATAAACCCACTGTATAAACTGGGCGAGTGTTGTTAATATTTATTAAAATAGGCCAAACTTGTTGCAATGAGCTTTTTGATACCGGCAAACCATCAACATTTATATTTATTTCAATTGTAGAGTCATGGGATTCACTCAGTAAAAAATCAGTTAAGCAATCCTTTAACCCGTAATGGAAATATTCTCCTTCAAAAAGTGAAACCTTGTCAATCGTGGTTGGAGTTTTTTTGAGAGTTCTCACATCTTTAGGTAGATCATCTACAACTCTTCCTACAATTTGTAAAATTTCATTTGCAGCAGCAGTCGAAATTTGGTGTTTTATAAAACATTTTGCCAAATCATTTTTTATGCTTTCAATAGCAGATTTTTCTAAGAAATGTTCATCACTCTCTTCACGTTCACTTTCTTCACTGCTCTCTGACGAAACAAAATCTGGAGAGCTTGGGCGAATGCTTCTATTTCCACTAGTTGATGGTTCACAGATCACATTTTCATCGAGTTTTATTAATTTTATTATCTCACTGCTCCTTTTTCGCCCGCTTTTTTTATATTTGTAAGGCATTTTACCTTTAAAAACTCCTCTTAAAACTAGCCACGCTACCACCAGCTACAAACGATAATGAATGCAAAGACGAAAAGAAATATGCAAGCAAAACAAAAAATATAACTGTTTTCTCTGTCGCCTAGACAACAGAGCTTACAAAAGCATTGTACATTTCATTTTTTACAAATGTGCTACAAAGCGATTCTAAATACATTAATAAATGTTTGGGAAACGTAATTTTCGCAAACTAGTTTGGAAAACAATGAATATAATGTTTGGAAAACAATTATTTGTAAGTGGGCTTACATTAATGTTTATTGGGAAGGGATCTAATTATAATTAATATTAATATTAAGTCACACCATAGATCATTTTGGTTTGTATGAGATGCGTCTTCTATATCATTACATATTTTTTGGTCTAAGTCAATCGCTCACAATTTTCTCTGTCATTAGTACTAGTCACTATTGAACTCGTGCCGTTGCACATGTAGGAGTGTAGGTCTAACTGTCGACGTCGAAAAGCCTCTGCCGCGATGGGGAAATACACCATTAGGCAGGTATAGGAAATTCAACAAATTCGAGAAATTCACCAGAAAGCTACCAACAACAATACGGGCAGACAAAAAGTGGCACTATGATGCCACTTGCAAGAAAATTATCAAAGAAACACGGCGTCAGCTCGGTTTTTTATATTGATTGAAAAGTTCATATTTTAAACTTTATTAAATATATTACGATATGTTTTTGCTTAATGTGCACGAATGTTTTCATTTTGTAATAAATTAACATACATTTTTGACTTCGGCTACGAATTTAATTGCACATAGAATTTAGCATTTTTGCTGAAATAGTGTGATCAAAAAGTTATGTGGACAGGGTAGGACTAAAAGAACAATTTCTATTTCTCCTTGATATTGAGTTTCCTTGATTATTTTTATGTTTTTCAAGCTTTTCATATGATTTTATGAGTTTGGTAGATATTTTATATGTAATGTACTCGAAAATCTCCCAAAATTAAAAAGAAAAGTGGCAATGCATTTCACCACAGCAGAGCTAAAGATTTCGCTGCCATTGCATGCTTCTCTTTTCCTCATGCTATATGCCTATGTTGAAGCAGCGTAGCTCTAACACATTGCAGGGATTAGGAAGAAGAAGAGTTAGACCTATAGTCCTATATGGCTGAAAGCGAACTGACGATCGAAAACGAAATTGCTTGCGCGTTTCCAGCAAGTGGCTCTTTGAATGCAAAATTATTAATGAAAAAGTTGATTTTTTGAATGAAATATATTTTTCTATTTTTCTTCAAACATTTCTTTACACGTTAATATACAAATCTGTTGTCTTAACCTTCAAATAGAACCAAAATTTGCATCCGAAGATAAAAAGCCGATTTAACATGCAAAACAACAACAACATGTCAACAGTTTTGATTTGTTTCGTGATCGTTCTGAAATGGCGCTATCTTGTTTTCTTGTATCATGGTCAGAAGCTAAGTCGAGAGTCAAACACACGAACAAATGTTCTGAAACAATTAAATAAGTAGAGAAACACGAGCGAAGAAAAAAGACGGTTGCTTGTTAAATGTTCTGCGCTTCTCTTTCTTTCTCATGCAATTAAAAGGAATTGTTCCGAAACATGTTCGTGTGTCCTGACTTTCGAGTAAGCTAAAAGAAGGTATTTTTGTTGGACCGGATATACGAAAACTGATAAAAGATGAAAAATTCGATAGAAAACTGAAACCTGTAGAGTTGGCAGCATGGGTATCGTTGAAGGAAGTTATTCGAAACTTTTTGGCCAATAATAAAAGCTCAGATTACAAAACTATCGTAGAAAATATGCTTCAAAATTTTCAAGTATTAGGCTGCCTCATGAGCCTGAAAGTGAATTTTCTACATTCGCATTTAAGTTACTTTCCTGAAAACTTAGGTGCTGTAAGTGAAGAACAAGGCGAAAGATTTCACCAAGATCTGAAGGAAATGGGAGCGAAGGTACCAAGGAAAGTGGAAAATAAGCATGATGGCTGATTACTGCTGGATGATAAAGCGTGATGATCCAAACCGGGTTCACAAAAGAAAATCCCAAGGCAGAAGTTTTAGCGTAAAAAGGAAACGGTTCCATAAGCATTAAATTAAAGTGGCACATTTTCGACGATATTAATATCGATAGCTTCGGATAGAAAGGGCGTAACTCATTATTTTGCTACTTTACAGGAGAAGGAAAAAACTTCATAAAATCGCAAAGGTTAGATATTTAAAAAAAGTTTAAACGCAAAGTCAATTAAATACTACGCACGAAATTTGTTTTAGGCTTGAATTTTTATTTTTTCTGTGTTTCGAGCAGTTTTCTGAGTTAGGGCTTTTTGATATCAATTTTCGTTCAAAACACGTGAGTTAGGTCTTTGTACGCAAAGTTTAAAATATAAATAAAATTATAAGATGCGATCCAGCACTATACTATAACCAATAATATCGGTTAGTGGTTTCTATTCATAAAATTAATTCAAAACAAATAATTTTTGAACACATTATTCACTGTTTTCACGTTCGTGTCTTGAGTCTTTGCATGCATACAGACCAAGAGAGACATGCAAAGACTTAAGAAAGGAACGTGAAAACAGTGAATAATGCGTTCCAAAAAATATTTGTTTTGAATTAATTTTATGAATAGAAACCACTAACCGATTTTAATGGTTATAGTCTCAAAAAACTCGTCATAGATTGAGGTTTGCGGCATTTGAGTAGAAAATTTATTTTTTTTCTACTAGGGTCATTATTTGGCCAGTTAGGGGATGGAACCCAAAATTCAGTTTTAAAAAAAATAATAATTATAACATATTATTAAAACATACCAAAAACGAATCCAATATTCTTCATATTAGGCTCGTTTAAAAGGTACTTGTGTAAATTTTTCGAATATACATACTGAACATGCTCGTTCTTGTTCCTACGGCATCTATATTATAGATTGAAGTTCGTGAGGCATTTTTCTTTAATTTAAGCCTATTTTTGTATGGGGACCCCCCTAAGGAGGGGAGATAGAGGGTAGGTATGTTTAAAGAAAATTCTTGGGGTAAAAAAATAATGGGGGTCGGTCATATATATCATCCCCCTAGGAGGGGTTTGACTGTAGTGACAGGCATTTTGTCTGAAATTGTGATAAAATTAAGGTAATTTTGTATGGGTGACCCCCTAAGGAGGGGAGATAGGGGGTCAGTATGTTGGGAAAAAATGTTAATGAGACAAAGTTAATGGGGGTCGGTCAAACATTTGACTCCTCTAGGGGCACTCTGGGGCTAGTTAGGACAGTGGGGGGAAAATTCATAAAAAAATTACTTTTGTATTGGAGCCCCCTTAAGGAGTGGAGATAGGGGGAAGGTATTTTTGGATAAATTGTTGGGAATAAAAAAATAATGGTAGTTGGTCCTACATTTGACCCCTCTAGGAGCTACTCTGCTTACAGTAACATCAAAAATTTGGAAAAAAATCAAAAATTAAATTTTTCAAATGACTTGATGCGTGACATTTTTTTACAAAATAACCTTAAAATTAGTATTTTATGAAGTCTTTAATAAAAGTTCATCGTACTATGATACAGGAAAAGAGTTTCAAAAAAAGTCATCACCCTAATGCACACGCACAGTTATGAATGTTAATTTATAGGTCTCGCCATCACTGGCGTAGTTGAACGTCTTTTTGTGAGTTAGGGCTTTTTTCTTTCGCAAAAATGTTCGCTATGAGTTAGGGCTTTTTTAAAAGTAACTATAACTTCGGTATTTTCAATCAAAGGTCGTCAATTTTTTTGGAGGGGGTGTATTTGAGAGTCGACCATCAGAAAATGCAAAAATCTCGTTTTAAAAAAAAAATGAGTTACGCCCTTTCTATCCGAAGCTAACGATATACACTCTTAAAAATATTTACTACCATTATAGTAGGAAACAGGTTGCCTTATATAATAAACGTACTTTTACACACGGAAATAATTTTCAACCTCAAATGTGTAAAATTATGCATTAGATGTGAATTAAAGTAAAACTTTCCTGTGTAGTTGTCAATTTTATCCGTGTAAAATTAAAACACATGAAGTGTAGTTTCAAGATCAAGATTTATGTAATATTTATCCAATGTGTGTAAAAGTTGACCATATACCCTGTGGAAAAGTAACAAAAATAAAAAATTGACTTCTTACATCTATTTATTGAATTATTTGCAATATAGGTATATACATGTATGGTTACAGCAGTATTGTATTTACTTAGAAGATAAGTTTTGTCAACAACTTAAACAGTGTTCCCCATCGACAAATTTATACATACCTGGTGTAAAATTAGACCTTTTTCCCACAAAATTAGACATTCATAACAATAAAATTACTTACAGTGTGTAAAGCTAACATTTCTATAGTAAACCTAAGCATTCATTGATTAAATTTACGCATTGTATGTAAATATGCATTTCATTTGTGCATAATTACACAAAAGTTATCTTTTACACATTTTTGGAACAAAAGTAAACATGTTTCGGGGTAAATTTACAGAATTTATAACAGCAATTTTACTTTCATTTTTTAGAGTGTACTTGTATAGCTAATTTTCAACAAAATCCTCAAAGGGTATAAGAGGAACTAGTACTGGTGAAATTGACACTAATCAAAGGCCAGAGTAAGACTACTTGAACTTCCTGTAGAAAAATGTGTTTCTAAATTTTTTTGAAAATTCCAATCGTTCGCCTTTGACTTTTTATAATAAAAACAAGTGGATTTTTCAATTGCAACATGTTGCTAGAATTTTCGAATTGAATGCCTTCATAAGAATGACTATTTCTCTGCGAAACCTTAGACGAAACTTCTCAGGTAAGAAAAAATCTACACAAAATAGATGGTTCTTCTGTCCTAAGTGCTGATATTAAAAATAACACAAGCGGTTTTTAAGATAAATACGTTGAAAGTACACAAAATTGTTTACAGAAAAATCAACATTTTTCGACTTTGAGCAACAAATTGCACCATTAATTGTTAAAAACTTGTGTTGTTTTTGATATTTCGTGAAAATTTAATTATCGTAGAACACCTTATCGTTTAAATTTTAAATATGGGATACCACAATTTAGAAAACTCCATTCGAAAAAATCATTGGTATAAAAAACTGAATGCGCGGTTTTCTCGAAACTCTGACGTGATGGAATTTTTTCACTATTTTTCAATTTTTTTCTGAAACAAAATCTAATGAAAACACTACTTTTTACTCAAAAAGGTTTTTCGTTGTAGGTCTGTGATATTATTGATATAAAACAATAAAAAACTAAAAATTTTATATAAGGAGAAAAGTATTTACCGTTTTTATTGCGCAATTTTTAAGATATTTAATGCCAAACTTTAAAATTCAATTTCCCAACAAATGGTTTTTTGGATATACGAGGAGATAACTCTAGGGCGACGATATGTTGGAGCGGACAACAGTAGATAATATCATGAGAGACTAAAAGGCTTCAACAAACTTTTTTTGGGCGAATACGTTAAATAAGATCAGAGCTGCCCACCACTACAGGCGCAATGAGATTGCATGTATCTGTAGTGATACAACAAACACATAAAATTAAAAATGCTAGAGAGTAAGAAAAAATCGACCGACATAGGTCCTACCTCGCCGAAAGTCTATAGCATACTAAACTCTCAACGCACTCTAACTGAGTCAAAACTAAAAATTTTACGAAAAAAGTATTAAAAAATTAAAACAGAGCGACACATGTCTTCCCTCTGCGAAGTTCATCATAGCACTGATTTGAAAGATTGCCGTGACTTCGTTTTTTGGCTCGCTTCGGTTGTTCGCTTCGCTTCTCGATTACAAGTGAAATTTTGCTTAAATTTCGATCGTCTTTCATACTTTTTCATCTCTCGCTCACAGTTTCTATGCGTGTGAAAAAATGCTCTCTTTTACGCTCATTCACACTAGAGCTAACACTTTGGGCACCTCTGATAAGATACTTAAAATATGTAGCGCATGTAAACTTTTGTACGAAGCTATGAAAGCATCCATGAATTCAGAATGAAAACTCTTATTCCTCTCTTTTCACCGATAAAAATCCCTTATCGCTACTAGCAACTACGCTACCGAGGCCTCTGAACCACGCCAAGAAAATTAATTGTATTAATGCTTGAGAAAATTGAACTGTTGCCCTTCTCGTTACCATATCCAAAGACCATGATACAAGAAAACAAGATAGCGCCACTTCAGTACCGCTACTTTGAGGCTCTCTCTGAGAGCCGAAAATTGAGTTTGTGACGTCACTAAGCGAGAAATTGTTGTTGTTTCCCATGCTATTTAAAAAAGTAAAAAGCCGGTTTAACATGGGAAACAACAACAACGAATCGCGATTTTGAGTTTGTGACGATTCCTCTCTCAAGTGGCGCTATCTTGTTTTCTTGTATCATGTCCAAAGACCTTATAACTACCAAGATGTCTAACGCAGTACAAAAAAATTTTCACACGAAATCGTAGCTATGGCACCAGAGGCTGGTACCAGCCTTCTACAGCAACGCAAAATTTTCTCTCGGCTTTTGTAAGTTGAATTCCTTCTTTCGGGACGAGCGGTCGCTTATGCTGAGGAGCGGGTAAAGCATGTCGAACGCTGAGGATATAAAATGAGAAATCGTTTTGTCTCTCAAAAAACTTCATATTAATTTGTCTTCGATTCAGTGCCGTAGCAACCATAGGAGAAGAGGGGGATTTCCCCCCTCCCCCCACGCATTTTTGTTTTTGCCCATGAAAAAAATTAAAACAGGAGAAATGACAATCGAAAAAACATGCATTGAAAGCGTGCATGTAATGTGGTTTTAATTAAAATAGACGTTAAAATTAAAAAATAATTTTTCCCCCCACGCAAATTGAAAAAATAATGTTTCCCCCCACGCAAATTGGAAAAATAATTTCCCCCACGCAAAACATAATTGCTACGGCACTGCTTAGATTTTCTAATTGATATCATGATACAAGAAAACAAGATAGCGCCACTTCAGTACCGCTATTGTGAGGCTCTCTCTGTGAGCCGAATATTGAGTTTGTGACGTCACTGAGCGAGAAATTGTTGTTGTTTCCCATGCTATTCAAAAAAAAAAACCGGTTTAACATGGGAAACAACAACAACGAATCGCGATTTTGAGTTTGTGATGATTCGTCTCTCAATTGGCACTATCTTGTTTTCTTGTATCATGATTGATATGTTTTGTGTGCACACACATTCATGCAAGTAGGAAGAGAGAAAGTATGCCAGTCGGAAAATGTTAGGTTGAGCGATTTTCAGTTTTGCAATGGAATTCCGAGGAATTCGTTGCTGAAAATTAACATTGCCATGTTCTTGCAAATGTGAGGTACTATTTGCGTTTAGTTTCCGTCCCGCTATCGCCAAATCCGTTTTTTACGACTCATAAATTTGTTTGAGATTTAATTTTTGACTTGTGTCATCAATGAACTCACGAATGAACGAATTGCCGACTGGGATATTCTTGCTCTCTTATTGTCTCTAAATTATAGAGCAGTGATGTTCAAAATATTCTGGCTCTCAGCCTTGCATTAATGTGAGTGCACAAAACAAAAAAAAAATAGAAAAACGAAGACAAAACGAACCGCTTTTTTGAGAGACAATAAGAGAGTGTAGCTTAATTGTGTCTGTAACTTAAATTATGCCTGTGATCTAAATTATGTCTATTATGAATGCCCTTGCCGCAGTGAATACCTCATTTTTGCTTATTCGCCTTTGTTTGTATTCGCTGTCATTTATAGCCGCATGTCTCGCTGACGTTTAGCGAGATCGAATTCAACGAGTCTTTTATAAATGTGATTTCACTGGAGGAAGTTGTAAACTGCGGTAAAGGCTATTCTGTAAAATCTGATTGTTACCTTGTCTAAAATATTTGTGTCGTTTTATAGAAATAAACATAATCCTATTCCGTCATTAAAATAAAAACATTTGACGTGATTGCCGCCAGGAGTTAAAGTCGCCCGAACTTCGAATCACATTTCTTTATTTCGCAGTTTTATTTCGTACTTTTTCGAAAGTCTGCCTGCCAGTACGAAATAACTGTGAGTTAAAAGCCGCTGTCCGACGATGGAACAGCAACATGGAAAACTACATCACTCGCCTGTGCGTCGAAGCCCCCGCCTACAGTCCGACGCAGAAGTCGTGCCACCGACTTCAACGGAGCCAATGCAGCCAGTTTTGGACAAAGAATGTGCTGAGAAGCATACAAAAGAAGCAGCCAGCGAAAAGTACTCCCAAGCAGCCAGCGGAGTTAAACAAAGCGTCTACATCACATTCAAATCATACAATGGAAATGCAAAAGCAAATCGATGTGTTGAAACGTAAGCTGGTGGAAACGAATGCCAAACTGTCGAGCAGTCAACAACAGTGCCAGCAAATGCAATCTGCTCTCCAAAATGCAGCTTTACCTTCAACGCCGAATCTCCCAGGTATGCCTTCAGAATTGAAGACGCAATCAGAATCTTCTTTTTCAGGTCACGCAGCCAGCACCACGTGCACGCCACACACCAATACAAATTCAGTTGCTGTCTCCATTGCCGCCAATTCGAACTTGCCGTTAGCCACAAATTCTGCGATTAATGTATCGCTGCCGCAGCCGGCGCAGATATGTAGCGCACCGCCGACGTACGCAGTAACTGCAGCCAGCAGTTCTAATACTTGCACATTGCCGCCAAGTAATGCCGCCATTTCGCCGTTTTATTTTCCGCGCTCAAGCCAACCGAATGCGATAAATGTCTCTCTGCCGCAGCAAGCGCAGATCTGTAGTGCATCGCCGACATACGCAGTAACTGCAGCCAGCAGTTCTAATACTTGCACATTGCCGCCAAGTAATGATGCCATTTCGCCGTTTTATTTTCCGCGCTCAAGCCAGCCGGATGTGATGAATCCCAGGAAACTGCAAGAGTTGCCCGAATTTAGTGGAGACAGCAGCGTATGCCTACACCAATTTGGAGAATCATCAGAGATTATTAAAATGCCTTAAGGGGAACGCTCGAAAAACAGTGAAATCTCTTTTAATTCACCCTGACAACATAATAGCAGCGATTGATCAACTGCGCTTTCGATACGGTAGGCCTGAACAATTAATTCAAAGCCAGCTCCGCCAAGTAAGAGAAATTACATATGTATCAGAACAACACCTAGCCAAAATAATTCCCTTTGCAACAAAAGTAAAAAATTTGTGTACGTTTCTGCAGTCGATAAATGGTCAGCATCACATCGCCAATCCCACGCTGCTTGAGGAACTTGTCTCCAAATTGCCGATGACCAAAAAGCTGGAATGGGCTAGAATTGCAATGAATATTCAACCGTATCCGACGATCGCTCATTTTAGCGATTTTCTTAGTGAGACTGCAAACCTAATCTGTTCTGTTCAAGATAGCGATCATAAGGATCAAAAGCGCCGTGTACTCCTAAATTCCGTTGAAAATCCAGCCGAATGCCTATTCTGTCAAGGGAAGCATAAAATCCCCGAGTGTTCGCGCTTTTTAAGCCTCGCCGTAAATGAACGCTGGACACAAATAAAGAAGCTCCGAGCCTGCTTCTCATGTTTGGGCGTGGACACAGCTCTAGGACCTGTCGTCGCAAAAAAGTATGTCAACAAAATGGATGCCGCCGACATCACCATAAGCTGCTTCATGAGAACATCAACGTAGACAAACCTCCAACAGAACGTTCCCCTGTAACAACAGAAGTGCACCAAAACGTTTTGAGCTGCCTGTCGCCGCACTACAAGAAGCTGTTGTTTCGTATTTTGCCTGTAACGCTGTATGGAGAGAACCGCCGCATGGACGTGTATGCCTTGTTCGATGAAGGATCTTCTGTGACGATGCTAGATAGGACGATCGCCGAGAAGCTTGGAGTGCGTGGAAGAATGAACACGCTGAACATTCAATGGATTGGAGGTCACTCCGCGCAAGAGAACTCAACTGTATTTAATGTAAAAATCAAAGGATTGGGTAAATCGAAGTGCCATATACTGCGCGATGTTTACTCTGTCGCGAATTTAAATTTGCCAATACAAAGCCTGTCTGAGAAAGACATACAAGCTGCCTTTAAATCATACAACGCACCTATCAAGCCGTATTCCGATATAATGCCTCTTCTTCTTATAGGACTAGATCATGCCCACCTTGGACTGCCGATGAATGTTGAGAAGCCAGCTGCTTCCGGTCCCATAGCCTGCAACACCAAGCTTGGCTGGGTTGTATATGGCCCGTGTCGATCGGTGTCTACTAAGGCTGCATCATGCCTTCTCGTCAGTGTCCAGAGTGACGACAGCCTCCATCAGCTAGTGGATTGTTTCTTTAGCATTGAGAGCATTGGCGCGCGCACTGCCCCAGAATTGGAGAGCCTCGATGACGTAAGAGCAAAGAAGATACTCACGGAAACTACAAAAAGAATCGGCGAGCGCTTTGAGACAGGGCTGTTATGGAAATCGGACCAAGTCAGTCTGCCAAATAGCTATCAGATGGTTCTCAGTCGTCTAGACGGCATTGAGCGTAAGATTATGCGTGATGAAAGCTTTGCGAAAGCGTATAAGGATGTAATCGAAAGCTACATAAAAAAGGGCTATGCTAGGAAGATCTCGCTCTCGGAAGCCGCACTGCCAAGCGAAAGGAAATGGTACTTACCTCACTTCGGGGTAACAAATCCGAATAAAGCCAAAAAAAGTACGCCTTGTGTTCGACGCCGCAGCACGAGTTGAAGGCATTTCTCTTAATTCACATCTGCTAAAAGGACCACAAGACATTGAGCTCTTGCCGAGCATACTGTTTAATTTTCGCCGCGGTAACGTAGCAGTTTGCGCCGACATAAGAGAGATGTACCACCAAGTACTTATCCGACAGGAAGACAGAGTTAGTCAACGCTTTCTATGGAGAGACTGCGATCGGAAAAAACAGCCAGAAGAGTATGAAATGACAGCCATGACATTCGGCGCAGCGTATTCGCCATGTTCAGCCCGCCACGTTATTAAGGTGAACGCCTACGATCATTCACAACACAACAGCCCTAGAGCGATTGAAGCTATCATTAAACATCATTACATTGATGACTTTGTAGACAGCTTCGATAGCGAAGCAGAAGCCTTACACGTAGCGAAAGAAGTTAGAGATATCCACAAGGATGGCGGTTTCGAGTTAAGAAGTTTTGTATCGAATTCAGCCAGAGTCCGAACTGCTCTAGATGGATGTGAACTGCCAAAAGATATGCTCGCAAATGAAGGATATGAGAAAGTGTTGGGCATCTACTGGGAGAGCTCCTCTGACACGCTTAGATTCAAAATAAAATTCAACAAAGTCAATTCAGCCGTGATCTCAGGCCAGAGGAAGCCTACAAAACGAGAGCTACTGAGCATAATAATGTCTACGTTCGATCCTCTTGGACTCCTTAGCATGTTTACTATTGGAGGAAAACTCATTCTGCGAGAAGTATGGCGCCGAGATTGCCGATGGGATGAGGAGGTACCAGATGACTTAGCCGACGCCTGGCTACAATGGCGAACGCAGATGGACAGAATTGCCGACTTTCATGTCACGAGATGCTTCTTTCCTAATAGGAGTATTCAACTTCACGTCTTCGCAGACGCCAGTGAAGACGCTTTCGCTTCAGTAGCCTACTGGAGGTATGCCAGCTCCGAAGGAGACATATACGTCAGCTTCATAGCGTCGAGAACAAGGTGTGCTCCTATGAAGTTGATTTCAATTCCACGACTGGAACTACAAGCCGCCGTATTAGGCACACGCCTTAAGCAGAGCATTTTAGAAAGCCACGCATTCGCGCCAGAGAAATGCTACCTGTGGAGCGATTCGAAAACGGTTTTAAAATGGATTGATAGCAAGCATCGCCGGTACAAGCCGTACGTAGCGCATAGAATTGCTGAAATATTAGCATCGACAGAGATTGAAAATTGAAGATGGCTTCCAATGAACGAGAACGTCGCTGACGAAGCAACAAGATTTTCAAAAAACATTGACTTCTCGCCAAATTCACGTTGGATACTTGGGCCTAAATTCTTAAGAAACGAGGAAAGTGAATGGCCAAAAGACTGTCGGCCGGAGACTGTGAGCGATGAAGAGGAAATCCGCCGTAAGACATGCCTGCTAGCTTCAAACAAAGAATTCGTCAATTTCGAACGCTTCTCATCTTTTGTCAGAATAAGAAGAGTCGTCGCCTGGGTACTACGCTTCGTTGACCACTGCAAGAAACTGGATAATCCCTCAGAAGAGCACGGACTTACAGCCTCGGAGATTGACGCAGCGGAAATTCGCCTAGCGCTAAAAGCTCAATCGGAAGCGTTTGCCGCCGAAATATTCTGCCAAAAAAATTTGGAACGTCTTCCAAGAGGCAGCCAACTAACCCAGCTTTCGCCACATATTGCCGAATATGGTTTGTTACGTGTGAACGGCCGAATCGAAGCAGCCAGCTTCCTGCCCTACTGTTCCAAGCGACCTATTATACTGCCATATGACCACAAGTTAACGAGTCTTATCTTACAGTTTTATCATTGTCAACAGAAACATATCAACCACGAAGCGACCATATGCGAGATTCGGAAGAAGTTTTGGGTTCTAAAGGTTAGAAGATTGCTGCAAAAAGTCGTGTCCAGATGCTTGGTGTGCAAGATCAAAAAAGCGATCCCTCGAGCGCCATTGATGGGACCGTTGCCCAAAGATCGAATGGATCCGCACACGAGACCATTCAAAAACACAGGCTTAGATTACTTCGGTCCCGTAACTGAATCGATTGGACGTAGAACGGAGAAGAGGTGGGTGGCACTCTTTACATGCCTGACTGTCCGAGCTATCCATTTGGAAATCGCATCCAAGAAGAGTTGTCGTCCAAAGGCGTTGAGTGGATCTTTAATTGCCCTATGAATCCATCCGAAGGAGGAGCGTGGGAACGAATGGTCCAGTGTGTGAAGAAGGTACTGCGCCACACTATGAAAGGCACATCCCCCAAGGAACACTTACTCCAAGCCCTCCTAATAGAAGCTGAAAACATTGTGAATTCTCGGCCGCTAACTCAATTGCCTATAGGCGTGCACGAAGAATCACCCTTGACTCCAAATCATTTCCTGATTGGCCATGGAAACGTAACTCAAACGCCAGAAATCGACGAACCAGAGGAAAAGCTATGTACTCTAAGGAAGCAGTGGAGGATTGTCAAAAGCCTACGCGATCGCCTTTGGAAAAGATGGGTCCTGGAGTACTTGCCGACTTTAACGAGACGAGTAAAGTGGTGTGAAATGACTAGGCCTATAAAAGAGCAGAATCTGGTTTTCGTCTGCGATCCTCAATTGCCTCGCGACCAGTGGCGCCGCGGCATAGTGGTCAAAGTGTATCGTTGTGCTGACGGCGTGGCTCGTAAAGCAGATGTGAAGACCTCTTCTGGATTCTTACGTAGAGCCGTTTCGAGACTGGCGGCCCTGGACTTGGATGATGGTGAAGCGAGTCGCTTCACGAAGGGGGGAGTGTAGCTTAATTGTGTCTGTAACTTAAATAATGCCTGTGATCTAAATTATGTCTATTATGAATGCCCTTGCCGCAGTGAATACCTCATTTTTGCTTATTCGCCTTTGTTTGTATTCGCTGTCATTTATAGCCGCATGTCTCGCTGACGTTTAGCGAGATCGAATTCAACGAGTCATTTATAAATGTGATTTCACTGGAGGAAGTTGGAAACTGCGGTAAAGGCTATTCTGTAAAATCTGATTGTTACCTTGTCTAAAATATTTGTGTCGTTTTATAGAAATAAACATAATCCTGTTCCGTCATTAAAATAAAAACATTTGACGTGATTGCCGCCAGGAGTTAAAGTCGCCCGAACTTCGAATCACAGAGAGCAAAAACTTTTTTCGCTGTCCCTAACTTGCTTCATAGTTTTCAAAATTTGATTCGCTTTGTGCCATTCGTTTGTATGCGCGTTAGACATCTTGGTAGTTATAAATTCTTTGCCATATCTATATAGCAGTGAATGAGACCGGTAGCCCTACCGCTACCCTTTAACCGGTTTAACCTTTTAATTTGCCGGTACAGTTACCACTACCGTTACCCCCGAAGCAAACCGACTTGTTACCGTTACCACTACCCAAGCTAGTCACTGCCGGTAAAACCCATTTTACCTCGTATTCCAAACATTCGTTTCTTTTGTGAATTTTTCATTAAGAATAAAAAACTAGCTTTTTAAAAAATGCCTGACTGAAAACAACAGTATCAGATCATTTTCATCATCTCAGTCCTTGATAACGTATTGCAGAATTTTGTCGATTTTCAATCCTTGGATCCTAGGCAAATCCAAGTATGTTATTGTTTTTAGATGCCATACTAGAGCCATTGGCGGCCAGTATGCGACATGTGTGGTGGTCATTATCTTGCTGAAACGAGAGCCTTGTAACTTTACATCCCTATTAGAGTCAAATTATATCATTTGATCCATTATCTTCACAATAAAAGTCTACACTTCGCCTACATTCTACCGTAGCCATAAAGTATTTCTTACAAATGTCTTTGTCGGATTTTATATTAACAAAACGGGGAGGATGATCAATCGTTGGATTTCTAGAGTCAAGCCACGTCAAGTGAGCACCCTTTTTTCATTGTAGTGATGAAATAAAGTTTTAATATTTTATATTAGTTGTATTTATAACCAAATAGAATTTTCAAAGAGGATTTAAAAAAAAATTAGTTGTAACAGTAATTTTTTGGCAATAAAACTTTTCATTTTTCTATTAAAAAAGTAAATTCCTATATTTTAAAACTGTTGTTGCGTGGAAAGTGTTCGATGCAACTAAATATAATTTTGCATCCAAGTTGGGAGAAGGCTATTTTTTGAAAATAAAATTACAAAAACAACAACAATTTTTTTTTCCTACTTTCTACGAAGCTTTAAAAAATACATATCAAAATTTGCAGCTCTTCTGCATAACAAATTTTTTTCATTTATTTTTAATAAATTGCACTCAATATCTCTTTTTATGAATCTAAAAAAAAATTTCACCGATCAGCTGTAGTTTCTATGCAATAAATGTTTTTCGAACCTCTCGCAGTGCTTAACCAGTGCTTAACCATAGCACAGTACTTATAGTTAAAGCACAATTATGTTACAACCACTTGGACCTTTTTGATTTTTTTTATATTTTTTTCGAATTTTAGCTGCAGGTGTTAAGAATATAACATGTAAATTTGAAAATGGGATCTCTATTAGTTTAGGAGGTACAAAGCATTGAACATGCGTACCCAACAATTTTCCCTCAGTAAAATCGAAGTGAGCGCATTTTTGAAAAGCACAGCTTTTTCGTTCCGCTTTGAACCTTGCAAATAATGCGCTCGCTTCGTTGTTGCTATGGGAAAATTGCTGGGTACGCATGTTCAATGCTTTGTACCTCCTAAAATAATAGAGATCCCATTTTCAAATTTACATGTTATATTCTTAACACCTGCAGCTAAAATTCGACAAAAATATTAAAAAAATCAAAAAGGTCCAAGTGGTTGTAACATAATTGTGCTTTAACTATAAGTACTGTGCTATGGTTAAGCACTGGTTAAGCACTGCGAGAGGTTCGAAAAACATTTATTGCGTTGAAACTACAGCTGATCGGTGAAATTTTTTTTTAGATTCATAAAAAGAGATATTGAGTGCAATTTATTAAAAATAAATGAAAAAAATTTGTTATGCAGAAGAGCTGCAAATTTTGATATGTATTTTTTAAAGCTTCGTAGAAAGTAGGAAAAAAAATTGTTGTTGGTTTTGTAATTTTATTTTCAAAAAAAAACCTTCTCTCAACTTGGATGCAAAATTATATTTAGTTGCATCAAACACTTTCCACACAACAACAGTTTTAAAATATAGGAATTTACATTTTTAATAGAAAAATGAAAATTTTTATTGCTAAAAAAGTACTGTAACAACTAATTTTTTTTTAAATCCTCTTTGAAAATTCTATTTGGTTATAAATACAACTAATATAAAATATTAAAACATTATTTCATCACTACAATGAAAAAAGGGTGCTCACTTGACGTGGCTTGACTCCTAGTGATAGGAGTGCTGGATGCCTATTTTTGTTACATTTTTATTTGACAATAAATGCCGGTAAGTACAGCTAAGCCCTTTACCCCAATGAATACAAAAACCCCTACCGCAACCTGTACCCCATTTCAAGAAATCGACGCTACCGTTATCGCTACCGCTAACCTTAAACGTGACCATTTCTTTCCCTGTAGCGTGAGTTCTGCCAAAGCGGTCACTTTGCCCCGCGTTTACTGCAGGGTTGACACGATCTTCGATTGATACATCATTCATGTAAATGGGTGACTGATCAGTCAGACTGAATGTGTATATGGCGCTTAAATTGAATTTACAGACTATCGAAAACTATCGATAGTATATCGATGGTTTTACAAAAACTATCGACCACTATCGATGGTCCCGACTATCGATATTTCTCCACCTCTAATACTGCCACTGCCACTGCCACTGATACTGCCCTATTGTAATCAGGTCTTTACTCTAATGTCCAAAGCAGTGCTGCCAACTTATTTTTTTTCCCTAGATTTTTAGGGGGAATTTTTTAACAGTTGGACTGCGCCAAAAAGGAATGTCGAGTAACGCGTAAAATGCAAAATGCTACAATATATTTATTTTTTGGCGAGAAGCAAAAATCGGACCTGTCGGACCTGGGTTTGAAAAATCGGACCAAGTCCGACAAAATCGGACCACCTGGTCACATTACTTTAAACCATGGCATGCCAGTGCCACAGACTTTCTTTGCAATGTAGGTGCATCCAGCCAGTGGCAAGTCTGCTGGGAACATTTTTGCCTGGGAAAAGCTTCTTAAAGCTACGCTCCTCAAGCACTGAGAGCGGAGAGGCTGTCTCACAGATGAAGTTCAAAATATCCCGGCTAAACGAAGTATTGCGATCTTTTGACTTCCTGTTCACCTGTTTTTCGTTCTTGAATTCCTCATATTTTTAAGGATGTTGCTTTCTCAAGTGTAAAATAAAATTTGAGCTCACTCCAAGAGAGCCCTTGCTTTTTTTTTTTTTGCACACTTGGCAATCCGCAATTATTCCTCCCATTTTTCGCTCATAAGCGGTCTGGGATCTCTGTCAAGAAATAATTGTTCAAAGCAAAAGTTTTTAGAACGAAGTTCTTTATGAAACGATAGCGACAGGGGACCTAGTCGAGAAAAAGTGAAAAACCGCTATAAAATCCGCGTTACCTAAATTGAAGTTCGCAAAAAAGGGTATAATAACCTTTGCAAAAAGAAAGAAATATACATATATTTACGTAAAATGACTTCCTGATGCGGCCGAGATATTATACTTTTTTAGGCGACACTTATTTCCGACGATATCCCGAAAAAACAATTAATTATTAAATTCAGAAACTACACAGACACATACAAGCATAAATGCATTCAAACAAAACAAAACAATATGTGGTGCTGCCAGACTGAACGTTTTCAGAATAACTCCGATTAGTAGGTTTTTGCAAATATATAAGGGCATTTTAGGTAGCTTATAATTTTTTTGCGCTATCAAAGTATCCGTCAATTCGTACATAATTTAAACATATTTAAAATCATCGTCTGTACTCGGGGGGGCTGCGGATGTAATATCGGTGTGAAAAATATCGATACATTAAAACATCTTTATGTATGAAAATTCGCATTTTCGAGACTATCTCATTTGCGATGGAAAACCCTTTACACGTATGCTTTTTCAGTTCCAGTATATTCTGCTTATCTAACTTAGCACTTTGAGGGCTCAACGCTGTTAAAGTAAATTGAAAGGAAGTAACGAGCTCACTACTTTGAAGAAAGGAAATCAGAGCTGAAATTTCGATGACAGGTTGACAGAAATGTGTGACTTAAATGCAACCCTGTGAGTCCGATTACTTGTAATAAGCGTATGCGTTCAAGTAGCGAAAGTAAGTCAAAGTACTTATTTGTTTTTATACCCAGCGTAAGCAGGGTATATTAGGGTATCTTGTAACAGCCAGAATTACGCTCCGTAGATATAGACATATATATACATATATATATTCTTGATCAGGATCAAAAATTGAATCGATTTAGACATGTCCGTCTGTCCGTCCGTCCGTGTCCGGATCTCCTCCGAAACGGCTGGACCAATCAAGTCTAAATGTGGCACACAGGTATATCGGGGTCCGAGTATGATCCTAACTAAAAATGGAAGACATCCGCTCACTGCCACGCCCACAAATGAATTTAATGTGTTTTCAGTAAAATGCTTGTAACTTGCGAACCACTCAACACATTTCATTGATATTTGGTGTACTGGTAAACTACGAAAAGGGACATATCCTGGAAAAAAATGGACGCCGCCCTCCGTGATCCACGCCCACAAATAAGGGCTTATCGTAACTTGTGAAGTAAAAGGCGTAGAAGCTTCAAATTCGCAACATAGGTTGACCAAGACGAATGAAAGGTGTAGGAAGAAATTTTATGAGGCCCGCCTACTGCCACGCCCACAAATGGAGATTTTTCGTAACTTCCGAAGTAAAAAGCGTAGAAGCTTCAAATTCGCAACATAAGTTGACCAAGGCGAATGAAAGGTGTAGGAAAAAATTTTATGTGGCTCGCCCACTGCCACGCCCACAAATGAAGATTTTTCGTAACTTCCGAGGTAAAAGGCGTAGAAGCTTCAAAATCGCAACATAGGTTGACAAAGGCAAACGAAAGGTGTAGGAACAAAAATTTATGTAGCCCGCCCACTGCCACGCCCACAAATAGAGAATTTTCGTAACTTCCGAAGTAAAAGGCATAGAAGCTTCAAATTCGCAACATAAGTTCACCAAGGCGAATGAAAGGTGTAGGAAAAAATTTTATTTGGCCCGCCCACTACCACGCCCACAAATGAAGATTTTTCGTAACTTCCGAAGTAAAAGGCGTAGAAGCTTCAAATTCGCAACATCGGTTCACCAAGGCGAATGACAGGTGTAGGGAAATAATTTATGTGGCCCTCCCACTGCCACGCCCATAAATAGAGAAGCAAAACATAGTGCGCTCATAACGTCGGGACGCTGGGTATTTCAAAGTCGGGCTTGAACGACTTTAGCTTTCTTATTTGTTTGTTAATAAAATTAATATTTGGACGGCGTTCTTTTAAGAGTTCAAGTGTTGTTAAAGACATTCTGATATGTTACTCAAAAATACAGCAAAAAATTTCGGGTATGTGCTTTTTTCGCGTAAGTGCATAAAATTGTCTGGAAAATAATTGAATGCAGCTAAGCAGAATATACTGTATCGCATTTTCGCTTGTTAAAAACAGTTGAAAACAACAAACAGCCGTCTTGTATACATATATTTTTCGATTAATAAAAACAATTGAGTTTTGCGAAAAACCTTGCTGCGAATTATATTTACTAACATTTATAAATACCATAATGAACTTCGTTCTTATCTGGTGTCCTATGACACAACTCAACTTGTTTAATAAAATCTGTGCTCATATGAGAGAATACAGGGACCGTAACGGTTATAACGTTTATAGATAAACGTCACTTGATAACTGTTATTTTAAGACGTAAATTTTTTTCAGCCGCAATAACCGTTATTTTTTGCCGTTTATTATATTCAGCCTGAATAATGGTTATTCTAGGCTTTTTATTTTTTGCAGCCTGAATAATCGTTATTCTGGGCTTTTTATTTTTTCCAGCCTGAATAAAAAGCCTGGCCTTTTTTTGACTAAGCAATACGTCAGTTTGGAAAACTTTTGATGCAATAGTATACTTTATTACTTCCTCTTTTAGAATTTATCAAAAATAGGCGTGGCCCGCCCCTTTTAAAGGCATTTTTAACATCTTTTAATCCAAAAGCATATTCACTTGATACTCGAGAATAGCAGTAACCTGCAGTATATTTTTTGGTATGCTTTACCCGAATTTGTGGCCAGAAGTCACCCACGACCCTTTACTTTGCTCAAAACCACACAGAAACGCCCCCTCCCCCCCTTGAAGTGGACCCCCTTTCCCCACCAACGTAGGGAAAGCTTTTAAAATCCATTAAACCATAGATATTTGAGTTGACTTTATTTAGCACAGTGAGTAAATTTTTTTTTATACCCGAGACACTCTGCGTCGAGCGTAGATATTCTGTTTGTGCGGTTGTGTGTAACACCCAAAACCAGTCGAGATTGACCATACAAAATATATATAGAAATGATCTGTCTGTATACAGTTTTCTTATCGAAGAGGTTGAGCTATCTTGACGAAATTTGGTATGCGTACTCACAGGCACATAAGTAAAAACAAATTAGAGAATGGACCCCATCGGACCATTTTTAGGGGTACCTCCAGTACCAGGGTCTGTTACGAAAACAACAAAAACTGCTCTAAAATCGAAGTTTTTCCAGATATTTTGATGAAATTTGATATTTGAACATTTTTAAAGGCACGTAATATGATTTCCAAAAATTGGAAAAGTGGGCGTGACAGAAGGGCGTTTTTCGAAAATTGTCCCCTACACCCGAAATTCAAATGGGTCTTGAACGAAATTTGGCACTTATGCTTCCTTTGTAGCCATAAACCTCCTCTACAAAATTTTTTTTGATAGGTCCATTATTAAGGGTAGCTCCAGTACTAGGGTCTTTCACAAAAATCCCAAAACTGCCTCAAAATCGGACTTTTTCGAAATATTTCAATGAAACTTAGAATTTGAGCGTATATTAAGCCTCCGATTAGAATTGCAAAAAAATGGAAAAGTGGGCGTGGAAAAGGGGCGGTTCTCATAAAGAAATTTAACAAAAGTCGGTATATGGGGCCCCTTATGGACTTAAACACCTCTTGATATTAAGAATTATTTGAACATGTGTGTCTGTGTCGGGTATTCTATTGTCAGGCTCGCCAGACTATAACACCCTTGCTTGTTTAGAATAGAAAAATAAGTAATTTATTATTGTGAAAATTTTTTTCAATAATTTGTAGGGCTGTAGGTTTTGGAAATTGCGGATGAGGATAAGGATATTTTTATAACGATCACTTTTTCATATACTTATGTCTTTTTGGTGTTAGATTACGTTTTATTTAATAATACAACAAAAACCACATAGTTCCAGCTTAATATATAGGAAGAAGCTTTTTTAAGCAGTGTAACGTTTTTCTCTACAACGAGTGTAGTGTAACGTTTTTTTTTTCCTTTTTATACCCGACACACTCTGTGTCGAGGGTATATTGCGTTTGTGTGGTTGTGTGTAACACCCAGAACCAGTCGAGATAGACCATACAAAATATATATAGAAATGATCAGTGTCACCAGGAGATTCGATTTAGACATGTCCGTCCGTCTGTCCGTCTGTCCGTCTGTCCGTCCGTCCGTCTGTCCGTCTGTCCGTCTGTCCGTCTGTTTGTATACAGTTATCTTATCGAAGGAGTTGAGATATCTCGACAAAATTTGGTATGCGTGCTCACGGGGACATGAGTAAGAACAAGTTCGAGAATGGACCCGATCGGACCATTTTTAGGGGTACCTCCAGTACTAGGGTCTGTTACGAAAATCACAAAAACTGCTCTAAAAGCGAAGTTTTTCAACATATTTTGATGAAATTGGATATTTGATCATATTTAAAGGCCAGTAATGTTATTTCCAAAAATTGAAAAAGTGGGCGTGGCAGAAGGGCGGTTTTCGAAAATTGTCTCCTACACCCGAAATTCAAGTGGGACTTGAACGAAATTTGGCACTTATGCTTCCTTTGTAGCTTTTAACATCCTCCCAAAAAATTTCCTTGATCGGGCCATTTTTAAGGGTACCTCCAGTACTAGGGTCTGTCACAAAAATCCCAAAATTGCCTTAAAATCGGACTTTTTCGCAATATTTCAATGAAACTTAGAATTCGAGCGTATATTTAAGCTCCGATAAGAATTCAAAAAAATTGGAAAAGTGGGCGTGACAAAGGGGCGGTTTTCATAAAGAAATCTAAGAAAAGTCGGTATATGGGACCCCTTATGGTCTTAAACACCTCTTGATATTAAAAGTTATTTCAACACGTGTGTCTGTGTCGGGTATTCTATTGTCAGGCTCGCCTGACTATAACACCCTTACTTGTTTTTTTTGTTGAAAAAGGGGAAGAAAAGGGGCTTCGCTATTACAATATATATATATTTTTTTTTTTTCTCTTTCAATAAAACCGCACCAGAATTTAATTTTAGTTCGCAATGCTTATTTATTTCTTTTTTTTTTTACTTTCTTCTCCCTTTTTTTTTTTACAATCAAGAAGATTTGTTTGATTAGACAGAACCGAAAGGCACTAGTCCTTTTAACTGAGGACTTCTAAAACTTTAAGATGACAAAAACACTAGTCCTTTGCTGAGGACTTCTAAAACTTAAGATGACAAAAGCACTAGTCCTTTGCTGAGGACTTCTAAAAGGTTTAGATGAAAAAACAAGCACTAGTCCTTAGCTGAGGACTTTTAAAATTTTTAGATGAAAAAAACGAGCACTAGTCCTTAGCTGAGGACTTTTAAAATTTTTAGATGAAAAACACTTGTCCTTTGCTGAGGACTTTTAAAAAATTTTAGATGAAAAAAAAAAAAGAAGCACTAGTCCTTAGCTGAGGACTTTTAAAATTTTTAGATGAAAAACACTTGTCCTTTGCTGAGGACTTTTTAAAATTTCTTTTGTATGAAGGAAAACCTGGAACCACGACCCGACCTTACTGCTTAAGAGTCCAAAATCCACTTTTCGCATTAGGAATTTTATTTTCCTCTTCGACTTCCTAACGCTACTTAGCCGTCGACGGCTTGGTGGCCGCGACGGCGCACATACGTTAGGACAACGTGACTTTGAAAAGCGATCAGCCTATGTGCTGATCGTGGGAATGCAACGTCGGCAGAATTTTCCTTGCCGTTCCATGCGTCCGAAATTTTACGGTTGTTTGAAATCAAAACCTTATAAAGTCTTGCAGATAACGTTTGCAATCTTTTTAGACAATTTGCTTTTGTTTGCTACATTTTGATTTTTAATGAAATGTTATATGTGCAGAATGCACAAGTGCATTTCAGCTTTAGATTTATGGGAATGCAAATTCGGCAAAAACTCTTTGGAAGTGGAAATAAAATATTTTTTGAGTTCTCACGCTTTGGTAAAAATGTTAGAAGAATCTAGTTATAGCCAGATTGCTGGAATGTAATGGAATTACTTTCAGGCGCTCCCAGCGTGGTGGTCTGTGGCCACCGCCGCCAGGGGTTCTCAACCTACTTAGCCAAAGTCGACACCTAACATCCCTCCCCCCTTATAGGAAGGATGCCCGGGCAAAATAGGAGAAAAAATATATTTGTTTTTGTTTACGGACAATTTCGGACACGAGACGCGATCCCTACATTCGAATTTTGTGACGTTCGGTTCTGGTTTTCTTTGAGTTTTAAGATTTTACTGTAAATTTTCTTATGCTAGGTTGAAAAACTTAACGTACTTACTTAGAATATCTTAGGCTAAAATGAGAAAAAAAAACTTTAACTTTAAGTTAATTCAATTCCTTCTCCCTTGTCACTTCTTTACAACCTTGCATGACGCATAAACAAATCAAACAATTGAAATTGGATAAATTTAAGGAAAATATGCACGAACTTATATATGCACCTTTTTTTTTTCTAACAAATAACAGGGATGCAGAAACTAGATTGTTTCTGTTTAATGAATTAAGGTATGGCGAATTTTATGAAAAATAGCAAAAAGCTTGTTCTTTTTTTTTTTTTTTTTTTTTAACTATTTCGAAGCAAATAGAGATACATACAATTAGTTTTAGAGAATACTACTACATCCAGAAAAAGCGTGTGATTATAAGAAAGACTAACAATGTTATTCTTATTGCTTCCTTACTTGTAATAATCCATATTGGCTGCTGTTCACGAAACCTTTATAGTTCATAGGTTAATCGACACTGATGATTCATGCTGTCCCCGATTCCAAAATCGTTCGGGGGTGATGGGCACTGATGACTCTCACTGTCTGCGATTATTGTCGCGCCGCAGATGAGGAAAACTATGTCATTTATTGGCCAGTAGAAATCCAGAAATAAACATAAAGAATAACTGTGACGAAAACGGCTTTCGTTTCTATGAGGACTTCTGAACGATAGCGCACGGTTCTCCTTATCAACTGTTGTCGTGACCAATTTATTTGAATTTCATGATCGGTCCGGCTGCACCTATTTCCTTTCCCACGCAACTGGTCCTTGATTTGAAAAATGTCCTGTGTTTCGAACACGTGTTAATATTTGTGGAGTTGGAAACTTATGAAAAATCGTGGTCAGACGCTCTGCTCATGGGTCGGTGATGCGAACAATGTAGGGTGATTCGAGCTTTTGTGAGGTTGTTGCATTTTTTGGGAATCCATACTCCAGCCCCTTCCCCCTTATAGTAGCTTTGCTTTCTCCTCGCATCTCTCAGCATTGCGCAAGGTTTATCCTCCCGCAGAGATACGTTTGGAGTTAGTGGCATGCTTAGGTTTTCGGGGTGTGCTCGCGAGCTTTTTCTTTGCGAAGCGCTTCCTGCTCCCTGAGCTTAAATTGTTGCCTCGAACCATTGCTTCGACTTGTAGATGTAAAACTTTCGCCAAAACATCCTGTGATCACAATATTTCAGGTGAGCAATTTTTTCCAGTGACCTTGATGACATCAAAGGAGTGGATATTACATTGATATTGCATTCGTAGGCAAGTTAGCATCAATGAAAATTTCTTTATATAAAGAAAATCATGAGCCTTTTTCAATGATAATGAATGCTTAGATGTTCAATGATAATGAATGCTTAGAGCAGAGTTTTTTAAGATTTTTGGTTCGATATTGCTGACAATCGTTTTCTGAGCGCTCCGCTTCGCAAGGAGGCGGTATGATCTTGCCACAAAATGTAATAAACGTTGATATTTTGGAAGTTATTGATGAAGCGGGACGCTGCAAACTGCGAACTGTAGAATAAAGACCAATGTTGACAATCTATTGATGTGAGATTACTGGCCGTCACTTGTTTCGCCTTTCGTGCCGTTTATAACAAAATTGTTTTTAGACCGGTTTGTTTATTCTTTATCTGGCTAATAAGTTTCCCAATTGAAATGAAAAGATGAACTCTCGTATTTTACATTTAGCATTAATAGAGTTGGAAACGTCATATAAAAATGAAATTTTGTGCCTTGAAGTAATGTAGTGGAGTTCCTGGAAAGTTGCCGCTGGTAATTTCCGGTTGATTCGTAAGCTTATTTCTAGTAAACTAGTATAGTTACACTAACATATATGTTTGTTGGTATTTATTATCAGAAGCGAAAAAGGAGGTTAGTTAAAAATTTATGCGATTCTGCTGACGTCGAGAGTTACTTAAACCTTTGTGAAATAGATGAAAGTTTTATTTTGAGTAAATTTAAGTAAAATCCAAATGATGTATCATTAAAATTATTATTATTTTTTTTTTTGTAAGTTCATATAGGTTTAAGCTTAAGTACTGAGTTAAGTATTGAAAGTTAGCAGAAAATCTTTCATTATCAAATCGTTCCAAAAATTGGACTTCTGTTTTCAAATTTTTATTGTTTGACTTTTTTATTTATTCAAAAGCTTATTAATCGTGTATGGTAATATCGCCATGCTAGGAGATATACTTGTCCAAAACTGCAGACGAAAAAATAAGATTTTTTGGAAAAAAAATTTTTTTTTATATAAAATTTAATTTTTTTTTTTTTAAATCAGAAAAAAAAATTTTTTTTTTTGTGACAGCATAAGTTGCCTGTCAAAATTTTTTCCCCAAAAGTATTAAAAAAACTTTGGCTCTCCCGACATATATAACTTACCGATAACTGAATATTTTGATAGTACATTCAATTATAAGTAAGTATATATAATTAAGTTTTTTTTTTTTTTTTAATAAGCCGAAAATGAAAACTGTAGCATCGAAGAATAGGAAAAATCTTCGCATCAAATTTTTTAAAAATAGACTAATTTATAGACAGAGTAACAAAATGATGTACGATTAAACACAAGGAACCCGCATTAAAAAAATTTGAAGGACAACGTTTGTCGTATTTTGGAATACTATACTGTACGCAAGCTGTGTTCATAGATTTTTTTTTTTTTTTTTTAAACTAAATTCTTTGAAAACGAATATAAACGAAAAAAAATTAAATTGTTTTCGTTATTACTTGTGATATAGTTTCAAAAGGTTGTTGTGGTACGTTTTTTCTTTTCCCTTTATCAAAAGCTTGGTATTCACCGGACCAATAGCGGACACTACTGTATAAGGGCCCGCCCAGGGTGATGAAAATTTGTTTTTGCGATTCTGGTTTTTTAGCCAAACCTTTTCCCCGCTTTTAAATGATTGGAAATTTACTGTGGTATCATAATATTTCTTCGAATTTTCTTTTGATTTTGATTGGTTCTTACGTACCAATTCATACGTTCTTTGAATTTGGTATTTCAGAATTTTGCTGTAGTCGTCTGGGTTATAGAGAGGTATGGGTTTTTTCTTTAAATTTACTGGCAAGTCGACATCGAAACCAAAAAGCACCTTAGTGGGCGTATGTTTGGTTGCGGTGTGGACCGAATTATTATGAACGTGCATAGAATGGCATAGCCATTCGTCCCAGTTCGTACCATCTTCATTTACCACCATACGAAGATGTTCGGCCAAAGGCCGGTGACATCTTTCCAGTGCCCCGTTTGACTGAGGGTGATATGGACTAGTTGTAAGTCTTTTCACTCCCAGTAGCTTGCAAATATCTGAAAATAGTTTGGAAGTAAAGTTCGTGCCGTTATCGGTCACCAGAAGTCGTGGTATACCAAATTTCGAAATGACCTCTTTAAAAAAAATTTTCGCTACTGTGCTAGCCTCTGCATCCGGCATGGCCGCACAAATGAAATATTTAGAAAAATCATCTATTATTGTGAGAATATATTTGTTGCCTGATGCGGTGGTAGGTAGAGGACCCACCATGTCCATAAACAATTTGTCGAATGGTCTATGAGCCGTATCGGTTATAACCATGGGCATTTTCGTCGCTTTACTAGCCTTATTCTGCTGACAGTTGGTACATGACTTGACATAATCTCTTATTTGGCGTTGCATGCCGTTCCACTTAAATTGGCGGCGAATACGGAAATATGTTTTTAGGGCCCCTTTATGCCCACCCATCGGACTATCATGAAATTGTTTTAGTACATTTTTTATATCCCTGGGGTCTGTCAGGAAAACGGCAGAGTCTTCCTTTCCCAAATCAGGGTTATCTAACATATCCCCTTCTTCTTTATTTTCTACACAAACTTCCTCGACTACCCCTGAACTATCGGACGGGTCTGTCTTTTGCCTGGCCTGAGATCTTGTCACTACGGCTATGTTGGTATCTTCGTAGGGCAATCTACTTAGAGCGTCCGCATTCTGATTTGTTTTCCCCGGCTTATAACAAATTTCAAAGTCGAACTCTGACAACTTGTGTCGGAATCTAGCCAACCTAGAAGTTTGGTCTTTTAAATTCGCTATTCCTCTCAACGGCTTATGGTCAGTGTAAATAGTGAAATGACGTCCTAGTAAATATGATCTAAAATTTTTTGTGGCCCACACTATAGCCAAGAACTCCTTCTCTATTGTTGAGTATCTTTGCTCCGTCTGACTCAACGCTCTACTTGCAAAATAAATCGGTAGGTCTTCTCCCAGAACTCCTTGTGATAGAATTGCTCCCAACGCCTCATTGCTGGCATCTGTAGTCAGCAAGAAGGGTTGAGAAAAATCGGCATATCTTAAAATCGGCGGACTGGTAATAGCGGTTTTTAAGGCTACCATTGCGCTTTGACAAGACTCAGACCACTCGTACTCGACATCCTTTTTTAGCAAATTTGTTAGAGGCAGCAATATTCGGGCTGCATTGGGAATAAATTTCCTATAGTAGTTCACCAATCCCAGGAAAGATTGTAGTTGTTTTTTATTCCTGGGTGCTGGGAAACGCTTCACACACTCTACCTTGCCTGGATCTGGCAAAACACCTTGCTCAGAACAGCGATGACCCAAATAAACCACCTCTCTTCTTAAAAATTGACACTTTTCTGTTTGTATTTTTAGGTTGTTTTCTCTTAGCGCCTGTAGAACCTTTCGCAAACGTATTTCGTGCTCCTTTAAATTTCTGCCGTAGACTACAATATCATCTAAGTAAACAAAACAATCTATTCCTTGAATCCCTGTAAGAATATGATTCATTATTCGTTGGAATGTTGCCGGTGCCCCTGTTAGGCCAAACGGCATTCGTAAAAATTCATAATGTCCCTGACCTGTGCTGAAGGCTGTCTTCTTTCGGTCGTCCTCATCTACCAATACTTGATGGTATCCGCTAGCTAAATCTAGCGTGGTAAAATAACGACTACACCCTAGCTGGTCGAGTATCTCGTCAATCCTAGGAATGGGAAAAACTTGTTTAATCGTTTGCTCATTCAATTTACGAAAGTCCACCACTAGCCTCCACTTCTTTTCTCCATTTGGCCCACTTTTCTTTGGCACCAAAATAATGGGAGAATTCCATGGCGAAATACTAGGGGTTATAATCTCTTGTTCGAGCATTTCCTCGACTTGCCTATTTATCTCTTCCTTATGCGCTTCGGGCAGACGATACTGTCTAATGTTTACTGGTGGATGGCCAGGTTCTGTGGGGATTTCATGACGTAAAGTAGTAGTGTAACTTAGATAATCCCCTTTTAGATGGAAAACGTCCTGAAAATCTTCACATATTTTCAATAGCGAAGTTCGCTCTTCATCATTTAGGTTAACATCCAGTGACAGGGTATTGACTAAAAGCGGAAATCGTTCCCCACCGGAGTCGGATGCACACGTATTAATATTCAGACAAGAAACGGGTGATTTATAATTTTTAGCTCCATACTTAGAAAAATTCTCGCGTAACATCGCATAGTCGTCTAAAAGACTATACTGTAGTTCGGTTTTCATATCTAATTTAGCCTGATCCTCTGAGGCATTCAAAACTGATACATATCCCAACCCATTCTGGGGTTTTGTAATACTTTCTCCAATATAAACGTTTGGTGCCACTTCTCTTTTGTGCACCACTAAATCATTCGCTAGTAACCCTGTACTAACTGCAATTATTCTTATCGATCTCGGTTGGATTGTGATTTTTCTAGCCACGTGAACATTACAAGAAGAATTCTTCAAAATTAACGGTAGGGTAGCTACCTGTGCTCCCTTTTCAACAAAAGTGATATTTTTTCTTATCGTATCCGTTATGGTCTTATTCCAGAGTGAATCTCGTCCAAGGAGACCATCCGCTGGCAAATTTGTACCATAAGGGACTACTTGCATATTAAACTTCAATGACGGAATCTGATCGTGTTCTATTTTCACTTCACCTATCGTGCTGGAGTCTCCTCCGAAAGCTCCTACTAAACGCTTAACCTTTTTAAAATCAATGTCTACATCATATGCTAACGATTCTCTTCTAATCAAACTGGTATCCGCACCAGAGTCAATTAATAATGTGGCTTTTCTCCTATACGTTTGTTGGCACGGTATTTCTATAAAAGCATCTTCTACCGGAAGCTCGTGTCTCAAATTTAAACTGTTAGCTATATCCTCATTGTGTCCTGATTTGAAGGTAAATTTTCGAAGTAATTTCCCCCAACTGAACTGTGCGTTTTTTGAACACTCGCAGTCGAATATTGAGGTTTCTTTCTTACCCCTGAAAATCCAAAAATTTTGTTTTAACTCATTCATTTTGGACACAACAAAGTTCATAGAATTTATTAAAATCAATTGAAATATATACAATACAAAGTTGAAAATCGAAAAACAATTTTTTACTTTTGAGATGAAATTTCTAGTTTTTGTATCGCTGATGCCCCTCAGCTCAGAGTCCTTTTCTAAGGCATACACAAATGTTGTTACTGTGTCATTGAATGTCACTTTCTTTAAAGGTTTTTTGACCTTTAAAGGAGTACAATCCGTTGACTTTTGACTGCGTAACGTCTTTGAATTGGAGCTAGGGACTTCGTCGATTGCGGGTTTTTCTTCCAATGTGTCTGGTGTCGTTACTTTCGGTTGCTGGGCTTCCAACAACTGGTTCGGCCGTTTATTACAATTATTTTCGGCATTCCAGTCTATTGGCCGAGACTGGGCCGTGATGAGTTTCCCTGATCCTGTAGTTGTTTGGTGCAGTTCCGGGCAATGTGACCAAATTCTTTACATCTGTAGCACTGCACTGGATTGTTGGGATTTCGTTCTTGTGTTTGTGGAGTTGTGCTACTTCGATTGTTCGTTAAGGAGTTTGCTGGAGTCGATTGTTGGTTTACCGCTTGCGAGTTTGATGTTGTAGTCCCCGGGAAAGGATTTCGTCTGGAAAAATTTCGCCCATCCGTTAGTGCGGATTGTTGGCAGAATGGATTAGTTTCATGGCCTTTCATTAGACATACCTGACAGAAAAGTTTTCCGAGCCGCTCGAAACAATTGTTGTAAACATGACCGCGTCGTGAGCAGTAAGTACAGTTAGTTTGCGTACGTCGGGTCATTTCTTGGCCGTTCCGACTACTCTGATTGTTTCCTCTCGCACGAAAACACGATTCAGTCGAGTGACCCTCCCGCTGGCAGAAAGAACACTTGGGTGTACCTGGTGGTCTCGTGGCATTTTGACCAGCCGAGTCCACTGTATTTATGTGCAAGGGGGTATCGCCAAACAACTCCTCGGCTTCCTCACCTATTTTTACGAGGTCGCGAATGAGTTTGTTTTGGCATCCTACGAAACGATGTTTGATTGAGGGCTCTCTTAAACCCATTATAAACCGTTTAGCTGCTAAATTTTTATATTCGTCTAACGCGGAAAGTGATTCCTGTTCACTCCATTTATCGCTAATGATACTTTCTGCTTCATTCAATAAGGCCTCCACCCTACCCCCAAAAAGACAAATAGATTCTCCTGCTTTCTGTTTACTCGATATCATTTCTGCTCTTATATCTTCGAGGGTTCTCTTCTTTAGAAAAATTTGTTTGACGAACTCGCACAGTTCGTCAACATTACTAAAAACTTTGTTTGACAATGACTCGAAAGCATGGCCCGCTAATCTTTGTTTAATGCACTTTATTGCATTCTGTGTGTCGTGCTCGTTAATTGTTAATTTTGCTAATTCGCAACCGGCGATAAATCTATGAACATCTGCTCTAAGTTCCGGGCCATTGGTGGCCGCGAAATATGGTACTAATCTGTTAATATTTTTCATTACTTCACTAATATTTGTAGGGTTGGCCATTGTAATTGTTATAGTTGGAATACTCGCTTCTTGAATTATATCCTTAAGTCCTTGGTGTGGAATGCAATCTCTAACCTTATTACGCTGACCGGATTGTTCTGGTTGCTCAGGTGTTATTGAGGTGGGAGTACGGGAAGGAGAGGGCGAAGTGCGACAGAGATTCTTTAAACTTTCTCTTAAATTTCTAACTTCTACCTTGAGGTATTCGGTTTCCTTCTTCTGTTCCCTCGCTGCTGCCTTACTTCGTTCCAATTCCTCAGCTACTTGTCCTCCTACAGCGCTACTTAATGCTTCTCTGAGAATCTCGTTATTTGCTTCAGACTCCTCAATGAGCGCTGCGCTTGCTTTTATTCTTTTACTCAATTCTAAGCAATTCTTTTCTAAAAGGGCGACTGTTTCTGTCAACTGACTAATTTTCTCCTTATTCTTTTCTGTATTTGAACCAACGCAGTGTTTGGCGTTTTCTAAGAGAAATAAAGCTTCTTCCAAACGGGTATAACGCTTGACAGCTAAATTGTCTTCTAATAAGGTAACTGCCTCTCTACTGGGATTTATTTGTTTAGTAAGGTCCCACACTTCCGCTAAAATAGTTGTTGCTCTATCTTCCGATTGCCTTAAATTCTGCTTCAATTCTCCTACTTCCTTTTCCATTTAGTCAGACTTTACGGTAAGAGAAAAATCCATTTGATTGTGTTTTATTCATAAAGGTGAATTCAAAATAGAAGTATCAAACGAGTTCAAAAAAAAACGGTTACTGAATCGCACCACCCAATGCTTTTTCTTTTTTCCGAACGTGAGGTCACTCGTTAAGAAAACAAAATTAAAATGTTGTACCCGGCCGCGAATATTAACGAACGATGAACTGTCTAACGGTAGATAGACAGCCAGTAGAACCATAAAAATATTTTCTGACAACAAATTATATACATATATATATATTTTTTTTTTGTTTTATTCCCGCTTGCAAAAAAAAATTTTTTCTCCCAAAAAAATACCCCGACAATCATACGTATCAGCAAGACAGATTCAATTTTATCGCAATATCACACATAGTTCGCACAGAGAGAAGAAGAATAGAGAAACTAAAAAAAAAATTTTTTCGTCCAACTGCTCTAAAACTTGATGTGAAATTTATGTATACTTATACATTCTTTTTTTTTTTGTACGTGATTTCATTAAAGTTGGAAAACCATTGAAATATTAATTTCTCACCTCCTCTCCTCTTGTACTTAGCACTTTAAGATATATATATTAATTTATTTCCTGTTATAAATCCGAAAACGTGAAATAAATTTTTTACCGCATTTGAAAAAACACACGACAGCACAAACAACATTTGCAGAGCTGCAACGATCGTTTTCTTTCTTTATTTTACTCAAACGATCGCAGCGTAGTTTTACGAACCCTTGCTATGTGTTTGCTTGATTTGTCTTTTTCAGGCAAGGGGAAACTAAAAAGTGAGCGGCAGCCGAGAGAGAACGCTGCGCCGCTGGCTTACACACAAGATCGTTTTTGTTCAGACAAAATTCAGAAAAATATGGGAAATAATATATTTATGTTTGCTTGAGCAGATCGCACATGATTTCTTTGTTGAATTCTTACCTAGAGCCACGATTTAACGATCGAGGGTACTACATAACCAAATTCAACAGTTCGATCATACGAATGAAAACTGCCAATTTTTAAACATAAATAGATTTAACCGATGCACTTAAACAAAAAATTAGTTTCTTGTTTTTTCTTAATTGCTCTTTTTTAATTTTGAAACCAGAAAAGGAAATCGTTTCCACAACACCAATTTAAACCAAAAGATAAATAATTGCTCGTCTTTAATTTTTTGATTTCACGATATATATAAAAAACAAAATTAAAATCAACGTAATTATGAAATTGGAGAGATTACTTTGACTCACCATTTTTATTTCCTTGGAAACGAAGTTCGACAAATGCGGCTGCGCCAGTGTAACGTTTTTCTCTACAACGAGTGTAGTGTAACGTTTTTTTTTTTCCTTTTTTTTTTTGTTGAAAAAGGGGAAGAAAAGGGGCTTCGCTATTACAATATATATATATTTTTTTTTTTTTCTCTTTCAATAAAACCGCACCAGAATTTAATTTTAGTTCGCAATGCTTATTTATTTCTTTTTTTTTTACTTTCTTCTCCCTTTTTTTTTTTTACAATCAAGAAGATTTGTTTGATTAGACAGAACCGAAAGGCACTAGTCCTTTTAACTGAGGACTTCTAAAACTTTAAGATGACAAAAACACTAGTCCTTTGCTGAGGACTTCTAAAACTTAAGATGACAAAAGCACTAGTCCTTTGCTGAGGACTTCTAAAAGGTTTAGATGAAAAAACAAGCACTAGTCCTTAGCTGAGGACTTTTAAAATTTTTAGATGAAAAAAACGAGCACTAGTCCTTAGCTGAGGACTTTTAAAATTTTTAGATGAAAAACACTTGTCCTTTGCTGAGGACTTTTAAAAAATTTTAGATGAAAAAAAAAAAACAAGCACTAGTCCTTAGCTGAGGACTTTTAAAATTTTTAGATGAAAAACACTTGTCCTTTGCTGAGGACTTTTTAAAATTTCTTTTGTATGAAGGAAAACCCGGAACCACGACCCGACCTTACTGCTTAAGAGTCCAAAATCCACTTTTCGCATTAGGAATTTTATTTTCCTCTTCGACTTCCTAACGCTACTTAGCCGTCGACGGCTTGGTGGCCGCGACGGCGCACATACGTTGGGACAACGTGACTTTGAAAAGCGATCAGCCTATGTGCTGATCGTGGGAATGCAACGTCGGCAGAATTTTCCTTGCCGTTCCATGCGTCCGAAATTTTACGGTTGTTTGAAATCAAAACCTTATAAAGTCTTGCAGATAACGTTTGCAATCTTTTTAGACAATTTGCTTTTGTTTGCTACATTTTGATTTTTAATGAAATGTTATATGTGCAGAATGCACAAGTGCATTTCAGCTTTAGATTTATGGGAATGCAAATTCGGCAAAAACTCTTTGGAAGTGGAAATAAAATATTTTTTGAGTTCTCACGCTTTGGTAAAAATGTTAGAAGAATCTAGTTATAGCCAGATTGCTGGAATGTAATGGAATTACTTTCAGGCGCTCCCAGCGTGGTGGTCTGTGGCCACCGCCGCCAGGGGTTCTCAACCTACTTAGCCAAAGTCGACACCTAACAGCAGTTATTGAATCACTTTTGCAAGACTTTTTGAAAACTTTACAAATTACGATATTTTTAGCCAAATGTGCAGGCAAAACAGAAGATGAAATCCTTTTTTGTTGTTGTTACTTCCTTAATTTTGTTAGCATACTCCTTAGTTTAGCTATATCCGCAAAATATAAATGTGTGCATGTGCATGCGGATGAAGGATATGCAGATGCGGATTTTTTGCGGATGTGTGATATATGCATACGCACAATCTACCGCCCTAGTCAGTTGATCTTAAACGTTTCAGAAGGTAAGAAATAAAAAGGTTTCTTTCTTCTATTTTTGCTTCTATGGATTTTCGGCAATTTTCGTAATGTACCCTGCAGAAATGAGCTGGTCAATTATATAATATTATGGCAGCTGGCCTTTAACCGGTACAAATCCTACCGGTTGTATTATGGCAGTTCGTATTAGAAATTGTAATATGAGGGACTAGTACACTTGGGTCAGTTCATATTACTGTGGGGTACCTACAAAATTTGTATTGTTTTCTTTAAAATATTGATTAATAAGCGGTAATATATATGGTATGTCGAATCAGGTAGAATTTTAGTAAAGGAGTATTATAATTGTATTAGTTGTTAGATTCTAATCGTTTACTTTTATACGAAAGTTCCATATCGAGCCAGTGTAAGGCAGGGAGACCCCATGACACGGGTCACGGGCGCGACGGCCCCGCCTTTCCCGAGTCGCGGTGCTAGCCGATTGCCCCAGTCAAATCATGCAGACTGGTAAATAAATGTATGAAGCGGGACCCGGCCGCAGGGTTATTAGTATGAAACGTCCGTCTGACGAGAGGAGGACGTTTCATAGTGGAAACACCACACACCCAGCAAGGACGGATGCTGGCAGTCCGAAGGGATTTTTGACCTCCTCGCCGAAAAAAAAAAAAAAAAAAAAAAAAAAAACCAAGGGTGTTATAGTCTGGTGAGCCTGACAATAGAATACCCGACACAGACACACATGTTCAATAATTCTTAATATCAAGAGGTGTTTAAGTCCATAAGGGGCCCCATATACCGACTTTTGTTAAATTTCTTTATGAGAACCGCCCCTTTTCCACGCCCACTTTTCCATTTTTTTGCAATTCTAATCGGAGGCTTAATATACGCTCAAATTCTAAGTTTCATTGAAATATTTCGAAAAAGTCCGATTTTGAGGCAGTTTTGGGATTTTTGTGAAAGACCCTAGTACTGGAGCTACCCTTAATAATGGACCTATCAAAAAAATTTTTGTAGAGGAGGTTTATGGCTACAAAGGAAGCATAAGTGCCAAATTTCGTTCAAGTCCCATTTGAATTTCGGGTGTAGGGGACAATTTTCGAAAAACGCCCTTCCGTCACGCCCACTTTTCCAATTTTTGGAAATCATATTACGTGCCTTTAAAAATGTTCAAATATCAAATTTCATCAAAATATCTGGAAAAACTTCGATTTTAGAGCAGTTTTTGTTGTTTTCGTAACAGACCCTGGTACTGGAGGTACCCCTAAAAATGGTCCGATGGGGTCCATTCTCTAATTTGTTTTTACTTATGTGCCTGTGAGTACGCATACCAAATTTCGTCAAGATAGCTCAACCTCTTCGATAAGAAAACTGTATACAGACAGATCATTTCTATATATATTTTGTATGGTCAATCTCGACTGGTTTTGGGTGTTACACACAACCGCACAAACAGAATATCTACGCTCGACGCAGAGTGTCTCGGGTATAAAAAAAAATTTACTCACTGTGCTAAATAAAGTCAACTCAAATATCTATGGTTTAATGGATTTTAAAAGCTTTCCCTACGTTGGTGGGGAAAGGGGGTCCACTTCAAGGGGGGAAGGGGCGTTTCTGTGTGGTTTTGAGCAAAGTAAAGGGTCGTGGGTGACTTCTGGCCACAAATTCGGGTAAAGCATACCAAAAAATATACTGCAGGTTACTGCTATTCTCGAGTATCAAGTGAATATGCCTTTTGGATTATTAGATGTTAAAAATGCCTTTAAAAGGGGCGGGCCACGCCTAGTTTTGATAAATTCTAAAAGAGGAAGTAATAAAGTATACTATTGCATCAAAAGTTTTCCAAACTGACGTATTGCTTAGTCAAAAAAAGGCCAGGCTTTTTATTCAGGCTGGAAAAAATAAAAAGCCCAGAATAACGATTATTCAGGCTGCAAAAAATAAAAAGCCTAGAATAACCATTATTCAGGCTGAATATAATAAACGGCAAAAAATAACGGTTAGTTTTTGACTTAAAAATAAAAATCAAAGATTTAAAAATTATGTCTTGAAATTGAAGTCAAGGATGTGACAATCAAAACTGAGTCATCAATATGTTTGTGCGTCAAGTCGTTGTATTTGTTTTTTTGTTTAAAGTTTCGCAAATAACTATTATTTTCGGTCCCTGAGAGAATATCTTAAGTCCAATTTGGTTAATTTATCATTTTCTCATTTTACGTACTTTTTATTAAACTTCGTACTATAAAATTTTTTTTGAAATATGAAATTTTGCATTATTTTGGAAACATACACGCGTTTTTATGTTGTAGTAAATTTCTAATCAATAAGAAACGTGTGTGAGTTGCTTAGCAATTGCACACTATTGTATGTAAATTGTTCGATGCAATGTTGCAAACGACTAAAGTCAACTAAAGTGATATTGTAACATTATGAAAAAAAGTAATTATGAAATTCATTTTTGGCCTAAGTCAACTTAAGCTACTCTTTCATATGGTCATAGCAACAATGAGCTATGCGTATTTTACCTTTTGAACAATTTTTTAGAAACCGCCATGAAAAAGGATTTTATTTATACCCGTTAACTCCGGTGTATATTGGTCATCAGCGATACGTCTCCGTTCGTCTGAGGATTCAGATCAATTACACAGGCCAACAGTGGTTTTGGTGCCGCGATTTCGTTCATTATTACGGATAAGGGTGGTATTGGTCATATCAAAAATGTTTTTTTTTAATTTTTTCCTAGGTGTAGTTTTGGAGCTACCATCAATTTTGTGTGAGGTCTTCAGTTGTTTGGCTTTTAAGGAAAAATGTATATGTTACTGCTTTTTTAACTAATCATGGGTGATATCGTATCAAAACTAATATCACGTCTATCAAATGACACCTCTTTCATGAAGATAGAGCTTGTCGTTTTTACGGTACGAATTTCCCAATTGTAAAAAATGAGAAGTTTTTTTAATTTTACTTAGATTTTTGGAGCTTTTTTGACCTTTAATGGCATGAAAAATTTTTTTTTTAAATATTCGTTTTGCATGGTTTGAAAGATGTTTCTTTATACTAAATCCCGAAGCCAAATTTTTCGATTTCGTATTTAAAATGTGGAGGATATGGTACGAAATGTGAAAAAAATTAAGCTCTAATTTTGAAAGTACAAAAAAAAACTCTCAAGATTTTCAACTCAATTGATCAAGTAGTTTACTTTCCCTTTTATACATTACAAAAAATTTTGATTAAAGAGACAGCCCTTGTGGAAACGTATGTTCGTTCGCACGAGAGAAAAATAACATACAAACGATTTCTGTTATGTGAATGTTTCTAATGTTATTGCACTGTAAATATTAATGTTACATAAATGACAATTTAATTTCATAATCTGTTATAAATTTTTGTACGGTGTATTCACCACAAACATAGCAAAATCAATTTGGGTCATTCAGACATTTTCGTTTTGACAAATTCATTGCCACAAGGGCTGGCCGTTTAGTCAAAATTTTTTGAAAATTATAAAAGGGAGAGTAAACTACTAGATCAATTGAGTTGAAAATCTTGGGAGTTGTTTTTTGTACTCTAAAAATGAGAGCTTAATTTTTTCACAATTCGTACCATATCCTCCACATTATAAATCGGAAATATAAAAATTTGGCTTCGGAACTTAGTATAAAGAAGCACCTTTCAAACCATGCCAAAAAAAAATATTTAAAAAAAAATTTTTTCATGCCATAAAAGGTTAAAAAAGCTTAAAAAAAATCGAAGAAAATTTTAAAAAATATCACCCATGATTAGTTAAAAAAGCAGTAACATAACAGGTTGGCTGATAAGTCCCCGGTCTAACAAAGAAAAACACATTTTTTTGTCAAAATTCGTTTTTATTATTCAACATAGTTCCCTTCAAGAGCGATACAACGATTATAACGACCTTCCAATTTTTTGATACCATTTTGGTAGTACTCCTTCGGTTTTGCCTCAAAATAGGCCTCAGTTTCGGCGATCACCTCTTCATTGCAGCCAAATTTTTTCCCTGCGAGCATCCTTTTGAGGTCTGAGAACAAGAAAAAGTCGCTGGGGGCCAGATCTGGAGAATACGGTGGGTGGGGAAGCAATTCGAAGCCTAATTCATGCATTTTTGCCATCGTTCTCAATGACTTGTGGCACGGTGCGTTGTCTTGGTGGAACAACACTTTTTATACCCAGCGTAAGCGGGGTATATTAGTTTTGTGCAAATCTTGTAACAGGGAGAATTAAGCTCCGGAGATATAGAAAAATATATATAGAAATGATCAGGATCAAAAACTGAATCGATTTAGACATGTCCGTCTGTCCGTCCGTCCGTCCGTCTGTCCGTCTGTCCGTCTGTCCGTCCGTCCGTGGTCGGATCTCCTCCGAAACGGCTGGACCAATCAAGTCGAAATTTGGCACACAGGTATATCGGGATCCGAGTATGATCCTAAGTAAAAATGGGAGACATCCGCCCACTGCCACGCCCACAAATGAATATAATGTGTTTTCAGTAAAATGCTTGTAACTTGCGAACCACTCAACAAATTCCATTGATATTTGGTGTACTGGTAAACAACGAAAAGGGACATATCCTGGCAAAAAAAATGGACGCCGCTTTCCTCGAGCCACGCCCACAAATAAGCCCAAAAATAAGGGCTTATCGTAACTTGTGAAGTAAAAGGCGTAGAAGCTTCTAATTCGCAGCATAGGTTGACCAAGGCAAATGAAAGGTGTAGGAACAAAAATTTATGTAGCCCGCCCACTGCCACGCCCACAAATAGAGAACTTTCATAACTTCCGAAGTAAAAGGCGTAGAAGCTTCAAATTCGCAACATAGGTTCACCAAGGCGAATGAAAGGTGTCGGAAAATTTTTTTTATGGCCCGCCCACTGCCACGCCCACAAATGAAGATTTTTCGTAACTTCCGAAGTAAAAGGCGTAGAAGCTTCAAATTCGCAACATAGGTTCACCAAGGCGAATGAAAGGTGTAGGGAAATAATTTATGTTGCCCTCCCACTGCCACGCCCACAAATAGAGAATCAAAACATAGTGCGCTTATAATGTCGGGACGCTGGGTATTTCAAAGTCGGGCTTGACCGACTTTAGCTTTCTTACTTGTTTCTTCTTCATATGGGGCCGTTTTGCCGCGATTTCGACCTTCAAACGCTCCAATAACGACATATAATAGTCACTGTTGATGGTTTTTCCCTTCTCAAGATAATCGATAAAAATTATTCCATGCCCATCCCAAAAAACAGAGGCCATTACTTTGCCAGCGGACTTTTGAGTCTTTCCACGCTTCGGAGACGGTTCACCGATCGATGTCCACTCAGCCGACTGTCGATTGGACTCAGGAGTGTAGTGATAGAGCCATGTTTCATCCATTGTCACATATCGACGCAAAAACTCGGGTGTATTGCGAGTTAACAGCTGCAAACACCGCTCAGAATCATCAACACGTTGTTGTTTTTGGTCAAATGTGAGCTCGCGCGGCACCCATTTTGCACAGAGCTTTTTCATATCCAAATATTGATGAATGATATGACCAACACGTTCCTTTGATATCTTTAAGGCCTCTGCTATCTCGATCAACTTCATTTTACGGTCATTCAAAATCATTTTGTGAATTTTTTTGATGTTTTCGTCGGTAACCACCTCTTTCGGGCGTCCACTGCGTTCACCGTCCTCCGTGCTCATTTCACCACGCTTGAATTTTGCATACCAATCAATTATTGTTGATTTTCCTGGGGCAGAGTCCGGAAACTCATTATCAAGCCAAGTTTTTGCTTCCACTCTATTTTTTCCCTTCAGAAAACAGTATTTTATCAAAACACGAAATTCCTTTTTTTCCATTTTTTTCACAATAACAAAAGTTGCTTCACAAAAGACGCTCTATCTCAAAAACTAATTGACTTACAGACGTCAAATTTTGACACGAATCATTTGAAGGTTGCCACTATATAAAAATAATATGCATTTAATACTAGCGACGCCATCTATGTGTCAGACCGGGGACTTATCAGCCAACCTGTTATACACTTTTCCTTAAAAGCCAAACAACTGAAGACCTCACACAAAATTGATGGTAGCTCCAAAACTACACCTAGGAAAAAATTAAAAAAATTTTTTTTGATATTACCAATACCACCCTTATCCGTAATAATGAACGAAATCGCGGCACCAAACGAAAATATTCAATTTGTTGGCCTGTGTTATCGCTATCGTGAAGCTCAAAATTCGGATCTTCCATCAGATCATCTTGCGAAAAATCATTGTCACTCATTTCAATTTTTTTAAATTATTATTTCTCAAATATTTCAAATTTCACTTGCACTTGCACCTTGGAATACTATGCACTTGCGAATAGTTTTAAGTTTTTAACAACAGCGCGATAAGCTTCTTAAACAAAACCAACGGTAATAAATTAGGGTGTTATAGTCAGGCTAGTCTGACAATACAGAATCCGACACAGGCATTTATGTTTGAATATTTTTTAAAACGGGTCCCAAGAGCACATTTCTATATGAAAACCGCTTTCTCGTCACGCCCACCTTTTCAGATTTTTTAAAATCAAATAAATGGCTCAAGTTGCAAATTTTATTGAAATATCTCGAACGCCTGAAATTTTTGGGGATACGCATACCCAATTTCATCAAGATAGCCCAACTCCTTCGATAAGAAAACTGGATACGGACAGACGGACGGCTAAATCGAATCTCCTGGTGACGCTGATCATTTCTGTACATATTTTGTATGGTCTGGTTCTGGGTGTTACACACAACCGCACAAATGCAATATATCCTCGACACAAAGTTTTTTGTGTATAATAATTAGGGCTGTAGACATCCCGCATGCGGATTCTACATGTCCGCACACATCCAATATCCACTTGAGTATTCACAACATATTGCGAAAATTTTGGTATGAGTAAGTTGCTCCTCATGGCTCATGTCTTTTAATTTCTGAATCTTTCACCCTAGAAAATATGAGCGCTACCAGAGCACTATTGCTCTGGCTACGTCCCTGCATGATATTACCCAAATTTGCGAATTTAAGAAAACATGCGATTAATCGTGATTTTGCACGCGATTACGAATATTCCAATAAGCCAATATTAGCCGTTTAAAAAAATTATTGATCTTTTTTATTCAAAAAAACAAGCAGAGGTGTCATATAAAAGGACAGTTGTTTTCGTCTAAACATTTTCTTATTTGGAGTACATATGTACATATGTATGTAACACCGAGTGGTATTTGTTATAAAACATGAACGGAGATCACTCTCATTCATTTCCCAAACGATTTGTATGCTTAAATCTATTACAATCATTCTTTATAGTTTTTTTACGAAAGTAGTGGTTTCCAAGCATATTTTCGATTTCCACTAAAATATTAGTGGTTTTGCGATTTTTATTCCACTAATAGTGGTAGTGGAGATTTTTATTCAACTACCACTAACTATTAGTGGTAGTGGAGTTTTTAATTCCACTACCACTAACTATCAGTGGTAGTTGAATGAAATATTTAACTACCACTAGCTATTAGTGGTAGTTGAATTTGTTATTCAACTACCACTAAAACAATAAAATTAGTTGAAAATTAGTAGTGGTGGAAAGTGCCCATGTCTGAAAATTATATATGAAAGAAGAGTTTGCATAAGCGGTAATTTTACACAAACAACTTCAAAAGATTGAGGAATTATGATCGCAACAAATTTTGATTCTCTTAAGTGGGCATTAGTTTTATTCGGGAGAATATTGTCCATCGTTGAAACGCATCCTATTGCATGCTTGTAGAATTCGTTGTTCTTTAGGAATAATATGATTTTTATCGGGAGTGTGATTTTTTAATAATATCCTCTAAGCACGGAAAAATATTACAAAGATTTTTCACTGAATAGATCAAAATATCAACAAAACGTCGAACAACACATATCGAATACAAAAAAAAATATCCTCTAAGTTTTGTCACGAAATATAAAATATAAAATTTTACAATTAATTTTAAATTTAATCGGAACTCAAAAGCTTGAAAAATCACGATTGTAAACAACGGCAGATGAGCTGCCGCAGCTCTAGTTACAATCCCTATTAGTTCTGCTGTAACTCCTCTGACAATTGGAATCGTTTTTTTTTTTTTTTTATATTTAACACATCCAATTTTCTTACTTACTCGAGAAACCGTAATTTATCAGCATCTCAAGAGATCGGACTATTTATTTTTATTACTTTTTATTGCAAAATAATTTGAACAAATTGCAAATAAGCTGAATAAGCCGAGCAGTCTATAACTACTTGTTGTCGGTCATATTGATGTTGTTGTTTTTGTTGTTCCTCTTCCATTCTCTTTTGCATTTTCTTAACATAAGTCGTGCAAAGCAGCTTTCCATTCTGTCGTCCTCGCCGCCGCCTCGAACGCTCCTCCATTAGCTAGCGGCGGTCGTTCATGTTGTTGTTGTTTTCGCTATTGGGACGACGAGTTGTTGGAGGACGTCCACGTGGACTCGGATTCGGTTCGGCGCTGGTCATTGTAGCCATGTTGCCAATCAAGGCGAGCACAACGAAAATGAAGAACAAACTCAACCACTTCATTTCGGTAAGATTTTCCTTTTTTCTTGATTTAAATTTGAAAAAGACTTTTCACTTCGATGAGGAATCTTTCACTAGCATCGATCTTCATTGGGTATCGAATTTTTATAGTTGCAGGCAAAAAAAAAAAAAACCAATTGTTCCTATCATTTTAATCAATTCGCGCCTAGCGTCTCTAATGATGGTAATAAATTTCGTTTGAAATTGATTCTTGGGAAAATTCGCAAGAGAAATAAAATTGATAGAAGAAAACAAATGGGAAAAAAACTGTCAAATGCGTTTACCCATCAAAGTGATTGTTCCATAATTATGGCTGACATATGTATGTACGTTAAATGTAGATTCCTGCACAGATACCTCTAATTGAGTTGTAAATAACATTGAATTAACAAGTGGGCGGACAAGCGCTAAGCAGCTTACAGTTTAAATGTTTTGATGGAAAAAAATAGACGTAACATGTTGATGATAAATTTGTTTCGCTATCACATTTCAAGCACACACGTACAGACATATATCCCATGTTGTTCATAACATCGAGCCCTAACCGCCGAATTGACGTAAGCGACAAAAAGCAAATTTTACAGGAGAGCGGTTTTTCTGAACTTGTTTGCATTGAATGGTATACAAATTATAAAACATTTAGTGCAATATCTCCGTTAATATTGAGCTTATCGTTGTTATATTTTACTAGGTGGTGAGTTTCAAGCTGTAGAACATATTTTCATCAAAAAGTCGATTCACTCACGTCAATTTGGCGGTTATGGCTCGACATTTTGTAAGTCGAATTAACTCGCAGAGGAGTTGCAATTTGAATAAGTACATTCTTTTTGAGACTCCTATGAGGATTTTCAAATACATATCTTGAGTTATTTGTTTTTTTGTTTTTCTTCTCAAAAACAGAAACAAATTGTGGCGTCAGTGCTATTGAAATATTCAGATATTTATTGCCATCAATCAAATTCTAAAAAATGGATACATAATGTGCCTCTTAATCGAGGAGTTAGAAGGTTCATAAAATTCCTTTGCCTGGTCGCGCCGGTTCCGTATCCACATTCAATGATGCAAATGATGATGGTGATGGCCACCTAGATACGAATGTGCGTAATGAAGAACATGATGGCCATGATGCAAATGATGAAGGTGGTGGTCATGATGGTGGTCGTCATGATGGTGGTGGTCATGATGGTGTGGAAGCACGAGCACAGGATGTGCGACGACAACTACATGTCCATGATGAAGATAACCAGGCCTGGCACTAGTCAAAGTACTCAAAAGTATCACCGCCGCAACAAAGCTACACAGGAACTTAACAAAATCCATTTCGAACGACGAATTCAGCTTTGGGAAGTTGACGAGAGAACTGACTAACATTTCCGAAAAACGTCAGCTTTTATGGAAAAATTCTAATACAAGAAGCACCAAAATTAAGACGCCAATTAAATAGAGGCGTTCAGTGGTCAAAGCCAAGTAAAATGACGCTTCAGGGTTGTGGTTTTGTACTGAAAAGTTTTATTTACATATATTATGTAAAGGAAAAAAACATTTTTTTTTAAGAAACATAAAGAGAGAAACCAGCATCTGACATCTAACCGTTATAAACAGCAAAAGGTAGTATCTTCGAATTTCAGAAATTTTCGAAAGTACGCTTAACTGGAAGCCTTTACTATGTTGCCGTTCACCTGTATTCCGGCATTCTTGTGCAACTTCTTATTTAATTTTCTTTCAAAGTTTTTTACTTGACGTTCTGTCCATCCGCCTTCGTCGAATTTTGCTTTGAATTTCTCCATGAGGTCCTTTCTGAGTGTCTCGAAGGGTATGCCTTCGGGGTGTGCTAAAATTGTGCGAGTCAGTTCTGTATTCCAACAGAAACGATACGGTTCCTTGGCATCAGTCTGCTCATCGTTATTTAGTTGTGCTAGTTTTTGCTTTTTCTTAGAAGCCTCGTCCTTCACTCTTGAGCCATTCTCTTCAATTTTCTTATTTTTCTTTTTAGTTTCTAATGCTTTCTTGGAATTCTCATTGTCCCCATTAATGGTTTTCTTCATCTTTTTAGCTGGAACTTCGGCAGCAATTGATTCATCCGCTGCTGCTTTATTCTTTTTAGTCTTCTTTTTGCTTTCCACATCGACTTGATTGGTCCCACCATTCACTTGAATTGTCTTAGATTCTTCACAATTCTTAGGCTTTTTCTTCTTTTCCTTATTTTGTTCATTTATTTCTCCGTTCTTTGCATCATTATCATCATTTTGGGAATTTTTTTCAATTCCCAACTCGCATTCTTTTGGATGTTTTCTCTTTTTTCCTTTCTCACCAGTTCCATTTTGATTTGCTTCAACAACACCATCCGTAGCCTTTTCTTTCTTCGATTTCTTAGCATCGACCCCTTCATCAGAATTATTTCTTTCTTCAGCTTCGTTCGTTTCATTCGCCTTGCTTTTCTGCTCAACTTGACGAGCTTGCTTCATTTTCTCCAATTCTTTTTCCAATATGACCCAAACCTCCTCGGCAGTACCTTTTGTCAGGCGCACGGAATTCCCGACGAAATTCAAAAACTTTGATTTCTTGCGTGGTATATTTTCATAGTTCTGGAGCGTTGTAAATGCTCTGCGTGTCTCCTCTTTCAAATTCAGATCCTTTGAAGCGACGACTGATCTCACAACATCTATCCACGACTCTTGTTTTTTCGCACCGCTGTTTGTGTTCACCTTTGGAACGTAATCTTTTCCAGAGTATTTCTCCGCTTCCGAAATGCCTGCAAAGATTTCAATATTTGAATTCGGACCGTTTATATTAATTCTTCTCTTACATTTTGTATGCTCAACATAATTGTCTTGAAAGTCCTTCAGGCAATCCATGCAGGAGACACTCTTTGGGGCTCTACGACATTTTGTTAAGTAGTGCTTTTCCACTGCAGGCTTCTTTACGGATTCGCCACAATGATTGCAAGTGAAAAAAACCATAGTTCCTTCAATTAAATTTCTTCAATTCAACGCCGGCACTTATTCAGAGAAATATTAATTACACGTGTGGGAAACGTCAAATTGACCAAAGCACGCGTTCAGCTCTTAAGCCATCCCGCTAGGAAATGTCAATTGTTATCAGTGCTGCCACTTTGCGGATTATTATACGAATTCCGTATCTTTTCGCCTGCTGTGTATCTTCAATGTATAATTTGTTTTTCGAACAATTTATGTATAATTAAGGCGAATTGCTATTTTTAAAATATATCGCACCTTTGCTAATAAATCGGCACAATTCAAAAAAAAATTTATCAATTTTTTTATGTTCGATTGCATTTTTCTGTAAGAAACCCAACACCAAGAAAATTTACTCTTATATTGACAGATGCAGCAGTCAATTGAGAGTAAATTAAGATTAGAAAAAATATTATTTCTCCTCAGTTTCAAGAGATATTGAATGATTTTCGAAAAATGCGAAATTTTGAATTGTGCCGATTTAGTAGCAAGGGTGCGATATGCTTTTTTGTTAAAAAAAAAAAAGCTGCACATAAAACCACATCGTCATGCAAATAATATATTGATACGTTTTAGGTGAGCCAGTATGCTGGTGTAGTTTATTGGCCCTAATTTTATTGACCGACTAACTACAATATATGCGGCAAAATTTTTTACGAAAAATTATCGGTTTATATGTGAGGCATGTCTTAAATTTCAAATGTTAGAAATATACTGTGCAAGTTTGAAAATGGACAGAAAAGTAGTTCGGGAGATAGAGTAATAAATGTGTCTGGCTGAGCCATTTGTATAATGGTTTATTTTCCCTTGTTTTTCTTTTATGTATAATTCAAAAGATTACATGTATAATTTCGTTCGAAAAGATACATTTTTTGTATAATTTATCTAATAAAAACTGCAATTTCGTACTAACATCTGTCAAACGACAGCTGACGAAAAATCCGATTGAGTGATCAAGGAAAAGAAAAAATTTTAATATTAAAAAACATTCATTTAAATGAGTATTAATGATATTTGCGGCGTTTTAATGAATTATGAATTATGAATTACTTCTGCTGAATAGTTTTGCCTTCTATTTCTCCTGCCATTCGTAGCAATCAGTGTTGCAATTTTCAGAAAACTATCGATATTCCTTACATATTCCGAATGCAACTACGCGCAATTTTGTACTTTGTTTGTACTTTTAAGTTAAAGTGTACTTATCGACTGTCAGATTTTGTATGGGTAAGTACATCTGTAAGTACACTTTAACGAGATAAGTACAAAATATGAGATAAGTACGCAGTGAAAAGAGCCTATAATAGCCTTTTCAGACTAGCAGTTAAATCTATATTTAGAGCCAGCTTCTGCATTTATCTGTGTATTTAAATGCATTTAGGGCCTGCTAAATGCAGCGATATATTTTGAATTTATGATGAATTCGCTGCAACAGTGGCGGGAAAAGTACGAAATAAAATTTAATTCTGGGCAGCCCCAGCGCAAACAGCTGATTGACGCCTGCCGAATATTGTGAAAAATCGAGAAAAGTGTGTTTAGAAAAAATGAAAAACCCCAATTTGTTAATAAAAACGATGTTCCTCCTCTTTAAATATGCCATGACCTCTATTTTGAGAAGCTCCCTTCTATCCAATTTTCCCTTGTTTTAAAAGACATTCAAACATAAGGAGGCCAATTTTATAATAAGTCAAGGCTGGACAATCACCCCTATCCAAAAAAGACACAGAACTTGCTGGAATTGTTGTACTTAAATTAGAGAGCAACAATATTACTATTGATATATGAATAATGAATTATATATATAATGGGTAAAACATATTTTATTTGATGTTGCAATACGGGATCACAACTGTCTTTACGGGACGGTTCCGCAGAATGCGGAACGGTTAGCCGCCTTATTCAACAAACGAAACAGTTGACTTAAATGCAGAATGGTGTTAAATGCAAATAGGTGTAGTCTGAAAGGGTATTTTTGACAACTGCATTTAGCGTGCTACATACGGATTTGATTTGATAAAGCTAGTACACAAAGGCAGCGGAATTTGACATTCCATATAAAAATGTATGGGACAATTCCGTCGCGGAATGCAAAGAAATTGAAACTCCAATTCATTCCTTCGGCTAGTACACAAGAGTGAAAAAAGAGCGGAGGAATTTGACATAGCGTTTTTTTTGTTTTAATTGTCAACAGATGGCGCTGAAGCGAATTTCTTCGCCATTTATTGGCCGAGTTGAATTAATTGCGAAGGAATTTTGACATTAGCAGCTGAATCCATCGGAAAATTATGGTGAACGGTTATACTGAGTTCGAATAGTAAAATTATTACGCTTCAAACAGCTCATGTATTTGTATTCAAATTTACCGCCCTATGGTATCTGTCAATCTGACATTCCTTCGCGGAAATAAAATTTATTCAGCCTCAATTCCGCCAACGAATTCCGCTGCCTTTGTGTACTAGCTTTTATAGTCTGAAAAGCCTATAAGCTTTGGTGGCAGCACCAGTGCTGTCGAAATGCTACTATAAGAGTTTTTTTGCTACTTTTTGTCTCGCCGTAGTACCTTACTACTCCTTTCATTGACGTACTACTATTTGAATGTTATAGCATCTTCGAAAACTTTTTATATTCGCATACGTTAATCTGTTTTAAAAATTCACGTAATCCAAGCAATAAGTTCGATATAATTTTTGGCGTCAAGCCATATGTCTGATGCCATTTTTGGGCTATAGCTATAAATTCAATCGAATGTTCGCAAGTTAAAAAAAAAATTTAATAAAAAATTAAAAGTGAAAAGATTGAAGAAGCGAAAAAGTATCCTTGTAGCCTTCTTGATTTACGAGTGTTCGAGGTTTTCGAAGGAAATCCCCAACTAGTCTTTCTTTTTCTTCTATTACTTAAAAACTCCTTTTTTTTAAAGTACTCCGCTTATTAAAAAAAAAACTACCATTTTAAAAGCAGTTAGGTACTTTCTAAGATACAAGAAGGACAGCACTGATTGTCATTCATATATGCGCCCGTTTAGACCAGAGGTGGGCACGCCTTGAGCTCGCGAGCGAAGAGCTTTCACATGTACACATGATGAGCTTTTGTGCTTTCACACATACGGGACAGTCCGGTTTTTGCTTAGTGGTGCCACATTTTTCCCAGAAAAAAACCCCTTATCCAAATTTTCCGAAATCAAAAAACCAACGAAAAATCCCACAAGGATATTTTGGAAAAAATAGGAAATGTAAGGAGGTCGTGGTATATACGTGATTGCATGAATGTTTAAAATAAGGAAGTTAGCTTGAAAATATAAATTGTAGAAGTCATGTGAGCCGTAATGGTATTGTTGGCTATTCGTTCGCCAGTTGGAGAAAAAATTTGGCTGTTTTAGAGGTATTTTCGTTTGTTTAGCGACTTCTCTTACTGGCAGCCCTGCTCATATCTGACAATCAGGGTTCGGACTATACTCCGATCGGAGTAGATCTACTCCGTTTTTTTTTTTAATTTTTGAAATCTATTCCACCACTACCCTTTACCTGAAATCTACTCCGATTTTTTCCCTTCACTAAGACGGTCTTTACACTATGCGTGTTCACCCTGGGTGAGTACGCAAGGGGAACGAGCTTTTGGGCAAGCGGAATAGAGAAGTCAGCAGGGTAGACAAACACGCAAGAGCAGCTAACCTCAGGGGTGCTTTTGACATTCTGCTTTGATGGTTTTCGTTATTTTGACTTTTGTTTTCATATTGTTTTTCTTGTTTTCAAATTCGGAGCGCCGAAGAAGAATTTAAAATATCGGTTGCGAAAGAAAAAGTTTAAATTTTGTGAAGAAATTAAATAATATAGGTATATTGTCATATAAAATAGAATAGTTACTCAACGCTTCTGCTCTATTTTAGTGAAATAGATCCAATTTTAAGTTAATTCAATTTAAGTTTATGAGTAAATATGAAGAAATCAGGCAGATTCTTTTTGCTTTTGTTTAGAACATTGCAAATAACATAAAATATTTTTAAAAAACCTACCTTTGTTATCTCTAAGGAATATAACTGGGCCAAAATTCTTTTTAATGCCTAAATTTCTGTCTCTATCAATGAAATTCAGTTTTCATGAAGGAGCAAATCAAATTAATAACAAATTAATTTAAGCAAAAAAATTATTCATAGCAAAATAAAACACTCTTGTCGACTTAAAAAAAAATCAAATATTACCAAAACTCCATTTTGTTTACTCGCAAATTGCGGTAACATTGTTGTCTTCTTTGGCAAGACAAGTCAAGACAAGACAACAATGTTACTGTAATTTGCAAGTAAACAAAATGGAGTTTTGGTAATATTTGATTTTTTTCAATTCGACTAGAGTATTTTACTTTTTTATTAATAAATTTTTTGTTAAAATTAATTTGTTATTAATTTGATTTGCTCCTTCATGAAAAATGAATTTCATTGACAGGGACAAAAGTATAGGCGTTAAAAAGAATTTTAGCCCAACTAATGAATTATTTTTCATTGTCTGGAAAACATGAAATGTTATCGAAACAAAGCAGAAGAGTTGAACTATTTTCAAATCTTCTTTTCCAAAATTAGGAGCTGCAATCAAGTCTTGCGCCATATCAAGAAGATATTCAATTATTTCATCTTTATTATTATTCATTTTATTCTTATCAATTTGTCGATGAAATATATGTAATATTATTCAAACTGTCAAAGATGTTTATGCTGTGAATAAGCGATGAAAACGATAGGCCGCTTAAATGTCAAAAAACGACAAGCAGCAACGCAGGGTAAAATCATCGTCTAAATGCGCTGCGCGTTTCGTAGGAGTTTTAAAAGGGAATTCGAAAAAACGCAAGGGTGAACACGCATAATGTAAAGACAGTCTAAATTCAAAATAATTTTGTCTATATCGCGATTTAGACGTAATGAGAACGAGTTTTTTTGTGTTCCCTCGGCCGCAAACAAATTGTTTTCCATACAGATGTCTCTGTATCTAAATCTTGACTTATGGAGATAAAAATTTTAAGTAATATGTAAATGTAAGCTATTAATGTTTACTTGAAATTAATTGTTAACCATTTTTTTTTGTGAGAAAAAGAGAAATTCCAATTTACTACCCAAAATTTAATTTCTACTCTGATTTTTGCGGTCTTCTACTACGAAATAGCATTTCCGTAGTCCGAACAATCCTGACAATTAGTTGTTTGCCGAATTATCAACAAGAGAGCTTTTACGCGTATCCAATACAATCGCAAATATTGCAAACATTCACATTGCCCACCTCTGGCTTAGACGTTTCATCAACATGGTTCAACAAATTATCAGATTCCCTTTTCATGTTTCGTTGGTGTCCACACAGGCAAAATTTGTTTCGTTCAACAAATGCTTCAACATTTAATATTTCGACGTTCCCCTCTTGCGAGTAGGGTCGATGATAAAAATTAAAGAAAATAAAATCCTTATGCATCTCTCAAAAAGGATTGATATTCCGAATATATTGGACGCAAATACAACAATGCAATTTCAAAATAACAAAAACTATTTAATATTGCTTGGGTATGTTTTTTTATTTTTCATTTTCATCTAAATGTATAAAAAGGAGGGACTGTAACAGTTATAAGTTTTGTTTTTGAAAATCAAAAATAATCATTATTGCCCGATTTTTATTATTTTTCGTTCAAAAATAAAAATCAAATTTCGAATTTTAAATTATTGAAAAGCAATTATAATGAAAAATATCAAAAAAGGTGCTAAATAAAAAATAAATAAAATTTTTAGCGAAGGCATTCGAACCTTTCCGCTCGAATGACAAAAATATGTGAAGCAAATGTATAAATCGCACAGGGGTTGTTTTCAAGTTTCACGCTAAGAATATAGGCACAAAGAGAATAGCCGAGTACGTTCAACAACAACCTTCTTCCTCTCCCCGCTAATGACTCTCCAATGAGCTGCGTTTTGTTGAACGATGTTGAAGCACGTCTAAACGGGCGCTATGCGTTTATTCGTCGTCGCGTAGTTTAGTCTACTTTTACATTGGACGATTGTCGGCCAACAGCACTCACCGATTTTTGCGTTTGTGGGCAAGGGAGGAGAGACGAAAGTGAAGCGGTCAAAATCGTTTGTACTAGCCATGTCGTTCGATTTCCATGCCGATTTTTGACAGTTGCCTTTCCCGCCGTTCGTAGATCGGAAAACAGTTTCAAAGAATTGTTCGAATAATTTTTTATGAAGTGTCTGAATCCATTCTAATTTAATTTATATATTTTAAAATGCGTCACAACCACTTATTTTATTACTTACTTACTTAATTCGCATAAATCCAATAAACGAATGTCATAAGAAAAACACAACAAAGTATAAATCGGTTGCTTGCAAATCGTGTAGTGTAGAAGCGAACACCGACAGAAGACAATTTCAAAAGGGAATTTGAAAAAAACGTTCCGAAAATCGCGTCGATAATCGTTCAATGTAGAAGCCAACTTATCAACCAAGCCACCGACATGCAATTTTGCGTCGATTTCAACCGGTTGAGGCCTTTTACACTAGGCAATTATCGCCGGCAATTTTTTTCGTTTGTAGGCGAGACGCAGAGCGGGGGGGTAGATAAAAATTGCTCGTTTCAGAATTGCCCGTACTCGGCAATTCTGTTTTGCTCTCTTTCGTTTTGTCAAACGTGAAGTTGGCTGCGAGCTGGTTTTTGACGTTTGCTTCATTCGCTTTCTACTTTCGAGGTGTTAACAACTGAGATTTTTCGGGAAATATAAAATTTCCAATGTCGGGGAAGTGGCCGCGCGAATGCATAGAAAAGCTAATTGTGCTAATGCAACAAAATCCTTGCATTTATGATATTAAATCGCCGGAATATGCCAGGACGCGTCTTTTTAGTCTTAAAATCAACCCTAAATCAGGGATACATAAATGTGTTATTCTAATTTATTCCAAAAATCAACCCTGCATGAACGGGGCAAACGTCAAAAACAGGCAAGAAAATAAAAATTGCTCGGCAATCTTTTTAGACGTGTAAAAGCGAAGGCAGCTCCAAAAGAGAATTTGAAAAAAATTGCCGGCGATAATTGCCCTAGTCTAAAAGGCCTCATTGCGCCTGTTTCCCGGCATCACGACACGCAATTTTTCATGGCATGCCATCTGTCAAAGTGTAGATATTTCCAATGGAGACCGCAAGATGGCAATTTATGTCTTGCAATATTGCTTGCCATAAATTGCTTGCCATGAAGTTGGCAATGAGCGCCATTTTGGTTGTTTGACAGCCGAAATGCATTTTTCAGAAAAATTCGATGTGTTCATATCGCAGCGAGGAATTGTCCATTTCGGATATTTTCATATTAATATTAATTTTTACCTTTTTAATATTAGTTTTAAATGAATGTCACTATAACACTTTGATTTAAAGCGTATTTAACTAATAGGAAAGAAATATTGAAACCAATAAAAGAATGAAATTAAAAATTATAAGTAATAATCATATATTCATGACCCGAAAGCAAGATGAACTCAATAGTATTAGCTTTTCAATGACAACCAAGGCGCGTGCCCAACGTATTAACTTCTTGGTGGTCATTTCATAAATGCCGATGGCATAACATAAACAAACCCACCCTGGCAATATTGCTAATGGCAAGACATGAATTTGACAGATGGCATGCCATGAAAAATTGCGTGTCGAGTTGCCGGGCTTAGACGAATGATCAACATCGTTCAACAAATTACCAGATTCCCTTTTCATGTTTCGTTCGTGGTCACACAGCCAAAAATTGCTTCGTTCAACAAATGCTTCAACATTTTATATTTTGACGTTTCCCTCTTGCGCGTAGGAACGATGTTAGAAATAAAAGAAAATAATATCCTAATGCATGTCTCAAAAAGGATTGATATTCCGAATGTATTGAACGCAAATACAACAATGCAATTTCAAAATAACAAAAACTATTTGATATTGCTTGGATATGTTATTTTTATTTTCATCTAAATGTATAAATAGAAGAGATTGTAAAAATTGTAAGTTTTATTTAAAAAAATCAAAAATAATCCTTTATGCTTGATTTATATTATTTTTCGTTCAAAAATAAAAACCAAATTTCGAATTTAAAATTATTAAAATACTAATAAAATGAAAAGTATCAAAAAAGATGCAAAAAAAAAAAAAATAAAATTTTTAGCGAAGGCATTCGAACCTTTCCGCTCGAATGACAAAAATATGTGAAGCAAGTGTAAAAATCGCACAGGGGTTGTTTTCAAGTTTCAGCAACGCCCCTCCCCCCTTAAATAGGTCCCCCTTTCCCCACCAACGTAGGGAAAGCTTTTAAAATCCATTAAACCATAGATATTTGAGTTGACTTTATTTAGCACAGTGAGTAATTTTTTTTTATACCCGACACACTCTGTGTCGAGTGTGGATATTGTGTTTGTGCGGTTGTGTGTAAGGGGCTGTCCATTAATTACGTAAGCATAAAAGGGGGGGGAGGGGGTTCGAAAAATCTTACGCCTGCTTATAAAGGGTGTCTGATTTATACTAAAGTATGCTTACGAGAGGGGGGGGGGGGGGGGGGGTCAAAAATGGTCAAAATCGCCCTTACGTAATTAATGGACAGCCCCTAACACCCAAAACCAGTCGAGATAGACCATACAAAATATGAGCCGTTTATTTTGAAAGTGGCATAAGTCACTTTTTTTAAAGTCAAGATATTTAAGGGTTTGCGTTTTAACACGTTTAAAAATATGGATGCTAACTTTCGAGAAGATTTACTTGTATTTGTTATCTAATGATACTGACATTTTTGAGTGCAAATTTTGTAAAAATGAAAAGATACCGTTCAATTGTATTTAGTGTTGCCATTAACTCGATTTTTTTGAAAAAGTGACTTATGCCACTTTCAAAATAAACGGCTCATATATTATAATATATAGAAATTATCTGTCTGTATACAGTTTTCTTATCGGAGAGGTTGAGCTATCTTGACGAAATTTGGTATGCGTACTCACAAGCACATAAGTAAGAACAAATTAGAGAATGGACCCGATCGGACCATTGTTAGGGGTACCTCCAGTACCAGGGTCTGGCACAAAAATCACAAAAACTGCTCTAAAATCGAAGTTTTTCAAGATATTTTGATAAAATTTGATATTTGAAGATTTTTAAAGGCACATAATATGATATCCAAATATTGGAAAAGTGGGCGTGGCAGAAGGGCGTTTTTTTTAAATTGTCCCTACTCCCGAAATTCAAATGGGACTTAAACGAAATTTGGTATTTATGCTTTCTTTGTAGCCATAAGCATACTCCCAAAAACTTTCCTTGATCGGTCCATTATTAAGGGTACCTCCAGTACTAGGGTCTGTCTCAAAAATCCCAAAGCTGCCTCAAAATCAGACTTTTGCGAAATATTTCAATGAAGCTTAGAATTTGAGCGTATATTGAAGCCTCCGATTAGAATTCCAAGAAATTGGAAAAGTGAGCGTGGCAAAGGGGCGGTTTTCATAAAGAAATTCAACAAAAGTCGGTATATGGGGCCCCTATATATATATATAGAATACTATTGCATCAAAAGTTTCCCAAAATGACGTATTGCTTAGTCAAAAAAAGGCAATGCTTTTTATTCAGGCTGGAAAAAATAAAAAGCCCAGAATAACGATTATTCAGGCTGAATAAAATAAAAAGCCTAGAATAATCATTATTCAGGCTGAATATAATAAACGGCAAAAATAACGGTTAGTTTTTGACTTAAAAATAAAAATCAAAGAATTAAAAATTATGTCTTCAAATTGAACTCAAGGATGTGACAATCAAAACTGAGTCTTCAATATCGTCGGCTTAAAGTGTACACCTGCTAAGTCCACTTTTAACCGATTCCGACTTTTCGATGTCATTCGAAAGAAAAAAGCACACTGCATCGTCAGGCAAAAAAATCTTTTTCAATTTCAAATTCTAAATACGGAGAAATTGGTGATGAGTAAAAGTGCTAAGTCCAACTGTGGTCAAAGTTCACAGCTAACACCAACAAGTGACTCCAAGTAGACTTTGTATGGTGCACAGAATCGAATTTAGAAGAGACTTCATATAGGAACAAAATAAACCATCCATATTTTGGGTCTCCTTCCCTACTTTGAAGTCTTGAAAAAAAAGTGTTTTTTGTGTACCCTGTAAAGTTTTGAAATTGTTAGTTAGCAGGTTTACACTTTAAGCCGACGATATGTTTGTGCGTCAAGTCGTTCTATTTGCTTTTTTGTTTAAAGTTTCGCAAATAACTATAATTTTCGGTCCCTGCTAGACATCCAGCAAGCTTTCGATAAAGTTTGGCATGAAGGATTGTTATATAAAATCCAAATTTTACTTCCATTAAATTTCCATGCGATCTTAAAGTCTTACTTAAAACATAGAACGTTCCAAATGAAACATAATACGTTTACAGCAACAAGTTTTGAAATTAATGCAGGGGTCCCTCAAGGAAGTTTTGTAGGGCCTTTTCTTTATCTCTTGTATACTGCAGATATTCCTATTAGTGATCGAATAACAGTTTCAACATTCGCTGATGACACAGCGATATTAAGTCGCCACAAGGCAGGTGAGGACTGGGGGTCAAAGGGCCCACCGGGCGTTTGAAAAATTTGGCCCTGTTACCTAAGAAAAAAAGAAAACCTAACAGCTAAATAGCACATCGCGCTGGGGGCCCACCGGACATTTGCCCAGTTGCTCGTAGGCCCAGTCCGCCCCTGTCACAAGGATATAAGTGCCGCAACTTCTAAGCTCCAAAACCACCTCAGTGAAGTCCAATTTAAATGGCGAATTCAAATAAATGAGCTTTAATGTCGTTACATCACGTCCACGCTCAACAGAAAAGTTTCTCCAGATATTTTTCTGAACAACATACGCATCCCTCAATGTGAAGAAGTTACCTAACTCGGAATTCACTAAGACAAAATATTGACATGGCACAAGCATATCGAGGCCAAGAGAACGCAAATGAAACTCAAAGCCAATAGATTGCACTGGCTAATAAATAATCGCTCTCATCTAAAATTGGATTATAAAGTCCTTCTGTGCAAGGAAGTCATAAAGCCAATATGGACGTATGGTCTGCAATTGTATGGATATGCAAGCGATTCAAATATTGACATTCTGCAAAGAGCACAATCCAAAATCCTAAGAACTATTACAGGAGCTCCTTGGTTTATTACAAATGAACGCATCCATAGAGACCTCAATTTAGAACTGGTTAAAATGGAGTTCGCCAAAGTCAAAGACAAGTATTGTTGTAAACTGCAAGCACACGTGAATCGATATGTTATGAGAAACCCCTTCCTTATACATTTCGATTATTGCTTTTCTTTCACTTAAGCTACAGTGCTTGAGTTTTTCCATTTTCTTCCCCTAAAGTGAAAGAAAGCTAACATTTTTATTATAATCTTACCAACAAATAATGCAGCAGCAAAAACTTACACAAAAAATTTATATCCAAAATTTTATGGCTGCTTTAACGTTTTGTTTAAAGAAAACAGATAAAAGCCAGTGTTTTTGTAACGAAAATCTCCGAGTATTTGCGAATAACTATATCAAATGTTCGAAATGCTTAATATAAACAAACATCGGAACTTTTTATACTTCTCATATATTCCTCTCTATTGCAGAATAGAAAGCAAGACCAAAAAGAGACCATAAGAAATTACATTAATGGGAAAAATAAAACAGTCGAACTAGCTCATGAGTGGAAACTTATTTTTGACAGACACTATACGCAGAAACGTTATATCCGACACTACATATCGACACAGAATGTTTCGCATATAAAAATAATTTTTGTGAAAACCGTCATTGAGTTTCGTTAAATGTTTTCTTTAAATAAAATATTTTTGTGTAGCTTTTTGGAAATGAAAATGTTTATTTTGTAATTATTTATATGCATCCCTTTGATTAAGCTTAAAGCTAACGATAATTACAACCAAACTTCCAAAAAGTTTAAATACATCAAATATTTCATTTGTTAAAAATAATTTAAGCATAAAAATAAAGAAACAGGAAGATAAAGAAAACTTAGGAAACTACAAAAATAAAATTGAAAATAAAAATAACACATAGCAAGTGGAAGAATATAGTTTAAAATGCACAAAAAATTAATATATAATAATAAAATATAGTTCATAATAAAAATAAAAGAAAACTTTTATATAATTTTCATTGAAAATTGGAAACTGCAAACACGAATGCAGAAAAATGTTGTTTGAAAACCCACAGCGTGACTAAGACCGTTATTTTTGTATTTTCTTCAATCATTCCAATAATGGCACTAAAACGATGATATTGGTGTCCTTTGTTTTCCGACATACGAAGAGAAATGCAATTGTGTTTAAGTAAGTAGTTTCGGACAAAGTTTGTTTTTCTTCTTTTATATGTTATTGAAAGTAAGCGGAGAAAATTCTTTAGGCAATTGCCTTGCCTTCAATATTTTTAGAGAACATCATTTTAATACACCTATTGGTATTTGTAGTTCAGCTCATCATTTTTCTCTTAGTTCTTTTTAGTACATACTTTACACTCATATTTTCCTTATTTTTTGTTTTGTTTTATATTTAAAATTATATAGAAACAATTACTTATATAATTGTCCCAATATGCGTTAAGTACTTTTTTCTAATGGAATTTTAAATTACGCTTAATACTTCCTTGCATCGAAAAAAGAAAAAAAAGAATTCAAACTCAAAATCAAACTCAATCGACTTTTCTGTCTCAATCTGGCTTAAAAGTATTTGGAAATTTGTTTGTTCAACCCTCCAATAGCTACAAAGAACAGATGAAATCCGATCCGAACCGAACCGGTCCGATCCAAATCGATCCCATCCGTTCTTTCAATAAAACGCTTAAATTTGTTAGTTCCATTAGAATTAAACTTGATTTATCGGAGCGTATCGATGCACTTTCGGCTGTTTGTGTTCCTTCTCTTTGGGCTTGATGTCCTCAGTTAGCTTTTGATAGACAATTGAGTTCTTGGATGCAGCCAACAATGCCATACGGTAACGTTCGCCACGTTTGCGCATCACAACCGAAAGTACCTTGGTGACGATCAACAAAACTGCGAGGACAAATGTTGCAAGGAAGATGATTGGTATTAGGAAGCGAGAATTGTTGCCAAAATACAAATGGCCACGTTCAATGATCACTTCCTTTTCCCTTTCATTTTCATCGATCATGAATTTATCTGCAAAAGAAAACGAGATTTTATTCATATTAGTTTCGTACTTTATATTCCCGAAATTTTAAAATTTTTCTTTTTTACTCACTCAATAAGAAATCTTCCTTTGTTTCCTTGCTCAAATCGACTTCATCAACTTTAACGCCAAGATCCTTAAATAGTGACGGCAGATCAACGTTTGACTCTTCCTTATTATCGGCAGCGCTCTTATCTTCAACAGCATCAACGTCATCTTCATCATAATCGTCTTCGTCTTCTTCGCTCGAGGTTTCTTCATCAGCATTATCATCCACATCGTCGTTGTCGTTGTTGTTGTCGTTATGTTCGCCGCCATTGTTTTCATCATCTCCAATAAGATGAGCAGTCAATTTTTTCGAATTGTTATCATCGCTTCTTGAATCCTTCAAAATTTTCTCCATCTTATCGAATCGATTCTTTTCCATAATATTCATTAAGTTCTTAGCATCTTCGTCTAATTTACTATCAGCTGTCTCGATGCGTTCTTCTAATTTCTGTTCCTTACTGTCCTCACTATTCAAGAAGGACTCTTCGTGTTTGCAAACATCATGTGCCAATTTAGACCAACCGACACGAGGCTGAATATCGGCAAAGGCAAGATCATTCTCCACAATTGCAAGAGAGCTTGAAATTTTACTTGGAGAAATGTTCGTTTTAAGCGAAACGTACGTTATGAACTCCTGGAAATCTTCATTACAGCGCAAATGATTATTCGAAATGTCGAGAGTTCGCAAGTTCTTGAAATATTTCACATCGTTCGACGAGATGCGTTTGATCTGATTGAGCGAAGCATTAAAGCTTCGAAGTGTTTTGTAGAATTTGTATTTAAGATTGAAATTGTTATCGCTCAAAATTGAACTTAGTTCGCAATCGCTAACATCTAGATCGCGTAATTTTGTCAGCGGCATAAAGAGACGCACCGACAGCCGACGAATGGGATTACCGGCTAAATTCAATTTGATCAGATCGTTGTTCTTCATAAAAATAAGTTCATCGAGTACGGCGATTAAATTGTTGCTGAGATCGAGATCCGTTAATTTCTTAAGGCTGCTGAAGGTGTCACGCTCCAGATTATTGATATTATTCCAGGCCAATTTCAATGTGGTCAAATGCGGCATTGTCGAGAAGGTCTTGTGTCCTAGAGCTCCGATCGCACAGTTCGAAATATCCAAATAGTAGACGGTGAAGTAGCCATTATAGCTTATAAAGCCGTCCGTTGGCAATTGGCTCAATTTCGGGTTATCATTCAAGCGTATAACGTCGAGCTCTGAATTCTTATAGAACACCATGGTCGAGAGCTGATCAAACTCGTTGACCGAGAGATCAATGTGACGTAGATTTTGCAATGCGACAAACGAGTCCGGCTGAATTTTCGTTATGCTATTGCTCTTCAAATTCAGATTGGTGAGTCCCGTCATTTTATCGAACATGCCATGATAGATTTGATTGATCGAATTAAAGCTCAGATCGAGTTGCTGAAGATCATTGGTACCGAAGCGAAGATCTCCGGTTATGGAATTGTATTTCAAGTGCAGTATGGCGAGTGCTGTGCGGTTGAAAATGTTAGGCGGCAATGTTTTCAACGAGTTATAAGAGAGATCCAATTCCTCAATGGTCGCTAGACTGTCGAATACACCCTCGGGTATTTTTTGTAGATTATTCTGCGAGAGGTTAATGTAAGCGATATTGCTGAGTTTACTGAAGGCTTTCGGATCTAGTTCCATTAGATTGTTGCGTGACAAATCCAATTCTTCGATGCTAGAAGACTACAAAAATAGAGCAAAATAAAACGGTTGGTATAACATTTCCCCACTGGTATCATGCACACTCCGACACACACACTCACATAAATACACACATACATACACACCAGAACTCACATTTAATAAGTAGTGTACGCTGGACATAACGCTCAGATCATTGCCCGAAATGGTGAGCATGCGCAGTTTCTTGTTCCTCGAAAACGTGTCTGGACTTATAATGGCCAAGCCAACGTTTGTCAAATTAACTGAATACAATTCATCGAGCCCATGGAATGCGGCAGGATGCAAATATTCGATTGTGCTGTTTGCGATTTTAATCGATGCAACTTGTTTAAGGCCCAACTGCACAAAGAATTCTGGCCCAAGTAGGATTGGATACTTTGGTCCGACGTCCGTAACAATTAGGTCTGTTATGTCCTTTCCAAATTTCTGTGTACCGGGATCCAATCTGAAAAATTAATTTCATTCAATTCAAAATCTATCCATTTTCGCCCCCCTCAAATTCACCCCTCCCCCGAAATTCCTTTACCTGCTGCAAGTAGCAACCATGTAACTGTTGATATTACGTGCGCAAACACAATAACGTGGGCATGGTACATTCTCACTGAAGACGATCTCCTCATCAGCGATGTCATCATCGTCGTCATCGTCATCATCTTCGTCATCATCATCATCGTCGTCATCATCATTGTCAATGTCGTCGTCATCACTATCTTCGCTGCTATTGTAGTCGATTTCGTTAGTGTCTATGGGCTTCTTAAGGTTCTTGTTCTAGGAGGAATGAATTCGATTAAAATACAACTATTTTAATAATACCAAAAAACAAATCGCCGAGCTTTACATTTTCGTCCTTCTTGATTGGTTTCATTTCCATTTTATCTGGCAACGATGTTGAGGTTTCCGATTTTGTCTTTAATTTCTTAGTTGGTTTAGTAGTAGTTGATGTTTCATCGTAGGTATAGTCATCCTCATAGTTATAATCATCGTCATAGCTATCGTCGTCATCATAGTTCTCTGCACTCTCCCTTTTGTCTGTGGAATTGGTCTTTACCGGCATCAGTTTAAGGAACCTTAAAAAAATATTATGAAATAATATTTAAAAACTTTCACATATTTAAAAAACTATTTTAAATACAAATAAGTGCGAATTCGTTTCGACTTTACCTTGGATCATCCGCTAAGGCGGAATTATGCTTCGAGGCTTCAATAAGATCATTCAAAATTTCGGCACTTATCGGCTTATGGGCTGGCGGTTTTATCGCCGATGGTGATTTCGTACTGCTGCTGGCTTCCTCGATCTTAACCTTGGGTGTTGAGATTTTATTGACACTTTTTGGTATTTCGTTCGAAAAGGACTGATCAGCAGAGTCCAATAAATTTTCAGCTATATCATGATCCTCTGCTTTTGGTGTGTGTCGTGTGCTCGCGCCGACAAGTCCCACCGTGACCAAAAGCAGTAACACCAGTCCAAACTGGCGACTCATTTTCTCGTCTCTAAAATGTACGAAAGTTGATTGAGCTGGAAAGAAAAAACAAAAGAAAACCAATTTTTTAAATTAGACATATATATAATATATATAATTTCAATCCCCACCCCCTTTAAACTAATAGTTCTATTTACAATTGAACTAAATCAGCACCAAGTAAGCTATCATTCTCTTTGCAGTTGATCTTGTGTTTATCGTTCACTGGGATGAGTAAGTTTTATCGTTGCGGAACTAATTATAATTTGTAGGCGTTTGTTTCACGCTCTGTTTTCGATTTTATTGTGCATTACTTTGCAAAACGAAGCACGTTTTAATAAAGAACGCAAAAATGTCAACGTTGATCATTGAACGACAGGTCAACGACTAAAAGAGGCCTTCCTGAATGTTTCATGTATTAAATTTTAGCGTTCTTACTGAGAATCGAGATTCATCGATAAAAGTAATTATAGAGCTGGTTGAGTATAATGCTCTAGCTTTTTCATCTTTTTAAATGACCGTCATCCGATTATATTTGGTATAAAATTTTATTTTTATTAATTTTTAATTTCCTTGTTCTATCGAAATTGTTGAAGTCACTAGCGACACGGCTCTTATCTCTCGTTGGATCTCGTTGGCTCTCTGGTTATCTCTCACGTTTTCTCTCTTGTTCTCTCTCACGTTTTCTCTCTTGTTCTCTCTCTCGTTATCTTTCTCTTTCCCTCTTTCCCTCTTTTCCTCTTTTCCTCTTTTCCTCTTTTCCTCTTTTCCCTCTTTCCCTCTTTCCCTCTTTCCCTCTTTCCCTCTTTCCCTCTTTCCCTCTTTCCCTCTTTCCCTCTTTCCCTCTTTCCCTCTTTCCCTCTTTCCCTCTTTCCCTCTTTCCCTCTTTCCCTCTTTCCCTCTTTCCCTCTTTCCCTCTTTCCCAAAGTGCGAAGCCGCTGCATTGGATAAAATATTTTGCATACTTTTGTAGTGGCCTCTTGGTGACGGCTCCTAGTATTGAAGATATTTCAGAGTCTGAAATGTGTTGCCAAATAAATAACATAAGTTTAGAAAGCCATACTATCTATATTCTTTGCACAGAATTTAAAATTTATGACTTAAGTGATTTCCACAACTCGTTTTAGCTTATTAAAACAAACGAAAAGTGTGTTTTAAGTTTCGCAAACTTTAAAAACTTCAAATCATATCAGCTTATTACATCTTAAAAAAAACAATAAGATGTTTATACTAAGAAAAACCTAATAAATATTTACTTATAAAATGATATCTACATATAATTAAGAATGGCTTTTTATTGTTAAATGACAACATTAATTAAAATAAATCTTCTTAGATTGAAAAAAAATTGAACAGTATTTCATTTTTCATTTCTTTAATATTTATCTGAATAAAAGTTTTAAAATAACACTTCATGCCCTATAAAACCCTTTTAAACTGATGTTCGTATAAATGTGACACCTTGTTGGTGTAAAACAATTTCACAATATTTTCAGCATTATTAAAATTATATAAACTATCAAGGTGTAAAACCTGTGTAAACTATTTCTGTTATCAATTGTACGCGGCAGATGGTATAACATAAATCACTTTTATAACATCATCTACATTTTATAACATTCATCGTTTAAATTTTTATAATTGGCGATGGCTTACATTTTAAACTAATTTCGTGTGGATTTATATACAAACCATTTTGGCTTACTTTTTAATCCAAAATTTTTTGGAGTGCGGGATTTGAACCCGACGACATCGGCGTGTTAGGCACTTTCTCTAATGTTTTCTAAGGAATGCCTTCTTATTTGTACGTATACTTCGATTACGATTTTGCCGAAGAATTCTTCGATTTCGCTGTCGTATTAGAATTCTTCAACTAAATGGTAAGCAAAAGAGGTAACGAACGAATTTTCAATGACATCGCCATGTTAATTTTCATCGATTTTGGTAAGTGGTAGACAGGTGCTGTATAGATTACCTCGCTCGCTTACCAAAGTCTACCATATCCCGCTGGGATAGAGCAACGACGAAGCTCAAAGCGTTCCTAGAGCCGCATTGTATTGTTTTCTTTTATATTCAATGAACAAGAGATATATGAATGATGCCCGATGTCCATAATGTGAAAAATACATAAGGGACATTTTTGCAGCGTCCTAAACACCTATTTTACTAAATAACTAGATGAATACATCAAAATTTTAGTAATTTTTTTTTGGCTCATAACATTTTTTGTAACATTGCTAATTTCACGGAAATAGACAATTTTAATAGTGATCTCAAAAACACTTCCATTTATTGCAGCGTCCGCAACGCCCATTATTTCGACTGAGGTGCTTTTATTAATGAAAGTTATAATTTTTATTCCTATACATTCATTCCTATTCCTTGATCCTTACCAAACTTTTAACTCCAGAAAATCTAAATTATCACATTCTTTTCATATTGAAAACATGACTTAAGTACAAGTACAAGTACCACAAGAAAGCGCCCCTAACGTTTGGATTTACCCATATGTTTGCTTTGCTATGTAGGCTTTTTATACCCAGCGTAAGCGGGGTATATTAGTTTTGTGCGAATCTTGTAACAGGGATAACTAAGCTCCGGAGATATAGACATATATATATAGAAATGATCAGGATCAAAAACTGAATCGATTTAGACATGTCCGTCTGTCCGTCCGTCCGTCCGTCCGTCCGTCTGTCCGTCCGTCCGTGGTCGGATCTCCTCCGAAACGGCTGGACCAATCAAGTCGAAATTTGTCACACAGGTATATCGGGATCCGAGTATGATCCTAAGTAAAAATGGGAGACATCCGCCCACTGCCACGCCCACAAATGAATATAATGTGTTTTCAGTAAAATGCTTGTAACTTGCGAACCACTCAACACATTCCATTGATATTTGGTGTACTGGTAAACTACGAAAAGGGACATATCCTGGAAAAAAATGGACGCCGCCCTCCGTGAGCCACGCCCACAAATAAGCCCACAAATAAGGGCTTATCATAACTTGTGAAGTAAAAGGCGTAGAAGCTTCAAATTCGCAACATAGGTTGACCAAAGCGAATGAAAGGTGTAGGAAAAAAATTTATATGGCCCGCCCACTGCCACGCCCACAAATGGAGATTTTTCGTAACTTCCGAATTAATAGGCGTAGAAGCTTCGAATTCGCAACATAGGTTGACCAAGGCGAATGAAAGGTGTAGGAAAAAAATTTATATGGCCCGCCCACTGCCACGCCCACAAATGGAGATTTTTCGTAACTTTTGAATTAATAGGCGCAGAAGCTTCAAATTCGCAACATAGGTTGACCAAGGCGAATAAAAGGTGTAGGAAAAAAATTTATATGGCCCGCCCACTGCCACGCCCACAAATGGAGAGTTTTCGTAACTTCCGAATTAATCGGCGTAGAAGCTTCGAATTCGCAACATAGGTTGACCAAGGCAAATGAAAGGTGTAGGGAAAAAATTTAACTGGCCCGCCCCCTGCCACGCCCACAAATGAAGATTTTTCGTAACTTCCGAAGTTAAAGGCGTAGAAGCTTCGAATTCGCAACATAGGCTCACCAAGGCGAATGAAAGGTGTAGGAAAAATTTTTTTGTGGTCCGCCCACTGCCACGCCCACAAATGAAGATTTTTCGTAACTTCCGAAGTAAAAGGCGTAGAAGCTTCAAATTCGCAACATAGGTTCAGCAAGGCGAATGAAAGGTGTAGGAAAAAATTTTATGTGGCCCGCTCAGTGCCACGCCCACAAATGAAGATTTTTCGTAACTTCCGAAGTAAAAGGCGTAGAAGCTTCAAATTCGCAACATAGGTTCACCAAGGCGAATGAAAAGTGTAGGGAAATAATTTATGTGGCCCTCCCACTGCCACGCCCATAAATAGAGAAGCAAAACATAGTGCGCTCATAACGTCGGGACGCTGGGTATTTCAAAGTCGGGCTTGACCGACTTTAGCTTTCTTACTTGTTTATTTTTGTATTTTTACTTAATATATTTCACTTTTAGAATAATGTACCTACTTAATAATTTGCAATTCTTATTTGAGTTAAAATCGATGTTATTTTCTGATATTTTTTAATGAAATAATTTCATACTTCCACTTCACTAAGCCGCTTAAAAAACTGACTAATTTAAATTTCAAATTTCCGCAATTTCGTTTTTCCTTGAACTAATCGAAGAAAGAAAAAAAAAGTAATAAAATAAAATGTGCACTTTAGTTAGAGAACATTTTGATTATGAAATGCACAAAGCAACGAAAAGCATTTTAAAAGTATTTGTCGATATTATATTGAGCAAGTGCACATTTCAAAGATTTACACACATAAATTGTTTTCTCGTGGGGAATTACTTTTACTTTTACACTCTGTTTTGATAATCACAGTGCCGTAGCAATTCTGTTTTGCGTGTGGGGGGGCCAAAAATTTGTTTTCAATTTTAACGTCTATTTTAATTAATACCACATTACATGCGCATAAAACAAGTGTCAAGAACATTTGCATCTATTACCATGTTTATACGATGCTTTGATACGTGTTTAATAAACTCGTGTTAGCGAAGCACGCTTTCAATACAAGCGTTATACGGACCGTAAGGAATCGTACCGAATGAATACTTTTTTAAAGCGTGTTAGAAATAATCAGCTCTTCTTTTTTTTTTTTTTTGGTAAACCAATTCAAAAAGTGAACTCAAACTCAAGTGTTAGCATGTCGACTGATAGATTCAAAAATTTGTCATTTCTGCTGTTCGAGCACAAGCGACTTGATTTTTTAGACCAGGAAACAGTTCTTTTAAAATTCGATAAACTAAAAAATCGTAAAGTGCAATTATATTAAATATGATTGAATATCATTGTTTGCGTGGGTGGTGGGGAATCCCCCCTTTTCCCCTATGGTTGCTACGGCACTGGATAATCAATCAACGCAATTGATCGTTGTGCATTTGTAATATAAACAAGTAAGGGTGTTATAGTCAGGCGAGCCTGACAATAGAATACCCGACACATAGACACATGTTGAAATAACTTTAATATCAAGAGGTGTTTAAGGACATAAGTGGCCCCATATACTGACTTTTGCTAAATTTCTTTATGAAAACCGCCCCTTTGCCACGCCCACTTTTCTAAATTTTTTAAATTCTAATCGGAAGATAAAATATATGCTCCAATTCTAAGTTTCATTGAATTATTTCGAAAAAGTCTGATTTTGTGGCAGTTGTGAGATTTTTGTGACAGACCCAAGTACTAGCGGTACCCTTAATAATGGACCTATCAAAAAAAAAATGTTGGAGAGGATGTTATAGGCTACAAAGGAAGCATAAGTGCCAAATTTCGTTCAAGTCCCATTTGAATTTCGGGTGAAGGAGGCAATTTTCGAAAAACGCCCTTCTGCCACGCCCACTGTAACAATTTTTTGAAATCATATTACTTGCCTTTAAACGTGTTCAAATATCGAATTTCATTAAAATATCATGAAAAATTTCGATTTAAGAGCCTAACCGGCCGGTTAGGTACTTCGGTATCTAGCGCGACTGTCTCAAGCCAGCTTAAACGGGGAGTGATGGAGGAGTAAAATCTTCTCAAAAACCAGCCCTATTAGGCCTTAGGATAGGATTCAGCTCTAAGGGCCCCGCCCTGGGATACGGGTTCTTGATGTGAGATGGAGAACAATGAGAAGGAGCGGGTACGGATATCTACCCAAACGTCGGTAGGAGTTGTGACTGCGACTACCGGCGGGCGCGGCGAAACTATAAGCTGCGTCGCTAGCGGTCAAACCACGCTTCCAATGGCAGCAGGTTGCTGCGGAGGAGATGCTACTTCGAAAATCCCTAAAAGGATGCAAAGGAGTGCCGGTGTCGACGGAGACACGGACTCCGAAAGCATCAAATCGATGAACATCGCTGAAGAGGATGCGCTTTTGGGCTCCCCCCGGTCGTGTACGGATGCCAGCTTCCCAAGCAGGAACGGGCCCAGATACAGGCCAACTAACTTATTCTTACTTCCAAACTCGCTATTGCTAACAGAGGGGAGGATCCTACATGCAAAGGTCCTACCTCTGAAAATGTTCTCGACATATCTCTTTACACCGATTGTAACACAGTGATAGATGAGTGGAGAGTGCTAGACAAGCCATCCCTCTCTGATCACTCTTACATCCATTTCTCTTTTAATACATCTCTGAACTTAAAAAGGCTCTTATACAGGAATCCCAGGAAAACAAACCGGGAGCTGTATAGGGAACTTATGAAGGATAAATTTTCTCGGAAGTGTAAGACAGGGACGAGGGAGGACATTGAATACTCCCTCGAATATCTTGTAGATCTCTCAGTGAAGAATTTCAAAATAGCTTGCCCCTTATAAGGCCCAAGTCTTAATCCAAGCCCACCTGGTGGAACTAGGGGTTGGAGAAACTTAGGCGTGAGGCTAAAGAGCTATTCAAGTTGGTCAAGGTAGCTGACAGTGCAGAATGTTGGGGGGAATACAGGGATGTGCGCCGGCTATTCAAGGCTGCAAATAAGGCCGCTAAGAGCGACTCGTGGAAGGACTTCTGTGGCCGCATTGAGGGGTCCCGGAACTGGTTAAGGAAGCTGCTTGCAAGCTCAACAACCTCGCCGGGGCTCATAAAGCGACAAAATGGCGAATGCAAGGACAGCGCCAGAAGCTCTCTTGATGCTCTGCTGGAGGCCCATTTCCCGGAGAGCCGAGAGCCGGAATCGCGACAAACTCTGACCGAACAACACCACATGATGGCCGTAATAACAGGCCTCCTGACGAGGCAAAGACTCTACTGGGCAATAAACTCGTTCGACCCTTACAAGTCCCCGGGTAGGGATAAAATAATTCCGGCCATGATTCAAAAGGCAAAATACACCATTGCATCATGGCTACTGACCATCTACAGAGGATGCCTAGAACTGAACTATGTACCTGAACCCTGGAGAGTCGCAGAGGTCGTATTCATACCAAAATCAGGTAGAAGCGGTCACTGCACGGCCAAGGACTACAGGCCGATCAGTCTGACATCATTACTTCTAAAAATCCTAGAGAGGGTCATCGAATCGTGGATCAGAGAGAGCCCTAACAATTCTCTGTCCAGGGATCAACACACATACACAAAGGGAAAGTCTGTGGAGACGGCCCTGCAGTCGGTAGTGGGATCAATTGAGACGACACTGGAACGAAAAGAATACACGTAGGTGCCTTTCTAGACATAGAGGGAGCCTTCAATAACACTGTCAAACAAAAAAAAAGCAACTGAATATTTGTACAATTTTCCTGTAGATCTCGGCCTCCTAAGCAAGAAAAAAAATTTTTTTAATTTTTTTATGGAAGAGTTTTTGAGAAAAAATTTTTTGAAATTTTTTTCAGTGCATTTCGTAGGTGCACTTGCTATTTCAAGCATATCTCGGGCCCCGATCTACCGATTTTAATAAATATATTTTCCAAATATAGATAATTAAGCTCCCTACAACTTTTAGAAACAAAGTTTTTGATTTGCATGAGTAGTTTTAGTGCTAGAGGTGCAATTATACAAGAAAATTGTGTTTTTTTCAAAAAAATCAGGGTAAATTTTTCATATAAAAATTTGTAAAAAATAGAAATCGAAGTGGAAAACCCATTTTCAAATTTTTTGCGTATAGCTAAGTATTTCTTCTAAAAAATAAGCCCCGTTTGGCTAAAAGCGGTGAAAAATTTACGGAGCTATGATTTTTTTGCCAAAACACTAAAAAATCGATATTTCACAATTTTTGCTTTGTTCACAAAACTTGTTCATATGAGCCGAAATTATTTTATGAAGGTGCAATTGAGTAAATTTTCACATATATAAATGCATAAATGCTGCCTCTTTATTGATTAAAAATGAATGTCGTTTTGCCCTGCCTTTTAGAATATTGTGGTGGATTTGTTTACCTGCCGGTCTCAATGACCTGTACCAGATAAAAAAGGGTGCAGTGCTTTCCCTTAGTGGAAAAAAATATAAGGTATCATGAATACGTTTTGTGCGTTAACGTCAGTTTTTATACTAAACGTGTTTCTTTACTTTCAATTTTGCCTAATGAATTGAGCGTAGTATAAAATACCTGAGGTTTTGCATACTTTACATACATACTTACATACTTACATACATACACCGGGGCCGCTGTGATGCAGCCCACTTTAAGACAACATGAACTACCAAATTGGTACAACTCCTGTAAAACATTTGTGAAATAAGCTCTAATGCAAAAGTGTTAAAGAAATAAAAATTTATTTCCAAAATTATTTTTATACAATTTGAAAAAAGTTCTTGCTTCCGCTTTGTCTTTTATATTTACTACCATCATTTTCACGCACAAGGGACCACACGTAATCACCCATCATTGCCGTGTCGAAAAGGCCGCTATAGCGATTTTCAATATCCTTTAATTGCTGATGAAAACGTTCGCCATGCTCATCGCTTACGTCTCCTAAGTTTTCAGGGAAAAAATCCAAGTGCGAATCGAGAAAGTGGATCTTCAACGACATGTGTACTTCGGCTTTCTTATAATTCTTTAGTAGGTTATTTACTATTTGCTTGTAATCTGGACTTTTGTGGTTGCCCAAAAAATTGTGTATAACAAGTTTGAATGAGCTCCACGCTGCTGCTTCGACTGGGGACAAAAGGCTTGAGAACTCGTCGTCTTGCAAAAGTTTACGTATTTCTGGACCATTTAGAACTCCTTCCTTGAGTTTTGCGTGTGAAAGGTAGGAAAAGATCGCCTTTAAGCGGGCAAAAGCTTCCTGTGTTCCATCTTTTGCCAATTTTTTTATAAAGTTCTTAGCAAGTCCTAATTTTATATGCAGTGGCGGTAATATAATATTATTTTTATCAACGAGAGCAGTGCGTTGAATATTGTCTGCACCAACTATAATGTTGGTTCGCAAAGGCCAATCTTTTTTAATATAGTGTAAGTGGTCAGCGCGACTATCCCACTTGCACAAAAAACAACAATATTTTGTATATCCTCCTTGAAGCCCGCACAGAATTGCCACTACCTTGAGATCAGCGCATATTTTCCATCTATGCTTGTCATATTCAATATGATCCAAAAGCGTTTTCATTGTTTCGTAGGTTTCTTTAGAATGCGATGCATATGCGACAGGAAGAGACGGTTTTTGGTTGCCATTGTGTAGGAGGACAGCTTTTAAGCTCTCTTTGTTGCTATCGATAAATAAACGCCACTCTCCGGGATTGTAGACTTCATTGAGCTCTTCGAATAGGCCTAAAATATTGCTGCAGAAACAGATATCGTCTACTTTTGCGTAAAATTTTCCGTATTGCAAGTGCCGATTTCTGTAAATGCTTGTTTTGACATCAGGAGCCACAAATCCGCGTTCTTTCATTCTAGATGCAAAAAGTTCAGCTTTACCCTTTGAAAAACCAAAATCACGAATCCAGTCATTTAATTCGGCCTGTGAGAGTATTCGTTGCGTTAAACTTGTTTCAAACTGACTTCCACTAGACCCCAGCATTTCCTCTGATGATCCTTCTATTTTGGGTGCTGAGCCAGGGCATTCTGGATAAGGCACATCACTTGAATGAGGTAGAGGAAATTTTACCGAATCAACTTTCGCGTATTCCCATTTTAAATGTTTCCCAAATCCACTTCTTGCACTAAGGCAAAAATAGCAGTCCACCGAGTGACAAAAGGGCTCACTCCATTCCATTGCCGTGTCAAAATCCATGTAACAGCTAGAATGCAAATAGTTAGTTTTTTTTATAGCGTATTAAATTTTAATTCTTACCGTTCTCCAGAAGCCCATTTTGATAACTTTCTATGACATAGGTCACATATTCTTTTAGGCGTCCACGGCTCATTGAGAGTTGGCAAAACACCGAAGTAATGGAAATAGTGCTTTTGCAGTGCTTCAGTAAACGCTAATCCTTTATTTTTTAACATATATAATCCACAAATATTGCAAAAATCGTCCGGATTGTTTTTGCACATGAATACACGAGTTCTTTTACTCATTTTTTTTATATTTTAAAATTTGTTTTATTTTCAATTGATGTACGTTGTTCAAAATTTAGTTCAAGACTACTAATCTAAACGCATAAGTGTTACCCTTTTATATATTGCCATAAATTTTCTATACTGTATGTAAGTATGTATGTAAAGTATGCAAAACCTCAGGTATTTTATACTACGCTCAATTCATTAGGCAAAATTGAAAGTAAAGAAACACGTTTAGTATAAAAACTGACGTTAACGCACAAAACGTATTCATGATACCTTATATTTTTTTCCACTAAGGGAAAGCACTGCACCCTTTTTTATCTGGTACAGGTCATTGAGACCGGCAGGTAAACAAATCCACCACAATATTCTAAAAGGCAGGGCAAAACGACATTCATTTTTAATCAATAAAGAGGCAGCATTTATGCATTTATATATGTGAAAATTTACTCAATTGCACCTTCATAAAATAATTTCGGCTCATATGAACAAGTTTTGTGAACAAAGCAAAAATTGTGAAATATCGATTTTTTAGTGTTTTGGCAAAAAAATCATAGCTCCGTAAATTTTTCACCGCTTTTAGCCAAACGGGGCTTATTTTTTAGAAGAAATACTTAGCTATACGCAAAAAATTTGAAAATGGGTTTTCCACTTCGATTTCTATTTTTTACAAATTTTTATATGAAAAATTTACCCTGATTTTTTTGAAAAAAAACACAATTTTCTTGTATAATTGCACCTCTAGCACTAAAACTACTCATGCAAATCAAAAACTTTGTTTCTAAAAGTTGTAGGGAGCTTAATTATCTATATTTGGAAAATATATTTATTAAAATCGGTAGATCGGGGCCCGAGATATGCTTGAAATAGCAAGTGCACCTACGAAATGCACTGAAAAAAATTTCAAAAAATTTTTTCTCAAAAACTCTTCCATAAAAAAATTAAAAAAATTTTTTTTCTTGCTTAGGAGGCCGAGATCTACAGGAAAATTGCACAAATATTCAGTTGCTTTTTATAAATTCCAAATTTGTTAAGCAGTGTAATGTGACAATTGAAGCCATTTTGAGGGAGCTCAACGAACTAGAGACATGCCCAGCAACGAGGAGACGGATAGGCAGTGTCCTAGCCCGAAGGATTTTTGTCGTAGAATGCGCGGGGTCCTCAACTATCAGACAAACCAGCAGGAGTACACCCCAGGGAGGAATACTGACCCCACTGCTGTGGAACTTAGTGACTAACAGACTACTTATTAAACTCAACGAGAAGAGGCTAAACACTACTGCGTACGCGGATGACCTCGTTATCCTAGTCGCAGGCCGCTGCAACAACACTTTGAGAGACCTCATGAAGCTAGCACTGAACCATACAATACTACAAGCGACACTCAAATTTTTTTGAATTTGCTTGTAGGTATGATAAGAATGTGTAGGAGTGAAGGTAACGGGAAACATCATGCATGAGTGCGACTGAAAAAGATAGAGTTTTGTCAACGACTGCTGTGGTGAAAAGTTCAACAGCCCTGCAGGAAGTATGAGTAGTTAAGCTCTAGCGTTTTACTAGTTCTAATTCCACCAGCACTGGTTCTTCTTTATACCCCTGGCTATGTATTACTCTGTACAAAATTAACATTGCGTGTGGGCTAAAAATCACTAATTGTACACTTGAACGAACGCTTTTTTTTTAGTGATTTGGGAACCAATTGGGTAAATTGGGTATAGTAAAACACTAGTTCCTTTGAAAGATTATTGACCATATTTTGTGGTTTTTTGGTTATTTTTGTTCTAAAATTTTTTGAGCCTCCAATACGCAATATTTAAAAGACACCGAATTATTTTTCGTGTTTGTTTTATTTACAAAAATATTTGTAATATATAAAGATAGATTTTATTTTTGATTTCGGAGCACCAACGCTCTTTGCAACAACTTTATAATGGTAACTCTTATTACTGACACGAAAAACCATTTTTTCCATGCAATACAAGTCGGAGCCTTATACGAAGCTCTACCCGCCTTTGCACTAGTTCTTTAGTTTTGGTGAAAGTACTAGTTGCATACGGGCAATGTAGCTCACGCTTCCTAGAGGGTAATAAGCTTTGAGCTCTGCTGTGTTGAAAGTAGGGATGCAAACGATATATCGATGTTTCAAAAACATCGATGTTTCAATCCTCGAAATCGATGTTTTAATATCGATGTTGAAATCAAAAACATCGATGATACATCGTTTTCCATGGGCGATATTTTATGAACGATATTTTTTCATACAGGCTTTTTACACTAGCCAATTATTGACGGAAATTCTCACCTTTTGGGCGAACAAAATGTTGAAATTTTGGGAAACATTGCCCGTTTTATGATTTCGCGTGCTGGATAGATCATTTTTCGCCCTCTTTTGTATGTGGAAACAGGTATGTAACTCTAAAAGCGTGTAAAAATAAATATTATCAATAATTAACCAATGTAAAAGGCCTCATAATCAGCGCGCCATCTTTCGTTCTATCCGTGATCTATACTACTGAAACCTAATCTGACCTAGTCAATTGTATTTAGACTGCATTGAGAGGTGTTTCTTGGTTGAAATAAGCAATCATCATCTCTGAATGAAGGTTTAAAAATTGTAATTAGCAATATCGGAAAAACATCGATATATCGTGTGGAAACGTCGATATTTTTAACATCGATGTTTGACTTTTGGAAACATCGATATACTCATATCGATATTTTTTATGAGCGATATTGCATCCCTAGTTGAAAGTCAGATTGTAATGTCGATGTGTGAGTTCATCTGAACACAAATCGTGGTGAAAGTCAGTTTATTTTATGTGAATGTGTTAACTGTGGGCAAAGTCAGATTGTGAATGGGCAAAGTCGGTTTATACAAGCTCCCCTCACCCGGCTTAGTGATTTTGGGAAGTGTCGTTTGTAGTATTGTATGCACTGAACGATGTATATGCTTGGGCCACCTCGGTGGGACTCTCAATCAACGCTAAAAAAACGGAACTTGTACTCTTCACTAGGAGGTATAATATTCCACCGATACCCCCATAAGGCTAGGGGGAGACATCGTAACGCTCAAAACACATGCTAAGTACCTGGGATTAGTACTAGACAGTAAACTCTCCTGGAAGCGGAATATCGAAGAAAGAGTGAAAAAAAGCTTATAGTGCTCCTTATGCCTGCAAGAAATTGCGGAACAATTTTACTTTAGTGACATATGGGGGATTTTTTTTTGTTTTTTCCACTATATGTAAAATGACCCCCTGAGTCCGAATCCGCAATCCGTTTTTGGGGGTCGCGTCTGGTTTAGAAGATATAATATAACGATTTGAAAATTGCCGAAAAAAGCACGAATTTTTAGATCATTTTGACATTTGCGGCGTTGCCAGACTATTAATTTGGATTCAGAAAATTTTGTATGAAATGTTGCCATATTTATAAAATGTGTGGAATTCATTTTTACTATATATGTATAAAAAATTTTTTAATGAAGGAAATAAATACAATTGAAATAAAGGATATATAAAAGCGCACAAAAATACGATTGAATCGATGTGGCGGCATGCGAAAGCATTTTTGCCAAATTATTCTCGGAAGAAGTCCTTCTTTCGAGGTAAATTGGCGAAATTCATGTTTTTGCGGGGGTGTAGAGCGAAAATTTTGGATCGGTTTGTGGAATTCTTTAAGGTAGCTGCAGAAGTATACCAACCCGTAAGGGAGCGGCACCTTTCAGATGACGAATCCCACTCTAGCTACGCCATTGAAATCGATGATGACGAAGAGGGAAATTGAAATTAGAATTTCGGATCGGCGAGGGAGTAACCTACCAATTGGTCCTTTTCAGGACCAAGAGTTGACAAAGAGTTGAAATTGTGAAATCGATAAAGTGGTGGTGAAGTGAAGAAAAGAAAGCAGCGCCGCAGGCGAAAATTTGTTTCAAAAATCGCGAGCGCGATTAAAATTTTAAACTTTCAATTGCGATATCTTTTAAACCATACGTTACCCCCATACGTGACGGATTGCATATTCGAGTTCAGGAGGGTGTTTTACGTATACTTGCCAAATTTAAGCCCAATCCCCCACATGTCACTAAAGTAAAATTAAGCCGAAATTGCTAGGAAAAACATGGGGGCTAAGGCCTTCACTTACTCACTGGACATACACAGCCGTGGCCAGACCTATCCTTTTATACGGAGCTATGGTCTGGTGGACGGCGTTGAAAAAGAAGACAAACTCAAGGATGCTGGAAAAGGTACAACGAGTCGCTGCACTTAGCGTTACAGGGGCGTTGAAGACCACTCCAAGCAAAGCCCTAGATGTACTACTTCACTTACCACCCCTGGACCTTGAAGCTGCTTTTGCAGCAAAGAAAGCTGCAATGCGGCTCACTGCCTCGGGGAAATTCAAGAAGAGAAGCTATGGACACAGCCGAAGAATTCGCGGGGGAACTTGACTTTGTCACCCCACAATCAAATCTAAGAAGACGATTCAAAGCTACCATTGATACAAAACTCACGGAGCAAGTAGCCCACCAGGGTGAAGTCTTCAATTTCTACACAGACGGATCGAAGATGGCGATGGGAGTAGGAGCCGCTGCCTACTGCCAAGAGTTCAATATAGAGCGACTCTTCAGACTACCTGATTACTGCAGCGTTTTCCAGGCTGAGATCTTCGCGGCAAGTGAAGCGGCAAAACTCGCACTAATGGCAGAAACCCGTAACAGCCTAATTAACATTCATATATATAGCCAAGCAGCAATCAAAGCTCTAGTATCTGGTGTTATCAAATCCAAACTCGTGTTGGAGTCCAGGAACGCCTTCAACAGACTTGGAGAAAACAGAAAAGTGCAAATTCTCTAGGTCCATGGTCATGCGGGAGTTGAGAGCAATGAGAAATCGGACGAATTAGCTAAGGAAGGAGCTACCCTCCCTGAAGTTTCGGAGGAGGTGCCCTCTCCACTAGCGTCCGTCAAGTACAACCTAAATGAACAGCTCATCAGATCTGCCGAACGAAGATGGCGCAATACCCCAACGTGCAGATACACGAAAATACTATGGAACTCATACAAAAGGAATGACACAGAATTCCTATTGCAACTTTCGCGAGAGGATTACAGGATACTAGTTCAGGTGATAACTGGACATTAGCTGCTGGGCTCATCTTTTTAATATGAACTTAGCGCCCACAGACCTCTGTCGGAGGTGTTTGGAACCAGGGGCAAAGGGAACCGTGGAACACGTACTATGCCACTGCCCGGCTCTTGCACGATCAAGACTTGGTTTCTTTGGGGAGCCATGGCTGATTGATTTACAGTGTATGACTAATGCTCGTAACTCTTTTCTAGCCAAAAACAGTTTTTTTCATCCAAAAACTGATAAAAAGAAGTACATAGATTTTGCGAAAACATTACAAAAAATAGTACATGCATATCGTCGCAACTCTTTGGTAACCATGTGAGCGCCATCGCCTGATTTTGCAAGATGAGACTTCAATCTCATTGCAATTGTTCTTCTCTGCCATAAAAGCCACACAAAAAATGTTTGGGAAATTGGCGCTTATGACAATTTCGCAACATTCATTTTATTTAATGGAAATTTACAACAAATAAAATATCGTTTAAAGAAACTAAAAAATAAGCTTTGATCACGCACTAAAAAGTAAAAAATAATTCAATTAAATAAAGTTTTATTTGTTACGATATAAGCATGTTACCCTTGCCAATATTTGAACTTCATAGAAGAGGGTACGAAAGGGTAACATGATTATATCGTCGAGAACGAGAATAACAGAAACAGATGTTTGATGCGATATGGACACTGAAACCCCGTCTCTTTCTTTCGCATGTGTCTTATATCTTTGCTTTGTGCTGCCATTCATATATGTAGTGCTTTCTAAGTAAAAACCAGTTTTCAAAATAAAAACCAGTTTTTTAGGGGAAAAAAGAAGTACGCAGTTTTTCGGTCTAAAAAAAAAGTACAAAACTGCGAAAAACAGTACAGTTACGAGCATTATGTATGACTGAACAAAATCTGTCAACAATATTAAACTTCGCAAAGAAATCTAAAGCCTTTGGAAACTAGGTATATGCTCCGAGGCTAAACAGAAACTTTCTCCAACATCGCATCAACATGTACTGGCAAAGCTAGGGACCCATGGGGTCTATGCTCGGTCTTAAAGGCCAACCAGTTAAACCTAAACCTAAACCTAGTACTGGAGGTACCGCTAAAAATGGTCCGATCGGGTCCATTCTCAAACTTACTCATACGCCTGTGAGTTGGCATACCAAATTTCGTCAAGATAGCTTAACTCCTTCGATAAGAAAACTGTATACAAACAGACGGACAGACAGACGGACATGTTTAAATCGAATCTCCTGGTGATTCTGATCATTTCTATATATATTTTGTATGGTATATCTTGACTGGTTCTGGGTGTTACACACAACCACACAAACACAATATACCCTCGACACAGAGTGTGTCGGGTATAAAAATTAATTTAAATCAGGGTTTTTTGAAGGTTCAAAAGGATGAAATTTTATAGCTTCATAACTGTTTGATGGCTTTGTTTTGCATGCGTCTTCTTATCGAATCGATTGGAGCAAGGTGCTGAGATGATCGCATAGAAGAAAACAGACGTTTTTGCTTGGGAACCAGTTCCGATTCCGAGCAAAAAAATTTGTGGACAAAAAACGATGGGCAGAATTTTGAACTACTATGCGCAGAGTTTAATGAATGCAATTCTCCCTTACGATAGGATTTTTCTATTTTTCAGTTTATTTGCTTCAACAAAAATCAAGACAAAAGGCATTAATTCGAAATGATTTTAATTTGACCTTCACCGCAATTGAGGCCCCAATGATTGCATTATTCATCATTATCTTATAGTCATTCAATCGTGCATTGGGGCAAACGTGATTTAACTGTAATTGCGGAGGGATTGTTGCCTTATGAATTTCCCACTTTCGCACTCAAACATTGTTTTTTTGAATTATTTTGGTTTATGGTAGGTTTCCACTTCAATGAAAAAATTTGTTGGAGACTTTTACCTTTATTTCGTTTTCACTTCACAGCGTGTAGAATCGTAAAAAGAGAGCGCGAAAAAACTCTCCTGCCATCACGAGGTCTCACCTGCACATATAACCATATCTGTCGCTCTCATAGATATTGCGCGCAGTGATGCCACTCGCTCAAAAAATAATGTATCAAAATAATTTTTCAAAGGCATCAAAAAGTATCACCATTTCTTAAGAAAAGTATCAAAAGTGTAATTTGATAACGCTAATGAAAATGTCCATAAAAATTGAAAAAACTCGACTAAATTAAGAAATGGAAACTCTTTACTTTTTTCCGGGCGCATAAGAATTTCAAAAACACTTCAAATTTCAATGTTAAAAAAATAAGTCTTCATTTTCACAATTTCAAAAGATAAACAAGTAAGAAAGCTAAAGTCGGTCAAGCCCGACTTTGAAATACCCAGCGTCCCGACATTATGAGCGCACTATGTTTTGCTTCTCTATTTGTGGGCGTGGCAGTGGGAGGGCAACATAAATTATTTCCCTACACCTTTCATTCGCCTTGGTGAACCTATGTTGCGAATTTGAAGCTTCTACGCCTTTTACTTCGGAAGTTACGAAAAATCTTTATTTTTGGGCGTGGCAGTGGGCGGGCCACAAACAATTTTTTTCTACACCTTTCATTCGCCTTGGTGAACCTATGTTGCGAATTCGAAGCTTCTACGCCTTTTACTTCGGAAGTTACGAAAAATCTTCATTTGTGGGCGTGGCAGTGGGCGGGCCATAAAAACAATTTTCCTACACCTTTCATTCGCCTTGGTGAACCTATGTTGCGAATTTGAAGCTTCTACGCCTTTTACTTCGGAAGTTACGAAAAATCTTCATTTGTGGGCGTGGCAGTGGGCGGGCTGCATAAAATTTTTTCCTACACCTTTCATTTGCCTTGGTGAACCTATGTTGCGAATTTGAAGCTTCTACGCCTTTTACTTCGGAAGTTACGAAAAATCTTTATTTTTGGGCGTGGCAGTGGGCGGGCCATAAAACAATTTTTTTCTACACCTTTCATTCGCCTTGGTGAACCTATGTTGCGAATTCGAAGCTTCTACGCCTTTTACTTCGGAAGTTACGAAAAATCTTCATTTGTGGGCGTGGCAGTGGGCGGGCCATAAAAACAATTTTCCTACACCTTTCATTCGCCTTGGTGAACCTATGTTGCGAATTTGAAGCTTCTACGCCTTTAACTTCGGCAGTTATGAAAATTTTCTATTTGTGGGCGTGGCAGTGGGCGGGCTACATAAATTTTTGTTCCTACACCTTTCATTCGCCTTGGTCAACCTATGCTGCGAATTTGAAGCTTCTACGCCTTTTACTTCACAAGTTACGATAAGCCCTTATTTTTGGGCTTATTTGTGGGCGTGGCTCAAGGAGGCCAGCGTCCATTTTTTGCCAGGATATGTCCCTTTTCGTAGTTTACCAGCACACCAAATATCAATGGAATGTGTTGAGTGGTTCGCAAGTTACAAGCGTTTTATTGAAAACACAATAAATTCATATGTGGGCGTGTCAGTGGGCGGATGTCTCCCATTTTTACTAAGGATCATACTCGGACCCCGATATACATGTGTGCCAAATTTCGACTTTATTGTTTCAGCCGTTTCGGAGGAGATCCGACCACGGAGGGACGGACAGACGGTCAGGCGGACAGACGGACATGTCTAAATCGATTCAGTTTTTGATCCTGATCATTTCTATATATATTTTTCTATATCTCCGGAGCTTAATTCTCCCTGTTACAAGATTTGCACAAAACTAATATACCCCGCTTACGCTGGGTATAACAAGTAAGAAAGCTAAAGTCTGTCAAGCCCGACTTTGAAATACCCAGCGTCCCCACATTATTGGCGCACTATGTTTTGCCCCTCCATTTGTGGGCATGGCAGTGGGCAGTCCACATAAATTTTTTTCCTACACGATACGCCTGGGTCAACCTATGTTGCGAATTTGAAGCTTGTACGCCTTTTACTTCACAAGTTACGATAAGCCCTTATTTGTGGGCTTATTTGTGGGCGTGGCTCGAGGAGGACGGCGTCAATTTTTTTCAGGATATGTTTCTCTTCGTAGTTTACCAGTACACCAAATATCAATGAAATGTGTTGAGCGGTTCGCAAGTTACAAGCATTTTACTGAAAACACAATAAATTCATTTGTGGGCATGGCAGTAGGCGGATGTCTTCCATTTTTACTTAGGATCATACTCGGACCCCAATATACCTGTGTGCTAAATTTCGACTTGATTGGTCCAGCCGTTTCGGAGGAGATCCTGATCAAAAATATATATATATATTACTGCAGCGTGATCAAAACTATATAACAGGTTGGCTGATAAGTCCCCGGTCTAACAAAGAAAAACACATTTTTTTGTCAAAATTCGTTTTTATTATTCAACATAGTTCCCTTCAAGAGCGATACAACGATTATAACGACCTTCCAATTTTTTGATACCATTTTGGTAGTACTCCTTCGGTTTTGCCTCAAAATAGGCCTCAGTTTCGGCGATCACCTCTTCATTGCAGCCAAATTTTTTCCCTGCGAGCATCCTTTTGAGGTCTGAGAACAAGAAAAAGTCGCTGGGGGCCAGATCTGGAGAATACGGTGGGTGGGGAAGCAATTCGAAGCCTAATTCATGAATTTTTGCCATCGTTCTCAATGACTTGTGGCACGGTGCGTTGTCTTGGTGGAACAACACTTTTTTCTTCTTCATATGGGGCCGTTTTGCCGCGATTTCGACCTTCAAACGCTCCAATAACGACATATAATAGTCACTGTTGATGGTTTTTCCCTTCTCAAGATAATCGATAAAATTTATTCCATGCCCATCCCAAAAAACAGAGGCCATTACTTTGCCAGCGGACTTTTGAGTCTTTCCACGCTTCGGAGACGGTTCACCGATCGCTGTCCACTCAGCCGACTGTCGATTGGACTCAGGAGTGTAGTGATAGAGCCATGTTTCATCCATTGTCACATATCGACGCAAAAACTCGGGTGTATTGCGAGTTAACAGCTGCAAACACCGCTCAGAATCATCAACACGTTGTTGTTTTTGGTCAAATGTGAGCTCGCGCGGCACCCATTTTGCACAGAGCTTTTTCATATCCAAATATTGATGAATGATATGACCAACACGTTCCTTTGATATCTTTAAGGCCTCTGCTATCTCGATCAACTTCATTTTACGGTCATTCAAAATCATTTTGTGAATTTTTTTGATGTTTTCGTCGGTAACCACCTCTTTCGGGCGTCCACTGCGTTCACCGTCCTCCGTGCTCACTTCACCACGCTTGAATTTTGCATACCAATCAATATTGTTGATTTTCCTGGGGCAGAGTCCGGAAACTCATTATCAAGCCAAGTTTTTGCTTCCACTGTATTTTTTCCCTTCAGAAAACAGTATTTTATCAAAACACGAAATTCCTTTTTTTCCATTTTTTTCACAATAACAAAAGTTGCTTCACAAAAGACGCTCTATCTCACAAACTAATTGACTTACAGACGTCAAATTTTGACACGAATCATTTGAAGGTTGCCACTATATAAAAATAATATGCATTTAATACTAGCGACGCCATCTATGTGTCAGACCGGGGACTTATCAGCCAACCTGTTATATATGTGGGATTTAGTCTTTAATATAATGTTTTAACTTCGTTTTAGCGAACAAAGTTTGTTTTATTTAGTTTTTAGTTTTAAAGAACAATCAGTTTTACGCAGTTTTAAAGAACAATAGTTTTAGTTTTAAAGAACAGTCAGTTTTACGCAGTTTTAAAGAACAATAGTTTTAGTTTTAGAGAACAATAGTTTTACGCAGTTTTTACTGCTTGCTTCGTTTATTTGAGATTTATTACAACGCCGATCAGTCTAGTGATGTCTAACTTGTCTCTACTGTCAGCTGTTCGCTAGTGATGTGAGTATTTGTTTCTATCGGTATCGTTATTGTCTAGTCGACGACCGTGTAGCTCTTACGTCACAACCCACATATATATTATATATATATGTCTATATATACGGAGCTTAGTTCTGGTTGTTACAAGATTTGCACAAAACTAGTATACCCTGCTCACGCTGGGTATAAAACAAGAAACAAAAACAGCTATTCATATGCTTACAAACATAACAAACGGGTTTAAAAAATACACATATGTACATACTTCAATTAAAGGTGTAGGCACTAGGTTTAGTTTTAATAAAGGTGTATTTAACAAGGTGATATCAATATTACAACAAGAACAACAAATCTGAAACTAAAGTGTCAAATTATATGAAATTTTTAGACTTTTCATTTTCTTTGCAACAACAAAGCAATGTGTTTGTTTTAGATTTGTGTTTTTCATATTTGAAACTTTGCCCCAAAATTCATCAATGTCATAGATTATCTTACATATACATTTTTGTCAAATGCAAGTATTTTCCATTGATTGAACATTTTTTCATTATAGCCCTCAAAACAAAAAAGGTATCAAATTCAGAAAAAAATTATCTCCGTATCATTTGGAAAAAAAAGTATCGCTTTTGATACAATTGTATCAGTTTCGCAGCACTGATTGCGTGGGACGTTTCAGGCCAGTTAGAAAAAGATGTTACTCGGCAGGCAAAAAAAGAGCGAGAGAGGAATACTTTTGGTGAGTACCATATAGTAATATATGGGACACTTACAACAACAACCAAATTCCGTGGTGAACTAGTGATGCTATAATTTTTTGAGTATTCACTTAATTTTGTAACTAAACATACTTGCGATTAAATTTTTTAATGTTTTCTTCCTAATGTAAAACTTTTTTAGTTTTTTATGATAGTTTATGCATTTTTGTACCTTTTTCATTCAGAAGAGCTACAAAAATATATAATTTATGCATTCTATTTATCATGATATGTCATAAGTACTTGAGCCACTAGCTATGTATCGAGCAATTTTAGGTATGATATCACTGAATATTTCATATCAGCTGTTCTGTGGTGGAATTCTAACTATTTGAAAATCGGTCATATTCGACGCATGAGTACTCTACTTTAGCGTTCTTCAATAATATGAACAAAATTTTATCTAATTATTTTTAATTGGATAAAAATAACATATTTTGCTGTAAAATATAATGAGTTCTTATGAAAAACCTTTGATTAACACTTATATACCTATATCTGATTTTTCACCAAAATTTTAGTTCATGTTCAAGATTATAAAATATTTGTTAGACCGGAACCGGCATTTTCAGCGTGCTACGTTTTTGATTTTTCCATAAGAATGCATGCACAGGGGGCCTACTTTAATTGAACACACACGTTTTTTGCCAAGTGTCATCTATAGTACTATCTATATGGTGAGTACCTAAGTGAAAAATGCTCATTTTGGTGGGTACCCAAGACCGTGGTGAAAAGAGCCGAAACCAGATATAATTGAAGTTCAATTGTTTCTCGCAGAAAAGTGACAGTTGATGTCAAAATAAGTACCGCTAAACATTTTTTTGAGTCTGAAAATTTTAGAGTCTTAAATGAGTATTAATATATACTGATTTTAAAGTCCTCATAAATAAGAGTCTTAAAAAAGTATAAGAGAATTATACATTTGACCGTTTTTTTACCGTATTATTTTTGAGTATAAAAACACTCTTAACAGACTTTAAATTCGAAACGCTCAAAATGATGGAGTTTGAAAAGAATCTAAATTTATATTGTTTTTATAGCAATCTTATCTTATTCATGATTGAAAAATAACTATTATAAGTTTGAGTGTTTTTTTATTGTTATATTCCTTAGTCTAAAAACAGTCTTAATGGACTTTAAAGGGCCCTCTCCAGCTCTGTAAGGAACCTCAGCAGGAATTTTCTTGATATTCCTCAAAGGAAAAAACGTAGCATAATTTCATTTTTTAATGCAATAGTGACAATCTATATATCTATATATTTAACGTCAAGACGTTTCTCATAATCGAAAATTTGTTATTTCATTTAGCCATTTCTGAAAATAACACATTGAACCTTGTTAAATCCATTTAATTTTTTTCGAACTTGCCTCTTCTGTCAAAAATCCTTTCAGAAAGAACGGAAAATTCAATATTTCTAACAGAAAAATCTGTGTTACCGTGTTTTATTAAAGCAAAAAAGGGAGCGAAAACAGAAACTACTTTTTGACGAACTGGAGACTGTTAACAGAAAATTTCTGACACAAAAATTCCTTCAGCATTTCTTAAGCTTTTTTTTATATGAAGTTTTTCATTTCTGACAGAGCTGGAGAGGGCCCTTAAATCCAAAGTGCGTAATACTATGCATTTTAAATACAGCCGTGAGCGATGATTTGATTGCTAATGCTATATATATGTATATATCTTGAAGAAAACAGCTGCGTCAGTTTTTCGCCAGTGAACGTGGATTACTGCGACAATACCGAAAACATACCAACAGAAGAAAACCAAATCAGCGATGTTGACCATGAATCAAATGAGAATGGTAAGAATTCATAACACTCCTTCACTCTGTTTTTTATATATTCATATTTATATATATGTGTTACTACATACAGGTAAATTAGAAACAATAGCAAAAAATGTAAGAGAAAATCGTACGAAACTGAATGAGCTCACTGTGGAGATGAAATCAATAGAGAAGGTGCAGCAGCGGATTCTGCAGGAATTGATAGCCATTAGAAAACAAGTTGCGGGCTCGAAGCAAGAAAATTTTATGCCGATGAAGCCATTCAAAACTGAGCGTGACTTTGACGATTTCGAGACGAGATATTGGAACTTTTTGTAACCGAAACATTTGTAACCGATGGTAATGCAAAAAGTAATTCAAAAGGCGTACTGTTTATGCATTACAGAATCGATTATTTTTAACACGGCGATGTCCTAGCGCATGTAATGCATGACTATTTGCATTCCCATCTGTACAAAAAGTAAGCGAAAAGGCTTGATTTTGTAATGCATTACTATTTGCATTCTCAAGTAATGCAAAATAGATTGAATTTACGGCTTTAAATTTTTGCCTAAAATTATACTTACAATTTTTTGTTTCTAAGAATATATACAAAAATGGTTTCGCACTGCAAATATTCGGCTACACATTACCTTTTCGATTACCTCTCCATGCTAATTTGTTCAATTAACTTTGCATTCCTTTTTGCATTCCTATTTCATCGATGAAAAAATTCATTACTTTGGTAATGCACTTCCGAAATAACTGCTGGGAGCACTGCTTGGGTAATCGAAATTTGGCCGACACTGTTTTATAACATTTTGATTTTCCTAGCACATGTGCTTGAAAGACCGAATTCTGCCGACGCAGCAGTCGCACACGTATAGCGTATACCGATTTGTTCGAAAACCGGCCCAGCGGCAAATGTCCCGCTGACATCATCGATGAAGTCAGGGTGACTTTGGATCCGGTATGCATGACAATTCATATGAGACTTTGTATGACATTTGTACAGGAGTTGAACAGTGAATTCACCGGTGACATTGTCATGCTAGGGGGTGCGATGGCGAAAAAAGCATTTGAGAGCAGCACATTGCTCTTTTCTCTCTAATTGTCAATTTATAGAAACTAGTTTGATAACTTCTCTTCTTTGCCCTCTCTTTGGATATTTCGCAATTTAAAAAAAATCTATCTTTAACAATTTTTATTCGCCTCAGCCAGGGATCGAATCCGCAATCTTCGGATTATGAGTCGAGCACTCACCATCTACGCTACTTCATTAACGTTCAACTGACGCTAAAACCTTATTTAAATTTCAATAATCAATGAAATTCAAGGACGTGAACAGCATCCCTCCACGATGACATGTCCTCTAAGATGTCATGCATAAAAATGTCACCTATATGTCATCGATGACATCACTGATGACATTGTCATACAGCAGATAAATTTCCGCTGGGGGTCGGTCGGGAAAAGTTAATAAAAAGCGAACTTTTTCGCAACTGCCTAGAAATCGGTTAAAAAGTCATCTAGACATCAAACAAGCGCGATATAGGAAATTTCTAAAATTTAACTTTATGCCAACTACATCACAACTGACTAGAAATCGATTGAAAAGTCATGCAGACATCAACCAAACTGGATACGAAAATAATATATTTCTGATGCTATAATTCAAGATATGAATTGCACTCAAAGTTAGTTTAAAAGGCTAACCGAGATTCAAATCAATAGTCAACCAATCCGTAAAAATTGCTCTGATGAGACCCCCAACGGCAGTTCGAAACGTAAGTCAGCCAAAATAGTCGCCTATGGATTTCTTTCTGGTGCATCGCTTGAAGAACATTTTCACATTCATAAATAAGTTATTCTTCTGCTGCTGAAAACAGAAAAGATGACACCGAAAAATGGAATTCTAATGGAAGTAATTTTTTATTGAACATTTTTTAACCAATTTAAATCAGTGTTTTCGTTTTCTGACTTTAAGTCAACTTAAAAGTATCCAGATATTATTTAGTTACAACGTCATGCAGGAACGGACAATTGACTACTGCCTAGGACATCGCCACGTTAAAATAGTGAGTTGAAGGAAAGAAGTCGATTAATCAACCAGTTGGGCTTATTAAAAAGCTAACTTTAAATTACTTTAAAATTGGTTCGATTCCCTGCAGGGTAAAGCAGGCATCTCCAAAATGGGAAAGGCATTTGTGTTAGTGAGCAAGAGAGCGAATGCGCTGAAAAAAATTTCAACACTAATTGCGTGCGCTCAATAAAATTTTGAGTTTCCATAACTTGTTAGTAAAAAATAAAATAGTCATCATAAATCAATGAAATAAAAGATTACTAGCGTGGAAAAACTTAACAAATAACAAATATTCGGCTATATAAAGGTTCAATGCATTTTTCAATATCTACCACACCGCCACAATTTCTAATCAAAAGAATACTTTTTAAATGTTTTGCGCTTAGTTTGTTGCGCTGCTTTGAAGAAATGTATTTAAAATCTGAAAATAATTGTTCACAAAAATAAGTTGATGGGAAAAACGATAAAAGCCTTAAAGAAATTTCTTTTAATTCCGGAAAAAAAGAAACTATAAATTTTTCCAAAACTCTATTAAATGACTTCGCACATAAAACGCAAAGCATGTTCTCAAAAGCATTTGGGATCATAAAGTAGGCTTTGCATTCCATTTTGATAAAATATTTTTTAAGTGTTTTAAAAAAAAAAAGTTGCGCAGATCCGCTCGAAGTGTTTTCGTCGGGCGATTGCTACCGACTAAAGAAAGAGCGTAAGGCATACGTGTGAAGTGAGCGAGAAAAATTTTTGCTATGGCGTGGAGGTCTCTGTTCTAAACCAGCCCTGCAGTAATTGGGGTCGACCCGGGGTCGGTCCAATAGAGGTGAGGACCGGTCGCGTTTTCATACGTTCAACTCACCCGTTTTTCCACAGCGCTGTCATTGAAAAACAACCGGTCCATTTTCAAAGCTTTTATGGTCGGTTGTGGGTGGGTCCATATGGCCTTCAATGAGGGTGAGTTTTTTTTTTTTAAATACTTATTTTGATATGAAAAAATGAAAAAAATTTTTTTTCTTATTTTGTTTATTTTGCCATTTTTGTTTTTTTTAAACCTTTTTGTTACACAACATTATAGAATTTCCTTTTTGATTTGCCCGCCTCGGCCGAGCCTCGAACCCCAGAACTCTGAGTTGGTAAATTGGTGTCTTAACCATTACGCTAAACACGCAAGTTTAATGCTTTGATCAAAACGCTGACTTGAGTGTTTGGTTGCTCAAGTTTTTGGGAAACGTGCGTAAAGAATTTTTCACTTTCAGAGAAAAAAAATTCTTGAAAAATAAATATTAAAAAACAATTAACATGTAAAAAACGACATATTTTTTTTTTCAAGTTAAAAAAAAAAAAAATAAATATGAACATAAAAAAATCTTAGGTAATTGAAAAAAAAATTCTTTCTAAAACGAGCAAGGGCTTGAACTCCCAACCTCTCGGTTGCGAAGCGAGAGTCTTAACCATCAAGCTAACTTGCCTTTGGTAGCACAACGATCAGATTGAGGACTTAAAACAGACAACAATAAGTACAAGTTTATAGGAACTCACCCCACCTACGCTTATTTTTGGACTAGACGAGGGTGAGTCCAATTGAGACTCACCCCGGGTCGGTCGCGGTGCATAACATTTTCAGGTCGGTCCCATATGGACTCACCCAGGTCCGGTCCATTTTACACCGAAAACATTTCATTACTGCAGGGAGTGTATGCCAAAATGATACATACACATTCTGTGTTTGTATTGAAGAGGCCGTGCGCTGATCACACTTAAAAAAAAATATGTTGCTAGTTCTAATAGTGGTTTTGTTTTTGAGATATGCAAAGAATGAAATGAAAGACCTAAAAAATCATGAGAGCTATTCACACTAGCTTTTAAACACCCGTTTTAACATTGCAACGCCTTAACTTCCTATACGTGAAGCATGCAATTTAAGTTTTATTATTATTGTACTTCTTGGAACGTAATATTTTTCCACATATCAAACATTTTGCTTTGGAAATGTTGTTTTCAACATATTCCAAAACGAAAAATTCTTCTTCCCAGCTTTCCCTGAACATTATCAAATTTTTCAAACTAATTTTTCGCAGTTTATCGGTCGTTTTGTCAACACATCCGAGCGCACACCTTTCCGCTTCGGCAGTCGAAAGCACCCTGTAGTAAACGAGCGGTCAGTTTGCAAAATAGGACCCACCTTAGGTGAGACTGTTAGCAACTAGACCATAAAAACTATGGAGCACGTCTAACCTAAGATCGACCTCTATAGGTCTCACCGCTGACTGTTCCGTAAGAGATCGAGGGGCGGTGAGTTCATTTTTTTGTGTACTCTTGCTGTGCGCTTGTTGTTGTCTGCTTTAAGTTCGCATTCTGATCGGCGTACCGTCAAGAGTTGATTAGCGTAAAGGGTAAGACTCTCGCTCAGCAACCACGCAGGTCGAGGTTCGATCCCTGGCTCGGTTGGACATTTTTTTTTCTTCTCTATTGCCTAGAGTTTTTTTTTATGTTCATATTTTAATTAATTTTTTTTATTAGTTAATTTTGAAAAAAAAAAATTTTTTTTCTTTAATATGTAAGTATTTTTTCATAATAAAATTTTTTTTTAAGTATTAATTTTTCAATTGAAAAATTTTTGCTATGAAAAATTCAATATTTCACAATAACTTGAGCAACCATAAACTCAAGTCAGCATTATGATCAACATATTAAATCTCCTTGTTTAGCGTAATGGTTAAGACGCAGAGGTTCGAGGTTCGTTCGAGACGAGAAAATTAAAAAAACATAACTAATGTTTAAACAAAAAAAAAAGATTAAAAACATAAAAACAAAAAATAAACAAAGTAAAAACAAGAAGAAAAAAATAAAACAAATATTAAAAAATTTTTTTTTCCATAAATAAACAAAATCGTCAATTGACCTCCAACTCACCCAAAACGTCTCACCATGGGTGAGTCTTACATGCACTACTCTCTTTTTAATGTAGGCCCCATGTTAAAGAGGTGAGTTGAATGCATGTAAGAGTAAATTATGTGGGGACTAGTTGTAGTCTTTTTGAGGTGCACCATAGGTGAGTAGGGGGTGAGTCTCAATTACTGCAGGGCAGACCATGTACATACATGAAGCAGACTAAACGAAAATCAGCAGCTACACGCATACTGTGTGTGTGCTGTTGTGAAATTGAATTCGCCACCAGTGGCATAATTTGGCATACACTGTTCTAAAGTGCTAAATTGTTCAAAAAATGAAAAAGAAAATGAAAAATAAACAGAAAAATAAGGCGAAAATAAGCCAAAAATGGGAAAAAGTATAAATCGCAAATTGTTTATATCAATACAGAAATCTGAGTTTGTCTTCACGAAGTCATAAGGAAATTTCGAAAGATGTGAATGCGAAGCTCCACAGAAAGTTCTGAGAATTCCGAATATGCTAATTTTTCCCATCCGGTAAGACTATTACTGTGTTTCAATCAATGTTTGGAGATCTTTACAGCTTCTCAAAAATAACTTGAGAGAAAAACAAGTAAGGGTGTTATAGTCAGGCAAGCCTGACAATAGAATATATAATATATATAATATCAGGAATTGTTAAAGGCCTAGGGGCCCCATATACCGACTTTTGTTTAATTTCTTTATGAAAACCGCCCCTTTGCCACGCCCACTTTTCCAATTTTTCGGAATTCTAATCGGAGGCTTAAACATACGCGCAAATTCTAGGTTTCATTGAAATATTTGGAAAAAATCAGAATTGGGGGCAGTTTTGAGACTTTTGTGACAGACCCTAGTACTGCATGTACTCTTAATAATGGACCGATCAAGAAAATTTTGGGGCAGGATGTTTATGGCTACAAATGAAGTATAAGTGCCGATTTTCGTTCAAGTCCCATAGGCGATTCGGGAGTAGGAGACAATTTTCGAAAAACGCCCTCCTGCAACGCCCATTTTTCTAATTTTTGTAAATCACATTAATCGGCCTAAAATATTTTCAAATGTCAAATTTCATTAAAATATAATATCTTGTTAAACATCGGTTTTAGAGCAGTTTTTGTGATTTTCATAACAGACCCTAGTACTGGAGGTACCCCTAGAAATGGTCCGATCGGGTCCATTCTCGAACTTGTTCTTACTCATGTCCCCGTGAGCACGCATACCAAATTTTGTCAAGATAGCTCAACTCCTTCGATAAGAAAACTGTATACAAACAGACGGACAGACAGACAGACGGAGGGACAGACAGACGGACGAAAATGTCTAAATCGAATATTCTAGTGACGCTGATCATTTCTATATATATTTTGTATGGTCTATCTCGACTGGTTCTGGGTGTTACACACAAACGCAATATACCCTCGACACAGAGTGTGTCGGGTATAATAAATTGGCATGGCATTTATCTTGCTATTTTTTGAAAAGAGAGATTAGATAAATGATAATGACGATCAACAACTTTTTTATTATCTTAATTAGGGCTCTGCTGTTTTTTTTTTCTTCTAGTTTTCTTTATACTCTAGGGAGTGTGATACACTGCCCGACCCACACGGTTCTATTGTGCAAACCCCTAATTACGTTCTACGTTGAGGCTTTTAATGAATTGGAGCACTGACGAAGGATTTTAAATGTTCCAAAGTGTAAGTTTCTGTCGCCGCCCTAGAGATTTCTGGGCAATCGCAGAGGAAGTGCTCTGACATTTCCTTTTCGGTTTCACAGATTAGCCAAGTCGGCTCGTTAGGGAGGCTTTTCTCTTTGAGATGTTACATTAATTTCCAGTGTTCTGTTTAAAATCCAATGAGAATTTTTAAATTCTCTCTGCCGAGACCAAGTATTTAGTCTCTTAAATGTTTGTTTGTTGAGTTTGATAAGCCTTTTGACTTGTCTTTGGGCTTATTTTTTAGATAAAGAGCTTTTGTTCGCCTTGTACCGCTTATTGCCTGTTGTGGCAGTTCAGTTTGTTCAAGAAATCTATGCAACAGTGACGTTTTGTCTTAAAAGGTCTTTCCATTTCACGAAGGCATTCGGCCTTCTGAAAGGGATTTTGAAGTTTTGGTATTTTTTTTCAACAGGTAATACCTAAAAACATTCTAGGAACCAATTTTTAGGTTCCTATTGCGAATTGCCATTGAGATATCCTTGAAAAATCCTTTTAGGCCAAAAATAAAAAAAGTCAAAATCTAAATTTGCATGAAGTAAAGTGGCCTATCTATGTTACTTACATTCGAGCATGCTCATACGAGCGGCTTGGCTCCATGCAATGCTCGATCGTAAGTGGTGATGTTGGCGAGCCAATTCATCAACCAACATCACCACTTACGATCGGGCATTAGCCACTTTAGTAGCGGAACTATGTCTTATATAAATAAAGTAACCACCATTTAATTTTCTTTCTAAAAATTTGCATCAGAAGTGGGAACAGGTTTTCACAAATTTTTATATTTTATAAATTTTTATTAATAGCGTAAGCAGGGTATACTAGTTTTGTGCAAATCTTGTAACACCCAGAACTAAGCTCCATAGATATACACATATATGTATATTCTTGATCAAGATCAAAAACTGAATCGATTTAGACATATCCGTCTGTCCGTCCGTCCGTCCGTCCCTCTGTCCGTCCGTCCGCCTGTCCGTCCCTCCGTGGTCGGATCTCCTCCGAAACGGCTGAAACAATAAAGTCGAAATTTGGCACACAGGTATATCGGGATCCGAGTATGATCCTAAGTAAAAATGGGAGACATCCGCCTACTGCCACGCCCACAAATGGATTTAATGTGTTTTCAGTAAAATGCTTGTAACTTGCGAACAACTCATTACATTTCATTGATATTTGGTGTACTGGTGAACTACGAAAACGGAAATATCCTGGAAAAAATGGATGCCGTCCTTCTCGAGCCATGCCCACAAAGCGGCCCACAAATAAGGGCTTATCGTAACTTGTGAAGTAAAAGGCGTAGAAGCTTCAAATTTGCAACATAGGTTGACCAAGGCAAATGAAAGGTGTAGGAAAAATATGTATGTGGCCCGCTCACTGCCACGCCCACAAATGGAGACTTGTCGTATCTTCCGAAGTAAAAGGCGTAGAAGCTTCAAATTCGCTACATAGGTTGACCAAGGCGAATGAAAGGTGTCGGAAAAAAGTGTATGTGGCCCGCCCACTGCCACGCCCACATATGGAGAGGCAAAACATAGTGCGCCAATTATGTCGGGACGCTGGGTATTTTAAAGTCGGGTTGTCTTGTAATGTCAATGTATAACAATGTGAACTTTTAATATGCTTTAGATTTTTCTCTTGAAATTGCAGGTAAGGATATATTTGCGAGCACCCTCCTAATTCTTTTACTTCGAAATAGGACTATGTCCATGGATTACAAAAGTGTTCGCATTAACAGCATCAAATCACAAGTTTTTAAGCAATATCTGACACTCAGGTGTTTAGATAACTGTTTCCTTTCCAGCCGTTATTACAATCTCTGCAATGCTTTAGTTCTGTGCAGGTTTTGTTGTTGTGTTGCTTTTTTCTTACGATTTTCATGTTAAGCTTTTATAGAAACACTCTCTGAACATTTTTACAAAAATTTAAAAGCAAAATTTCTACGAACTGAATGCAAGCGAGATGAGTTTGTTCACACTTTTAATACTTTTGAATACTGATATCTTTCACGTAGGGATATTGGAGATAAAAAAAGATTTAAAAGCCTAAATATAAAAAATTTCTCTAAGAAAATTTAGAAATTAATTGAACGGTGATTTTGCCAAAACCAATACATGCTCATGTGCAAGGATACCCTTCAGGACATACGAGTAGCTCATCTCTAATGTTTTTCTAGTGCAAATTTCATCAGTACTAGTTCTTTTTTATACCCCTGCCAATGCATTGCACTACAGAAAATTAACATTGCGTGAGGGCGGGAAATCACCAGTTCACTTTTGAACTAAAGCTGTTCTGGTGCTGGGGGAACCAATTGGATATATTTGGTATAGTTTAACACTACACCGAAAAGTTAAGAAGATAACTTCTTAATTTTGATATAAATTCTTGTAAACAGGTCGGCTTGTTCGATCCCTGCTCCAGCGAGCGGTTTTTTTTTTTTTTTGAAAATTAGATAGTCTAACATTTACATTATTTAAAAAACTGAGAAATAAAAGAATTTACCAAACTTTTTATGCTTAAAAAATTTAAAAAAAAAGAATCTACAAGGAATTTTTTGAAAGAGCTTGGTGCGTGATGTTTTGGAAGGCGCGATGAAAGCAACTACTTCTTCGTTGGCAACTTACGCTTCCCTGTATTTTTTCCTTGAAATTTACTTGTCTGTTTAATTCTCCATTTTTCCACAAATTCTTTTGCCTGATGCCTCGTTCGAACTCGGACTTCCAGATTACAAATCTAGCACACTTCAACTACGCCATCGCGAGATATGATTTAAGCTTGCTAGTTTTATTATATCAATGTAAGTGCCAAACAACTGGTTTGTCTTTTTAAACTATGGAATGAATACGGAATTGATATACTTTTTTTTCAAGGCAATAAGTCTTGCTTTTAATATTAAAAAGGCATCAAGCTCCAGCATACATTTGTTGCGCAGTGATGTTGTTGCCAATGGCTTTTCCGTAAAAGAAAATGATATCCGCATACACTGTGTTCAGGATTATTTGCCAAAACAATTCTTTTGACAGATTTTTCAAAGAAAATAGAAATTAATTTCGAAAATTTCTATTTTAATTGCTTGGAATATTAAAAAATGCATCAAAAATGCATCCTACTTTAAAGGACAATAACTCAATATCAGTACCTTGTAGTCAAGTGGTGCAGAAAGCAAAAATATAGCCCTTAACCCGGTAGCGCCTGAATTGAAAAAAATAAATATTAAAAATAAAATAATATATGAACCGGTTTTGAGATTTTGATGACAAAACACGAACTTTTTTAGTGATGCCATATGGCATCGCTAGGCGCTACCGGGTTAACATAAGCTATCCCATGTTAAAATAACTCCAAACATTATTTTGACACCCTCTTTATAATATTGGTCAAATTATTGATTGATTGTTTCTGGTTGGGGCGACCGGTGGAATCTCTTAATAAGAGCTTAGGATCTAATGTCTTTAATGAGACTTCAAAACAAAAGCTATACAATTTTTCATTTTATCTCAATTTAGTATCTCAACATGCAATCTGATATGTAAATATACAATATATACAAAATTAAAATAAATATTAATTAACCAGTTTTCTCGCATAAACTCTCAATACATTTTTTTTATCACATAGAAACATCCCAAAGAGCTACAAGAAAAATTCTACATTATTTTTCCGAAAGCTCGTATTACACTCTGAACTGCTCTTTGAAAAATCATATTCGATTTTATGCTCGCTTAAGTATAATATGTTAACATGTAAACATATATAGTTATGGCATAGCGTTCATTAGAACGACAGGCAAGGTATCGAGATCATGCGTGTTTATGTAAATTAAGACGCCGGAGCGTGAAATATGCCGGCGCAAATGCACTTCAATTTATGACATCAAATTTACGATTCTAATGGCATTTTGAAATGACAAAAAGAAAAAAAAATACGAAGGAAAAATAAACCAAATGAATCTTAACAGCGAAATACAAAAATAAAGAAATCAGAAGAAATAAAATAAGAGCTAGGTTCTGCTGAACGCACACTTTTGAACGCCGCGCCGATCTGATCCGATCTGAGGTGGCCAACCGAGGAAAGCGTCTGATTGCGTCGCTCATAATTGGGAATGTAGACTTATCCGACGGCTTTAGGAGACGCCGCACAGTGTAACGAGTGGCGACAAAAAGAAAAAACCCAAAGTGCGAATTCGAAAGAAGTTCTGCTGCAATAGGGTACTTGACTAATTTTGAAAAACCATTCTATGTTATTGAACTTCATTTATTTACTCAAGAAAAAGTGGAAATTTTAAATGCTGGTAGCATTCGAAAAGATAACTGAAAATAAAAATTTTTAAATGTGCCGCGAAAACAACTTTTTGATAGGCATGATGTCACACACAAAAAAATCAATAGCAATAAGCAGTTTTGCCATGACAAGAGGCCAAAAATTCTTCATTGTGTTCCAAAAAATCTTCAAAATGAAGTTTTAAGACTTAGAAAAATCTTCTTGACCTCAAACCTAACTAAAAAAATCTTCACTTAAAATTTCAAATAAAATAAAATCAAGTGTTTTTTTCTTGATTTTATTGAGAAAAATAAAAATATACCTTCATTGCCTTAGCAAATAAGTATAACAAAATAATATGAATACAACCTTCATGGTATCAAAACAAAGACGTAAACAACAACTTTTTTATAACAAGAACACAGTTTTTTCAACAAACAAAAAATATATATATATTATATAAAATGCCATTTTTAAGATTCCAATTCATCTCCGGAATTTTTGAAAAATTTACAATTAGAAAAAAAAAAATAGAAAATAATTGATATGAATTAATTTAATAAAATTTTACTGAAAAACTAAATATCTTCATTTTGAAGATTTTTGCACTACAATATTTTTCAAAAATAAAAATCTTCTTTTGAAGATTTTGAATAAAAAAATACTCAAAAAATCTTCGGTTTGAAGATAAATCTTCACTTATGGCAACGCTGGCAATAAGAAATAACTGCTTAAATCGAAATTTGGTGTTTAGAGAAAAAGCGGCTTAAAGAAACTCAATTTTACTGACATTTATTTATTGATCAATGGTTTCAATAAATCATTTTTAGCTTAAGTCGACTTAAGCAGTTATTCTGTATTGCCACAGAAATAGTCAAGCAGATGTCTGACTGCAAAAACATATGTTTTATAACCCAGCAAACATAAGTCAAAGGTTTGAGAATTTTTTCCCTAAAAGTAAATTTCGTATACGATTCTTGAATAATTTTTAAATCGAAAATTATAGCTAGACATTAATGCTATCTTTCTGGAATCAATCTTAAATCGATATTAAATGTAACTTAAAAAAGTATTCGCGCGCACTTGAAACAAACTTGAATCAATAAAAAAGAAATTGTCAGCCGTTATAAATCGTGTGCAGTACCGGAGTGCACTGTGCACAATATCTTTCATAAAAACTCCAGACACATTTTTCGTACGTATTCCAAGAAATGCCGAAACACGGAAAAAGTGGTTGGAACTTGCTGAAAATAAACAGCTGTCAACAAAGCTGCAGCTGGCAATGTTTTTACACACGTGACGTCATTTTAAGTTCAGCCAATCAAAAAACGTTTTAGGTAAAGCATTAAAGTTTGAAAAAACTTATTTCTTTATCTTCGATTTCTCTTGGACTAAATAAATTGAAATTTTTATTATCTGAAAAATGAATTCCATTAAGAAATTCAGATTTTATACGTAAGTCAAGAAAAAAATAATTTTTTTTTGATATAGTCAAGTACCCTATTCGGTAGTAAATAGTTCAACCGAGAGCATCTTTGGGATTTTGGGAAAAACAAAAATTAGTCTAGTGAATCGTAACACAATGTTTCTTTTGGCGCAAACGACTGATGCTGTCTTTGAAGTTTTCTAACTTTAGCAATTTTGGTTCAATTTTAATAAAATTTTTTTCCCTGCTTCTTGAATATTTCCTTCGAATATCGATATATATGGTGCTGTTTGTAGATGATGGAGGAAGAGGGTGAGATCGTGAAAGGTCTACGAATAATGGTAAACAATAGCGGTATTCACTATCCAGTGCATGTGCATGTGCATTTGCAAATTTTATTTTGCATTTGCAAGAAACTGTGAGTGTATTTTCGAAGCACACGGTGCATATTTTATGAAGCAGGATTAGGGATGCTCATTGTTTTATAACTATCGATGTTGCAAGCATTCAGAACCATAAAGCGATGGCCAGTTTTAATCGGAGATAATACTAAGATATTGCCAAAAGCTTATTTTATGGTTCATTTATTCCGAAAGTGTAGTAACTCTCAACATTATAATACAACAAAGATGTTTTAACTTTGAACAACGATAATCGTCAGAGATCGATAATTACCCAGCATCCCTAAGACAGTTGGAAAGTTGTGCACATGCACGAAACCGATTTTTGCACTAGGTTTATAGCCTTTTTACACTAACATAGGAAACCTAGGTTTGCGTTCGTAACCTAAATGCAAACCTAGCGCCTTTACACTGCACTTATCGAGGTTACGTTTGACAGTTCATTTTTCGTTTTTTAAATAAATACATACTTATACTTGAATGTGAGATTGTGAATTTTATCACGAACTTCCACAGGAGCTCTGAAAAAATTTCTTTTCGCCATTTCATCACAAATCTCGGCATACACATGGCCGTTTTTTCTGTTCCCACGTAGTCCATCTATATTTTCAGCCCACAATTCGATTAGGGCACATTCCGCATCTTCGCTCCACACCTTCTTTTTCTTTTTTTCCCCGAAAACCTTTTCTTTTAATTCCTTATTCATTTCCTTTTCAAAAACTTCGATTTGACTTCAACTTCAACTTCTTATTCTTTTTCTCATTCTTCTTCTTTAATTCATTCCCCATTCAACGAAAATTGCCATTTCACAGGGAATTTCTCACAATATATGTCAGTTTATTGAATGCAACCCTGTGCCTTATCTAGGTTTGGGACTGGGTTAGCGCCAAACCCACCACTTGACTGGGTTTGCTTTTGTATGGGAAACCGAGCGGTTTGATACTGGGTTTGGCAGCAAACCTAGATAAACGAGGTAACCCCGTATGTGTAAAAAGGCTATTAGGCGGAGCATTTGTGCAAAATCGGAGCATATGCATACGTGTACATTTTGCTAGTGTAAAGAGCAAAAAAGCATAAATATTTTGCTCATGCTCAAATGCACGGCCAAATGCATTGGATAGTGAATACCGCTAATATTTCTAATGTATTTCATGCACCACGTTTTTTAATAAAACCGATGAATTTTGTAAATTACATATATTCTTTCTAGATATGTGATAAAAATTTCGATTAATAATCTAAAATAATCGAATTTTTCGCATCTTTTCAGTATGCTGAAAAATGCGGTTCAGTATACAACAACTTAACGCGAATTCATGCCCCATTTTTCAGCATGCTGAACCTTATTTGCAGCGCCTTCTTTTAAGTTTTAGGATTATGAAACTATGAACCTTTTATATGCGGGGGTGAATGGTGGTCGTGAAAATTTTTTATGAAACATGAAATTCAATTGTAATTGGTCAAAATAAGCCATGGTGCAAGACTTCGTTACCTTGCGAGCACTCCTTCGATTTTTGTCGTGAGCATGTATGGGCTTGTTATACTGTGCGCCGTCACACCCACACATTTCTGTTCATTCTCTCTTACGTGAGATACGTTAACACACGATTTTAAAGTGAATAATTTTAAATAAAAACGTCTATGGCGATAATAGTCATGACGAAAATGATGATTGTGATCATTGGCAAAATCCGCGCGGACATGGAATTAAAAGCCATTAATGCAACTTCGATAGCATTTCTGAATACTACACTCGCACACGTCTCATAATGAAGATCAGGCGCGTTCGCACGGAGTAGATTTTGAAGGTTCAAACCCGCTCCGAAACATGATGAATATTGAAACAAAAAAACAAAAATTACGTGAAATGAGGTACAATGTGAAGTTTTGAAAGGCCTAATCCCCTCGCGAAATAATTTTCAGCATACGCGTCTGATAAAGATTGGGGGAACTATAATCGATAATTACGTTCATGGAGTGTAACATGACAAATGACATTTATGGAAATGTTTTATCAGAAAAATAACCGGTATTCAGTGATGCCACTAGCTCAAAAAATATAGTATCAAAATAATTTTCCAAAAGTATCACAATTTTTTAAGAAAAGTATCAAAAGTGTAATTTGATAACCCCAATGAAAATTTATATAAAAAGTTGAGAAAACTCGACTAAAATAAGAAATGGAAACTCTTTACTTTCTTCCGGGCGCATAAGAATTTTAAAAAAACTTCAAATTTCAATGTTAAAATAATAAGTCTTTATTTTCACAATTTCAAAAGATAAATAAAAAAAAGGAACAAAAACAGCTGTTCATATGCTTACAAACATAACAAACGGGCTTAAAATACACATATGTACATACTTCAATAGGGAATTTGACTACTTTTGGGAAAGTGTCTCATTCAAACCCTTATGGCCCTAAGATAAGGCAATCAAAATATTTCCCTAATATCTTTCGTATTTACCATTAAAAATGGTATTAAAATTCACATTTTTATTGCTGCGCTAAAAACGATAGTTTTTAACTTTTGTTAAATATGTGACGTCAATTGCTAGTAAAATAGAAAAAAGAATCGAGTAGGATTTCTCTTATATTTCGAATAAATAAAGCACAGGTAACCTAATTTGTTTTTACTGGCTTTTGACGTCACTGAATTTCAACAAATTATAGATCGTTTGACATTGATTTTAACCCATTCAAAAATTACAACGATTTATATATGTTTTTAAAAGAAAACAAGTAAGAAAGCTAAAGTCGGTCAAGCCCGACTTTGAAATACCCAGTGTCCCGACATTATGAGCGCACTATGTTTTGCTTCTCTATTTGTGGGCGTGGCAGTGGGCGGGCCACATAACATTTTTTCTTACACCTTTCATTCGCCTTGGTGAACCTATGTTGCGAATTTGAAGCTTCTATGACTTCTACTTCCGAAGTTACGAAAAATCTTCATTTGTGGGCGTGGCAGTGGGCAGGCCACATAAAATTTTTCCTTCACCTTTCATTCGCCTTGGTGAACCTATGTTGCGAATTTGAAGCTTCTATGACTTTTACTTCGGAAGCTACGATAAGCCCTTATTTGTGGGCGTGGCTCGAGGTGGACGGCGTCCATTTTTCTCAGGATATGTCCCTTTTCGTAGTTTACCAGTACACCAAATATCAATGGAATGTGTTGAGTGGTTCGCAAGTTACAAGCATTTTACTGAAAACACAATAAATTCATTTGTGGACGTGGTAGTGGGCGGATGTCTCCCATTTTTATTTAGGATTATACTCGGACCCCGATATATAGGTGTGCCAAATTTCGACTTCATTGGTTCAGCCGTTTCGGAGGAGATCCGACCACGGACGGACGGACAGACGAACTTGTCTAAATCGATTCAGTTTTTGATCCTGTTCATTTCTATATATATTTTTCTATATCTCCGGAGCTTAATTCTCCCTGTTACAAGATTTGCACAAAACTAATATACCCCGCTTACGCTGGGTATAAAAACATCTAATTGTTTGAAGTTATGCAAAAAATGCGTATTGACCCTTAATTCTACAAGATAACCAAGGCTCATTACAATATTTTAATGTGGTCAAATACCCTATTCAAGGTGTAGGCACTAGGGCAACAACTACAAATCAAAAAAAAACAAGTAAGAAAGCTAAAGTCGGTCAAGCCCGACTTTGAAATACCCAGCGTCCCGACATTATGAGTGCAATATGTTTTGCTTCTCTATTTGTGGGCGTGGCAGTGGGAGGGCAACATAAATTATTTCCCTACACCTTTCATTCGCCTTGGTAAACCTATGTTGCGAATTTGAAGCTTCTACGCCTTTTACTTCGGAAGTAACGAAAAATCTTCATTTGTGGGCGTGGCAGTGGGCGGGCCACAAAAAAATTTTTCCTACGCCTTTCATTCGCCTTGGTGAACCTATGTTGCGAATTTGAAGCTTCTACGCCTTTTACTTCGGAAGTTACGATAAGCCCTTATTTGTGGGCGTGGCTCGAGGAGGGCGGCGTCCATTTTTTGCCAAAAAATGTCCCTTTTCATAGTTTACCAGCACACCAAATATCAATGGAATGTGTTGAGTGGTTCGCAAGTTACAAGCATTTTACTGAAAACACATTATATTAATTTGTGGGTGTGGCAGTGGGCGGATGTCTCCCATTTTTACTTAGGATCATACTCGGATCCCGATATACCTGTGTGCCAAATTTCGACTTGATTGGTCTAGCCGTTTCGGAGGAGATCCGACCACGGACGGACGGACAGACGGACGGACGGACGGACGGACAGACGGACAGACGGACAGACGGACAGACGGACATGTCTAAATCGATTCAGTTTTTGATCCTGATCATTTCTATATATATTTTTCTATATCTCCGGAGCTTAATTCTCCCTGTTACAAGATTTGCACAAAACTAATATACCCCGCTTACGCTGGGTATAAAAATACATATCAGTGATATCCAACGAATTGGGAATGTCACGATCCGTTTAGTTCTAATCAAGGTGTATTCAACAGGGTGATATCAATATTACAACAAGAACAACAAATCTGAAACTAAACTGGCAAATTATATGAAATTTTTAGACTTTTTAGTTTCTTTGCAACAACAAAGCAATGTGTTTGTTTTAGATTTGGGTTTTTAAAATTTGAAACGATGTCCCGAAATTCCCAAATTTCATCGAATATCTTTACATTTTTGTCAAATGCAAATGATTGAAATGCCATTGATTGAAATTTTTTTCATTGTAGCCCTCAAAACAAAAAACGTATCAAATTCAGAAAAAAAGTATCTCCGTAGCATTTGGAAAAAAAAGTATCACTTTTGACACAATTGTATCAGTTTGGCAACACTGCCGGTATTGAAGGCTTTTTCGAGAGCGGCGTAAATTGTTTGTTTTGCGTTAAAAAAAACCAATACCTATATAGGTTTATAAAATTTGACCTTAAACGATTGGACCCGGAGCCTTGGAGAGTTGTTAAAATATGTCTCCACAATGTTGCTTGTTCATAAATTATTGAATATATTTTTACGATACTCCAGGATAAGAGAGAGAGAGAGAGAGAGAGAGAGAGAGAGAGAGAGAGAGAGAGAGAGAGAGAGAGAGAGAGAGACAGAGAGCGAGAGAGAGAGAGAGAGAGAGAGACGAGAGCGAGAGAGAGAGAGAGAGAGAGAGAGATATCACGAAATCCATGTTACGCACTGTTACAGCGTGCGAATTATTTTAATTGGTTTAGCTAAGAAAAATTTTTTTCCGAAAACTGATTTGCAATTATTATTAATTATTTTTACCCTCTTTACAAAACGTGTTAAGGGTTTTTAAATCCATTTGTAAATTTCGATGATATTAAGCAAAATGTCCGTTACGCACGCGTTACAAAATTTTTCCTTTAGAAATTTTATGTCAGCTTCTATCTGAAATCTCTGTGAATTGACTTCAGATAGAATTTTCATATTTTTTTAGAGCTATAAGAGGTTATCCTAGATTACACTAGTAGCTATGTTATTTGAGAAAAAAAATTATAAAACAACTTTTTTAACTTTAAGCTCCGTTACGCACATGTAACATCCGTTACGCACTGTTACACCATATGTTCATATGTATAAAAACCTTAAATTCTTTACATTCTATAATTTTTTTTATAATCTCTTTTATTGTAAATGAAAAAAAAAATGTTTCGCGCTTTCTTGCCATCCAATTTCTACAATTTTTGCACGTTTGTATTGAATATTAGTACTGGGAGCATCTATTTATGCGCACTTGCGTTTTTCTAATTATCTCAAAAAGTAACGATTCAATTTTAATAATTTTTGTTTTAAATACAAGGTAATACCTAGAGGTATTTTTTTTTAAATAGCAAGAAAGTGGCGCAAAAACGGTGAAACACTGAAAAAAATTAATTAATTCTTTTTTTTTATTTTTGTGGAAAATTTTTTCTCTGTGTAAAATTAATAAAAAAAGTTTTTGCATTCTCGGTTAAATTAACTATCATCGGCCATTTTTTTTTATCTTTCTACCATAATTACTTTTTGAGATATAAAATTTTGAAAAAATGTTTTATCAAAAGGGATTTTTCAAGAATATCTGAAGGACACTCCGCAAAAGAAATTTAAAAATTGGTTCCTGGAGTGTTTTTAGGTTAAACCTATTGAAAAATTAACAAAACTTTAAAATCCCTTTCTGGGGGATGCAGTCGGAAATACACTTTGTGTCAAAAAAACACGTACTGAAGAAAAAGTGTAACATGTGCGTAACGCGTGAAATTTTTTTCAATACAGATATACAAAAAAAAAATGTTAATCAGCTTTACCGTCTCAAAATCCACACGTAACATCATTTTCGAAAAAAAATTTCTTATATTAGAGTCTGTATTGGAAAAAATATCAATTTCGTTACGCACGCGTTACACTTTTTTTCGACTTTATTTTAATAGACTTACCTCGGTATGTCAATGACAATTGTTTGTATGTGCATATACAGGAGATTTCCGATTTAACGAGCTCAATGTTGCCAGCACTTCTCGTTAAATCGAATTTCTCGTTAAATTGAGTACCATCACAAAATCATTTTTTTCTTATTATAAGAGATTAAAATTATAAATTGGGATTATAAACAATTTTTTATTTCAAAAGAATTATTATAACAAAAAAAAAACATAACTCTTCATTTTGGTTCATATTAAACATATACATAACGTCTACATAAACAGAGTAAAAAACTTATGAGATCACGTTTTGTTTAAATTATAAAATACATAGGTAATATTTGCATTCTTTTATAAACCGAACCAGGCCCGTAAGCAGGGGAGAGTTTTGGGGGTTCAAACATTTGCAGGATCGTTTTTTGAACCACAGACATATTTTGTCTAACTTTGCTTGCTTGTTTCCCAAAAAAGTTAAAAATGTTGATAGACTTTCTTGTGCCGAATTGTTCAAAACATACGAATTTGTTTTGCATGATAAATTTCCAGACACATGGATAAGTGAGGTTGAAATTTGGAGGAAACGCATCGAAAATGTAAATATTCAAAATTCGTTAGAGGTTCTTGACATTTGTAGGCCAGAAGCTTTTCCAAATGTTAATATTATACTCCGGATCACGGCCGTTTTGCCTGTTAACACGTCAGGAAACGAACGGTCATTTTCTTCTCTGCGACGCTTGAAAACGTAATTGAGGTCAAGAATAAAAGAAGATCGTCTAAATGGACTTGCGGCTTTAAATATCCATCGCAATTTTCCAGTTAATGTAGAGTCAGTAACGAAAGAATTTTTTTCGGTACCTCGAAGAATCGCTTTGTTGACAGAAAAATAATAAAATAATGCAAATGGCAAATTAAGACATGAAACTATTGATCACGTATGCTATTGATATTTTCCAACGACCATGCAATTAAATTCAAAAGCCAAGAAATGGAACCAATTGGTCAAACCTTGAAAACCATTAAAACAAAATTATCTATCGAAAAAACTTTCCCATTAGAAAAGCAATTGATTCTAAATTTTACCATTTAACTTCATTTGATGACCTTTTTGTTAGACATAAAATTTTAAAATTCAACGACTTTTTTTTAGAAATCAAATTTTCATAAAACCCCCCGAACGGTAAACCCTGCGTGCGGGCCTGAACCGAACAAAAAAGGGGGGAAATTTACCTAGGTCTTTTGAATTGCGCGATATTTTTTACAGCTTCTAGATATGAAATTATTCAACATGTAGTCCAAAATATTTCTCAGTGCTTTATTTACGGAAGACCGTTAGTTTAAAGTTTCCCTACAGTCTTCAGAAAAAACCGCGAAATTCCCTAAACATTAAAAATAAAATCTACATTTTTCCCTACGAAAAAAATGAAAGATTCAATAATTTCGTAAGCGTTAAGAAAGGGGAAGGGGTTTGAGAAATCTTTTGCTTGATTACATGGCGAGTCTGATTTATACCAGACCCGTACCAATCCAACTTCCCGTGGGGGGAAAAATTTCCACAATTTTTTTCCTTTTAATTTTCGTAATTCCTTCCACCTAAGACCAAGAATCGTGGTGGGACAAAGCCCCTCCTAGGCCCCTAGGTTGATACGCGACTAATTTCTACTAACGTATGCATGCGTGGGGGATTTGGGGATTAAAAATTGACATCACTGAACAACTGTGCACAAATAAAGCGGTAAGTCCAACAGCGCCTGCGCTTTTTCGATTTCCCGCAGGTCACGCAAAATTGAACATTACTTTTCATATCATAGATTATTTTAAGAAAAATTAAGAGCGGACCTTTTTTAATATAGGTTTTAATGCATTTTTTTTTTCATAAATTTTGTACATACTTAACCGGTATTTTATTTTAATAAAAATAAGGAACATAAATGTGTCGTTGACTAAAAAGAAAAAGAAACATAAACAAAACATTATGTTTTCCTGCATTCCTAGGGCTAAGTCGGCTTTCATACATACTATCGTTAACACAAGCGAAGGGATGATTAATAATCGCTGATTATAAAGTAATCGTTTGTACCACTTTTATCGCTATTGACCGCTTCACGCTGCCGTAAGAAAGAGAGAAAGAATTTTTGTCATATTTCCGACGAGTTTTCATTACGAAATTATATTTTAAGAGCGTCCAATTCTGTGATTTAGAGTGGCCAATTTTACATTAAGAGTGGCTAGAGCGGCCAGAGCGGCCGCCTTAAAATAATCCATGTTTCATATATTGACTGCTTGCGGCAGTTGGCGCAGCACACGCGCTTTTAGACTCTTCGTCTAACTATTTCTTGGATTCCTCTTTGTTTCTCTTTATGCTTTTTCACTGATTTCTTATGTTGCTCGCTAAACCGAGTGCACACAAAAATTTTTGTGCCATTTTGCTCGTTATATAAGATACTCAATGGAACGAATTTAAATGCTCGTTAAATGCGAAACTCGCTAACGCGAATACTCGTTAAATCGGAAATCTCCTGTATATATTTATTAGCAATATATCAATAAGTTTAAATAAAGTGTTTTTTTTTCCAATTTATTTGAGCCATCAGCGCACACAATCACCGAAAAGAGCGATATGAAACTGCAAAAATTTTTGCTCAAATGCGCTCGCTGCGCGAAATTAAAAGAAAACAAAGAAAAACTACCGTTAACTTGAAGAATTAAACTTAAAACGTGAAGTTGGAGTTCCATAGAATATATTCTGTACAATTTCTCTTCTCTCTTTGCAATTTCATTTTTGAGCTATGCGGTTGACTTTTTCGTGGATTTCGTGATATATAGAGGGAGCTAGAGGTAGAGAGCGGGAGAGAGGGGAGACGGTGAGAGAGGGAGGGGTAGAGAGTGGTGGAAAATAGGGGTGGGAGAGAGGTTGCGAATGTAAGGGGCGGTAGAGGGGGAGGGAAGAGAAGTGGAGGGAGATATAGGGGGGAGAGATAAACAAACTGGGTAAGGTGACACTTTGACATTTCATCAAACTGTACTTACATATGTATATAATTTTCTTATGATCTTAAGTTAAGCTCTTAGCAGTTAGGACGATTTAAAGAATCGGTTAGGGCAAAATTTGATGTCACCAATATATTGCTCATGTAAACTGGATAGCAATAAAAGGGCAGCATTGGTGCTCGTCAAAACCCAATGCTGCTCGTCAACATTTTTGTTGACCGTGGGAAATAAAAAAAAAAATTTTTTTCCATATTGCCGGATCATCAAATGTTTATAAAAGCGTTCAAAAACATTTTGATATTGAAAGCTACAATCGTGAACAAATCTAGTAGCCTATATAAATGGATTTGTTAAAATAGATATGGCTGCGATACGGGATTCTCCAGGCGGGGTGAAAAAATAAAACAAAAAATAATCGAGATGGATACCTCTAAGTTACACCTAAGCAACTAAAGGCAAATGTTTTACTTCGCTCTCAGCTAAAGCTAAGTGTCCACTTCAATCAAAATTTTTGTTTCCATAAGCAACACACATATAAACAAGTAAGAATGCTAAAGTCGGTCAAGCCCGACTTTGAAATACCCAGCGTCCCGACATCATGAGCGCACTATGTTTGACTTCTCTATTTGTGGGCGTGGCAGTGGGAGGGCCACATAAATTATTTCCCTACACCTTTCATTCGCCTTGGTGAACCTATGTTGCGAATTTGAAGCTTCTACGCCTCTTACTTCGGAAGTTAGGAAAAATCTTAATTTGTGGGCGTGGAAGTGGGCGGGTTACATAAATTTTTACTCCTACACTTTTCATTTGCCTTGGTCAACCTATATTGCGATTTTGAAGCTTCTACGCCTTTTACCTCGGAAGTTACGAAAAATCTTAATTTGTGGGCATGGCAGTAGGCGGTCCACAAAAAATTTTTTCCAACACCTTTCATTCGCCTTGGTCAACCTATTTTGCGAATTTGAATCTTCTACGCCTTTTACTTCACAAGTTACGATAAACCCTTATTTATGGGCTTATTTGTGGGCGTGGCTCGTGGAGGGCGGCGTGCATTTTTTTCCAGGATGTGTCCCTTTTTGTAGTTTACCAGTACACGAAATATCAATGGAATGTGTTGAGTGGTTCGCAAGTTACAAGCATTTTACTGAAAACACAATAAATTCATTTGTGGGCGTGGCCGTGGGCGGATGTATCCCATTTTTACTTAGGATCATACTCGGACCCCGATATACATGTGTACCAAATTTCGACTTCATTGGTTCAGCCGTTTCGTAGGAGATCCGACCACGGATGGACGGACAGACGGACATGTCTAAATCGATTCAGTTTTTGATCCTGATCATTTCTATATATATTTTTCTATATCTCCGGAGCTTAATTCTCCCTGTTACAAGATTTGCACAAAACTAATATACCCCGCTTACGCTGGGTATAAAAAGTACTTTGGAGACTTCAAAATGCATTCTTTTACGTTAGAGGTAGCACTGACGAAACGAAATAAAGGTACTGACATTTATTTCGTGCGAAATTTGTTGGGCGCATCGAAAGCATTTGGGTAGGTTGAATGTTTTTTATAATTGAAGGGCAGCCGCGAATAACGTTGCAAACGCCAATTTTTGAAAAACCGTTGTTTTTGCATATTCTCTTTGACATGCTTCTTTTACATTGCTCCAACAAGAAATCATCAAAAATTTTTCACCTTAGATCGATCAAATCGCAATTAGAAAGAGTCAGTCAGTCGAAGAACGTTGTAAGTGCATAACAAAATGATGCGATCTGAATTATCAAATTTAATTGACAAGTGCCACCGAGGTACAAAACGAAAAGCTAATGTCAAAAATTGGAAAGACAATAGAAGTAAAAGGTTAAGAAATAGTGGAAAAGCTTATATTTCAAGAAAAAATAAGAGTTTACCTGAAAAAAACGCTCCTGACCTGGTAACATGGAATAACGTTTCAAGTGCACATAAAACTATGTTTCATTGAAATTATAATTTTATAGGTTTGTGATTGTCGATGCTGCTTTTATTGTAAAAGATTTAGCATACAGCAAATTAGGGACCATTTTCATAAGTTCTACGAAAAAACTTACTTAAGATTAAGTGAGGAAAAGAAAAAGGATATACTGGCAATGGCATCATACTTGCCTGAGAGCTACGCCGAGTTCTATAAATCGGTCTGCGTTTAAATTTAGCAATATCTTTGAAGTTTAGTTTTAAGTTCTTGAAAAGAATTTTCGTTTCATACTGGATTTATGTTTTTGTTATATAGTTTTTTGTAATAAATTATTTTTAAATCTCTATGATGTATCCTTTATTTTAGACACATAAGCTAATGGAAGAAAATTTCTTTGGAAGAAGTATTTTTTATCGAATAACGTTTCAAATGACATCGTACTCTCTGTTGCGAAACGTGGAATAACGTTTTAACAAGCAACGAGTTTTGGATATGAAACGTTCTTCCATTTTAAAATGATACAATATATCATTTACTAAACAAATATTATAATTACACAATTTTTATACCCAGCGTAAGCGGGGTATATTAGTTTTGTGCGAATCTTGTAACAGGGATAACTAAGCTCCGGAGATATAGACATATATATATAGAAATGATCAGGATCAAAAACTGAATCGATTTAGACATGTCCGTCAGTCCGTCCGTCCGTCTGTCCATCTGTCCGTCCGTCCGTCTGTCCGTCCGTCCGTGGTCGGATCTCCTCCGAAACGGCTGAACCAATCAAGTCGAAATTTGGCACACAGGTATATCGGGATCCGAGTATGATCCTAAGTAAAAATGGGAGACATCCGCCCACTGCCACGCCCACAAATGAATATAATGTGTTTTCAGTAAAATGCTTGTAACTTGCGAACCACTCAACACATTCCATTGATATTTGGCGTACTGGTAAACTACGAAACGGGACATATCCTGGAAAAAAGCGGACGCCGCCCTCCGTGAGCCACGCCCACAAATAAGGGCTTATCATAACTTGTGAAGTAAAATGCGTAGAAGCTTCAAATTCGCAACATAGGTTAACCAAGGCGAATGAAAGGTGTAGGAAAAAAAATTAATAGGGCCCGCCCACTGCCACGCCCACAAATGGAGATTTTTCGTAACTTCCGAATTAATAGGCGTAGAAGCTTCGAATTCGCAACATAGGTTGACCAAGGCGAATGAAAGGTGTAGGAAAAAAATTTATATGGCCCGCCCACTGCCACGCCCACAAGTGGAGATTTTTCGTAACTTCCGAATTAATAGGCGCAGAAGCTTCAAATTCGCAACATAGGTTGACCAAGGCGAATGAAAGGTGTAGGAAAAAATTTATATGGCCCGCCCACTGCCACGCCCACAAATGGAGATTTTTCGTAACTTCCGAATTAATCTGCTTAGAAGCTTCGAATTCGCAACATAGGTTGACCAAGGCAAATGAAAGGTGTAGGGAAAAAATTTAACTGGCCCGCCCCCTGCCACGCCCACAAATGAAGATTTTTCGTAACTTCCGAAGTAAAAGGCGTAGAAGCTTCGAATTCGCAACATAGGTTCACCAAGGCGAATGAAAGGTGTAGGGAAAAAATTTAACTGACCCGCCCCCTGCCACGCCCACAAATGAAGATTTTTCGTAACTTCCGAAGTAAAAGGCGTAGAAGCTTCGAATTCGCAACGTAGGTTCACCAAGGCGAATGAAAGGTGTAGGAAAAAATTTATGTGGCCCGCTCAGTGCCACGCCCAAAAATGAAGATTTTTCGTAACTTCCGAAGTAAAAGGCGTAGAAGCTTCGAATTCGCAACGTAGGTTCACCAAGGCGAATGAAAGGTGTAGGAAAAAATTTATGTGGCCCGCTCAGTGCCACGCCCACAAATGAAGATTTTTCGTAACTTCCGAAGTAAAAGGCGTAGAAGCTTCAAATTCGCAACATAGGTTCACCAAGGCGAATGAAAGGTGTAAGAAAAAATGTTATGTGGCCCGCCCACTGCCACGCCCACAAATAGAGAAGCAAAACATAGTGCGCTCATAATGTCGGGACGCTGGGTATTTCAAAGTCGGGCTGGACCGACTTTAGCTTTCTTACTTGTTGGTGCTGACATAGTTAGTTCTAGAATCGACTGCCCAGACCTGCTTGAACTTATCAATTTCAATGTGCCTGCAAGATCTTTGAGACACACTGATATTTTTTATCTTGGTTTGAGACGAACAAATTATGCCTCGTTTGCTCCTATTCACAGGGCTTTAACAATCTGCAACAGAATGTCCACCAACAGTTCGTTCGATTTATGCCTCTCTAAAGATACTTTAAGGGTGTTACTTAATATGTTATTGTAATTTAAGAGCATAGTAGTCTGTAAGAAATGTATTTCATAGACTTAAATAAATAAATAAATAAATATATATAGAAATGATCAGGATCAAAAACTGAATCGATTTAGACATGTCCGTCTGTCCGTCCCACCGTCTGTCCGTCCGTCCCTCTGTCCGTCCGTCCGCCTGTCCGTCCGTCCGTGGTCGGATCTCCTCCGAAACGGCTGGACCAATAAAATCGAAATTTGGCACACAGGTATATCGGGATCCGAGTATGATCCTAAGTAAAAATGGGAGACATCCGCCCACTGCCACGCTCACAAATGAATATAATTTGTTTTCATCAAAATGCTTGTAACTTGCGAACCACTGAACACATTTCATTGATATTTGATGTACTGGTAAACTACGTAATGAGACATATGCTGGAAAGAAATGGACACCGTCCTCCTCGAGCCACGCCCACAAATAAGCCCACAAATAAGGGTTAATCGTAACTTGTGAAGTAAAAGGCGTAGAAGCTTCAAATTCGCAACATATGTTGACCAAGGCAAATGAAAGGTGTAGGAACAAAAATTTATGTAGCCCGCCCACTGCCACGCCCTCAAATGGAGAATTTTCGTAGCTTCCGAAGTAAAAGGCGTAGAAGCTTCAAATTCGAAACATAGGTTAACCAAGGCGAATGAAAGGTGTAGGAAAAAAATTTATATGGCCCGCCAACTGCCACGCCCACAAATTCAGATTTTTCGTAACTTCCGAAGTAAAAGGCGTAGAAGCTTCAAATTCTCAGCATAGGTTGACCAAGGTGAACGAAAGGCGCAGGAAAAAGATTTATGTAGGCCGCCCACTGCCACGCCCACAAATGGAGATTTTTCGTAACATAGAGCGCCAATTATGTGGGAACGCTGGGTATTTCAAAGTCGGGCTTGACCGACTTTAGCTTTCTTACTTGTTTTTTTACTAAAATGGTTTTTTTAAACTAAATACTTTGATAATAAATTTAAAAAAAAAATACAGAAATTGTCTTCTTATTTTAAAACGTTTTTTGCGAATTGTGAACAATTTGAATTCTGTCACTTACAACGTTATTCGCGGCTGCCCCTCAATTCTTGAACTGAAACTCAATAGAATTCAATGAAAATCGACTGGAAATCTTATTATATGACCGACGCATGAATCCATTTAAAACAAGTAAGGGTGTTATAGTCAGGCGAGCCTGACAATGGAATATCCGACACAGACACACATGTTCAAGTAATTTTTAATATCCAGAGGTGTTTAAGGCCACTAGAGGCCCCATATACCGACTTTTGATAGATTTTTTTAATGAAAACTGCCCCTTTGACACGCCCACTTTTCCAATTTTTGTTGAACTATAAGCGGAGGCTTAAATATACGCTCAAATTTTAAGTTTCATTGAAATATTTCGAAAAAGTCCGATCTTGAGGCAGTTTTGGGATTTTTGTGACAGACCCTAGTACTGGAAAAATTTTTTGGGAGAATGTTTATGGCTACAAAGGAAGCATAACTGCCACATTTCGTTCAATTCCCATTTGAATTTCGGGTGTAGGAAGCCATTTTCGAAAAACGCTCTTCGGCCACGCCCACTTTTCCAATTTTTTGAAATTGAATAACTTGACGTCAAATATGTTCAACTATCAAATTAAATCACAATCACCCCTATTATGATTGTCGACTACTGATAGAGAATCGAAAAAGTTCTATCGTCGACTAAAATTTTTCATTTTCTAGTATGTGGAAAATTAAAATTTTTTGTCGAAGATAGAACTTTTTCGATTCTCTATCAGTAGTCGACAATCATAATAGGACTGAATATCTTGAAAAACTTCGATTTGAGAGCAGTTTTTGTGATTTTCGTAACAGACCCTACTACTGGAGGTACCCCTAAAAATGGTCCAATCGGGTCCATTCTCTAACTTGTTCTTGATCATGTGCGTTGATGCCCGCGGAGCAAGCTTCGGAGCATTGAGAGCGAATGCTTGTGTACATACACAAAAGTGATTTTATTAGAAAAGAAGCCATAAAGTGAAGAGATATGAAGTGTTCAGTCATAAATTGCGACAGTGTTTACGAAGGAAAGGGTTGTGAGTGCAGTTTTTTTCACTTTCCTACGGATGCTGCAACTCGCAAGAAATGGATTGATTTCTCGGGGCAAAAGAAAGAATGCATTACAAAACATTCATGTTTGTATGCACCACTTCAAAGCGGAGGATTTTGCCAACAACGTGAAATTTGAATTAGGTAAATATAAAGTATACGAAGACGTACAAAATTTACTAAATTACATAATTTTATTCACAGGATTCGCTAAGCAGCGACAATTGAAGCGAGGTGCAGTTCCTTCAATTAACACTAAAACCCCAGCAAATGTCGAGCTCTTCCAGAGGTGCTAAAATAGAAAAACGGGAGCAAAAGAAAATTGTAGCTACTCTTTTAAAAGAGCACAATGCTGGAAATGATCGTGTTGAAGGTGAGAATTAATCAGGACTCATGGCAAAGTGGAAACAGCCAATATTTTACGACTTCGATTGCAAAATGACGAAAGATATTTTGTTTTCTATGCTGGAAAAAGCAAAATCGTGCGGCTACACAATCGTGGCTATGGTGTCAGATTTGGGAGGTGGCAATAGATCATTGAGGAATGAGCTAGGCGTAAAGGAGGAAAATCCATGGTATAAAAAAAAGTAGTTAGATAATTGTTGAAAAATTTTTGAATTGAAGATTTCTATTTTCAGGTTTCTCTACAACGACGAAAAAATTTTCATCTTTGCTGACGTACCACATTTAATAAAGCTTTTGCGTAACCATTTCATTGACCAAGGATTTATTATAAATGACAAACCTGTGCAAAAGGATATTATTTCTAAGCTTTTGCAGGCTACATAAACGGAGTTAACAATTACTCACAAAATTTCGCAAAACAACCTTAACGTTACAGGTGCAAAAAGACAGAATGTGAAATTAGCTACCAAGCTATTTTCGCATACTACTGCACAAGCCATAACAAGAGTAGCTAGTCAAGGCTTCTTAGAAGGATGTAATTGGAATGAGTGTTATCACCTATTTAAATTGGTAAGATGTATACAACAGTTCATCATTACCAAAACTAAAGTTTTTATTCCGTTCCAGACTAACGATTGGTTTGACGTTATGAACGTCAGGGTACCACGAAGTGACCCAAGATCGAGATGCCATGCTTATGGGTTGGCTTTAGAAGAGCAAAACATTATTTTGAATCAAATGACCGATTTGATGAAAAGTATGCGGACAATTGGTGGAAAAAATTTGCTTCCTTTCCAAAAAGGTAAATTGAAAAAATTAACTGTACCTACAAATTTAATTCCATTTATTCAAAACTTTAACATTTACAATTCAGGAATTATACAATCAAACACCGCCTTGAAGGATTTATTTGAAGAGCTTAACACCAGATATGGCTTCAAATACGTATTGACTTACCGTCTCAACCAAGACGTACTTGAGAATTTCTTCGGTATCATTCGCAGTAAGGGTGGCTTACACGACCATCCTGATCAGGAGGAGTTCAAATTTCGATTACGATCATACATACTTGGTCGTAATGAGGGTGCTGTATCTGAAGGGACAAACGTCGACTATGATGACACACCCGATTTAGAGCTTACGGAAAATACTCTTACCGGTAGTTATATTTGCTATCATTCAAACAGTATGTCAAACTAATGGTTTTCCTTCTTTAAGGCCTTGTTTTTTCAAAAATAATTGTGGAAGACGACATCAGCGAAGAATTGTGAAAGAGTTGAAGGACATGGCATATGATGGATTGGAAAATCTCGCAGGGTATATCTGCCATAAATTAAAAGACGAAGTTCCCGATATTGGAGTACCAACTTGTTCAACCAATCCTCACTCATATTCATGGGTCAATCATTTGAGTGAGGGCAGGTTGACGAAACCTTCGCCGCAAATGATGACCCATGTCGAAGCTCTTCACTCGATATTTGAGTCCTTAAACCAGGATGGCCTATTGTTGACGAAAAACTTTTTGCGAAAACATTTTGAGAAAGCGGCTGCAATTGATTGTAGCGAAAAAGTAAAAAAGCTTTTTTTTCGAGCAAGAATGTACTTCAAAATAAGAACATTAAATCGCGAAATAATTGAAAGTGCAAAAATTAGAAAACGCAAATTCGTAAAAATTATTACTTAAATAAAAATAGTAAATATATTTAAAATCGTGGTTTTTGATTTTTATTGCATCATTCAAATCGTTATACACTTTTCATTTCTCTGTTGAACCTCTTCTAAACATTCACTTTTGAAGTAATGTCATTACACCTGTAAGTATTTTGCTTCAAATGTTCCTGCCAAGTTAGTTCCAAATTCTCCTGCGCCTCTACAAATGCCGTACCTCCTCTCTCAGTTGCTCCATATATCATATCAACGTTATTGTTTCAATATTTCCTTGTTGATGTTTTCACAGTTTTGTATGCAGTGTCATCGCTTCTGTAAAAAAATGAAAATACAGCAAAACAAATATTTCTATGATCCAAAAGTTATTTTTAAATAACAATAAAATACTTCCATAACTTACCGCTTAAACTTTTTTTCTCCGAATCTGTCTAATTTCTTTTATTTTCATTTCTCTGTTGAACATCTTCTAAACATTCACTTTTGAAGTAATATCCGTACAATTGTAAGTATTTTGCTTCAATTGTTCCTGCCAAGGTAGTTCCAAATTCTCCTGCGCCTCTACCAATGCCATACCTACGCTCCCAGTTGCTCCATATTTCATAACCACATTATTTTTTTCAATATTTCCTTGTTGATATTTTCATAGTTTTGTGTGCAGTATAATAGTTTCTGTAAAAAACGAAAATACAGCCAAACAAATATCTCTATGAACGAAAAGTTATTTTTAAATAACAATAAAATACTTCCAAAACTTACCGCTTAAACTGTTTTTCTCCAAATCTGTCCAATTTCTTTTATTTTTGGAAAACATAGTTGAAATGTTCACTTTGTCTTGAAAGTTTCATACAAACATGACATTTCACTAACAGCTGTCTGAGGTGATGACGTAGATGCGCAGAACAAAACAATTTTGAAAATTAATCGGTGCAATCTAGGCCGATAGCCTCGGAAGCTAGCGCCTCCTATTTTTTAAAGATTGCGTCTTAATTTATTAAGGCGCAATACACAAATAAAATAAAAAAAAAAAAATCGGTGCAATCTTCTTTTCTATCATTCTTGATCGTTGAGGAGCTATGACGCTGAAGTGAAAAAGTGCTCAACTAGCCCCGCTCTAGGCTACTCGTATAACAAGAATGGGGGAATAACTTTATTTGAATATTGATTGTGATTGAGAGTTATTGTATTGGTCTTTTATTGATTTCAATTGAGTTCAAGGAATTTCTTCGCTCACTGTTCAAGGGTAAAGATTATTTATAGAACAGTTTACTGAGAAGGATGCTATATTTCCTGTTAATATATGATGATATTTTCATAACTTTACTCAATTAAAAATGTTTTTCCTTTTGTTTTTTTTTTATTGAACATTTTTCAGAGGAAATGTTGCGATGTTTATTATTTTTGGTGGTTTTGCTCTCTCATTATACCCGACACACTCTGTGTCGAGGTTATATTGCGTTTGTTTGGTAGTGTGTAACACCCAGAACCAGTCGAGATAGACCACACAAAATATATATAGAAATGATCAGAATCACCAGGAGACTCGATTTAGACATGTCCGTCTGTCTGTATACAGTTATCTTATCGAAGGAGTTGAGATATCTTGACAAAATTTGGTATGCGTGCTCACCGGAACATGAGTAGGAACAATTTCGAGAACGGACCCGATCGACCCCTTATAAGGAATACCTCCAGTACCAAATCACAAAAACTGCTCTAAAACCGGAGTTTTTCAAGATATTTTGATTGAATTTGACATTTGAACATATCTTAGGGCAATTAATGTGATTTCCAAAACTTAGAAAAGTGGGCGAGGCAGAAGGGCGATTTTTGAAAATTGTCTCCTATACCCGAAATTCAAATGGGACTTGTACCAAAGTTTGCAGATATGCTTCCTTTGTAACCACAAACATCCTCTCTAAAAATTTCTTTGATAGGTCCATTATTAAGGGTACCTCCAGTACTAGGGTCTGTCACAAAAATCCCAAAACTGCCTCAAAATCTGACTTTTTCAAAATATTTCAATGAATCTTGGAATTGGAGTGTGTATTTAAGCCTCCGATTAGAATTTCAAAAAAAAAAAATGGAAGAGTGGGCGTGGCAAAGGGCGGTTTTCATAAGGAATTTTAACAAAAGTCGGTATATGGGGCCCCTAGTGGCCTTACAATCGTCTTGGATATTCTTTCTTAGTAGTCCTGTTTTTTGGGCGTTGTTCAAAAATTATTTAAACATGTGTGTCTGTGTCGGGTATTTTATTGTCTACGACTATAACACCCTTACTTGTTTTTTTGTTCTCTGGTTTCTAACTGCATTAAAAACTGAATGTATGTATTTATCTTATCATCCTTTTGTTGTTTTGAAGTCGAGTAACGTGATATTTTGTCAACAGAGGTTTTTGTGCCGTCAGTTTTAATTGCTTTGTTGAACATACTCCTTTTTCGCTGCATTAAATGACTTCATATATTTTCATATTCTTATACCCGACACACTCTGTTTGTGTGGTTGTGTGTAACACCCATAACCAGTCGAGATAGACCATACAAAATATATATAGAAATGATCAGCGTCACCAGGAGATTCGATTTAGACATGTCCGTCCGTCTGTCTGTCTGTACACAGTTATATTATCGAAGGAGTAGAGCTATCTTGAAGAAATTTTGTATGCGTGCTAACGTCGACATGAGTAAGAACAAGTTAGAGAATGGACCCGATCGGACCATTTTTAGGGGTACCTCCAGTACTAGGGTCTGTCACAAAAATCTCAAAACTGCCCCAAATACGGATTTTTTTGAGATATTCCACTGAAACTTAAAATTTCAGCGTATATTAAGGCCTTCGATTAGAAAAAAAAATTGTAAAAGTGGGCGTGGCAAAAGGGCGGTTTGCATAAAGAAATTCAACAAAAGTCGGTATATGGGGCCCCTAATGGCCTTAAGCGGACCTTCTGGTCTAGAATTTTTTGAAAATTGATTTTTTTTTTATATATATTTCGGAAGAATAGACTTTTAAGAATATGCTGGCAAAGTTTCGTGAAGATATTGACAATATTTGTTTTGCTACAGCCTTTTTAGAAGGTGGAGACAGCAGGCAGCGCGCTTGATCAAAGCAACTTTGAACGCGTTTATCTCAAAACTACTTTTTTTGACCTGGTGTGAAGGAAAACAAAAAAACCATCGAACCGATTTGTCTGGAATTTTTATATATTATTCATAACATCAATGCCTATGGCCCGAACTAGAATCGAATTTTTATTTCAAGAACTTCATATTTTTTCATCAAAAAAATGGTCAAAAAAAGGGGAGTTTTTGATGGTTGAAATAAAAAATTGCGCCATTTTGTCAATTAAAAAAAATTTTTTTTTATTCCAGTTCCTGCCATAGCCGCATTCATTCTGATTAAGAAGATATTTTTGTTTTTTTTGTTCGATTACCAGAACTGCCAAAATCTTTCACACCACGGAGGTACTTTTTCAAAGAGGGTCCACTTCAACGCCATTTTTAAAATACCAAAAAAAAAAAAATTACAACATTTTATAAATAAAGAATATAATAAGCCTGCATACTTAGAAAATCGTTTTTTATTTGGCTTAATACCAAAAAAAAATCATGAAAATACCCTAAATTTTCGTGCTCTAGACCAGAAGGTCCCCTTAAACACCTCTTGATATTAAAAATTATTTGAACATGTGTGTCTGTGTGAGGTATTCTATTGTCAGGCTCGCCGGACTACAACACCCTTACTTGTTTATACCCGACACACTCTGTGTCGAGGGTATATTGCGTTGTGTGGTTGTGTGTAACACCCAGAACCAGTCAAGATATGGTATGGTATGGTATGCGTGCTCACGGCGACATGAGTAAGAACAAGTTCGAGAATGGACCCGATGGGACCATTATTAGGGGTACCTCCAGTACTAGGGTCTGTCACAAAAACTCCAAAACTGCTGCAAATTCGGGCTTTTTGAATTATTTCAATACCGTATATGACCGTATATTTAAACCTCCGATTAGAATTGCAAAAAAAATGGAAACATGGGCGTGGAAAAGGGGCGGAAAAAAAATTTTCAGTTTGGGGCCATTTTGCATTGGGGCCATTTTTCAGGCCGCCGAAAGCTTCCTCTCAGTGTCGTATTAAATTTTTACCCGGTTTTTGTATTCGGTGTTTGCAAATGTAACTGAAAATTTCAAATGCAACTCTGCGCTAACCTCAGAATTAATTGTTAACCCAGGGTTTATTTTCGGGTTAGATGATTTTTTTATATGCGTTTTAAAATTTGAAACCCTGGGTTTCGTCGATAACCCTAACCCGGCCTAGTGAGAACATAGCATAAGTTGTTATGTTATGTATACGAAAATCCGAAATGAGTTGTTTTGGAAAAACCTTTATATAGCTGTTTATGGTTGAGAAATTTTCATTTAAACTAAAAATAAAATGCAAATTTTATAGAATTTTTTAAATTTTTTGACTTTGAGCATCATTTTACACGATTTATTTGAAGATTTTTCAATTATTTTTGATATAATATTGAAGAATGATGTTTAAAGAATACACAAGTTTTTAAAATTTTAAGATATCTTAAACACATTTGAGAAAACTGAGTAGAAATGAAGCAATGGTGCTAAAAATTTCAAAAATTTCAAAGCTTCTCGAAATCCTTATCTGATGGAATTTTTTTGATATTTTTCAATTATTCAGCAGACCAAAGTCTACTAGAGCCACCACTCAAACTCAAAAGGAGGGAGGAAAAATTCAATTTTGCAGACTCGTGTTTTTAGCCGATTTCCTTTTCAATATTTTCTAGTTGAAATTCAAGATAAAAATAAGAAGTGTTTCTGGTAAAAATTTCAATCAATTCTTTCCACTGTCACTCTCCTTGGTCACGTGAAAATAACGTTAATATTCTTATTTTTAGGTAATATTTTTCGCTCTGTGTACGGCTGCGCAAAGCAAATGTGTTCACGCGACTTCAAGCCACGTGTAATTGAAAAAGATGAATGTGTAGCACCATTTTGCAAACAGAGCTGAGCTTAATTTAGCTTGTTTTATCTGACAAAAGTGAGTTTAAATTTTTTCGATTACTTTTTCATTTAGAAACTAGTTATGATGAACTTTTTGAGAAATTTACGGAACTATTTAACCGTCTTACCTCTTTTTATTAAATAACGGAATTTTTTCCCCCAATTTTTGAAGGATCTCCAGTCGTTCTGAAAGATAAAAAAAGAGAAGACAATAAGAGCTTTACGAATTTGACAATTAACCATATTCTTTATTGACTTCCTTAAATGGTCAGTCATACTTATTTAAAACCTTTTTCCCTTTTTCCTTTTCCTTTCGACTCAATAAAAGGCTCAAAAATGCACTCACGACTGCAACGGCCGCAGAGAAAGAGAGCGGTAGCGAAAGAGAGAGAGAGAGAGGTCACATAAATTATTCGAAAAAATTGTTTTCGTATATTTTTTCATTTATCAGTGCACGTAGCTAAGCACTTTACCCTCAAATATATACTCGATGTAACGTTCGACAGCTGCGACAGATAAGCAAGCGAAAGCCCGAAAACAATATCCCTTAGGCCTAATTAATCACTTTGAGTTCGTTTGACGATAAGAGAAATATGGCTTTATTCTTTTCAGCAAGAGTAAAAGACGTCAACTGGCTTTATGAATATTTAGAAACTGGTTCAAAGCATTTTGAAAGCTCCGATAGGTAAATCTTTCGAAATATTTTAAAAACGTTCTCGATTTGATAAGCGAAATGTGTGCATAAAATGTGTCAAGATATTAGAAACACAATTAAAAAAAAAAAAAAATAATAATAATACCTAACTTGAAAGAAAATAAGAAAAGTAAAAAGAGAGGAAAAAAATCGAACAAAGGAAACATATTTATAAGCTTAAATTGCAGCTGTTGTTTAAGGTTACCAGCTTGTAGAAAAAGTAGGAGAAAAAAATTTGCAATAAAACAAAAAAAAAAAAAAAAAAATTAAGAAAAAAAACTTAAAAAGTGCGGTCGGTCAAGTGGCAGCAACATTTTTCCCCTTGTTGTTTTTTCTTCTTTGAAATTGCTCATCCAGAAAAAATTCGACTTGAAATATAAGCCAACTACATTCTGGAGTTTGTCGGCAGGGTTTTAGGTAGTTTTTAATACCCAGCGTAACCAGGGTATATAAGTTCTGTGCGAATCTTGTAACGGCTAGAACTAAGCTCCGCAGATATAAATATATACAATTCTTGATCAGGATCGAAAACTGAATCGATTTAGACATATCCATCTGTCCGGCCGTCTGTGGTCGGACTTCCTTCCAAGCGGTTAGACCAATCACGTCAAAATTTGGCATACAGGTATATCGGGCCCCGAGTATGATCCTAAGAGAAAATGGGGGATATCCGCCCACTGCTACGCCCACAAATTTGTTGATGTATGGTGCACGGGTAAAGTACCAAAAGAGATGTACTATCCTGGAAAAATATGGGCGTCGTCCTCTTGCAGCCACGCCCACAAATGTGCCCAAAAATGAGGGTTTATCGTAACTTGCGTATGGAAATGCATAGGAGCTTCAAATTTCAAATATAGCTTAACCCGACCGCCCATTTCCACGCCCACAACTAGACAACTTCCTAAGTTAAAGGCGTTGAAGATTCAAATTCGAAACATAGGTTGAGCAGGGCGAATGAAGGGTGTAGGAAAAAAATGTGTGTGGTTTGTATATGAAAGTGGGCCTTGACCGACTTTAGCTTTCTTAAATGTTTCAAATAAAATTTGCCTCAAAAGAATTTTTTTTATTTAGTTTTTGGTTTAAGCATTTTATTTTTGATATCATATATGTTTTTTGCGCATGAGAGACTTAACAGTTTATAGCAGATGTTTGGCCAGAAAAGTTGAAATTTCAACATGTTGCCCCGCTTCGAGGAAGCGAGAGAAATCGATACATTAGTTAATAGTTAGCTTTTAGGATCTATTCCGACGGAATTATTGAGTCCACAATGACGTCAAATGTTTGCTGTGAGACATTCCACCACAGATCGCTCGCATTCTCGATTCAGAAGTTTCGTCTAGATTTTAGTCATGTTTGACCTCAGTCACTGTGAGATCATAATTTTTTATTGGATTGGCTTTTAAGGCCAAGATTTAGAAGAGCAAACAAATGTTTATTTTTTCCATTCCATGGAACCGTTTTAGGATTGTGGTACACTGAGAGAAAAACGTCCCATAACAATATTAAAAGTACGACCATTGTTTTAATAGGACGCTTTTCAGTAGTATTTTACTATTAAAACAATAGTTTTTTAATGAAATCAATAGTTTTTGGTTTATTATAACAATAGTTTTAAAATTATTTTTATTAATAGGACACACATTATAAGTTTAATAAGAAATACGATAGGTTTAATAGTATTTTACCATTAATAATTAATAACACGTACTATTAATTTCATAGTACGATCCCATTAATTTTCAATGGAAGCTACGATTAGTTCAGTGTGAGAGTAGGTTAGTTTAATGTTATTTGCATATTAATTCAATAACATTGCTACTATTATTTGAAATATGGTACACATCATTAAAATAATCAGAAAAAACTATTAATTTAATATGATTTATCCTGTTGATTTATGATTTCACGTTCCGCCATGTTTTTCGAATGGCGGTATTAGAATTATCCGTCTGCATCTGTTTTGTCTGTGAGAAAAAAATATTTTTATAAGGAAAAATTTATTTAATTTCCATCGATAAGATGACCCTTGAAAAATGAAGAAGTAAAAATAACACTTTCACCATAAATCTATGCTGGCGTATGCTTTCGGGACTTATCAATCGCAAAATATTTTTAAATGAAGTCGATATTTTGTTTATTATTCATTTCATATTCAATTCATAAGACACACTAAATAGAAAAGTAAGTTTTTTTGTTATTTCGTTTAACGTTCGTTTTCGTTTCGTTCTTTTCGTTGCATTCATATTCGAATTCGAATTTCGAAGTATAATAATGATATTCCACTATTGTATCAATAGGATCTTAATATTGATTTTCAATAGGATATGTCGGTTTAATAGTACAACCTTTTGATTTTTAATAAGACATGCTATCAAATTAAAACTGTAAGACTTTTGAAATAAAAGTACAAATATACTATTATAATAAATATTTCAAAACTATTGCGGTTATAGTCCAAGTCACAATGACTTATTTAAATCGTAAACAAGTAAGAAAGCTAAAGTCGGTCAAGCCAGACTTTGAAATACCCAGCGTCCCGACATTATTGGCGCACTATGTTTTGCCTCTCTATTTGTGGGCGTGGCTGTGGGCGGGCCACATAAAGTTTTCCCTGCTCCTTTCATTCGCCTTGCTGAACCTATGTTGCGAATTTGAAGCTTCTACGCCTTTTACTTCACAAGTTACGAGAAACCCTTATTTGTGGGCGTAGCTCGAGGAGGACAGCGTCCATTTTTTTCCAGGATATGTCCGTTTACAAAGTTAACCAGTACACCAAATATCAATGAAATGTGTTGAGTTGTTCGCAAGTTACAAGCATTTTACTGAAAACACATTATATTCATTTTTGGGCGTGGCAGTGGGCGGAAGTCTCCCATTTTTACTTAGGATCATACTCATATCCCGATATACCTGTGTGCCAAATTTCGACTTGATTGGTCCAGCCGTTTCGGAGGATATCCGACCACGGATGGACGGACGGACAAACGGACAGACAGACAGAGGGACAGACGGACAGACGGACATGTCTAAATCGATTCAGTTTTTGATCCTGATCAAGAATATATATATATGTCTATATCTACGGAGCTTAGTTCTGGCTGTTACAAGATTCGCACAAAACTAATATACCCTGCTTACGCTGCACATACCGGTATTTTGATAATCTAGGCGGCCAAAACTATTTTAACGTTTTCTATAGTCTTTAATACTTTTATTCATCATCATTCAGACAATTGACTTATTTTTATTGAACTACTATACTATTAACCCTTAAATGCCCGTGGTACAGATACTATTAACCCTTAAATGCCCGTGGTACAGATAGAAAATGAATTTTATTTGGGCATTGATAGGTTAAATTATACAAAGTAGACATCATTATTAATTTTTGATTTAAAATGTGAAAAATTGTGCTTGAGAGCTGATATCTGTTCGTCAGAGTATTTTTCACTTGACAAAAGCTCCTGTTGTAAACAGTTCAATTTATCGTCCAAACTTGGTACATTCTGAGTTTGCATGCGGTCGAATAGGTATTTTCGAGTCACAATTCGAACCGCTGAAATGCCTTGAGAACCTGTAACAAAACAAAAAGTAACAAAATTGTTCCATGAAACTTTTTTTTTTTATTTGTTAAGCTAAAAGTTATACTTCCAAGTCCGTCCAAGCTTGAATTTTTGTTTCAGATTGTGCTTATAGGTTTTGAGATGTAGAATAAAGTAGAATTAGCCGCAGAAAGCCGCAGATTAATTAATTGTGGACTTTTAGAAGTTTCATGGAACAATTTTTTTAAAAAACGTTTTCTATATTTGTTACTTTTTGTTTTGTTACAGGTTCTCAAGGCATTTCAGCGGTTCGAATTGTGACTCGAAAATACCTATTCGACCGCATGCAAACTCAGAATGTACCAAGTTTGGACGATAAATTGAACTGTTTACAACAGGAGCTTTTGTCAAGTGAAAAATACTCTGACGAACAGATATCAGCTCTCAAGCACAATTTTTCACATTTTAAATCAAAAATTAATAATGATGTCTACTTTGTATAATTTAACCTATCAATGCCCAAATAAAATTCATTTTCTATCTGTACCACGGGCATTTAAGGGTTAATAGTATCTGTACCACGGGCATTTAAGGGTTAATAGTATAATAGTTCAATAAAAATAAGTCAATTGTCTGAATGATGATGAATAAAAGTATTAAAGACTATAGAAAACGTTAAAATAGTTTTGGCCGCCTAGATTATCAAAATACCGGTATGTGCGCTGGGAGCAATGGGATTCGCATTGATTTTACGAGATTTTTTCTCTGAGTGTACGTCATACATTTACGAATGACTCGATAGAACGAAAAAATCACGCCTACATAATCGATAAGAAACTTTTAAGCTGTGAATTATGGGTTGAATCGTAAAAAGCATTTGAGAAGCGGAGGTGGAGGAAAAGACAAAGAAGATGAGAATAAACAAAGATGGTTGGGAGGATTTTCTCTTTTTGATCGGATGGAGGCACTTGAACATGCGAAATGATACCTGAATCTTGTTCGGACTTCGAAAAGATAAAAAAAAGATAACAACAAAAGCGGAACATACGGGTTTTCGAGGTGCACTGTGCACACACGTGAGAAAAGGTAACGAGATGGAGGTAATAACAGCATCAATTAAGGGTATTTCCGATTTTTGATGACACTTATTACTATAAATCTTATTTATTCATATACCCCTCGTCTCTTATAAAATTTAATCGGCACTACTAAGCTTTTTTACAGTATTTTTCACTTCTGGAATTAAAGTATAACGAAGAGATTCTTGAGTTAAGGATCAAATTAGGATAACGTAGGAACAGCGACTGCTAAATTAGAAATAGCTAAACATAGTTGGTAATAAACGAAAAAAGATTGAAAAAATAATAAACCAGTCAGCCCTAGAAATTTGCCAATTGACGGAAAACGGCTGCAAATCGTTACTTGTCCGATCGATATGTCGTTTGATCGTTCTATCAACTCAAACTGAGGCAAGCTAGTAAGCAAAGCATGGCAATTGAATAATCGGTTTATAAGGTCCAAGCTCGATACAATAGAAAATACATTCATTTTAGGGAGAAATCGTTTTAAAGAGAGCAGGAAAACTTGGGAATTTCGTTGCACAGAGGTTCAACGGTTGGTTATTCAAAATTATTTTAGGATTATTTTCATTGTGTCTGTTTCTTAGCCAGAAGTTCATTGACTGCTCGAGGCTTTTTCTTTTTTATTTTTTTATTTTTTTTTTTTGAATTCGTTTTATCTCATATGACTGAGCTGTAACCTTAAGCCTTCACAGCAAGGTTATTATTCGGTTTTACGTAGTAACCAGCCAAGTAAGATGAGATTTTTCTTCGAGTGTTAAATAATTTTTCATTTGCCCGAAGTTCATTTCACTTAATAGAGAAGTCATCAAAAACTGTGACAAAAAAATTCGAATTTTTTTCTTTTTTTATACTGAAACCTTTTCACACTTTTCATCACATTTAATCGGAAAGTTGAACAAAAGTGAAAACGATATCACAAAAGAAGCATTGTTCGCATTGTGGCAAATGTTTCGTCAGCTATATTTGACCCTAAAACTCGTTATTGACGCAATTTATTTGTTTTCCGATTAGGAATGGAATGGTATATCACATAAATTTATGAAGAAATGTCGAAGCAGCACAAAAGAGAAAAATAAAAGAAAATACAAGAAAAAGAATAAATAAACAAGAGAAAAAAAAAACTCGACTTGTAAAAATTCAAATTATCACCATAATCACTCAAAGGCTTTGAGCAGTCATGTTGGCTGACTGCCTTTATTTCATTTTAACCTATTTATTATTGCTCTTTTTTCAAGTACTTCTTTTGGGAGGGCTGGGGTTTAAGCGCTTAACCGTATAAGAGCGTGTTCTATTTTACAAGAAATTTTCCTTTGGAGTATTTTTTTTTTTTACTCTGCCTTAAATGACGATTCTGATACTTTTCTTCACAAACAAAAGACATGGTTGCGAGCGGCGAAGTTAAAGGGCACCACAAAAAAATATACAGGGTGTCCAAGGAACTTTGTGGAATATTTGATGTCAATATCTTATGTCAAGGGCTGTAGTTTTTGCTTTACCCGACACAGATACACACGTTCAAATAATTTTGTTTAAATCAAGAAGTGTTTAAGTCCATAAGGGGCCCCATATGCCGACTTTTGTTAAATTTCTTTATTAAAACCGCCCCTTTGCCACGCCCACCTTTCAAAATGTTTATATATTCTAACCGGAGGCTTAAATATAGGCTCGAACTCTAAGTTATTTCGAAAAGCCAGAATTTGAAGCAGTTTTGGAATTTTTGTGCCAGACCCTAGTACTGGAGGTACCCCTAATAATGGACCGATCAAGAAAATGTTTGGGGAGGATGTTTATGGCTACAAAAGGTAGCAAAAGTGCCAACTTTCGTTCAAGTCCCATTTGAATTTCGCAAAACGCCCTTCTGCCACGCCCACTTTTCACATTTTTGGAAATAATATTACTTGCCTTTAGACATGTTCAAATATCAAATTTCATCAAAATATCTTGAAAAACTCCGATTTAAGAGCAGTTTTTGTGACTTTCATAACAGACCCTAGTACTGGAGGTACCCCTAAAAATGGTCCGATCGAGTGCATTCTCGAACTAGTTCTTACTCATATCCCCGTTAGCACGCATACCAAATTTCGTCAAGATAGCTCAACTCCTTCGATGAGAAAACTGTATACAGACAGACAGACGGACGTACATGTCTAAATCGAATCTCCTGGTGACGCTGATCATTTCTATATATATTTTGTATGGTCTATCTCGACTGGTTCTGGTCGGGTATAAAAAGATGAATTTTTTAATGAACTTTTTAATATTCTACAAAGTATATGTAGGTATGTATGTACATTAGGGCGGGTCGATTTATTTTCGAAAAAATGGAATAGCAAAATCGTAATCTACGGAAATTTCTAAGAAAATTTTCCTCAGAAACCATGGCCCTAAAATCAATCCCTGTTCTGCGCAAATCGACCGCAAAATATGTCAATGACGATAAGTTTTCATAGATATTTTTTTTTTTTAATTTTATTAAAAAAATTTTTTTCTAATAATAAAATTCTTAGACGCGTTATATTTCTTATAATATACCTATAAGTGGACCAATTTTTTTATTAAGACCATTCAGAATGTGGTTTTTCCAAGTTGTTGTTAAACTAAATATCAATCAACCAATTCTGAAGTATGGAATCGTCAGCAATGTCTATTGGTCTTCAAGTGCAGAAATGGATTTGTTTTCGACAAATTCTGGTTCCAGCTTTCTGCCGTATTTAACCCTTTCGACCCCAACGTTGCCTGAGAGCAATTTCGTACGTTTAACGGCTAACGGTCAGCGTCAGTGATGCCAGATTGTGGGTTTTTCCCCATATTGTGGGTTTTTTCACTCAAATATCGTGACATGGGGAAAAGTATGGGTAATTTTATATCGAAATTTATGCACTACATTTAAGGTATATTTACTACTTATGAGAATGAAAATCGTGTTTTCCCTCTTCCAGTACCATGCATGACTCTTTTTGCTGTATCTAGTCGCGTGTTCCCTAAGTGTTGTAAAGAAACTTGGTTTTTTTTTAAGTCATGAATAAGACTGCAATTTTAAGTTACTTTTATTTTTTGTTATTTTCTTGATACTTTTATTAAAATATTAAAATATTGCGTTTAAATCCAATGTTCAATTTTGAAATCGGTACGCCCATATTTTCAAAAAATCATTCTGGGTTTTTTCGTGGGTTTTTAGTTTTTGAAAATGGGGAAAAGTGGGATTTTTTCCAATATATGAGGGTTTTTTTATCGATAAAATCTGGCATCACTGGTCAGCGTTCTATTTGTTTTCGCTTGCTCACCTGTATTGAGAACGATAACTGTATGTGTATACTTCAAGCATGATGCAATACTAGATCATTTTTAAATCAGTTGGAAAAGTTCTCTTGCAAAGAGCAGACGTTCCTCTAAGAAATTTTATTTTTGTGAGTGTGCTGTTTAGTTTGAAAACACAATTTAAAAAAAAAAATAAAAACTAAAAAAAATAATATACATACGGAAAAGCATTCAACAGAGTTTAAACGAAATATTTACTGAA